>JAINUG010000065.1:420000-1020000 GCA_029706075.1 Aldrovandia affinis
TTTGAAACCACATACTTTACAATATAGATGGGTAATGAAGATATTTTTGATATGCTTTCTTATTTCACCAATGCGTCTTTGTAAGGCGAGATGGGCCATTTGAGAGAAGGGTTTATTTTAGTGGTGGTGTGTATAGAAGGCCGTGTTTGCGACTACAGTCCATTTCCTATGATTGTGCACCCCCACTACACATAAATACACACACACACACACACACACACACAAAGCAGTCAGCAGCTTATAGGCTGATGTCTGGAGAGGACCAGGAATACATATCTGTCTCTTTTTCCTTTCCTTCTTAAATTCAGTTTTATGTGATCCCTCTCTTTCTCTGTGTGTCTGTGTCTGTGTCTGTGTCTCTGTGTCTCTGTGTGTGTGTGTGTGTGTGTGTGTGTGTGTGTGTGTGTGTGTGTGTGTGTCTGTCTGTCTGTCTGTCTGTCTGTCTGTCTGTGTGTCTGATGGGCTGAATTCTGTATCACGTAGAACACTGTGGGGGGCTGGCAGGAGCAAAGCCATCTCACTGATCTAAACATTGAACAGCATTAAATCTAGATTTGCCTGTCCCTGCCTCGTAGCTTGCTGACTGTGAGATCTGTCATCTCTCTCTCTCTCTCTCTCTCTCTCTCTCTCTCTCTCTCTCTCTCTCTCTCTCTCTCTCTCTCTCTCTCTCTCTCTCTCTCTCTCTCTCTCTCTCTCTCTCTCTCTCTCTCTCTCTCTCTCTCTCTCTCTCTCTCTCTCTCTCTCTCTCTCTCTCTCTCTCTCTCTCTCTCTCTCTCTCTCTCTCTCTCTCTCTCTCTCTCTCTCTCTCTCTCTGGGTTTTCTCTTTGATTACAAAATCTACCCATCACTGAATATGCCCTCCGCTCCGTCTGACGCTGTGTGTCAAAGCTGGCCTGAGTTCTGTCTCGAGGTTGTGCGTGGAGGCTGTTGTAAAAGCGCCCCTGCGATGTCTCTCCCCCCTCTGCCACAGATCTACCCCGAGCTCCAGATCACAAACGCGGTGGAAGACAACCAGCCAGCCAAGATCGAGAACTGGTGCAAGACCGAGAAGAAACAGTGCAAGGGACACGCCCACTTCGTGGTGCCGTACAAGTGCCTGGGTGAGTGCGTCCGCGCGGGTCACGTGACAATCGGTGACATCATCCGTTACTTGTGTATATCCGCTATCCAATCAGGTCCCTGGGACAATGAGCCCGCAGGTTTCACTGCGAGGATCACGGCGTACAGTGATCAGGGAGGTCGATGTAGATGCGATGTATAACCAGCACAAATCGATGTAGAGAGGCAGCGTATAGAAGCCTGCTATTGAGTCACAGATTTGGCTGATCAGACACTGGACTGTGGCTCAAGTGCCTTCTGGTGGAGAAATAATAAACAGTCCTCTTTCCCTGCCCAGACAGCGGCTCTAAAACACGGGGTTCGAGTGAGAGCGGCTGGGGGGCTTCGAGAGATCACCGACCCTCCTCTGTCTCTCCCCCCGGGACTACTGTTCCGCACTGTTGCCGTTCATCCTTGGCGATTGTCAATTGGCGACAGCCACATCCACCGGCGATGATTGACGAGTGCTGAGCGGCTGTTCTCTGGCGGGACGCCAGGTCTGGAGGGCGCGGTGGACCCCTGGTCCCGCCCCTCTTTCACCCCTCCTGGTCCCGCCCCCGCAGTTTTTATTCCCTCAGGGCGTTGTGCCCTCTCCCAACGTAGCCACATAAACCGCCCCTCTCTCCCAGCCCTCATGAGTCAGATCACCTCTTCTCCTCCCTCCTCTCTACACCTCCCTGTTCCTCTCACCCCTCTCTCCCTTTCCTTCTCTCTCTTCCGCTCTCCTCCCTCCTGTCTTCCTCTCTCCTGCCTCCTCTCTTCCTCCCTCCTCCCTACACCTCCCTGTTCCTCTCACCCCTCTCTCCCTCTCCTTCTCTCTCTTCCGCTCTCCTCCCTCCTGTCTTCCTCTCCTGCCTCCTCTCTTCCTCCCTCCTCCCTTCCTGCCTCTCTCCCTCTCTTCCTCAGTCCACCCTGTGTCGGAGTGTGGCTCTTTGTGCGATGTGAAAAGCCATTAGCGGTCCCAGTGAGCTGTGAAATGGGCAGAAGCGCTGACTGTGCAGATCTGCCAGCCACGGACCCCACGTAGATGAAACGCACAGTGAGGGGAGAGGGGGGGGGGGACGAGGACGCCGCCTCTCGCCCTCCAGCTCGTCTCCCGTGCTCGCCATTGTTTTTGTTTCGTTCGCGCGTTTGTCTGGGACCTGGGTTCTCCATAGAACATCCTGGTGCCTTGCTGCTCCAATCACCATGGCTACCCATCCCTTTCCGTACCCCGCTCTGTCACACCCTTTCCTTCCCCTCTCTCTCTCTCTCTCTCTCTCTCTCTCTCTCTCTCTCTCTCTCTCTCTCTCTCTCTCTCTCTCTCTCTCTCTCTCTCTCCTCTCTCCCCTCTCTCTCCTCTCTCTCTCTCTCTCTCTCTCTCTTTCTCTCTTTCTCTCTCTCTTTTTCTCTCTCTCTTTCTCTCTCTCTCCCCTCCTCTCTCTCTCCTCTCCTCTCTCTCTCCCCCACACACTCCTTCATCACACACCAGCAGCTGCCGCCCTCAATTAAGCCGCATTTCATCTAGTCCACCGTTTTCCTCTCTGAAAAATGGCTCCAATTTGTGGAGACAAATTTGTGGGGACAAACCTTTGCGCTTTTACTGCATTTTACTGCGCCTCCCGGGGCGACCGGCTCAGACGAGCTCCTCCTTTTGTTCCACTCCCCTTTTGGCGCGCGCGCTGTGTGCGTGGCAGGGGCGCTGCCGTCTGGCTGCTTTGCAGGACCTGTACGAATGATGTGACTGTTTAAAGGGCTGATCCAGGAAAAGCCCTGCTCCCTCTGCCCACCGGATGCTCCCTGCGGGTTCTGTGTTCTGTGTGGTCAACTCTGAGCCGGGCTTTGTCCCCGCACACACAGAGCCCTCAGCTCAGCTCACACTGCCTGCTCGGCATGGGAGTCAGCTCCCAGCAAGCACAGAGAGTGTGTGAGTGTGTGTGTGTGTGAGTGTGTGAGTGTGTGAGTGTGTGAGTGTGTGAGTGTGTGAGTGTGTGAGTGTGTGTGTGTGTGTGTGTGTGGGTGTGTGTGGGTGTGTGGGTGTGTGTGGGTGTGTGTGGGTGTGGGTGTGGGTGTGGACACTCGAACGTGTCATGCAGCCGTGCGGGTTTGTGTGTGTGTGTGTGTGTGTGTGTGTGCGCATGTGTGTGTGTGTGTCTGGACACTCGGACGTGTCATGCAGCCGTGCGGGTGCCTGCATGTGCGCGGGAGTGTGGAGGTCAGGAGGGATGATGGAAGGTGAGAGCGGCTCCCTGCTGAGGGGTCTAATCCAGAGCAGGGGATTGGCTCTGCTAACGTCCCCCCCCAAATGAGCAAAAAGATGAAAGAGAGAGAGACTGACAGAAGGAGAGGGTGTTGAGAGCAGATTAAAGCTGGACAGAGGGTGGAGAATAGGGGTGGGGAAGAAGGGTAAAAGAGAATGTAAACGTGGTACAGAAAGCAGGTGAAAGGAAGAGAGGAAGGAGGGGCTCTGGAGTTAGGGGGCGGGGTCACACGTGGATGTAAAGGAGCGGAGCGAGGCGGGCTGAAGTGTTCCAGTCCTGCAGCATTGGGCTGAGACAGCAGAGAAGATGAACGGCCTCATTTGTGTCTGGGGGTCACGGGATCTGGGCGAGGCTGAAGACCAAACTCTCTCGGACGTCGCCAGGCTGTCTTGCGAGAGGGACCTAAACGCTGATAAATATTTATCAGCTCACCCCCTCCCCAACCCCCCCTGCCGCAGAGCGGTGACAGTGACAGAACAGCGAGGTTCTCTCTCTCTCTCTCTCTCTCTCTCTCTCTCTCTCTCTCTCTCTCTCTCTCTCTCTCTCCCTCTCTCTCCCTCCTCTCTCTCTCTCTCTCTCTCTCTCTCTCTCTCTCTCTCTCTCTCTCTCTCTCTCTCTCCTCGTGGCTTGTTTGCTTTAATCACAAGAGGAGTGCTACGGTTTCTGACAGTGTGGTTTCACGCCGTTGCATCAGTTCGTAATCCGTGTCAGAAAACAAAGTGTTCATTAAAACAAAGGAAAAGTGGTACAAAGGTGCAGACAACTACCATTCTTCCACGAGAAATGCCATCATTTGGTGTTTTGTTGATGGTGGTGGAAAACGATGTCTCAGGCGCCGCTCCAGAATCTTCCATAAGTGTTCAGTTGGGTTGAGACTGGTGACTGAGACAGCCATGACATATGGTTTACATCATTTTAATGCTCATCAAACCATTCAGTGACCACTAGTGCCCTGTGGATGGGGGCATTCTCACCCTGGAAGAGACCACTCCCAACAGGATAGAAATGCTTCACCAGAAGTGAGCGTGTGTTTTTGTGTGTGCGTGTGTGCGGGTGTGCATTCGAGTGTGAGAATGCATGTGTATATATATATGTGTGTGTAGGTGCACAGTGACTGTGGAGCGTCTTCTCAGGTTAGTGGCCCAGCAGCCATCAGGGCTAAATCCCTCAGCTCCTCCCCTCTGGCAGGGGTGTGAAACGTGTGCGTGAGAGTGGCGATGGGCCTGCAGCCTCAGCGGCCCTGAGCGCAAGGCACACAGCTGGGATTAGAGCTCACTCAGCTGATCCTGGATCAGTGCTCCGGAGACACTGTCCAGCCGTAGCATGCAGCACTGCAGCAGATTACTGTCCCTTTCCTCATTCTTCGCCTCATCCAATCGGCTCCATAATCCCGAGCAGCATAATGTCTTGATGGTGGCGGGGGATTATTTTGGGAGATTATGTCCCGGAGCAGGTGGGTGGTGGATAAGAGGGGGAGTTTAGGTTTAGTTTATTTGTTGACGGATGGGAACGGAAGCTTACACAAGTGACACATGACCTGGCAGATTAATTACTGAAGGCGTGACATTAAAAAAAGAATGTCATTTTTGTGGAAAGTAGATCTTTTTTTTTATCCACCTTACTGTTTGTGACACCTCGCCACCATGCCTCAGATCCCTCGTTACCTCAGTGCTACGGTCCTGAAGGTGTGAGAGACCTCACAGGGAGCTTTACACCCCCATCCCCCTGGCCCCACCCCCACCTATCTGCCTCCCCCGCTTATTGGCTACAGCCCAAGTGGGTGTGTTTGGTGTGTGACCTGGCCCCGCCCCCACGTCTCTGCTTTCCCTGCTCATTGGCTGCAGCCCAGCGTGGGCGTGGGCGCGTTCGGTGCGTGACTCAGCTGCAACGGTGCCAGGATGGCTTATTACTAAAATGGTGGAGATTGCAGACGCTTGCCCCGCCCTTCAGTGAAACCCCTACATTTGAGCGGATCCAGTGTTTTGGTGTTGAGAAATAGATCTCAAAGCATTGAGTGCGAACAAAACAACAGTAAAACCAGAATAACCTGAAAGACTTAACGTTTCAATGTTAACAAGGATTTGTAACGGCTCCTTGGTATTACAGTAGATTTGAAAACCGCTACAATAAACAATGGGCAGTAACATTTGGATTACCGGCACAGTGGTTTAATGTTGTTTGCCACCGGGTAGGCTCTTGAGCAATGGAACCTAGAACAAAAGAGTTAAGAGGAATAAATGGGTGTATATTCACTGCAAATACATCACATTTAACAACAAACTAAGCTTATTGCAATGAAGATTTGGGCAAAATATACAATTATGTGCAAGTGCTTTGTCATGCACAAAGCTAATTTAATTCTGAATTAAGTTTCAATCTTAATATGATTGCCATGATCATTACATGCAAATATACAGTCTTGTGTTTCATTGAAGCAATATTGCTTATGCCATCTGATAAAATATAATTCTTGCTTGATAAAATTTTCCTAATATGACTGATGGCTGCGTATAGATTATTTATATGCAGGTTTTGTCCTAATCAGCCATGCATTTTTAAGCAGTTTTGCTTTACACTTTATTTAGAGACCGCAAAAGAACAGCACACCGTTAATTTGACCTACAGCTCATGAGAAGGTGTCTAAGCATTGCATGTCCATCGCTAGAAGAATCTAAATACAGTTATCTTGAGTTTCCACCTTTTTTTAAGATACCGGCACAATTTTAAGTTCTGTCTTATTATGAACGGTATGCCCTACAATTCAGTATATTCAGAACGATATGCTTTACAATTCAAACAAAGTCCAGAAAGAATTGCAGGAATTTGAATGGACACACCCATATGAGTCAGTTTGATTTTCACCATTCAGCCATCTTTTGACATAGCATGTTCTAGCATTGGATATGTTCTATTTTTCTTTTCTTTCTATTATATATATATATGTATATTATATATGTATATATTGCGCTGCTCTGATGCTTTTTGATGCAAAAAAACACATGTCAATCAGACCTACGGTCCATGAGAAGGTGTTTATTTTGTGTTTTTCAAATGATTGAAAATAGTAAAAAATCTGGCTAAGGGGAAATGTTCGGTCTTTGAGGCATGCTCTATGAGAGGAGAGGAATCCAGGAAAAGAATACTTTGACGATAAATCAGAGGGATGAAGAGTCACGGCCTTTCGAATGTCCTATTTTCAATCGTCTGCTATAGTGGCACCGTTTGGGAAATTGGGCAATTTGGGAGTTTTTGAGCATCCCTGTGAATTCTACCGCCATTTTTGCAAAAGTGGCAGAAAGAAAAAACGAACAGAATAAAAACCAGTAGAAATACAACCGAGTTCCAGCACCTGGGGAGCTTGGCCCCTAATAAGACGAAGAACAGTAATGGATAGCATTTATATCTTCATTTCAGTCCATTTCCCAAATCGCCTGAATTGAAACTGAATTGACTCCATCCCCTGGTCAATTCCCAACACCCGGGGAAGCAATTTTGCCATAACCCCCCACACAAGCACACGCACAGAGAGATGTGTCGAGTGCCGGTGGCGGCGGTGGCGGTGGTGGTGGTGGTGGTGGTGGTGGTGGTGGGGCGGTGGTGGTGGGGCGTTAATGGTGGCCTAACTGAGGGGGGCAGAAGCATCTGTGCGCTGGGCTATTTCCGGATCCTTCCCGTGTCTACCCTCTCATTTTCCAAAACACTAGCCCTCCTCTCGCCTCTCCTCCCCCTCGACTGGCCGCGAGCCAGGGCTGGCGCTCGGGGCCGGTTTGCGGAGAGCCGATAAACCCGTCTGTCCTCTCTTCCTGTCCGTATGTTCCTCTCTCTCAATTACTTTCCCTCGCCTGGACCCTCCGCCCACGAGGGTGCTATGAAAGCTCCCCCTCCCCCAAATCCATGGGGCTTATCAGTCTGTCGAGCCGTCTGAACCACGCCGTATAGGCCCCATGTTCAGACACCTGTGCGGCTCCTCTCACCTCGTCCCCGGTGTGTTGTGCCGCCGTGTTGAGCCGCATTATCCTCTGCTGTTTGTGTCCCCGGGGGATAAGCGGGGATCAGGTGGCGGTGGCGGTGGAGGTCTCGGGTCTGACTGAGTGTGTGTGTGTGTTTGTGTTTGTGTGTCGTTGCAGTGGGCGAGTTTGTGAGCGACGTGCTGCTGGTGCCCGAGAAATGCAAGTTCTTCCACAAGGAGAGCATGGAGACCTGCGTCAGCCATCAGCAGTGGCACGGCGTCGCCAAGGAGGTAACGCAGGCGTCCCGGGAGCCGTTACAGTCACGCGTTACGCCATTACCGTACAATTACAGTTACAAATGCTTTATACTGTATTGTTTTGTATTATGTTACACTGTGTTTACATTCAAATACATGGAAAGGAATTGCTTATTATTAAATATTATATTTTCTATTTGAAATATGTATCGTTTCATATCATATTTGAAATATCTACTTTACACGACCCGTGATGGGGTTTGGCGCTCTGTTAGATCGTGTCAGTGGCCATTTGAGTGGGCCGCAGGCTTTCGTTCTTAATCAGAACTGAATTAAAAAGCAGGTTGATTACACAGCTCACCTCACCTGGGTCTGAACTGGGTGCAAAGCAGGAGACACCGCCCCCCGGAGCGAACACCGCCGCTCTGCCCTGTTCCCCAGCGTGGTCCGCGGCCCGTTCCCCCAAACGGAGCCGCCGCCCCTCAGAACGCCCCTCGGGTCACGTTAGCAGAGGGCGTGGGTGGACGTTGCCCACGAGCACTGGGCTGAAGTCAGTCTGCCGTTTTCTTCTTCCTAACGGTTAAGGTTAGGACCTGGGCAGGCTTGGCTGATCTTGTATCAGTGCTCGGGGACAACTCTCTCTCCCCGCAGGGCTCAGCAGAGCGGCCGTAATGCAGCTAATCCCCCCCCCCCCCCACCTCCCGGCCGCTGTGGAGGTTAGTGGGGATCACGTCTGCTGTGATTGAAACGCACCAGGCTGCCTCACCCTCTGTGTGTCCCCCCCCCCTCCTTCCCGAATGTACAGTTGCCATCGGCGTGGTGATGGTGAACAACTGCTGAGATGGGCCGGGAAAAAAATACAATGTCCTTAACCTTTCTCCCTCTCTGCTCTTTCTCTCCTCTACTTCTCTCCGCTCTCTCCTCCCGTCCTCTCTCTTCCCTCACTGCCCCTTTTCTCTCTCCCTTCCCCCTCTCCCTCTATCTCTCCCCCCCCTTCCTTCCTCTTTCCTCTCTCCCCCTCTCAGGCGTGTGCTAAAGACGGCACGGTCCTCCACAGCTATGGCATGCTGTTGCCGTGCGGCGAGGACCGGTTCCACGGCACAGAGTACGTGTGCTGCCCCCCGTCCCGCCCCGAGGAGCCCGAGACCCGCCCCCAGCGCTCCCAGGAGGACGAGGACGAGGACGAGGATGAGGAGGAAGACCAGGAACAGGAAGTGACCGACCTGGAACAGGCCGAGTCGGCGGAAGAGAGGTGCGCTGGAGAGGTCCGGTAGCCACGGTGAACTCCGCCAGGCCATGTGGCTGAATCGTG
Source organism: Aldrovandia affinis (assembly GCA_029706075.1). NCBI lineage: Eukaryota > Metazoa > Chordata > Actinopteri > Notacanthiformes > Halosauridae > Aldrovandia > Aldrovandia affinis. Next base: position 428,858 of record JAINUG010000065.1, read on the forward strand.
ACGGTTTGTGTGTCCCCCCTCATTCCACAGCGAGACCCCCGTACAGGAAAAGCCCACACCAAAGGCAGAGGACGAGGAGGATGAGGAGGACGAGGAGGACGAAGAGTACGAGGAGTACGAGGAGGAGGACGAGGACGAGGAATACAAGAAGTACATGGAAGAGAAGAAGGAGAAGGAGGAGGAGGAGAATCATGTGATCTACGACACCGCTGAGATGCTCGGCGAGGAGGACGACAAGACACTGCAGGAGGTCACAGGTCAGCATACTGCCCACCTGCGCTGCGTAAGCTCTGAGCGCTCTCCCGCCTCTGAGGCTCTGTGTCCAGGCCAGCGTGTCACTTCAGTCACTGTCACAGGAGTCCAAGGCATTCATCCCCCGTTTTCTCCCACAGCTTACGGGCGAAGGTTTCTCCTGCCTGCCAAAACAAACATTCCAGCTCACACGGTTCTCTCCGTTCCGATTGAGTGCTAGCTTTTGTTAGCTGCGGCATTTTTGTTAGCCGCAGTTCATTTGCAAGATGTGATCGAAATATTTTGGTGTCGTAATTGAAAAGTGTAATGTCGCTGCCAGTGGACTGTGTGTGTGTGTGTGTGTGTGTAGCGGCCGTCTGGGTGTGGCGGCCGTGGCGGCGCTCTCTGCCTCCCCGTGTGGCGCTCCGCTCTAACTGCTGTCCCCCCGGCAGTGGTGTGCTCCCTGGAGGCAGAAACGGGCCCGTGCCGCGCCTCCATGCCGCGCTGGCACTTCCACACGGGCCAGAGGAAGTGCGTGCGCTTCGTGTACGGGGGCTGCGCCGGCAACCGCAACAATTTCGACTCTGAGGAGTACTGCATGGCCGTGTGCAAGCGTCTGAGTAAGTCCCACACGCACTACGGCCCAGCCAATCGGCACACTCCTGTCCCACACATGCCACGGGCCAGCCAATCGGTACTCTCCTGTCCCTCACGCCACGGGCTAGCCAACCAGCACTCCTGTCCCACACATGCCACAGAGTCATCACACCACCTGCACACACATTCACACACACACACACACACACACACACACACCACCGCAGCTATGGACAAACTACATTATGGATGACACTCAATTGCCTAAACACACTTAATTGCTCTGGAGTAAACTACTGCAACACATACCTGTGCACCACATATCCTGCCATAATGGTGTTGTCAAAACACCATAATCCCCAAAAGTTGTCAACTCACACACAAACATGCACACACTCACACACACACAGTCAGATGTACAGCAGTTAGAGAAGCTTCAGGCCACAGTTTTACCCTGACCTTGTGTATCTGCTATCACATTCTTCATGTATCACTCATGTACGTACACACAGACCCACTCACTCTTTCTCTCACACACTTTCTCTCTCTCTCTCTCTCTCTCTCTCTCTCTCACACACACACACACACACACACCCACTCACTGTCTTACACACCCACATATCCACTCACTCACTGTCTCGCACACGGACCACACACACATCCACTCACTCCCTCGAGCGCAGAGACACACACACACACACACACACACACACACACACACACACAGTATCAGTTGTACAGCTGTCTTACTCTGTTACATAGAGCCTGGTCACACCTCACTCTTTAACCCCAACACCACACCTGACCTTGAGTATCAGATTTATCATATCTCACATAACACTCATGTGCACACATTCACAGACACACACACACACTCATTCTCTCACATACACATGCACCCTCACACATATACACACACACGCCGTCTTTCTCACTCACTTACTCACACAGACCGACCACCTTTTGTGCGCAGTCTTTCTGCAAACCCTTGGTTCCTCTCTGTGCTGTCTTAGCCTGCTTCGGCCTGCATCTCCAGTCCTCCCCCTGTCCACTCCACTCGTCCGTAAGCCCAAAGTGACCACTTCAGCCGCACCACGAGCAAGTATTAGCCTGCGCACTTTGTCCCTTTCCTGTGGAATCTGTGGAAGAATTGCTGTAAGGAGCCTTAAAAAGGAGCCTGACGAAAAAGTTTTTTTGTTTGTGTATGTAGTTTTAGTGAATCAAGAAATACATGATCCATGGGATGCCAGAATGTACGTATATTTTGGATGAGTTCTTCGTGCTTATTCGTTTCACAGTCTACTACAATGTAGAGTATATTCATACGTTTAGAAAAAAAAAGGCGCCTCTCTCCTCCTCCTACTTTATGTATTTTTGATATGATATATATTTAGACATGGAGTCTGCTTCTTGATTTTGTTAGTCGTATTTTATCTCGCATTATGTTTACTTGCTATTTTTTCATGCTTGAGCGGCTTGCTTTGGGAGTTCAGCCAGTGAATCTGTCAGCAAACGGCTTCCAAATGCCTTAGTCATTCCAGACTAATGCTGTCAATTTCCGTACTCCCTTATCCCCCAGCAAAAACAAGGCGTCGTCTCCACTTTGCGGAGGTGCTTTGCCTTCTTATGAGAACGTTCTAGAATGGGCCGTGGCGCCGCTAAGCGCGCGCCCTGGGCGAGAGGTGCAGAGGGCATTGTGGGCCCGGGTGGAGAGCGGTGTCGGAGGACCCACCGCGTGAGGTCCCTTCCTGCCAAAACAACTTCCCGTTTTGTAAAAGATGTTTACCTTCTCTCTCCGCCGCAACGAGAGCCGACAGCCCGTCGCCCCTTAACCCTGCCGCCGGCGCGATAAGCCTCGCCTGTCAAGAGCGTCCTCGCAGGAAAGAGAGAAGAAAGAGAAACGGGAGGATGAAAGAAATGGAGCATGAAAGACCATCGCGCCGTTTCGAGCTGGCGGGGATCGTACAAAAACGCGAGGTCGCCAATCTTTCCCCCTCGGGTCGCCGGCTGTCCCGCTCGCGTCCGCGTCGCCGCAGTGTGTCTTAATCGCTTTCCTCTTCCCCCCCCTCTCTGTATGTCCTTCCGCTCTGCGCTTCCCGCCGGCCCGTGAGCCCGCCTGGCACTGAGCCCGCCCCTCTCCCCCCTGTGTCCGCAGTCCCGCCCACGCCCACGCCCGAGCCCACGCCCGAGTCCACACCCGAGCCCACGCCCGAGCCCACGGACGACGTGGACGTGTACTTCGAGACGCCGGCGGACGACAAGGAGCACAGCCGCTTCCAGAAGGCCAAGGAGCAGCTGGAGATCAGGCACCATACCCGCATGGAGAGGGTAAGGGCCCCGCCCGCCCGCCCGAGTGTGTGTCTCTCTCTCTCTCTCTCTCTCTCTCGCGCGCTCTTTGTCTCCCTCCCTTTCCCAAGTTTAACTGGACGTACGCTGACTTCCTGTCTGTCTCTCTGAGTCTGTGCCAACTCTCTCTCTCTCTCTCTCTCTCTCTCTCTCTCTCTCTCTCTCTCTCTCTCGCTGTGCAGGTGAGGAAGGAGTGGGAGGAGGCTGAGAAACAAGCTAGAAATCTGCCCAAGACCGAGAGACAGACACTGATCCAGGTAGGCCGTCCTGCAGGCACGAGCGCTTGTGTGTCTACCTTTCTCTCTCTGTTCGGTCCTTCCGTACAGGTGTGCTCTCTCTCCCCGGTCTGTTTTCACCCGGCTCAGCTGTAGTCCCCGAGGGCTGAGACTCGCATGGTCACAGCTGGGAAGGGACGCTAAAATTGTGTAACAAAGTCTGCGATGGGGTAGAATGGTGGGGAGATGAGCGCCCGTCTCAAGAGAAAGCCAACCAATGTCGCAGTGAACGTCCGAGGGGAACGATGTTTGAACAGGCCACAATGACAAGCATGTGAGCCCGCCCCCCCTGCCTGCCTGTCCGTCCGTGGGCCTGTGACCCAGAGCTCCGCCCCTCTCGCCCCAGCACTTCCAGGCCATGGTGGAGTCTCTGGAGGAGGAGGCGGCCAGCGAGAAGCAGCAGCTGGTGGAGACCCACCTGGAGCGCGTGGAGGCCATGCTGAACGACCGCCGCCGCCTGGCCCTGGAGAACTACCTGGCTGCCCTGCAGGCCGACCCTCCCAGGGTGAGCCCCCCCCATGATACAGTGGCGTTCAGAATGACCAGATCCCAGGTCTGCGGTCAGTGTTCTGGCACTCTGCCCCCACTAAGCCATTCTAAGAAACAAAGCTCAACATTGTTATGTCATAAAACGGGCCCCAATTTTATGGCTTGATCTTAATGGATCAATATTCTGTAAAGATGAATCTCAAGCTGTGCGTCTGTCTCTCTCTTCCTCTCTCTCTCTCTCTTTATATAGATGTATATATGCAGTTTTTATGTCTGCACTCATTTTAATAATGTTACTCCCTTCGTCTCCCCGCCGGCATATGGTGAGGCCTGTGCAGCCACGGTGAGCGAGCGTGTTCCGTTTTAACGTCCGTCTTCCCCACCACACACAGCCCCACCGCATCCTGCAGGCCCTCAGGCGGTACGTCCGTGCGGAGAACAAGGACCGACAGCACACCATCCGCCACTACCAGCACGTCCTGGCCGTCGACCCTGAGAAGGCCGCCCAGATGAAATCCCAGGTGAGCGCCCCGCCTCAGTCCAGACCCGACCCGCCCTGGGGGGTCAGACGCACGTTTGAGACGATTCTGAGCCGACGCACGTGGGCCGCGCGGCCTCTCTAACCTCTCTAACCTCTCTAGCCTCTCTAACCTCTCTAGCCTCTCTAACCTCTCTAGCCTCTCTAACCTCTCTAGCCTCTCTAACCTCTCTAGCCTCTCTAACCTCTCTAGCCTCTCTAACCTCTCTAGCCTCTCTAACCTCTCTAGCCTCTCTATCCGGCCTCTCTAACCTCTCTAGCCTCTCTAACCTGTGCCTCTCTAGCCTCTCTAGCCTCTCTAGCCTCTCTAGCCTCTCTAGCCTCTCTAGCCTCTCTAGCCTCTCTAGCCTCTCTAACCTCTCTAGCCTCTCTAACCTCTCTAACCTCTCTAACCTCTCTAGCCTCTCTAGCCTCTCTAGCCTCTCTAGCCTCTCTAACCTCTCTAGCCTCTCCTCGTGGACCTGGCCGTTAAATAAAGATGAAACATCCGGGTGAATGTGCCGTGGGCTTTGTGGGTCGTGCCGGGCGTGGCCTTCCCCTTTCTGTCCTAGGACACATGACCCTTGGGCCCAAAAGAGCGGCCCACTATATGGACCTCAACACATTTTATCCATACTCGACCTTTTAGGTCAACACATTTTAAATACCTTAACCCCCTGTCACTGACCAAAACCGTACAGTCGCACGTGAGAGGAATCGTGTTTGGCGAGAGCGTACGTGAAAATCGCCGGTAACCCGCAGGAAGCGCACTGGCGTGGAAGGGGTTCGAGCGTTCGGAGCGGTGATTGGACCCGGGGCCGATGCGGACGTCACAAGCGCTCGGGGACGTTTGTTTTGTCTGGGATTGGCGCGTGCGCGACGGGGACGACGGGGAGAGAGCCCGGGGCAGAGCCTGACAGGCCCCTCTGATCAGGGGCACCGCCGCGCACCACAGCGCCGCTCCGCACCGCCATCTGGGATTACGGCTGTCTCGCTTTTTTGTTGTTTTTGTTTTTTTATGGGCATACGAGAGCAGAAATGGGGAGGGCGGGGGGGCTATCTATATTAAGAATGAGAGATGGCGCGCGGCTGAAATTGGGTAGCGCAGATCCCCGCGTCGTAGCTGTATTGCCTTTTCCCTGAGACTTTACGATCCCCATCTCTCATTTCTCATCGGCGGTGGGTGGGTGGGTGAGCGCAGCGGAATGGGCATCTAAAAGCGATCCTCCCCGCAGCCCGGCGGATAAGGTGGGATTACAGCGATGACCTGACTTCACCGGACGGGCTGCCAACCAGGGGGGGGTGGGAGGAGCTCAGGTCAGGGGGCGGGAAGAAGACCTTGGTGCGGCCGGTTGTTTTACGGGCGCCAAAAGACTGCTGTTCCGCTTGAGTGATCCTTGAAGGGCACCGTGGCTTGTTCTCTGTGAAGTTATTGATTTTTAATTTTTTTTGTACTTTGTGTTCATTTTATATATATATATATATATTATAAAATGGAGCTAGGTGCAAATTATTATTATGTTTTATGGGAAGCCAATATTGTGTCAAAATGAACTTGCAGGGAAAGCAATGTGGAACACAGTGGCCCTTATGAATCAGATTTGCAAAGATGTTTATAGGCGAACAAGGTTCCCTTTCCCTCGATTTGATTTTCAAATATTTCGTAGATTCTTGACACATTTATAAGAAGCATCAATTTGGAAAATTCTCAGGTATTTGCAGTGTTTTTTTACATTTTAAATTACATTTAAATTTTACCAGCATCTAGAGTGTTAAAGTAATTCAACTACACATTTGACCCAGGTCTGAATATGATACATGTATTAAAACATTATCCTCACCTACACGCACACACACACATAAGCAATCGGGATCATACTTAAGTCAGTTATTTGAGTGTTTCAAATAGGTATTTGACCTTTGACCCAGGTTTGGTGTGCTGCTCTCACAGAAAGCTGGCTCTCTGTGTGGTGGGAGAAGGGAGCTGGGCAGAGCAGGAAGGGCCTCTCTCAGTGCAGACATGATGTCACATCCTGTCTGAATAGCGTGTGGATGCATATTTACAGAAAGGGGAAGCGTTTCTTAGCCTTTCACCCTGTAAGCCCATTGACTGTTTGAGAGGTTGTACAGCTTCAAACCTGTTCAACCGAAATCCCAGTTTCTCTCATAGAAGTCTTTAGGGAATGGAGTAATCTACTCCCATCGTTTACACATTATATTTCAGATAAAATAATATTTCATAAATATTATATTTTGTCAGTGGCAACGGTATGTTGTGCCATACTTTTGTGACTTTTGTGAAGGCCAAATGCTGTTCCCCTGCTGTGGCACGTGCCAGACTGGCGTTCACATCTCATCACACCCGAGCAGAGCCGCAGTGTCAGAGGCCTTTCATTAGAGAGAGGCACGTGCTGTAGCTCCACGCTTTCTTCTGTGCTCAGCTCAGCTCTATCGTCAACGCATAGGGAGCGCACGCAGCTTCTTGTTCCAGTGATTATTTGTTTAAAAGGGTGCAAGCGGCTGTCAAAAGTATTTTTCACATGCTTCACGGGCATAAAACAAGACAAATACATTACCGTGGCCAGGAAAAGGTCAGTTTTATAAAAAACTTTTTAAAAAAATTTCATTTATGCGGCAATGCTTGTCTGACACAGTGAGCTGTCCCCGTCTTGGAAACGGACTCTGCGTCCTTGCACAGGCGCTGTGCTTTAGCGACTGGCCCCGCCCACCTACTCCCAACCAGACCTGGGTCAAATTTAAAATACTTGAACCCTTTAAACACCAGTAAATGTAGATTACAAGATGCAGATAACAAGGAACATAGTTTTTCACCAATATTCAGAACAACATTTTTCTTTCATATGATTCTACATTGTGCCTAGCGACATGGTTCATTGAAAATTCCCAGGGGTCTGCATGAGTGTTTTTCAGGCATCTAAAGAGTTGAAGTATTTTGAGTACATATTTAACCCCCCCCCCAGCTGTGCTCCCCAACCATGCTGAAAACTGAAGGAGAGGTGTGACTTATCTGTTTTTGGATAAAGTATCTATGGTGCAGTGCAGCATGCCCTAAGAGAGAGACCAAAGACGCGAGGGGCAGGATTTTAGTGCCATTAACCGGCGATGGAGATGCACTGATGCCCCCTGCTGTTGGCTGACTGGTACTGCGTCCATGTCAGCTCCTGACGACGGTCCCCAGGTTTACGTTTTGTTCTCCCAACCCCTCTGACCCCACCCGTTTTACCTGTCCCCCAGGTGATGACTCACTTGCATGTGATCGAGGAAAGGATGAACCAGAGCCTGTCACTGCTCTACAAAGTCCCCTACGTCGCCGAGGAGATCCAGGACGAGATCGGTGAGCGCAACTTCGACCCGGCTTACACTTTTCCGTCTTCTCATGACACAGCCGATACTTGCCGCGTTGCACGATTGTGTGCGAAACACAAGACGGCGGATATGGATCGGATTTGTCTGGATCCAATTTGAATCTGGGTCTGACTCCACTGGCACTGGATTTGAATGTAAACGTCCCAGCACGCGTGTCATGTTCCGTTGTTCCATCGTTAAAATACCATCCCATAAGCCTTCGCGAGGCACCCTGATGTAGATCTCTGGTAGTCGGGTCGGATCGGGAACTAGGGGAAATGCGATCGCAGTCTAAATGCACGGGAACGGATGTGCAGCACATTAGAACTCAAGCGTAAACAGATCACATATATTGGATATAGGATTTGTCGAACGGATCACATATCAGTGCAAACGGGGCTTTTGAAAAGCAAAACCACTTTGGAGCACGGGACAACCGATCTGAATCAGTGGTATGAAAAAGCACTAATAATTTTCCATAAGTACACTTTTACATTTAACCTACACATCTGATTGAAAAACAATGTAAACCATATGCCATGGCTGTCTGAGTCACCAGATCTCAGCCCAATTGAACATTTACGGGAGATTCTGGAGCGATGCCTGAGACTGCATTTTCCACCACCAGCAACAGAACACTAAATGATGGAATTTCTCGTGGAAGAATGGTGTTGCATCCCTCCAATAGAGTTCCAAACACTTGAAGCCTATTCAAGCTGCTTTGGCTACTTGTGGTGGCCCAACACCCTGTCTGTGTTTCCTTTTTTTGGCAGTTACGTGGCAGTTCTATGTAACAGGCCTTTTAACCCAGCCAAACGCTCTCCTTGGGTTTTATGTTCTCGCAGAACCATCCCAGATGACTTAGTGACGTATTAAAAAGTGACTCTGGACGTCACAGACTCTGAGCCGTGCGCGGCGAGCTGTTCTCCAGGTCTCTGCCCTCTCGTACAACAAAGAAGGGGGCTGATGCACTGCGGCCTCCTCCTCGTATCGCAGAGAGCGGGGGCCTGAAAGCTCGTCTGAAGGGAGCAGCAGGATTTAAAAAGCCCTCAGTCTTTAGGAGCCGTGAGCACCTGCTCCTCGGAAACAGTTATGGCCCCGAATAAATTCTGCGCTGCGCCGTTGTGCGAGCCCGTTAACATAACTCAACACGAGCTCACGCCGCCGCTCCGGCGAGCTCCCTCCACCCCCGGCGCTGCGTCCGCCCGTAAAGCAATTATCGCCGAGCGCGATGGAAAACCGCCACGCTTCTCCGTGCTGCTGAAACAATGGAAGTGGAGTGACTCATCTCCCTCGCTCTCTCTCTTTCTCCCTCTCTCTCCCTCTCTCTCTCTCCCTCTCTCTCTCTCTCTCCCTCTCTCTCTCTCTCTCTCTCTCTCTCTCTCTCTCTCTCTCTCTCCCTCTCTCTCTCTCTCTCTCTCTCTCTCTCTCTCTCTCTCTCTCTCTCTCTCTCTCTGGACCACCCTGCCCTGCAATTAACCGAATAAATCAGAGCTGTTCACCACAGAGCCCGATACTTTTTAAGCTCCCGGCTCTGGAACACCTGAGGCTCGGGAGCTCAAACGGCAGACGCAAACTGGGGGTGTGTTTCACCCTCGGCTGGTAAAGGGAGGAAACGACGTCGCGCGGTGCGACGGCAGGGAACACGTGCGACGACAGAGCTGAGCCATCGCTCATCCTCCCGTGTCAACCGTTTAGGGAATCAGCAGATTTGGAAAGGGGAATGTGCCGTGTCCACGTGAAGACACACCACAAACACACTTGAATTAGTTGAATCAACTAATAGGTACAGTCCTTTCACTGCGCTTATGTAGAATATAAATGTAAATAAACCTATGTTTTACAATATGATCAATGAACACTTTATAAAAGCACGGTCCTAAGATTTCGCCAGAAGAAGGCATTGAAATCAATTTGAACCAGTCTCTCTGTGGAGGTGATAGCCTGCCTTCTTTTGGTAACCATAGGGGGCAGCACTGCACCTTGTCTGCTTGCTTTTGTTCGTAAACCATAGAACCATGGAAAAAGACAGGACAACAGTGGAAGCCATCTTCAAATTTTTTGAACGTACAGTCGGAAAAAGTTGTAAAACTTTGGGACGCTTTGGAAACTTTAGTACTGCGATGACAATGAATATTCAAATCAGGTGTGTTAATGCCGGGCTGGAACAAAAGCCTGCGCATCCATTGGACCTCAATCGCCGAACCTGGGCACCCCTGGTTTAAGAGAAGGACGGTTCATACTTTCAAGATAGTGACTGCAATATCTCATTCATCAGGTTAGACTTCTGTGTACTGTGGATCAAAGCTCACCTGTCTGTGTGCCCCCCCCCCCCCAGATGAACTCCTGCAGGAGCAGAAGGCCGACATGGACCAGTTCCTGTCCTCCATCTCTGAGTCGCAGCCGGACGTCACCGTGTCGTCGGAGGAGAGCGTGGAGGTCCCCGCCCCCCAGGGCAGGCCCCGCCCCCCCTTCCTGGTCTCCTCGATGGGGTCCCACCAGGAGCCCGAGGGTGAGCCCAACCTGCCCCACACCAGGGCTGTCTGACTCTGTGCTCTCTGCTTCCTAAATACAGGAGGTTTTGGTTGGTAAAAGCAGGTTCCGATGCCGTTTTACAGGACAGAACGTCCATTGCCACAGTATTGTACTTGTCATGACCCTTAATGAATTTTGAGAAGATTCATTGAATTTGAATGTTCTGGCCTCAGCGGGAAGGGAGAGAAAGCTTTCTATGTTGAGAATATGTAGCTGAGCATGTGGAGCAGGTATGGAATCTGTGGTGAAGTGGCGTTTGGGAGAATGTTGTTTAGGCCTGAGTAGAACATCCCCAAGTCCCTTGAGACAATGATGATATTATGATGTTTCCCTGGTTTTGTTTATTGAGGCTGCCCTTAACTGAGAGCGGAGTGATTCAGATGTCAAAACATGGCATTAAACACAAGCAGGTAACAGGGTCTCTATTGTGGGTTGCGTTGCGTCACACCCAGCGTGTTCAAGAACAGCACAGTCGGGAAAAACCTGAAAAGTGTAGGTGGGCAATCGTAGTTCAGTTGAGTGCCGTGGGAATAAAAATGTGAGCTGCTAATGCTAATGCTAATGGTTCCAGCTGTTGACCCTGCTGACCCGAATATATCACTGTGCACAATGTATTCCAAGGAAAGATTCACCCAAAAAACATCGAAAATGTTTGTTTTTTTACGATCTGCAGACACCCAGCGTATGCTACATGTAATACCCTGCTCTTTTAAGATTTAGATTAGTGACTCGGGTTGACAAAGGTTGGAATATCTTCACAAATAGTATGTGTGCATCAGCGTCCATGTCTTATGTTTACGAATTTAAAATCAGTCATCTAAATGTGCTGGAACTTTCCCCTCTGTCAATCGAGCGATTCGGCGGGTCAGTACGACTGTCTTTTAAACGTTATCTTGACAGAGTTTGTACGCAGCCATTCCTGTGTTTCCTTTGCCTCAAGCTCCCATAGTTTATTTTCAAAGTTGTTGTCTGTGACGTCTTTGAGATGTTGAAAGGCTTGCTGGGAGACTTGCTGGGAATTGCTCAACCATGCCAAAACGGAAGACTGGTTTAGCCGAGCATGACAGAATTTTCAAAGGGTTCGACTTACAACGTAAGCAAACAAATCAAGCTGTTTTTGGTATAGATTTCTACCACAATAAACATAAGTGAAAGCGTACGGATCGAACAAAGCGATGGTGAAGGCACTCGCCCACAGTGTAGGTTGCCCACTGCAGTCGGGGTTCCAGCCCGGCTCTGGCCGGAGTCCCATTCAGGGTGGCGATTGGCTGTCCGCCCCATGGGAGCAGGCCTATTTGATTTTTAGATTTTGTAAAAAGATTTTTTGCTTGACAGATTTTAATAAAGAAAATAAACTCCCACATGCTCCGTCTGCTCTGGCAGAACTTCGCCAGGTTTAATGCATCACGTTTGCCTGCCCTTCGGTCTGAAGGACCTTCGTCGGAGCTGAAAACAGTTTGGCAGCACTTAAATCCCGGGCCTTGCATTTGATTATTCAAACCACTTTTTGCTGAGTCACGGACTTCTTCTGGGGCCTTTGTGTTGGGAGTCCTGGCCCAGTCAGGTGGCTTTTTACCTTTCATACCTTTTTATTCTCTCTTCTTGCCTGCTTTTTCTTTATCTTTTTTTCCTTTCTTCCCTTCATGTTTTTTTTCGCTCTGTCCTGATGGCTAGGCGCTCTTCCCGACTCCCTGCGCGCCGTCAAAACAGGTTGGTGTTCCTGCTTTCTCTCGCGACCCTTTGTTCGCTCTTTCTCTTTTCTCACGCATAGCCCATCGCCCTCTCGTCTGTCCTGGGTTTTTTTTACTTGTCCTCGTCTTTTTCTTTCATTCTATCCCTCTTTTTTTTTGCCTACCCAACATTTCTTCCTGTCCCACAATGCTCTCAGTCCTGTGTTCCCTCTCCTCTAACGGTCTATTTCTTAGTTGTGTTCCGCTATCTCTGGCTGGCCAACATGGCGCTGTGTGTAAATCGGGTCTCTTTGATTAGATCCTCATCCCTCCTCATTGATCACACTTCTTGCCCCCGCCAACCCCCCCCCCCTGTGTGTCTGTGTGTCTGTGTGTCTGTGTGTGTCTGTGTGTCTGTGTGTCTGTGTGTGTGTGTGTGTGTGTGTGTCTGTGTGTCTGTGTGTCTGTGTGTGTGTGTGTGTGTGTGTGTGTGTGTGTGTGTGTGTGTGTGTGTGTGTGTGTCAGAGGGAGACAGTTACAGTGTGTGTGTGTGTGTGTGTGTGTGTCAGAGGGAGACAGTTACTGTGTGTGTGTGTGTGTGTGTGTGTGTGTGTGTGAGACAGTGACTGTGAGTGTGTCAGAGTGAGACAGTTACAGTGTGTGTGTGTGTGTGTGTGTGTGTGTGTGTGTGTGTGTGTGTGTGTGTGTGTGTGTGTGTGTGTGTGTGTGTGTGTGTGTGTGTGTGTGTGTGTGTGTGTGTGTGTGTGTGTGTGTGTGTGTGTGTGTAACCAATCACAGGCCGATTGGTGAGGCAGCCCCAGCTGTCAGACTGAGCTCAAAGGAGCTGGTGCATCAGTGCAGTTGTTGTACAGAATCAGTGTAGCGATGAGAACAGCTTGTGATGCCAGCGCCGTTGCAGTGATGCAGGGTCAAGCACAGGGTCGCCCCGATCACCAAGTGTGGCGTGTTTGTTCCCGTCCTCCCCCGTGACCACCCCCTCTCCATATAGGACTGCCCCAAACTGCCCACTGTCCCAGGTTCCCACCGTCACACAAGACAAGACATATTGCACAGTTTGGTGTCCATTGTTTCTGTTCTCATGTAGTACGTTTTGGCAAAAGGAATAAATCCAATGAAGCTGTTAACAGCGATTTCTGGGATTATTCCAACAGGCCAAATATTCATATTTAAAACAAACCATTTTTAAAAGATGGACACTTGCCTAGTCTGACAGTACTTGTGATTAGCAGAAAAGGCAAAAAATTGTTGAGAGAATTGGAGCACTGCTGCAGTGAAATGGAATTGAGCGCCGCCTGCATTACTGTATTGAGCTGCTGCATCGCCGTGCTGTTAGCCTCGCGAGCCTGAGGGTGTAGCGCCTGGCTGTAAAAGCACTGTGTTTGGTGCCCATATTGCAGGGAGGAGCCCTGCCCAATCAATGATTTAATATGATGAACCACAAACTCTTAGAGGTGAGTGCGCTAATAGCCAGCCAATGGAAAAGGCATCAGAAATCCTGAAGTGGAAATTGAAATGCTATCAACTACTTTCATCAGAGGTTAAGCCATGGGCTTGTGCCATCTGAGGATGAGACAGACGTCTGTGCTGCAGACAGACAGAGCAGGGGTTGGATCTGGAGGGGAGCTGGGTCTGGGCCCCCGCTCTACCACTGGCCCCTCCTGTGGCCTGACTGACGTTATTACCCCCTCCCCCACAGGATCCGGGCTGGACGGGCTGATTGGCGCCGAGGAGAGAGTCATCAACAGCAGGGCCAAGATCAACAACGCGGTAAGAGCAGCAAGCCCCTGACGACGGCCGTCTCTTAGCAACCCAGCAACCAGGGGTTCACAGTAGACGGTCTCTGACACTGACGGGGAAGCTTCACAAGGCTTGATGATCCCCAAAAGTGGCTCTTTTGTCTCAACCAATCATAAGCGTTTTGAAACTGAGGGCAGTCTTCGATTGGCTCATGCGAGTCAGTGATTGACAGCACGAGGCAGCTCTACACATTATAGGGTTGATGAAGCCTCGCTCTTCCGTCACTGGTCTCTGGAGCTCGACTGTAGTCCCTCTCCCCGCCTCCCTCTTCATCTTTGGCCATCAACATCACTGTATAACTTCTCCATTGAGCACAGGGGTTGGCTGCTTGTCCTAACCAATGAAAACATGCATTACAGCAGTGTATCTCCCAGCAGCCCCTTGGTGCCTCTCAGTAATGGCCTCATTTGTCTCAACCAATCATATTCAAGCTGAATGTGTGGAATTTGCTTGTGCATGGGACCCAGAGCCTTGCATATGGAATGTGATTGCAGATGCTTGGTTCTGTGCTATGTGTTTGCTTAGTGATTTATTTTTATTTGCATGTAAAGGCATCTTTTCTTTTACACAAGGCGTCCAAGGTTAGAAATGCCATTTAAAAAAAAAAAACATGTTCATGTTTATATTACAGTTCTGCAGAAGGCAAAAATCCACTAACCGTCCACCATTTTGAATCCTGTGGCCTCAAAAAAAATGTATCCACCATTTTGCTATTTTTCTCTCTCTCTTTCTCTCTCTCTCTCTCGCTCCCAAAATGCACCCATTTGATTCTGGCAGTTCTATCCTTAGACCACATTTAAATGTTGATCATTTTTTGTGTTTGTTTTAAATATCACATTAAGATAAGATCACTTACAATTTTCAATGGGATTGATTCTCTGAGTGTCTTCCTGGGTTTTGTTGTCAGGATGTTGTGGTCACATAGTTTCCTGTGGGCATTATGTGTTGCCAGTGGATTGTAGAACTTAAATCTGCTAAAGCTTAGGTAAACATCAAGAGGAACAAAGGACTGCAAGTAGAGTGGTGTAGTTGGTGCAATCGTCCGTTATATCTCCTTCCCCTTTTCCCCCTCCTACAACAAACAAACAAACAGACACACACATACACACACATACACACACACTCACCCACTCACTAACTCACTTCCTGCTGAAGGCTTAACCTGGGCCTCCCTGTCTGTGTTGACAGGTGATTGATGAGTCTCTGGATGTTAAAGAGGTGATTTTCAGTGCAGAGAGAGTCAGCATTATGCATGATGATGATGATGATGATGATATGGTGAGTACAGCGGCCCCTTGTGGTGACCTGGGGAACTGTAGGCTAACAGTGAGGCCGGGGTTGGAATATGAGGAGGAATGGTGTGTGTGGGTTGGGTGGGTATAGTATTTACAGAGGCCAGCCCCACTGTTAAAACACAACCCTTCCCCCAAGCTAAAGTTAAACCTAATTTAACCCAGGGTAAAACCCACCACTCATATCTTTGTTTTAAAGATCCATGTTTATGTATTTTATTGTATTGTATTGTATGGATGTATTGTATTATGTATTGTGGTTTCACTGCATGCATGTTATGTTGCTAAGCTAATGTATGTACATGAATGTGCTTGACTGTGTGCACAACTTTGCATACATTTTATGTTAAATGCACAAAAGGTTTGTTGTTGCTAATTGTAAAAGCACTGCCTACTTTGGAAGACGCTGTAGAAGTTGAGACATCAATGACAATGACAGTGTGTGTGTGTGTGTGTGTGTGTGTGTGTGTGTGTGTGTGTGTGTGTGCACTGCTGTGCTGTTTTTTATAAGAAAATGTATATACCAGATTTATACACATTATGTCTCCTAGTGTGCGTGTCCCTGTGCCTGAAAAACTACCAAAAGCTTCAGTTCAGATTTGTTGTCACTTTTTCACTCTTCAAAAAGAGCAGAAAAATGATAACTGTCTAATAACTGTTTATATAGCAGTATGTGTACGTATATATATATATATACACACACACACACACATATATATATATATAAGATACAGTAGATGTATCTTTACAAACACAATTGCCTAATTTTTTAGTTGTCTTGTGAATGTGCATGTGCATGTGCATGTGAATGCTGCATGTTATGTCATGCGTTTGGTCCAGGCCCAACAAACTGTAAACAACAGTGATGATACAGATATCCAAGTGAGATCAGCACTACTTCTGACCAAGCCTGTGGCTGGATGGCATATGAACTCTCGCTTCCACTTCCTCTCTCTCGCTAAATCTCTTCTGTGCACTAATGTCCATGCTCTGTCTGTGTGTGTGTGTGTGCTGTCACTTTTTGTGGCTCTTTGTTTGGCTCCCTCTCATTCTCCTCTATTCCAGGAGTCCTACCGGCCCTTGGGGGAGGAGTTCAGCTTCGGGAGCAGCGCTCTGATTGGCCTGCTGGTGATTGCAGTCGCCATAGCGACCGTGATCGTGATCAGCCTGGTGATGCTGAGGAAGAGGCAGTACGGCACCATCAGCCACGGAATTGTGGAGGTGGGTTTAGCCCCGCCCACCAACTCAAGCTTCTTCCATTGAGAGGTCAAACCGCTGTTAAATAGGGCAAGAATACATGTGATGTGACACACATAATGCATGTAAAATCAAGGAGTAGGTAAAGGAAAGGTGATGTGACCCAAAAACTAAGACATTTTTACTGTGTGATTGTGCTATAAGTTAAATAATTATGTGAAATACTTTTAGACACCATTAAAATTCCTGTTAGTTTTTAAAAAAGAGACTTTATTTTCACCAATATTCAGAATAAAATGATTTCTTTTATATGATTGTATGTTTTGGTCGATGACACATTTAATCGAAAATCCTCAATTATCCGCAGGAGTGTTTTCAAACAGCGTGTTTTCAAACTGTAAAGAATTTCGCATTTCAAATACGTATATGACCTTTGACCCAGGTTTGGATATAAATTTGATGCACCAGCCCTGGACAAAGAGGAAATACCCACAATGCCTTGGGATGCACAAGCATTTCTGGCATTAACTGGCACCTTCTCTTCTGTGGCAGGTTGACCCTATGCTGAGTCCCGAGGAGCGCCACCTGAGCAAGATGCAGAACCACGGGTACGAGAACCCCACCTACAAGTACCTGGAGCAGATGCAGATCTAGCCCAGGGAGCAGGGTGGAGCTTTGGACCCAGGAGAGGAGAGAGTGAGGGGAGGGAGAATATACTACTGACCAATAACAGAACCGCTCATGTCAAGAAATCATCTTCCTACCTGAGAAACACAAAGATTTTGGCTCAATAAAAATTGTTAAGTAAATGCTACTACTACTTCTACTGTTGTACTGTAGAACTGTCTCTTCTCCTTTTCTCTTAAAAAGGCAATCTATCATTGTTTTAGTTTTTTTTTAATTCACGTGGAACGTGTGATTTAACAGATTATACATACAACCGTAATTGTTTTCAGATAAAGGTGTATTTTACTTAGGTTCTTCTGTTTCGGAGAATTAGTTTGAAAACGCGAGGCAAACCAAGTGAAGTAACGATTCGGAACGATTACGTGTAATTAAATAAAGGTCATGTGACACTTCAGCTTCTCTGTTCCATCTTAGACGTGTCCATGAGAAGACACCTCTAAAAAAATAAAATAAAATTTTTTTTTTCCCCCTCTTTAATAGATTGCTTGTACATGAAGGTTCTTTGTACTGATTTTAATGTATAGTAAACAAACAAAAACAAAATGATTTTTTTCTGTTCTTCTATCATTAGCTACAAACTAAAAGATGTATCTAAAACGTAGGTGTTTTTAGTTGTACGATTTTTTTTTTTCTTCCCTCAACAAATCTGAATTTGTTGCCGACTATCACCTTTGTCTCTCTGGTAAGTTGTGTGAGGGGCTGCAGGGAGGGAACAGATGACTAACTCTATGTGTGCGTGTGAGTTGTTAGGCCTCCAGCCTCATGACTCCCGTTTGCTAAGTATACAGGCAAATGAGATCCTTGCATTTTATTGCATTTTAAAACGCCATGAACTCCACAGGACAAACACTCCGCTTTCCCATTCCCTTCGGTGCTGGAGTGACGCGTCCCTCCAGCGATTATGCTTTTTTTTGTTTTGCATATGTTCAATTTGAATGGAATTGATACGTAAAAAGAGGGGGGGGGTGTTGGGGAGTGCTCAGTCTTGGATCGCGGGTCTGTCGGGTCCAGATGCTGCCCACGGTCTTCCATAGTTTAAGTCCCTCGGACCTTGCAGTTCTGTGGTGGCGTCAAAATGTGAGGGAGGAGGACAAAACAAGCCCACAATTATCAAGAAGCTGGCAATAAATGCACAAACCCTTGTAAATTATTGGGGGGTCACAAAGATTTAAATCATGCAGCAGACATTTGTTCACCTGGTCTGGGTATTGCTTTGTAGCAAGTATGGTCTCGTCAGAATTACGGCTGGAAAAGGCGCCGGAAGAATGAATGTTGGAAGCTGGGGGCGTGGTTAGCCAAACAGATCAGGGCTAGGTTTTGGCACTGCGACCACAACATGACCAGGAGTGCGTTCTAACCGTTTTGGTTGTGTGTCTTTGCTACCCGATTTATCTCATCCGCATGGTCCTCTCAAATCTTCACCCAGGTTGTGGTCAGAGTGCAGAAATGCAGCCCAGAGCCTGTCGAACTGGTGTCAGATGAAAGGAGAAATGTTTGGGGTTTTTTTCCTCCCTTGTAAAGGATGCAAAGAGAGCTAAATCTGTTTTTTTCCTCATTGTTAATATCTTTGTATGCCTGTATAGTTGTTGTTGCGGTCATGGCTTCTATGGAGGACAACCTGTGGCGTGAATTGTTCTTACGATATATATATATATTTTAAAGTTTTTTTTCTTTTCTTTTTTTTTCTACTTTTTCTTTTCTCTTAATGTGACGGTAACTCCTGTGTATGTGGCTGTCTCACTATGCACCGATACGGCTTCAAATCTAGTAACAGCCTTGCTCGATTACGGGGGGGAGTAAGAATGAATATAAATATATATGAATCTAAACCTAAGCTTCGTGATGATGATAATAATGAAGATGCTGATAATTTTGTGGGGGATCACATCAATAAACTCACTACTACTTCCATAGAAGCTGTGTCCTGACTCTTCCTTCATCGACTGCATGTGCGGCTTCTTCCCTGGCCGATGCTGCTATGACATGCTCTTTATTTATCATGCATTGGTGGCCCTGAAAGTCACTGGAAATGCGGCTGTTGAAATAATAAAAGGTATAATGTTTGTCTGTATGTATGCTGGTCAAACAACTCCGGCTTAGTTGATGGATTGAAGTGGAAGAATCTCAGAATATCCCGTGAATGCTGGATTGTGTTCAGGTCTGGTGACTGAGAAGACTGACATATGGATAGCATCAGAATCATGCTCCTCATAATGGTGGGTGGCTTCTCGTGCTCTGTGGACGGGGGCATTGTCATCTTGAAAGACACCCCTCCCTGCAGGAAATACATGCTATTGTATGGGGTGAAGATGATCACTGTACCATTAATTAAAGATGGACTTCGACCTTGCCTTCTAAGAGTATGATTAAGCTACACCTAAACAATGGCAGTAAAATGCAGATGTTTGTTTCAATTTTTTTTGTTCACTAGTAGTACATTATGGGGTCGTCTTTTTTTGTGGGTTACTGAAAGAAGGATAAATACCAAATCAAGAAAATTAAACAGTTAATAGTGTATTTATTGTTGATTGCTTATATTTTTGATGGTATATTAGCTTATAACCACTGTCCCTGGTTGGAGATCCTGGTGAATTGATTTATGAGGTGTACATGTCTAGTTTTTTGTTTGAATATTGGTGGGGGAAAAAAGTATATCTATTAGTTCTGATATGAAATGCTTGTAAGGGGTCATACTCGAAGTCCATTTGCGTGACTGCTTTTCCAAAAATAGATTCCGCCTCAATTTCCCACGACTCGTGTTTTTATACACTAACTTACACACGCGTTTCATATGTCAGTTGTATGTTTGATCCCTAATATTGTTAGATTTATGGTTTACACTATTTACGATTGAATAAACGTTTTACGTAATCAGTTGTTCATATTGAAATGGCATCAATGTCCATACCCATATCATGCAATTACACCGTATAGCCTACTATTAATTCATTGTTGGAAACTCCCCTTCATCTCATACGTTCGTATATTATTTTGTCACTTCCTCGTATAGTCTTTCCCTCCACTCCCAGTTTCACCTGCGCAGGGGGAGTAAGTAGCAGCTGAGTATCGCTGACGGGAGGGAGACACGCCCGCATTTACCTGAAAACGCCCGGAAGCCTTAGCTTTCTTAGCTTTACTTGTTGCGCGAATCAAACGGCGTACCTGGTTCTGAACAATATTGTATTTTTTCAGGCACATCAATTACATTTTTAGTGGATTGAACAAAGGTGTGAAATTCATACATTATTTTAGTGTTTTTAATTTTCTTGTATATTTTACTTTGGAGTTTTTTGTTTCGGGAGAACCTGCCCTCGATAGCAGACAGCAGCGCAGAATAGAATAGAGAATAGGACTATAGTCATTATTTGGCAGGTGAAAAAAAAAGGAATACCAACTCAGGGTTTTGAAAACACCGAAAGAAAGTGCAGAAAAGTATATTGTCTGCTCATTCTTCCTGAAAGCTCGCAGACATGGATCCAATGGATTCTGGAATGCGTTACAGCCCAAGAGCTCCGGTAAGAATTGTATACTTCTTATTTTAGTTTCGATGACCATTACGGTACATTTGGTTTGACGAAATATATCAACATTGTGGCCTTAACTTGCTCGTTGCTGTTTTAAGATTGCATATATATTTTTATATGGTAATGTATTTTGTTCATTGCATTATTCACCTTTACACGTTCATTCTGAAATATATTTAATTATTATTATTATTATTCATGTGGACTTCAGCTACTTAAAGTAGGCTATTTCTAACTTTCGATTGAGGCTTTGAAAGGATTCATTTGTTATCAGATAAGTAGGCCACTTCTTCGTGGAGATCTGCTTGGTAATCACCCTTGTCCTTTAAACCTTGTTTAAAAATTGTTTGGGGATTAAAAGGGATTTTAAACCAGGAATGGAAAACCTGTATTTTTTGTTTGTTTGTTTTTCGACTCTTGCTTAATCAGCATTTACAAAGACACGTCTTCTAGACTTCTGGTTATTAAAAGATTATTAATTGATCTTAAGATAGTACTTGTATCTAATGTCATCCAGTTTTCAAGAGGGCAAAATAAATTCTGTGGTGTTTACAATGAAACAAATAATACATTTTAATAGAAAAATTATGAATTTATTATAGTTCTGTTTCAAGCAGCTGTCAAGCTTTGTTGTCGACCATACCTGGCCATTCAATGTTTAATTTTGGCATTCCTGTTGGATGGGGTGTTTAGTGGCTGCAAGATGTTACTTTCTGGGCCTTAACCCCCCAGTGTAACACAAAAGACTAGAGACTGGACCCCCATAAAACATTCACAGCCACGCAGGCCCAACACCTGTTGCCCCTCACAACAAAGCGCTGCCACTGTCTACTCAGGTTTCACATAGACCTTTCTAGATGCCTTTCTGCCTTTCTCTGCCTTTGCCGTGGGTGTCAGAACACTGTTTATGTATCTTTCTGCTTGTTTACACTACATTAGGGCATTTAGCAGACACACTTGTCTAGAACGTGCAGAAATTTGGCAGTTAACATTTTTTAACATACCCAGCTGTATAAATGGATTGTATTTTACAGAAGCAATTCTGGTCCAGTACACTGCTCTGTAGCAGTGCCCCATTTGGGAATCAAACCTGCAATCTCTGGCTTACATGCCAGCCACCCAATATAATGCTCCATGTAACCCAAATCATAATCGCATGAGAGCACGTGTTGTGAAACCACTTTCCTGAAATTATTACGCTTGTGCTTGTTGATGTGTTTACGAATAATAAGGATTGCAGCTGATATCTGCAGAGGCATAGTGTATCTTTCGGAAAGGTGTATCATGTGCAGGGGAAGGGAGAAAAGTCCCAGACAGGACAGTACTGTCATGTGCAATGTGTGCAAACCATGTACATTACATTACAGGCATTTAGCAGATGCTTTTATCCAGAGCGACTTACAGTTTACATGTCTTTACAATCCATTTATACAGCTGGATATTAACAGAAGTTAAGAAGGTTAAGTACCTTGCTCAAGGGTACAACGGCAGTGTCCCACCTGGGGATTGAACCTGCAACCTTAACGTTACAAGCCCAGTTCCCTAACCATTATACCACACTGCCTATAGGCCTCAATTATGTTTTCATCTGTGCTCAACCCGGAGGCTGTCCTCGCAGGCAGATAGTCCATGTGGACTGAAGGATAGGCGTGCTCATCACTGTGTTACTACAGGATACTGTCGCTCTAGTGCCTATTACATTACATTACATTACATTACATTCACACAGATAACTGCCAAAATAAAGGAACCACTTGGATGGAGGGTTCTGGCAGCGCTGTTATGATGTGGGGTGCATTTTCCTGGCATGGTTTAGGTCCACTCAACCCCTTAGAGGTAAATGGCAATTAATACAAAGCTATTCTGAATGATCACCTTCATCCTATGGTGAAGCATTTCACAGGGCATGAGTAGTCACTGAATAGTTTGATGAGCATGAAAACGATGTAATCCATGTCCCTGGTGGTCTCAGTCACCAGATCTCAACCCAATTGAACATTAATGCGAGATACTGGTGCGATGCCCGAGACAGCATTTTCCACCACCATCAACAAAACACCAAATGGTAGAATTTATTGTGGAAGAACGGTGTTATATCCCTGAAATAGAGTTCCAGACACTTGTAGAATCTATGCCAAGGGCTTATTGAAAATGTCCAATGCCCTATTAAGACACGTTATGTTGGTGTGTCCTTTATTTTGGCAGTTACCTGTAGCAGATGCTCTTATCCAGAGACTTGCACTGCAAGACATCTTAAGTGCATTTGCATGAGTTCTATGAGCAACAGTGAAATGGCCCTGGCTAGCAACACTCCCATGTAATATAGATATAGCACTGCTGTAAATGAACTATGCCAATCCCCCTGTGTATACTCGTAAATATATACAGATGCATTCAATACCATAAAAAATACAAATATGATGGAATTCCTAAATAGGTAAATCGCCTATTAGGCAAAGGAGACGGCACTAGCTCTGAAAGTCTGTTCCTGCCATTGCGGCTTGCAGTTTTTCGATCAGCCCAAGTGTCCTCATCTTTCGGTCGACAGCCCTCGGTCACGGCTGACCTTTACAGACACTTTTCCTGTGGGAAATTAGCCCTGTCCTCACCATTGTTTCCCCCCACTGAAGCCCAGAAAGGCAACAGTAGGGAGGAGGGCTTCTCCTACCCTTTCCTTGAGGCCTTTTGTCGAGATCAAGATCGTTATCCTCACCCAAGTTGGCTCTGGCCCTGGCAGCCAAAGAAGGCCATTGTCTATGATCTTGAATGTTTTCGCTGTGGTGTGTACTTGTTGTGCTATTCGTGAACATGATACCAACAGATACTGTACCCACAGATACCGGGTTGTCCATTCTGCGTCCTGCATTTGTGTGCTCATACTCACAGTGGAGCAGAGAGGAAGCCTGACAAGTGTGCCTTCCGATTCAAGCAGGGGAAGTGCTGGATCCGTGTGTTAGCCTGTTCTGTTATATAGGTATATCAACGCATCTTGGAAGCTTCTTCAGAGGAGAGCACAGGCAAGTATGCGCTCTCCTCTGAAGAATGGCCCAGTGTGTTGTTATCACACATGCAAATGAAGAGCAGAGGCCAGTGGGTTCCCCGGGGCAGCGCTGGCAGGCTAACTGGTACCAGATCAGATCCCCCCGTGGGTCCTAGTAACCTTCGGTGCACCCAACAGACGTCCTGAGGCTTTTGTTGGTTCTTTTGCAGTGGAACTGTTATGTTTGTATGATTCACCAATATTTATTTAAAACAGCCTGAAATAAAATAAAAACATGTATAGAAATATCCGGAGATTGCACAGTTCACCGGTTTTTAAAGCCCTAACATCCTGTACGACACAAACCTATACAGGTGAACCTGAACTTTTTTTCAATATGGATCTGTCGACAAATTTGTTTGACAAAACGCTGTCCTTTCAGATTTTTTTCCAATTTTCTCCCAATTTAGTAGCCAATTGTACCCTCTCTTTTCATGTCAATCCCCTGCTCGTATTGTGAGTTCGCTGGCATAGCCCTGAGACCGGCAGTGACAAAGGTGATGTACCGCCTCCGCCGAGCCGGCACTCGTCAAGCCGTCGACCATAACTCCGGTACACAGAGCCACTCCTATACGCAGCAAACTCATACCGGCTTCCCTCCCCCCTCCCTGGGGCAGCCAATTGCCGGCCAGAGCCGATACTGGCGCAGCCGGTGGAATCAAACCCTGGTCGCAGTGGCCAGGGTAGAACGTTGTAACCGCTAGACCACCCAGGAGGCCCAAAGTGCTGTCCTAAGCATGACATTGACACTTGTCATAACCAGTCACAACAACATATTACAGCTTGTGACAAGTTTTATAAATTACATTTTTGACATTTGTGCCAAAAGTGTATTACTGTTGCGACTGATTATGAGACGTGTTATGTCATGCTTATGATGTCGATGGCATATAGTTCAAGTGAAGTGTTACAGATAGAATGAATAGTAAAAGTCCTGCACTGATATTGCCTGATATTTAAAACACTTTAAAATACAATATTTTGGCAACTGTTTTTATTTCACGCCGCTGGAATGCCCGTGCACTCAAATTGGCTTAAATTTGTATAATCAATATGCATAATTGATAATCATCCAAAGGACACAGGAAAGGATGCTATGTATCTTGGAACGATGTTGTGGAGGACGTCGGTCTCGGCCACGTGGGAGTGGCATGGTTGTCTGTGTTTTACATGTTGTGGAGGCCTTTGGAGCAGGTAGACTTTCCGGGAGCAGGTTTGGCACTCTCACAGGGTGTGAGAGTAAACCGTGGCCTGGAAGGTTGATCCAAAGGTCATAATTGGCGTGCGCGTGCGCATATGTTGTGGAATGTTGAATGTTGAATGTTGGATGTTTGTGGAGTTTTGTGTGCGTTTGTCGAAAGTGACTGAGTAGACTGTGTGCTTCCTGTGTGTGTGGGGAAGAGGGAGAGGGGGTGCACTAAGAGTGTCCGCCTCTCTCCCTCGGTGTGATTTTGGAGAGCGAGAGGGTGCCCTGGACAGAGGGTCCGCCTCTCGCCCTCGGTTTTATTGAAAGAGAGCTCGCACTCGGCAGTGGAGAGTGTTTCTGGGCAACAGCCCGAGAACTCTCACTGGAAGAGTGGAGGGTGTCTCGGGGCTGGTTGCCAGAAAACTCACTGTGGGGAGTGGCGAGTGTCTCTGTATGAATGGGTAAGAGAACTCGAACTGCAAAGTTCGAGTGTCTCAGTATGAATGGTTTGGAGAAGCACTTGAAAGGTCACTGGATATGTGTGTGCCTGGGGAGGTTCCAGGGGAACTCCGGAGGAAGAGGCACGGTGTCCCGTAAGTTATTATTATTTTAGTTTGTTATTTTAGTTCGTTGTTTTTACCCGAAAGCTTCGCAGCGAGTAGGGTGAAGATTTTGTGTTTGTGTTTGTTATATGTTAACCTGCTACTCCCACTGTCTCTTCCCCATGTCTGGGGGGAGAGACAGGACAAAATAAATAAAATCTGGTCCGTAGACCGACAAACTCCACTCCGTGTCTCCAGTCTGCTCTGTTCCCGTTCAGGGTTTGTCACGTGGTGTGTGACAGATGTGTTTTTCAATGCAGTTCCTCCCAAAACTTCAAGTTCAGCTTCACCCTCTGCGAGCCAAGTACCTCTCCAGGAATTCTGAGGAACCGGTATTCCTTTCTGCGATCCGAGTCACGCGGATAAACAAGTGGAAAAGTAACATCCCCGATCCTCTCCCTGAAAAGAATGCCCAGCAGGGCTCGGCCTGACTAGACCTGACGGGGAATCTACACACCTTTACAAACAGGGGCGGGGCCTACTGAAACAAAAAGGATTTCAATTACCAAGGGGTGTGGTCTCCTAGTTAAAGGAGAGGCAACGTTGTGTCACCAACTGCACAAAAATGTATCGTGTTCTTGCTTGTTGAGGGGTAGGAGGAGCCAATCAGTGGTTGCGGTGGAAAGGGGAGAGTTAGGATGTGTTGTGGGGGTAGAAGGACCCAATCGATGGTTGAGGTGGAAAGGTACCTAGGTCTTTTACTGCTGTTACGATTATTGTAAGCAATTTATATTTTTATGTAACATAGAACTCAGAATTGTCTTGACAAACGCTGACTCTTCCCTATCCTGAACTCTGAGCATTTACTCGATATTGAATACTCCTGGGCATACTTGTGCCACATTTAGTCCACAAATCCATTATGCTACTTATAGTACTATATTCTCAAGCTGCCTCTTGCACCTGCTATGGCACTAATCGTTATGGTGTAGGTTTGCGTAATCACACTTGCTATCAGTTGTGACATGAATAACTTGGCACCATTACTGCTCTTTGCCTAGCCTATCTGTATGCACTTTGTAAGTTGCTCTGGGTAAGAGAGTCCGCTAAATGACTCAATGTGATGTAAATGTAATTTCCCTGGAGCGAGGCAGGGACAAAAAAATCGGTTTAAAATCTGCTCACAATCTGCCACCGTAAGAATGACAGCATCTGCATAAATGCTTAATTGAACAAGACTTTATTCTGTAATCGTATTCTGTCATCCTGCCTCTCACCTGAAGTGCTGTTCAAGTCAGCTAAATCTCTAAATCAAGGGTCAGGCTGGTGATTCCCAGGTGCTTTTGAATTATTCATGGTTAAAAGGTTGCCAGGATTTGTGTTCCATTATTCCGAAAAGGGATTGTAATAGTTTTGTGTATATCTCAAGTGATGCTACCCAGTTATTCAAGCAAAAGACGTGCAAGTTCAGCTGGATGACTCCAGAAAGCCTGTATTTTATTCCTGCTAATGCACTCCCGCAACATGATACGAACACGCAATAATGCGGATTTCTGTGCTGTGCGATCAATCTTTCAGCTCTTTCAGGCTTTTCTTCACTTGGCTGATCTCTGCTGGCTCTGCTCCTCGTTGATTGTCTGTATGTCTGTCTCTGCTCCTCGTTGATTGTCTGTCTGTCAGTCTCCCAGTGTTTAATAGTTGCCTAATACTCTTCAGGTTTTGGTTAGGTTGACTAGGTAGAAAGCTAGTCTATTGAATGGAATGTGGTTTCTGCTATCGCTGAATCAATGGAATTTACCGCATTTACCACAGCTCAGAGCAGTGACGTATCTCCTTGTATATCAAAACGATACGTTTGTTGAACATAAGTAGCGCAATTTTTTTTATTTTACTTTCTGAATTTTTTATTTTGTAAGGCCGCATAGGATACACATATTTTTGGTAGATGCTGTCAGCCAACTAAGACCTAGAGTTGTAATAGTTGTAATAATATAATATTTAATCTTCATTTGATCTTTAGTACCTGCTCAGCTAAGGTCTTCATATATGCTAATGTAATTACATTTCTCTCATGATCACTTAAAATTCACATAAATGAGTCATTGTGGGCAGCAAGATTATTTGTGGCTGGACCATTCTGAACAGGTGTAGTAATTACCCAGCGGTATTGCTGGGATTGTTTGTGTTCTGGGAACTGGTTTGACAGCATTGATCTCATGTTATTTCTGTACCCACAGTGCGGTTTCTTCCTCTCACCATTATCTCTGTCTAATCTTTTCTCCCACTCGTTTCACTTTCGCTGGCAACATGCTGAGTGCGTACTCATTGCCTCATTGCTGGAAAGCTAGTGTGTGTGTGCTTGTGAAGAGTGTCGGACAGGGATGTCAAATCCTGGTCCTGGAGAGCTGCAGGGTGTGCTGGTTTTTGTTTTCACCTTAATATCAGCAACCATTTTAGACCAAAGAAATCGGGTGGGGTGAGTTAACTGTGTAATCACCCGCTTTAATCGATCAATGAAGTGCTGGGGAACAACGAAACCCGGCACAGCCTGCCGCTCTTCAGGACCACGGTTGGTGTAGGAAATGGACCGCCCATATATATATATATATATATATATATACTGGTGTAGGAAATGGACTGTCCTGCTATATATATATATATATATTATATATATATATATACACCACACACATTTGCATTTCCCCTCCATGCGCACACCCTCTGTAAGGTTTAGATAAGCTCATAAGAGTACTAATGGTTCCCTTCACTGGGAACCAGGGGCTTTTGCATCCCGCCATTTTCCAGGAGAACATGCCAGGCTGTCCGAGGCCCACGAGACAGAACAAAGAAGTAATCGGCCCCGAAGAACTGTGGCAAATTGGCCCATTTCTGTGACAACGACAGAAAGAGTCGGAGTAGTGGAAAGAGCCAAATGCAAATGCATCGTGCGGCACTCCACGCGGCCTCACGCCTCCCACTGAGGTCACTCTGCGCACCCTCCTCACGCTGAAGTCGCTCTGAATGTCTGCCAGCTACGACAGCAAATCAGCATCCTGCATCTACAGCAGCGCCACCCTACAAACTCCTGTTGAAAGCTCACCGCGCTATCACTAAGCGGATTCTGGACAGTCTGATTGTGACGCTCCCATAAGAACAATTCCATTGTTCCACTTTGCTACGCATTGGTGGCTACCTAAGGCCCATGTTCCACTATGATTCAGTTTTCTCATCTGCCAGCATTCTCTCTGGGTGCCCCCTCCCGTCTCACAATCTCTGTGACCGATGCATCATCTTCTGGCTTCTGATTCAAACGTTCCGTGACTGACCAAAACGAATTCCTGCACCAGCTGGAGTGCAGTCATCCAGGACAAAATAACTGCGCAGCTCAGCTGGTGGACTGCAGAGTGAAAAGAAGCAGCCGCTGGTTAGATCTGCTCTACTGAATTGACGGAGGATGTTGCAAATGAGACAGGCCTGTAAATAAGATTGAGCATTCCGAGTAGTGAGAAAAATGAAAAATAGTATTTAAAGATGACAAAATGATCAAATAAAAAGCAGTTTAAATAGTTTATTGCGCCGGAAATGTGAATTGCTACAGTCAATGGTCATTCAGTTAACGCAGGGGTTCTCAATCCTGGTACTGGAGGGCTGCAGGGTCTGCTGGTGTTTTGTTTTCACCTTATGATCAGCCATTTTAGACACAAGAAACCGCAGAGTTAACTGTGTAATCAATCACTTTAATTAAGTGCTGAGTAACAACGGGAAACTAGCACACCTTGCAGCCCTCCAGAACCAGGAATCCCTGAGTTAGAAGGTGAGAAGACTTAATTATAGAAGCACACCAAGGTTAAGCTTAATAGCAATAGAGAATAAGGTAGGCCTTGCAGGACCGCTTTACCAGAGAGGCACAGTTTTTTGGTTTTATTCTTAAATTTCAAGAAATCCTAAAATGGTACAATGCATTATAATATTGTTCAACTGTTTAATACAAAGGCGTATACAAAAACCATATTTGATTGAATCAATTCCTGTTTTTATAATTATTTTTCTTTTTTTCTTTTTGTTTCTGATTTTTATCCTGTTTTTCTCCCAATTTGGTAGCCAATTACACCCCGCTATTTTCATGTCAATCCCCCCCTCGCACTATGAGTTCGCTGCCGTAGCCCTGTGACCAGCAGTGACAAAGGCGAAGCATCGTCTCTTCCGAGACGGCACTCGCCAACCCGTCGACCGTAACTCCGGCACCCCAGAGCCACTCCTGTGCGTGGCGAACGTCTGGCGCAGCCGGTGGAATCAAAGCCCGGTCGCCGTGGCCAGCGTCAGACGTTGAAACCACTAGACCACGCGGGAGGCCCATTGGGTGTTGTTCTTATTGTTACATTTCAAACGGTACTGGGACACAGGAGAAACCCAACTGCAGTTAGTCCTCTATTTAAAATGCACAAAAAGAATATTTATAATGCACAACACACTTATTTATTTAAACTGTACTATACAGCACCAGTCAAAAGTTTGAGTACACCTGCTCGAAGCTCGGCTTATCTCATAATTTACAATATTTTACACCATATAAGTTTCTGTAAATTCTTACAGAATTACAAAAACACACATGTAACAATAAACAAAAGAAACATCAAAGCAATGTTCAAGAACATTTTATTGAAAATTGAATCTTGGATTCTTCAAAATAGCCACCCAAAATAGCCAATAACAGCCTTACAAACACGGGCCATTCGGTTCATAGGTTTCAGCAGGAAATCACCCGACATGTCTTCCCAGCTCTCCTCCAGCAATTCCCAGAGACACTTGTGGGTTGCTTTGCTTTGCCTCTTCTGTCCAGTTTGTCCCATACAAGTTGTATGGGATTGACATCTGGACACTGGGCAGGCCAGGTCATCAGTTTGAGTTGTCCTTCACATTCCTCTTTCACCAGATAGTTCTTGCACAATTTCAAGGTGCTTTTTTGGTCGTTATCTTGCTGAAGAATGAAGGAGTGCCCTATTAGCCATAATCCGGATGGAAGGTGTACTCAAACTTTTGACTGGTACTGTAGTTTTTTGCAACTGGTTTTGTTTTTGATGTGACCGATACAATAAATTGTTGTGGTGTCAAGTGGATGGCAGCAAAAAGGTTGGGTATTGCAAGAGCAATTAGGCAGAAAAAGAAAGTTATTTCCCCTTACATGCTTAATTAGCAGGCATTTCTGTGTTGCCTGGAATTTGACCTTTGTTTCTAATGTATTTAAACACCTATGTTTATTCATTCTGGTTTTTATAGTGAGTAATGGCTTTATATTCATTTTACACAGCAATGCACATTGCATAATCTGAACTTGGTATGATTGTGGTGGTGCAGTCAAACAGTTGAAGATACTATGTTTGTGAATTCAACCTTGTTGCACATCTACATGTGTTCACATGTTGTTGAAATTGTGTTATGGTAATGTGATCAGATCTGAGTTTAATTATTATTATTATTGAAAATGTTTAGACAATTCCTTTGGATTATTGACAATAAAATTAAAATAAAAAGACTTCTAACGCAAATGTTGCAGGTTCGATTCCCAGGTGGGAATTAGCTTCAGTAAATATCCAGCTGTATAAATAGATTTTTGTAAAGAAATGTAAATGGTGTAAGTCACTCTGGATAAGAGCGTCTGATAAATGCCTGTAATGTAAAAGAAACGTCCACTTTCACCCAATAGTCGGAACAAAATTGTTCTTTCATATTATTACATGGTTTGGTTAATATCATATCCATTGAATATTGTCAAGATCTGTAGGAGCGTTTCCAAATTATGTTGAAATATTTCAAATGTGTATTTGACCCAGGTGTGAAATTAATATACAGGCAGCGGCCAAAAAAGTGGAAACGCCAATATGATATGGCTATGGTATCCTGCGTTCTCGACAGATGAAACTGCCTGCTCACACCCTAAATTTGCAGCCAATTGATTTAGAGTTGCTCACCCGTTTAGCCTTGCACCTCAAACTAATGCACATGCATCACGATCCAGGAGTATGCGCTACCAAACACAGTGACCTTTTGTTGATGATGTCTTTCCCTTGAGTTCCATGCTGACATCACCTTATATACAGTTCCTTGTGAAACATCAGCAAGCAGAGCAGTCTTCATTCCTGAAGTTCCTGCCAATCGTGCCCCAATCACCCCTCTTTTGAAGTCACGGAGGTGTCATCTTTTAGCCATGCTAGCCATAGTTATAGGCAACCTGGCCTTTCCAGCATGTTTGTACATGACCCTGAGCATGCCGGGATGCTAATTGCTTAATTAACAGTTTTCAAACATATTCAAACCCTTTTATGTTCGCCACAAACATTTGCAAATGCTAGGTAACGCTCTGAAAAGTCGGAAAACATTTAGCTATTATAAATAATTTGAATAAATGTAATATTTGTTTTTAACTTCATGGCGAAAATCTCATACTCATTGGCGAATAAAATGCAACGTTCAATTTGAAATGCTTCAACAGTAACTGTTACAAGGGAACATATCGCGGTGAAAATTCACCTGGTTGAACGCATGCCCGCTTTGTTTTCACTTGTCCCTCCCCCCTCTCACCTGCAGAGTGACTGGGACACGTCCGTCCAGTTCCTGCCCGCCTCCGACTCCAAGAAGCTGGAAAAGAAGAGGGTGCCGGTAAAGATTGGAATCGGAGTTGGCCTGGTGATCTTGGCTGCTGTCATCGCCCTCATTACAGGGCTACTGGTCTGGCATTTCCACTGTGAGTCTACCCTTCTTCCTCTCCCTCCATCTTGCCTCACTCTGTCTCTATCTCTCTCCTTCTCTCTCTCCCTCGCTCTCTCCCCCCTTTAATTCTCTTTCTCTCTCCATCCGTCTCCCTCTCACTCCCTCTATGTCCCTGTCCCTCTTCCGTCCCCTTTTCCCTTGCTCTCTCCATTGGTCCCACTCCCTCCCCCTCCTTCCCTCCCTCCCTTTCTCTCTCTCCCTCCCCCTTTATCTTTTTCTCTCTCTCCCTCTCTCTATCCCTCCCTGACCCCCACCCACCCCTTGTCCTCTTTGGTGTGACCCCTACACTAGTCCCTACATGTCTGGGGGTGGGAGGGTCAGAACAGATGAAGTTGGCACTGTGTTAACCAGAGTGTTGTGCTGTGCTCTCCCCAACCCCTCACATGACCATGCAGTGCGCAGGGACGTAAAAGCCAAGAAGCTGTACAGTGGGTCCTTGAAGATCACAAACATGATGTTCAAGCAGGAGTACGAGAACCCCAACAGCACCGCGTTCATAGACCTAGCCACCAAGGTGGTGCAGCAGGTGAGCCTGTGTGTTATGAATGTACTGAATGATTATAGGCGTCAAAATGAGTGCATCAATGATTATAGGCTTCTAAAGCAGTGCCTGTTCATAAATGAGTGGCAGGCAGTGAGATACCAGCCGTCACTACCTGCCACTCACTGTGGAGGTTCAAATGGCACTCCACTCCCGTACACTACAAAGTGTATCACTGGTGCCTCAAATGTTCCCTGCATTAGCAATTGGCTCAGGGATGCCAGGTTAGCATTAAAGATTCTACTTGTATAATCTTAGCAAGACAGACCCCATCGTTTCCCAATCACTCCCATATATGCTGTTCCGGTCCTGGGGACCCACCCCATAATTGCAACCTCTGAATGATAAGTAGCTATTCATTGTTCTTAATTAGACACTTTTTATTTCTATCCAGTTTCCCCTCTGGGGATGAATAAAGTGTCTCGTATCGTATCCCAGGACTTTTAATGAGTTAAACCAACTGATGCTCTCATTTTCTGTAATGTGCTATATGACACATGGTTCCTTTAGGAAGAGGTTACTTTTTATAATTGATTCAATTATACACTAGCAGGTGAAATCAGTGGGGGCTTAATTGCTGAAAGTGTGGACACCTGGTCACTGAAACTCAAATTGCTAATGGCAAGAGCCAAACCTGCATTATGTCCAAATAAGGGCGAAATGATGGTAGAACTTGCACACATGTTGTCAACAACCTTAATTGATCAAGAGATTGGCGGCTGTAAGAAAAAACAGGATAGACAGAGGGTTCTAGGACCGAGTTTCAGAACCACTGTGTTATTTCATTGACTGGTCAGGTCCTGACCTCACTGGCACCGGGATTAATGCAGCAGCATGGTCTCCGTACATCTTAGAAAACATTTCATAACAAAACCTGGTTTTAACTTAATTATGCTTCTATCATCACAAATCATAATTTGAGTAACTGGGTCTTTGCTAAATAAAAATATTTAATTTCAAGCCTACGGAGGTAACTTTACCATGTTAGGCACAGGCAAGTAAAAAAAAAAAGGGATCAGCTGCTACCTTTCTAACAGTGACAAGTTTGTTCATCTTGAAAAACCGGTTCAGGACCATTATTAGTTTAAAGGTAACATAACATCTCCACCTTTTCTTTGTAGCTCAGTGACTGCCAGCGGTGTAAATGTACAACAAAGACTTGGACTTTTGGTCGGTTATGCTTGTCTGCTGCCTGTAAAGGCCTTTACATGCTCGAGCGACAGCAACGCGACAGCAACACAACCAGGGATCTGCAACATCAATGCAACCTCTGCGACCTACACAGAGGGTGTTGCAGAGGATGTCGCATACCTAACACAAAAATCTAACTCATGACTGCAGCGCAACATGTTGCGCATCATTGATTGATTGGTTGGTTAGCGAATGGAGGCGGAGCTGTCGCAGTCATAGTTCATCGAGCTAGTACATCATTTTTTAAAATTTGACATTTTAAGCATTTAGCAGACGCTCTTATCCAGAGCGACTTACCAGATGTGCATTAATACATGGCAAGAACAATCATAGTTTGCACGAGATCAGTGCAGTAATACATCGATAGACATCGTTGTTGGCAGCTGCATACCATACCTGTATATATCTATGTTAACGTTAGCTAAGCAAAACGACCTCATTCAATACATTGACGCCTACTTGTGTACAGAAGTGTAAGGACACCATGTTGCATAAGTTGCACAGAAGTATAAATTGCCGAGTGATTAGGTCTTCTCTCAGATATAAGTTACTCTACCTCCTTTGCTGGAGTGGAGGAGTCATTGCACTGCCACTGCTATGACATAATCACACTCCTCAGCAATGTGATCAACTCGTGAAGGCAGCAGTGTAGTGTAATGGTTAGGGAGCTGGGCTTATAACTCAGAGGTTGCAGGTTCCAATCCCAGGTGGGGCAATGCCATTGTACCCTTGAGCAAGGTACTTAGCCTAAATTGCTTCAGTAAAATATCCAGCTGTATAAATGGATTGCATGTAAAAGAAATGTGAACTGTGTAAGTCGCTCTGGATAAGAGCGTCTGCTAAATGGCTAAAATGTATAAAGGATGGCATTTCAGCGTAACCTCGACAATGCAAATTTATTATGTATTCAAGTGAAATAATAAATAGTAATAAAAAATATTAATAAAGTTAATTCTGCTGTGCTCCTCTGTCTTTCAGCTCAAAATTCAGTATTCCCAAACAACTCCGCTGTCCAAATATTATATGGGCTCCTCGGTGCAAGCATTCAGGTAATCGTTTTGAGCCTTACTATTTTATTATTCATATTTGTAGAGCTTCAGTTTTGCCTATTGCTTAACAATATGATCATTTAAGTCATTTTACCCATCATAAAACCATTCAAACACCCCTCCCTCCTTCCCTCTCCCCCTTCCGACCATCTTTCCTTCTCATCTGTCTGTGTGTGTGTATGTGTGTGTGTGTGTTGTGTGTGTGTGTGTGTGTGTGTGTGTGTGTGTGTGTGTGTGTATGTGTGTTCTAGTGAAGGCATTGACGGAGGTCAGCACAACGTAGTTGCCTACTACCTGTCGGAGTTCAACGTGCCCCCGGGGCAGGTGACAGCCGTGGACAACGGCATGACGTCGAACGACGGGCCTGAGAAATTAAAGTCTGTGCGGGGGAGGGGCCGCATGCCGGATAACACCCTGAATTTTGAGAGCATGGTGTCAGGAGGTACGGCACAGACCGCCCGCAAGGCTGAGGAGACACTGTTAAATAAAACACATTTTAAAAGTGTTGTATATCTGCAAAAAAGAAAAAATATATGTGTAATTATTTGCATATTTGTATAAAGATTTACATATTTATATTTATATTATAAAATAGATTTTTAATCTCAATGGGACCTTTCCTGGTTAAATAAAGGTTAAATAAAAAAATAAAAAAATAAAAAATATATTATTATTATTGTTTTTGCAGATATACAATACTTTTAGAATTTTTATAAGAATTGTTATTTATTTCATATAAGTCGATATACATACAACAGTCAACACACCTTAACCCCAGAATAAGCAACCCTATCCCCCTCCCCACACACACATACACACCCAGGGCTAAATGTTTACAGAGCCCAGTTTTTTGAAAATCAGGAAAGAAAGAGAAAAAGGACATTGGGAGTATTATTATAGAGTAAATAACAGTTACAGAACGTTACACGTTAGAGTTGGATACTGCCGTTGCCTCAAGTTGTCTTTATTCTTTGCGAAACACATGTCCCACCTCCTCATTTAATCAGTCAGTGCCTGTCAGACAGAAAGGTGGCCATGGGTGTAAATATCACCTAAAAGGATGACTCGTATCGCACTGAGGAGTCAGTGTGTCAGCTGTGTGTTTCGGGGCGCTGAGGTTGATGCTCACCGTGAAACTCAGCATGCCCAACAGTAGCAGCAGATGCAATGCATTTATGATCATTTATTTATGAATGTTGCCTTCACAGTGGGGTGGTTATAGTTTGAGGCATGCTTTCTGTGTTCATTTTGCCCTTCTTTAAATACAATTTGAAATTATGTCTTGGATACCCTTAAACCACATCCATAATTCAGTCATTCACAAATATTAAACAATTTTTTCAACATAACTGATTTCGTAATATAGAAGAAGTGTAAAAAGTAGGTCACTCCGGGGAATTGGCACAAGGAGGAGACCTTGTAAGTTAACATTGTATTTTTTAACAAAGTACAACAAAAATGTGCACTCACAAGCCTTGCACCATACTCGGATATGGCTGTTGTCTGAATATGGTAAGTCTCACAGAAGTGCATAATATTCATATTTATTTGATAATTTTTTAATATAAAAATTATTTATTTAACGCATATTTAAAAGTTTTCTGCCCTGTGCTAAATATCTGTGTGTAAAATAACCTGCTGCTGTCAGTGCTAGACCATGTAGTGAGAGATTGAATGTTGATCTGCTCTGATATTCTGTAATTCCCTGTTCTAGCTGTGGACTCACGCTTGGTCAAGACAACATTCAAAGGTAAAGCCATGACATTTTTTTTTTTTTTTTTTTTTTGTTTTATTTTTTTTTAACTTACAATCCATTTATACAGCTGGATGTTTACAGAAGCAGTTCAGGTTAAGTACCTCGCTCAACCTGCAGCCTCTGAGTTACAAGCAAGGCCAGATTTCCACGTAGGCCAACAAGGCCTGGGCCTAGGGCCCAAATGTTGCATTAACGTGAAGAATTATGGGGAAAATATTTATATTTATATTATTTTTTTATATAATGCTTTATAATATATATATATATAATATATGATGCTTTATAGTGGCCGTTACTGCGGTAACTACTGTCTGTCCTTGTCCTCCATCATCGCCGCAGGTCGGTACAAGTACTCCTACCACACCAAGAGCGGCCGGACGGACACGTTGCAGTCGCCAGGCTTCCCGGACTCCCCATACTCCCCCAACACCTTCGCCGAGTGGGCGATCCGGGCCGACCCGGGTTTCAGGATCAAGCTGGACTTCGTCACATTCAACCTGGAGGAAGACTGCGGGAAGGACTTCATCAAAGTGTACGACTCCCTGGCTGCTATCGAGATGCGCGTAATGGCAGAGTGAGTGGGACTTCAGACCTTTGGACTCGTAGAGTTCCGTCGCCGAGGTGGCATTAGCTATACACACGCAACGCATACACATGGGCAACGCATCAGATGAATGTTTATTCAGTGTGTTAATATCTGTCCTTATTCAAATAAATCATAAATAAATGAAGGGACTGGCCAGCAGGAGGACTGGGCCTGAAGTTCTGGAGACACACTGCTCTTTGTGTGAACAGAGTGCCCTCAGTTTGTTCTTTGTTGTGTTTTGCTGCTGGTCAAAAGTGGTGTTGCTGTGCTTATTTGCATGCATACTGTATATGTACCTGTGAAGCCCTTGTTGTACAAGAAACGACTTCATGAACAACTTCATTGACCTCAGCTGATTGGTTAATGTCTCCTGTGCGGGCAGGAAGTGTGGATACTACGCGCCCAATGAGCCCCTCTCCTTCGTCTCCTCCGGGAATGTCATGCTGCTCACGCTGGTTACCAACGAGGCCAAGAACTTCCCAGGCTTCAGGGCCCAGTTCACCCAGATCCCTCAGGCCATAGGTAAATGAGAGACCGCAGTGTTTAAACTGTAGAAGGAAAAGTCCTGTTCTTTGTCCCTCCAGAGTGGCTTGGTCGGTAAAGGCACTCACCACAAGCGCAGGCCAGAGCTGTACAGTCACGGGTTTGAGCCTTGAGCTCGAACCCTCACCATTAGCGGTAGTCCACAGCTGTGGGACCCAGTTGGGGACACAGTTGGGCCCGTACCACCAACCCATACGGACCCAACCATTGTTTTTGTTTTTTTCTTGCAGTGTGTGGCGGTAAACTGACGGGACTCAAAGGCACCTTGCAATCTCCCAACTATCCCTCTCACTACCCCCCTTCCATCACGTGTGTGTGGGACATCCAGGTAAGAAATGTGTTTTCACATTTGAATGATGTCATTAATGATTTTGTCCCTTAATGAATTGAAAAGATTTATCAAATTTGAATGTTACATCTTCAGTGGTAGGGTGAGAGAAATTTCAATGTTAAGAATATGGAGCTGAATATCTGGTGGGTCTGAAGAATCTGTGGTGACATCCTGGCGAAGCACTGATTGGCAGTGCAGTGACAGGCCCCATGGTCTGACATCGAATCCTGACCGTGCTGGTGCCGACTATGGCCAAGAGCCCTGTGGGGTAGCACAGAACTAGATGTAGCATCACCCAGGGAGGGACGGTTTCTACCTGTCTCACTGCGCACTATCCGCAGATCGATCACGTGACTGCAGTCTGACTCTGCCAACTGTGCAAGTGTTGTCCTCTGTCGCAGAGACAGAGGACGGTGGACTGCAGAGTGAGAAGAAGCAGCCACTGGCAGCACTGAGACACATGCTAGTCTGGGCACTCCAGAATCAACATTGGAGCGATAGCACAAGTTGTTAAATGTGATTGGAAATTCCAAAACTGGGGCAAAAATAGAGCAAATTGTAATTAAATATTGGTTAAAACATTTTGTGTAGTATGAAAATAATTTTGCCACTGTTTGCTCCTGTGCGAGCTGATGATGATGATGATGATGATGATGATGATGATGATGATGATGATGATGATGATGATGATGATGATGATGATGATGATGATGATGATGATGATGATGATGATGATGATGATGATGGTAGTAGTAGTAGTAGTGGTGAAAGCTAATCTACTGCGGCTCTCTCTCAGGTCCCTAAGGATAAATATGTCAAAGTGCAGTTCAGCAAGTTCTTAATGTCTGAGCCAGGACTGGGCCCCAACAAGTGCCTGAAGGACTACGTGGAGATCAACCAAGTCAAGTCAGTCCAACCCTGATGTTGTTTGAGTTCAGGGCACTTTGTGCACTCCTGAGTGAATTGATTTTAGCAGAAGTATCAATTAGTAGTCTTAGAATTGATTAAATAGTTTTTATTATTTAAAAACGTTTTTCAGCTTGTGGTTGCAGCTGTGCTTATTTCCGTGCCCTAAGGCTGTTTTGTAATTGGTCCGTCTTCCCTGGGTTTCAGGCTATGTGGAGTAAAGTCCCAGAACACTGTAATGTCCAGCAATTCCAACTCCATGAGGGTGACGTTCAACTCAGACCTGTCCTACGTGGATCAGGGCTTCACTGCAGAGTACGAGGCCTTTGACCCCTCGGACCGTAAGTCAGGAGTCCTTTAAGAGATTGGTCTTGACCACCACCTGTCACTGAGTGTTGGCTGCCTTTACAAAAAGAAACATGGCATGTCCCATCCACTAGATGCAAGGAGCTCCCCTCTGATACTCCCTTGGTGACACACCCTCTTTGTGACACACCCTCCCTCCACAGCCTGTCCAGCACAGTTCCAGTGTGCCCACAACCTGTGCATCAACCCCAGCCTGAAGTGTGATGGATGGGATGATTGTGGAGACAACAGTGATGAGCAAGGCTGCAGTAAGTACTGACCCTGCACATACAGAGACACACACATACATACACACACGCACATACACATACATGCACACACACATACTACATACATATACCCATACATGATACATATATGCACACACACACGCCCACACATACTTGCTCACTCACGCACACACACACACGAACAGGCGCGCACACACACACACGAACAGGGGCACACACACACACGCACACACAAAACTCAAATGTATATACAGCATTTGTGTATGCATGTAGTCTTTAGCATGCTCCCAGATTCTATGTTGCTGGGAGATGACGCGAGATGGGAACACTGTCTGACTGGCAGCTGTGTTTCTGTCCAGCTTGTGAACAGTCCCAGATCAGGTGTAAGAACTCTCTGTGCAAGCCCAAGTTCTGGCAGTGCGACGGTGTCAACGACTGCGGGGACAACACGGACGAGGAGAACTGCGGTAAGGAGCCCCTGTTTCCATGGAGACCACACACACGGCAGGGTCGCAGTCATAGTGATTGTATCTGCGATGATAACATCTTTAATGTTAAAGGTGGCAGTGATTAGCCAGTCTTCCTCATAGTTTAAATGCCACTAACATAAAAGAAGAAGCTATCAAGACTAGGCTTGACCCCAGAGGGTAATGTGTGTGCTTGTTTTAATTCCAACCTTGTTGCTATTGTTCATCAATTCAGTTTGACATTTTTGTTATAATATTTGCAAGTGATAAATCACAGCTTAAATTTCTGTTTCCATTTGACATTGTGTTTTGTACTGAATACATATTTTACTATAGTTTATTTTGGAATATACAGGGATGTGGCCTAATTGTATAAGGCTAATTGGATTAGGCCACGCTAACTGATTAAGCCAGGGGAAGTGGTTTGTATAAAAACAGGTAAGCAGATGCTTCTCCAGGAATTGAGTGTCACGCCCCTGATTTAGCTTGTGCATTTGACTGGTGTGAATCATTTAGTTAAAACTCAATACTCAATGTTCAAATAATACATCAAAAAATACAAATAAAATTCCCAATTTAACCCAGGATAAGACCTTGGTTGAATGAACCAAGCACACACAAAGGAGGCCTTTTTAAAGCGGCCTAATAAATGCCATCCAGCCATTATTAGAGAAGCATTCGGTGTGCTTTATCGGAGACCTTATCTCGACAGGCACGTGTAAATCGGAGGACTTTATGTGCCGGAACGAGCGCTGCGTCAGCAACAAGAAGAGGTGTGATGGGCACGACGACTGCGGCGATGGCTCGGACGAACTGGACTGCGGGAAAAGTGAGTACCCTGGCCTCCGAGGGCCCCAGTGTCTGCATGCTTTTAGAGAGCCACAGTGTTAGTATGGTCCCTGAGAGCCACTGTGTCTGTATACTCCTCTGAGGGCCACAGTGTTGGTATAGTCCCTGAGGGCCACAGGGTCTGTATAGTCCCCTGAGGACCACAGTGTGTGTATGGTCCCCTGAGGACCACAGTGTGTGTATGGTCCCCTGAGGGCCACAGTGTCTGTGTAGTCCCCTGAGGGCCACAGT
Organism: Aldrovandia affinis; assembly: GCA_029706075.1. Taxonomy (NCBI): domain Eukaryota; kingdom Metazoa; phylum Chordata; class Actinopteri; order Notacanthiformes; family Halosauridae; genus Aldrovandia; species Aldrovandia affinis. The sequence continues at coordinate 469,984 of JAINUG010000065.1, forward strand.
GTCTGTGTAGTCCCCTGAGGGCCACAGTGTCTGTGTAGTCCCCTGAGGGCCACAGTGTCTGTGTAGTCCCCTGAGGGCCACAGTGTCTGTATAGTCCCCGAGGGCCACTGGGTCTGTATAGTCCCCTGAGGACCACAGTGTGTGTATGGTCCCCTGAGGGCCACAGTGTCTGTATGGTCCCCTGAGGGCCACAGTGTCTGTATGGTCCCCTGAGGGCCACAGTGTCTGTATGGTCCCCTGAGGGCCACAGTGTCTGTGTAGTCCCCTGAGGGCCACAGTGTCTGTGTAGTCCCCTGAGGGCCACTGGGTCTGTATAGTCCCCTGAGGGCCACTGGGTCTGTATAGTCCCCTGAGGGCCACAGTGTCTGTATGGTCCCCTGAGGGCCACAGTGTCTGTATGGTCCCCTGAGGGCCACAGTGTCTGTATGGTCCCCTGAGGGCCACTGGGTCTGTATGGTCCCCTGAGGGCCACTGGGTCTGTATGGTCCCCTGAGGGCCACAGGGTCTGTAGGTGTCTGTCTGTATGGTCCCCTGAGGGCCACTGGGTCTGTATGGTCCCCTGAGGGCCACAGTGTCTGTATGGTCCCCTGAGGGCCACAGTGTCTGTATGGTCCCCTGAGGGCCACAGTGTCTGTATGGTCCCCTGAGGGCCACAGTGTCTGTATGGTCCCCTGAGGGCCACTGGGTCTGTATGGTCCCCTGAGGGCTACAGTGTTTTCAAGATTTCTTCCCAGCCAGGTGTTCAACCTCCCTGTTCAACCAATCACAGTCTCAACTGTAGTGAATTTCAACCAATCACAGTCTCAACTGTAGTGAATTTCAACCAATCATAGTCTTGACCAGACCTGGGTCAAAAGTGTATATGAAATACTTAGACACCAGTAAAATTTGAAACACCACTGCAGATCTCTGAGAATTTAATGAAACCTGTTACTAACCAAAAACATACAAATGAAGAATTTTGTTCTGCACATTTGTGAGAATAGATGTTACTTCTTACATTGTCTTTTATTTTACTGGTGTCTAAAGGGTTAAAGTATTTCAAATAATTTTCAATAGATGATTTCACTGATGAATGCAATATGCAGAAAGACATATCTTAAAAATGTTGTGTGGATCATTTATGAATATAGTAACTAATAATTATTCAATATTAACAACCGCCAAATAATTATTTGGCCCAGGTCTGGTCTCAACTGAAGAGAATTACGTTTGTTCAAGTTAAGGGTGTGTTATTGATTTAGAGACATGAATTGGTACTTAACCTCTAAAACTGGTGTAGAACACCTGAGAGGGGGAACTACTGTAGCGTTGGAGGGTGGGGCTTCATGAACCCAAAAATGTGTGGAGCCGGCAAGAGCTGTCAGTGACTCACTGATCTAAACCAGTCACGCTGCTTTGCTGTGACTGGTTCAGGTTCATAAAAGTCAGTGATTGACAGCACACCATAGCTCCGCCCCATTTGCAGTGTTTGACTGACCCCCTGCCCCCCCCAGCCTCAGTGGTATCCTGTACCTCCTACACCTACAAGTGCAAGAACAACAAGTGCATCAATAAGCTGAACCCCGAGTGCGACAGTGAGGTGGACTGTGATGACGGCTCGGACGAGGCCAACTGCGGTGAGCCCCATCCCCACCCCAATCCAAACCACGCCACAAACACCGCAAGAACCACCCAACTCAACCCCCAAACACAGCCAGAGACAGGACCCAACCGGTCTGTCTTATCCTGCCCACACTCTCACACTGCCAGATTTGATTCACATTTAGTTCTGAGCTTTGAGGTTCAGCCAAATGCCTGTAACTCTAAGTAACATTTAAGGAATAGCTTTTAAGGAGTATGCGTGTGTGTGCGGTGTGTGTGTGTGGTGTGTGTGTGTCTCTCTGTGTGTGTGTGTGTGTGTGTGTGTGTAGAGTGCGGTCTGCGGCCCTACAGAAGCTCTCGTATTGTGGGCGGACAGGCGGCCCAGGAGGGGGAGTGGCCCTGGCAGGTCAGCCTTCACATTAAGGGGGAAGGTCATGTGTGTGGCGCCTCCGTCATCAACAACCGCTGGCTTGTCACCGCCGCACACTGTGTGCAGGACGACAGCAAAACCAAGTAAGTGCTCCCACCCGCACCTCTGCCCCCACACAACTCCATCATCATCAGCATCATTATCATTTTTAGTCAACCAATGAGAAATAACAGATGACTCTGTGTGTCTGTCTGTGTGTCTGCACAGGTACTCCAGGCCAGACGTGTGGGAGGCCTATCTGGGCTTACACAACCAGCAACTGATTGGCAAAATGACAGTTACGAGGAAATTAAAGCAGATCATCCAACACCCTAACTACAACTCCTACACCTTTGACAATGACATCGCCCTCATGGAGCTGGACACCCCTGTAACCCTCAACCACAACATCTGGCCAATCTGCCTGCCCACGGCCACATACAGCTTTCCTGCTGGCACTAATGTCTGGATTACTGGCTGGGGTGCCACCCGAGAGGGCGGTGAGTCTGCGTGCGCGCGTGTTCTTGAATGTCTGTGTTTGTATGTATGTTTGCATGTATGTGTGTCTCTCTTTATTGATTGTGTGAGTGTCTGTATCTGTATTCAACTGTGTGTGTGTCTGATTGTCTTTGTGTGTGTGTGTGTGTGGAAGTCTCTGCTGACTGTGCGAGTGGAAATTTGGTTGAGGTTGTGTAAATATTTGTGTGTGTGTGTGTGTGTGTGTGTGTGTATGTGTGTGCGTGTGTGTGTTTGTATGTGTGTGTGTTAAGGCTGTCACATTATATTTGAATATCGAATCCAATTTAGAATCTGCAGTCCAACCAGTTTCAAAGATGAAAGGGCTAGATTCAATATTTTAAGTTTTTTTAAATGATATTTTTTATATAATAAAAGGGCATGTCCATAAGCTAACCAAAGGGTGACTCAAATTACCAATAATGCAATAGACATTTTTAACAGTAGCCTGTCCTATTCTCATGCTCATGCTAAGATGTTATGTTATGTTTATGATGGTGTTATGTTTGTCTTCATATTTGCACTTTGAGCAAGTGGTACTCAAAACTATTTCCCAATGTTGGCAGATCTGGAACACACATATTCAAATATTTTCTCTGAATATTGAAAAGTTTAAAGTGACAGCCCTAGTGTGTGAGTGTCAGTACTGAGTGTGTGTGTGTGTGTGTCTGTGTGTCTGTGTGCATCTGTGTGCCTCAGTATTGACCACGTTTCTCTCTTAGGTTTCGCGGCACAAGTGCTCCAGAAGGCTGAGGTTCGCATCATTAATGGTACGGTGTGTAAGAAGCTGATGAGCGACCAGATCACTCCACAGATGCTCTGTGCTGGAGTACTGAGTGGAGGAGTGGATGCTTGCCAGGTACACACCCATCCTTCCCGGGGTCAGAGGTCGTCTTAGGAGGACAAAAAAATCTTTCCTTTATTTTTTTCATTATATGAATTTTTTTAATTATCAGCATTTTGTGTGAATTTCATCCACATCCATCCACACACACACACACATAAACACATACCATCACATGCATACTGTACATGTGAACACACACACACACACACACACACACACACACACATACACATACACACACACTCTCACTTTCCCTTCCTCTGTCCACCAGGGAGACTCTGGGGGCCCCCTGTCTTTTCTGGGACCTAACAGCCGTTACTTCCTGGCCGGCGTGGTGAGCTGGGGCGATGGCTGCGCCCGCAGGAACAAGCCCGGCATCTACTCGCGGGTAACTGCATTCCGCAGCTGGATCAGGGAGAAGACGAGGGTGTAGGGGCAGAGGTCCAGGGAGGCAGGGGAACGTGTGAGCCGACACTGGATTGGGTGGAGGCAGCGAAGGAACCTTTTGAGGAGAACGCTCCACTCCTCTCCACCCTCCAGAGGCCAATGGAGTTCCAGGAGCCTGCAGCCTGCACTCACTCCAGGCCTCACCTGCGCTCTGGAGTACACAGTTATTCTCAGGGTGTCGCCCCTGTTACCAGCCCAACACTACCCCCAAACTGCTCCTCCAGACTTCCTACCACATCCAGAGCCCTGCCCCCCTCTTTATACTGGACTGTTTGAAATGATTTTTTACGATGGTTTATGTTTTGGGGATGCGGCTTTTGTTAATTTAAAATCTGTTAAAAAAATATATACCGTAAATTTCGGACTATTGAACGCACCTGAATATAAGCCGCACCCACTAAATTTTAAAAGAAAAAAGATTTTGTACATATATAGGCAAATAAATGAATGAAGGTGGAACCCACACACTGTGTGTAGAAGAGGGAATATCCCAAACGAGGCGAAGGCTCGATGTTTAATTTAAAGTCTTTTAATAGACAAAAGAGACAGACGTTTCGGTCAAATGACCATCATCAGTATAACATCAAGCATCCTTGCATCCAGTCATATTAAAATACTTTAAATTAAACATCGAGCCTTTGCCTCGTTTGGGATATTCCCTCTTCTACACACAGTGTGCGGGTTCCACCTTCATTCATTTATTTATCGCGGCTATTGCAGCTTTTGAACCTACGCACCTGTGGTTACTATTATCCGGTTGGCGCGGCTTCACCTCTCCACAACGATTTCGGTACATATATAGGCCGCACTTGTCTATAAGCCGCAGATGTCTGCGTTGTAACATGGGATATTTACACAGAAAATATTTTTTTAACTTTTAATTAAATGAATGCTTTTTTCCGAACAGTGCCTGTAACATGGCTGGTTAAAAAAAAACACAGTAGCCTACCAGAAAAGTCATTGATCGCTATCTTCATCTTCCTCCTGCGCACTAAAACCACTAAAGTCGTCTTCTTCAGTGTCGGAATTGAACAGCCTCAGAATTACTTCGTCACACACTTTCTCAGTCTCTCTTTCGTTGTCGCTCTCACTGTCAGTTTCGTCTCGAGACAAATTCGCACTTGAGCTTGTGCTGTCCTCTTCATCACGCAGCAGTCCAGCCTTTCGAAACCCGTTGGTGATAGTGGATTTTTTGACACTGTTCCACGCTGTCAGGATCCACTGGCAGACTTGAGCAAAAGTTGCCCTTCGCATGCGGCCAGTTTTGGTAAATGATTTCTCGGTACTGTGACCTGTTCGGTAATTTCATTGGTCTGATGTGACGAGGCTAAATGTATTGGCGGCATGAGCTCGTTAGCCCGTAAAAATCCATAAATTAGCCGCATCATTGTTTAAGCCGCAGGGTTCAAAGCGTGTGAAAAAAGTAGCGGCTTATAGTCCGGAAATTACGGTATATATATACACACTACCAGTCAAAAGTTTTAGAACACGCCCATTTTTCCAGTTTTTGCTTAAATTTAAACAGTTCAAGTCCAGTGAATAACCTGAAATGGTACAAAGGTAAGCGGTAAACTTCCAGAGGTAAAAAAAAAAAAAAAAAAAGGTTTAGGTTACCAAAAACAGAAAAATAATGTCAATTTTTACATTGTATATATAATGTAAAAATGATATACATTATATATATTAGTGTATATCCCCCCAAATGGCGCAACCAGTAAAGGCACTTGTTCTAAGTGCAGGTTGCAAACACTGGTTGTGTTTGGGGGGGGAGGGGTGTGGGGAGCCACGGGAGATGGTGTAAGTTGGTCACTGACTCCAGAATTGCACTAGTAATGCAGCAAGCATCCTCACACCAAAGTTACACAGTCAATCCAATCCTGGTCTGCAATTAGGAGGAGAAGCACCAGAAAAAGTGGCAGAGGTGATGATGTGATGTAAAGTCCAGCCTTTGAGTTATCAAAGTACCTCTGATGAGCTCAGGACTTCATGTCCCATCAGCCCCATGGCACTCTGCTTATGGAAAAAATCTCTGGCCAAGTCTAAGTTGTTACTCTCAGAAAGTCTCAGCCTACTGTTGGTTTATGCGTCTTATTTTCCTGCAATGAGTTGCAAATATTTAATTGGTATTCTTTTTAAATGTGTTCTAGTCCTAGATAATCACTTGGCTGGGACTGATATGTGGAGTATCAAATTAATAGCTTTTTTATTTGTAATATTTGTACATTTTTATATCACTTCTATGACATTAGAATATTTTAAAGATGGCAATTTACCAATGAAGCACATTTTATTCAGTGCGAATGGATTGTGTATTTTGCCTGCACCAGTACACTGTGGTTTAGTAAATAGTCAAATACTGCAATGCTTTGCAACGGGTAAGTCAATGAAGGGAGAAGATTTTGAATGTAATAAGTGCTGAGGCATCAAACTCAGGCCAATGGAACTCACATTTACCTGAGAAGCTACTTGTGTGTCGTTTTTTGTTGTTGTTTGTTGTTGTGAATGACCCCAATTCTTACAATTATTTTTTGTACATGTTTTTTTAAGTAATAAGTCACAACTGAACACTATATTAACATCCTATACCCCACATTTATAATAACAATGGATTACATTTATGTGACACTTGTCAGTGAAGGGCAGAGGAACTCAACTCAACCACCTACACTCTACCTGGGTGATGCGTGGCAGCTATTTTGCACCAGAACACTCACTGCACATCAGCTACAAATGTATTTGTAATAAGTTTGAGAAGTACAAAGTACATCTATATGTATATGGGTAGTTACCTGACTATACCCATAAGGCCATGGGTATTGGTTGACAAAAAAAACATATTGACAAGGCTCCTCAGGAAGAGGGTTTGACACCCCTGGTTATAATTATAACAATCAAGGGGATGGAATTATATCAATGTCTTTCTCAAGATTTAAATGACCAGTCTCTTCTAAGAGCTTATATGTGTATGTACTGATGTACTGCTTTCACTGTGTATTCAGAGTGTATGTTCACCAAGTAATGACAGCAGTGGGCTTTATGGACATTGTATTCAAAGTATTCAGAACTTTGGCAAAGACTGGGATTTTCAAGGCAAATGCCATTCTTTTTTACACAGTCTTATTTTTGCTGCCACTGCCTTCCTGTTCGAATGACCTTTGGGGTCAAACTTTGACATCATGGCAATGAGAGGGAACTGGCTAAACTTGTTGCTGGGTAATTGTTGTGTTTTTACGATTTTGTACAGTAGTCTTACGAATTCACTTGTGTTTCACTTTTTACTCAGCATTAGGTAGTCCAAGGTTTGTAACTGTTTACAACCACACCAACAAATTTTGTATGTTCTTTATTTACAGTGTGCTGTAATTCACTGTCATTTTGTGTTAAATAATGTAATATCATGGGAAATTACTCTTGGCCTTGGTTATTGATCATCTTTGTTTTGGGAATATTGCATGATTGTACTTGATCAGTAGTTGACAGACAGCTGACATGTACGCTCACTTCTTTATGTATATATTTTGTTGTTCTATATTTTTACTGTAAAATGTGTAAATTGTATGTATTTCTACATTGAATGTTGCACTGTTGTGAGTAGTTGTTATGGGTGAAGGATAAGGTTGTTTTGTGTACATCTTTCAACCTAAATTCTCATAATTCTGATGTATGCCTGTGTGCGTATGTGTGGGCTGTAAGGTGATTATTTTTGTTATCCCAATTGTTTGCCAGCTTTGACAAAAGAGTGTGAGTGTGAGTGTGAGTGTGAGTGAGTGTGAGTGTGAGTGTGAACGATGGAGAGAGATGGTGTGTGTTCCTTCCCTCTCAGAGAGAGCGGGGTTGGCATTCCCACAATGTGCCTTATTTCAGAGGGATCTGCAGATGGGCCTCGCCCTGCTTCCTGTGTGACCCTTTGACACTGTTGTGCTCAGATGCTGAATAAAGACGTTTCACAGAGGTTTATTTATCTCTTATGTCTTTCACTCTTCCCTGCAATCATAAACTGCATGTAGCCTGGTTGTCTTATTTCTTTTTTATATGCATTACATTTTAAGCTGAACTTAAAAAGAACTGATATATGTCAGTTCTTTCCTGTATTATATCTCAGGTCTTGTAACTAAAAATTACAATGAGTTATACTCACCAAAACAAAACTTTGGATAAAATATGATATGTATATTATGATATATAAACACGAACTCAGTATAAATAAGTGCCGTGCCTAATATTGAATTCAATCATTTTAAATATTTTATTTTTGTGGGGGGGTGAGGCGGGGTTGGAAAAGACAGTTTGTGAGCGTGTATTCACTGGATCGATGGGACCGTGGGTGTGACGCACTTAAGGTCTCATGAGAAAGGAATCCAGAGAAATGTATACTTACACAAAAGTCACTGGAGAAATGGTTTGATATGACAGCATAAAGCATCAATGAATGATGAGTCTTAGAAATGTCCTCTGAATACAAAAATACTTAGAATCAGGATATAGCCCAATACAGCCTATTCAACTTCACAGCAGAGAGCATCAATTTAATGGTGGGTGCACTCCAGGTGTATAGATAAATATTCTTTTATAACTTACATGGTGATGCAGTTTACTTCTAATGTGCACCAGGACATTTTAATGGTAGGAAAAAGGCCCTGTGGGATCCTGCTTGTCTTCACTTTTACACTGAAGATTAACTTCAACTTCACAATACATATTTGAAATAAAGGAAATGTGTCCTTGCATACAGAACATCCATAAACATGTCACATTAGTAGCTTTAAAGTTTCAAAGTTTAAAATCTCAATTAAAATCATATTTAAAAATGATAAACCACTAACAGCAAAAAAAATTTGTGTAAAAAAAGTTGTGTATATGCTCTGGGTAAGCTTGACTGTATTTACTGAGTCGTTCATTGTTTATTTATTTACTCATTGACTTTATTGAACATACTACTTACTGGGCCTCTTGGTCAGATCATTGTGTAAAGAGAATATGGTCTCAACCAACTTACCTGCTTCAATAAAGAATTAATAATAATAAATATGTATTATGCAACAATTTATCCATATGCGCAATTTATGGTGACGTGGGTACTTAAAATAGTTTATATATATATATACAGTACCAGTCAAAAGTTTTAGTACACCTTCCATCTGGACTACGGCTAATCGGGCACTCCTTCATTCTTCAGCAAGATAACGACCCGAAACACACCTTGAAGTTGTGCAAGAACTACCTGGTGAAGGAGGAATGTGAAGGACAACTCAAACTGATGACCTGGCCTGCCCAGTGTCCAGACCTCAATCCCATAGAAATTGTATGGGACGAACTGGACAGAAGAGTCAAAGCAAAGCAACCCACAAGTTTCTCTGGGAATTGCTGCAGGAGAGCTGGGAAGACATATCGGGTGATTTCCTGATGAAACTTATTAACCGAATGGCCCGTGTTTATGAGGTTGTTATCATGGCATTACTGAGGTAATTAATGTTGTCCTCTATGTGTTCTCGTCGCTACTGCAGGTGCTTTAATCTTGAAAAAGGACACTTGGTGAAATAGTTAGAGGTATAATTGTTCTGATGAGTAAAACATTTTAGTTTTTGAGGAATGATGAAAACAAACAGATCTTGGTAGTGGACTCAGACTTTTGGACCCCACTGTGCGTGTGTCGTGTGGACCAAGTAATTGTGGTTTAAGATTTGCCGAGAATCTCTGGGAAGAAAATCAAGTGCATTCATTCATGTTGACGCATACCAAGATTATGGAAGGAACGGAAATGGTCCGTCCTTGTTTTTATTCCCCCCGCCTGTTGTTAGTTCGACTTTGTATTTTCGTTTCCCGTATTTCAAGGTAAGGAAATTATTTTTCTTTGTATTTACTTCTAGCAGATGTCTATATAATTTTGTAATATGGAGTGTAGAATTTATATTTAGTAATATTAGTGCAGTCGTGACATGTAAGATTATCAAGATCGTAACCGAAATGAAGAGGAAACAATAGCTAGCTAGGAATGGCTGCAGTAAGACCAAGCTAGCTAGCTATATTGTTATCTTGGACTGGATACTTAATAAAGGTGCGTTTATTCTATAAAGGTCCAATTAAAAATAGGTGAAGTGATTACTTCAAAGCTAGGTACGCGAATTAGAAGGATTTAGTTGAAAGTACAGCAAGGCTGTTGGTTCGAGCTGTCTGTCTCATTCAAGTAACTGGTACCGGTAGGCTAGGTAACGTTAATAGCCAATAAATATCCATATGATGGATATTTCTTACTTGGAAGAACTTGGTTATTTCAGTCTTCTGCTTTAGCTCATACTTTTAAATAGCTATTAATATTATTGCAGTTAGCTAATTACAAGTTATCTACGCTCACTTTCGGTTAAGAACACGAATCTAAAGCTGCAGTTTACTGCTTGACATTTCCACTTGTTAGTCTAGGTGTTCTAGATCAAATTAAAAGTAACATGACTAAAGTGCGTAGTTAGCTGAAAAATTAAACCTCTGTGTTTTCATTCCCTTTTGGTTCTTAGCTAACTTGCTAGCTAATATGTCAGTGTATCTAACCATTTCCAGGATGTTCTATAGTGGGTTTCTGATTGTACAGTCTGTAACTTTGTGTAATGCGCAATGCACTTGCTAGTTGCATGCCTCTGAGTATTTTGCCATTTTTAAGGGTGAGTGGAGAATGGATGCGCTGGATCATATGCTCACGGATCCCCTGGAGTCTGGGGTGGGCAGAGGTGGGCGCATCATGGAAGAGTGCATGCTGGGAAACAGCCGAGTTAGCCTGCCTGAGGACCTGCTTGAGGACGTGAGTCTTACTGCCACTTTCAAATCGATTAACTATGCTCACGCATACATTTGATGGCCTACTTAGATGGTTACCAGAATCCCTTTACAACAGCTCTGGTGTGGCTGTCCATGAGGTCACAAATGTGTATTTGTTTATTGATTTGTGATTCCCTCTGTCTCCTGGTAGCCTGAGATTTTCTTCTCAGTGCTGAGCGAGAGTACGTGGTCCACCGTGCTGTCAGACGCCCAGAGGCAGCGTCTCCGCCAGTTCCTGCCTCAGTTCCCCGACAACAACGCCGCCCAGCAGGACAGCATCATCAGCGACCTCTTCAATAACCAGAGCTTCCGCTTTGGAAACCCCCTGCACCTTGCACAGAAACTATTCAGAGGTCATTTTAATCTCTCCCCTCTCTCCCCGTGTTCTCCCTCTCTCCCCCTCCTCCTCCCTCGCTGTCACATTCTAAATCTTCTCTTACAGGCTCCAAACAATAATCTCTCTGTGTCTGCCCACAGATGGCTACTTTAACCCAGAGGTGGTCAAGTACAGACAGCTGTGTGCAAAGTCCCAGAGGAAGCGACACCTGTACTCCTTGCAACAGTATTATCACAGGTTGCTGAAGCACATCCTTGTGTCCAGAAAGGTGCATACCCTGACCCTCCACCTTTATAGAATAAAGGAGGACAGGTATCCTGGCCTGCCTTAAAGAGCTTCGAGCCTCAAGAGCTCATGTACAGGAAGACTTCTCTCCAGCCATTCACGGGGCACTGGTATTTGCTTATTTACATATTGATAAATTATTGGGGAATTGGAACAAGGAGTACTTTTATCCAGCCATGCCCTGCCTTAAAGGGCTTTGAGGGCTCATAAACACTACCCAAACCAAAGTTATTCACCCCTTTGGTAAAGATGAGCAAAAAGGCTGTATAAAATAATACAGGTAATGAGCTATATTGTATGCTCAAAAAATTAGGAAAATTATATTATTTTATACTGATACAAAGATGTTTAACAAGTAATATTTTTTTTTTTCAGAAAAGATGTGTCATAATTATTAACAACAATAATAATTATTATTTAAAAATAACAGATAGATCTACATTAACTTGTCATTACATTAACTTTTATAGTGTTTTATGAGATTGGTGAACACATTGGGGGGAGAATCCTTTCAGATCCTTTGGCCTGTGCTTGTGGACTGCCCTCTTCGATTCAAATCACAGATTTTTGATCGGGTTCAAGTCTGAAGACTGAGATGGCTATTGCAAAACAGTAATTTTGTGTTCAGATGCTACCACCAATTATGTGTCGCCCTGCGGGGATGCTGGGCTCATCCACAACAGGATCCTGTGCCTTAACAGGATACCTTGACAGCTTCCCAGTAGCCCCTGTTTCTTTTTCTCGTTATAATTTTGTATATTTGTGCGTGCCCGTCCAGGAGCTGCTGGAGAGGGCAGGGCGCAGTGGTCCAGACCTGGCCATGAAGCGACGGTACCCCTCCCCATCCCGGGGCGAGGCCCAGGAGCAGCGGGCCAGGTGGAGAGTGTCCCGAATCCTGAAGGAGGTGAAGGGCGAGTGTGGCGACAGCAACGTGTCCTCTGATGACGAGGGTGAGTCACATGAAGCCGGGAGGGAGAACAAGGAAGACTTCTCTCTAGCCAGTCACAGGACACTGGTACTTGCTTATTTGAATATTGATAAATTATTGGGGAACGGGACCCAGGAAGACTTCTCTCCAGCCATGCAGAGGGCACTGGTATTTGCATAATGATAAATTATTTGTGAAAAACAAATGTGGTTGCATTCATGTTTGTGTTAGGTGTACAGAAGGTTTTGGTGACAGTTGTTATCCAGACAGGAAATGAAAGCAGCTGAAAGGCACCCTCTTTCTCCACAGATATGGGCTCCTGGCTACCAGCCCCTCCCTCTCCCTCCTCCCCCACCACCACCGTCTCTCTCAGGGTCCTGCCCAGTCTCTCCACCCCTGACATGAAGATCACAGGTCAGCTCCTCCATAGAGCCAGTCTCACAGTCTTTAAGCCTTTGAATTCGCTGACACACTTCTGCCATGTGGGGATGGAGGCACTGATGCTGAGTGGTATTTGTCCCCTCACAGAGAAGCCAGACCTTGGGGAGAAGGACATGAGAGCCATGCTAAGGAGGCACAGAGAGAAGAGAAAACGGCAGCCGGTCAGTACTCCCGCATCTCTGTCTGACGGAAAAAAATTGCTGATATATAGACCAGTATTTTGTCAATGAAAAAAAAAAAAATATATATTTAATCACTCTTCAAAATTTTATTTTATATGTGTGTGTATATATATATATATACAGCTCTGGAAAAAATTAAGAGACCACTCCAAATTTTTCTTAAATCAGCATCTCTACATGTATGGCAGCCATTCCATTCCAATGTCTGTTGAATTCTAACACAAGCACACCTTATTCTACTTAATGAAGTACTGATTATGTGATCACCTGAACCAAATCTTATTTAACAAGCAAAAGTATAAAAACCACTGCTGTGGTCATCACTATCCTCTTGCAATAGGACCAGCTGGATGGCAAAAACAGTGCTAGTAGTACCTCAAAAGTAATTGGAATCAAAAAATAACTATTGACCATGCCAAAAGAGTTGAAAAGAAAAGTTTTGAGTGAGGAAAAAAGGTTCAATTCTGGCTTTACTGGCAGAGCGATAGAATGAGCATAAGGTTGCTTCTATCCTTCAAATTTCAAAGACGGTGGTTCATAAGAACAAGGTCAAGTTACAGACCGGCAGAGGGCGAAAATGACTCTCTACTGACCGGGATGACCGCCAACTCATTCGAATGTCACTCAACAACCGTAGGATGACATCAAGTGACCTACAAAAAGAATGGCAAACAGCAGCTGGCGTGAAGTGCATGGTGAGGACGGTTCGAAACAGGCTCCTAGAGGCAGGGCTGAAGTCGTGCAAAGCTAGAAAAAAAGCCCTTCATCAACGAGAAGAAAAGAAGAGCCAGGCTGAGGTTTGCAAAAGACCACAAGGATTGGACCGTAGAGGACTGGAGTAAGGTCATCTTCTCTGATGAGTCAAATTTTCAGCTTTGCCCAACACCTGGTCGTCTAATGGTTAGACGGAGACCCGAAGAGGCCTACAAGCCACAGTGTCTCGCACCCACTGTGAAATTTGGTGGAGGATTGGTGATGATCTTCACCAAGGCTGGAATCAGGCAGATTTGTCTTTGTGAAGGACACATGGATCAAGCCACATACAAGGTTATAGTGGAAGAAAACTTGCTTCCTTCTGCTCTGACAATGTTCCCCAACTCTGAGGATTGGTTTTTCCAGCAGGACAATGCTCCATGCCACACAGCCAGGTCAATCAAGGTGTGGATGGAGGACCACCAGATCAAGACCCTGTCAATCTCCAGACCTGAACCCCATTAAAAACCTCTGGAATGTGATCAAGAGGAAGATGGATGGTCACAAGCCATCAAACAAAGCTGAGCTGCTTGAATTTTTGCGCCAGGAGTGGCATAAAGTCACCCAACAGCAATGTGAAAGACTGGTGGAGAGCATGCCAAGACGCATGAAAGCTGTGATTGCAAATCAGGGTTATTCCACCAAATATTGATTTCTGAACTTTTCCTAAGTTAAAACATTAGTATTGTGTTGTTTAAAAATGAATATGAACTTGTTTCCTTTGCATTATTAACGGTCTGAAAACACTGCATCTTTTTTGTTATTTCGACCAGTTGTCATTTTCTGCAAATAAATGCTCTAAATGACAATATTTTAATTTGGAATTTGGGAGAAATGTTGTCAGTAGTTTATAGAATAAAACAAAAATGTTCAATTTACTCAAACACATACCTATAAATAAACCAGAGAAACTGATCATTTTGCAGTGGTTTCTTAATTTTTTCCAGAGATTTATATATACATATACACTTTAAATATTAGATATATATATTGTATTATAAGTACCTGAACATCAATGTCTGTATTCTCTCAAAAATCATTTACATATTCAAAATGAATGGTAAATTAAACAAAAATGTGTGCATGCATAAAGTATGGAAGCATATTGATACCAATATATTTTTCGTAGCCAAATCTCTATCCCTGTATGCAAGGTCTACTGGAAAGTTCCATTACAAAATACCTTATTCTTTTCAAACACAGGATCATCCTGACCTGATGACCTCTGACCTCCACCTGAGTGACATCATGTCAAGAGTGAACGTGGGGCGAAAGGGCTCCATTGTGGGTGAGTGTGGATTATTCTTTTTCGCGAAGTCTGCACAGTGTCAGATGTATGTATTCTATATGCCGAGGGGCAGCGTTCTGAAAAATCACTGATCTTCTTACCCTGCTTCTCCAGCGCTGTTTGATTTGGCTCTGCCCAAGAAGAAGATGAGGGACGAGAAGAAGAAGAAGAAGATGAGGCCGATAAAAGTGGAGCCGGAGGAGCCCTGCGATGTCCTGATGCCCTCCGAGGCGCCGCCTCCCAACGCAGCCATCACCGCTGCCCTGCCCGAGGCCCCGCCCCCTCCACTGCCCAGCGTGAAGGAAGAGTGAGTCTCCCGTGCGCTCATGAGCATCCCAGAACTGGGGCTATTTATACCCCCACTTTCCTGCAGCGCCACCCAGTGGCCTTTTCTGCAATGTCAGGAGCTCTTTTAATTTACTTAATTGAGTGTCACTCAAAACCGAGGCATTGTGATCACTGATTTGTATGCACTTTGTAAATCGCTCTGGATAACATCGTCGGCTAAATAACTAAACCAGCCACTAGAATTAACAGTACACGCTTCCCTTTTGTTATCCCGCCTCTTGTTTTGTGCTCACCTCTTCTGTTTTTTTGCCTGCTCTGCCCCCCTCAGGCCGATCGAAGAGGCGCAGAGCAGCCCAGCAGTGGTGGAGGAGATTGCTATCAGCTTTTTCAACCTGCTGGAGGACGTCCTGGGCCTGGAGGGTCTGGCCAGCACTGTCACGGTACACAAAACCTCCCCTCAGTCTGCACACTGTCTGCTGAACCATAGTCTCACTCTACAGCATCTGGAAAGGGAAGTTACCGTTTGTGAGCTTCGATTCCTTCCATCACTGTCACGTGACCGAGATCTTATCTCATTACAGAGGTCATAAATCAGCTTGCAGAACAGGGAATCGATTCAGTTTAGTCTTGATGGCTCTTCCATTGTGTGCCGTAATTATGTTGTCCTGAGGTAGATTGTCTCCTGTATCAGTGTTTCCAGTAAACGTATAGCAGTTGCAGGCTTGGTTGCCAGGAGGGGGCGCTGCTGCACCACCTTAAAGCAAAGTTCTTTTAAGTTTCAGCCAGTGGAATGTTATAGGTCAGTGGTTGAGGTGGCTTGAATTGGCCCCACCTACACAAGGACATAATTCATCAACAGCAGTAACTGATTGTTGGTTTATTAGCAAAGCACATCCCAGGAATTTAGGGTGGATTAATATTACATCAGCCTGTCAATCTGGTCAGGCTCATAGTACCGCAAGATTATGAACTTGAGCCCACACACGCGATCTCTTATAGGGCGTTTGGGTAGCTTTGTTCATTTTTCTGGCCTAGGCTTTCTCCAATCTGATTGGTGGCTACAGATTTCTGAGGCTTGATTTGGATAGCTTAGGCGGTTTTGTTGTTTCACACACCCACCCCCGAGACTCATAATTTGTCAGATGTAGCGATTGCAAAGCACATCCCTAAAGTCATACCATTATGAGCCATAGTTATGGGGCTATGGCACCATAAACTACTGTTAAGGCTCTTAATTTAGTTGCCAATTTCAATGTCAGAAATGCTATAGTACTTAGTTGCTTGGGTGGGGTATCCAGCTAAATCACTGGTTCAATGATGTGGCACACAGTCTGCAATTGAATCCTGACCATCACCAGTGCTGACTGTGACTGGTAGCTCAGCAGGGAGATGCCTAATTGACCGTAGCTTGGCGTGGGAGGGAGGATTTCAGTCAACAGCATGTTCCCTGCCTTGTCAAATACTGCACGTGCGTCAGAGGACATGGGTGCTTAAAAGCAACACTGCACTATGGGCAAGGGGGGCAGTTGACTGGGATGCAGTGTGGAGCAATGTTTTTAATGCCTCGAAATGTGTTGTGAAAATATATGCAAAAAAGCTAATTAAAAAAAATCGATCACAAAAAATTGATTGATTTGATCAGTGGAGGTTCCTGTGTATGTGTGCTTTAGCCATAATGCCTGCGTGTCCCCCCGTCTGTTTCAGCTGGAGGAGAAGGTTCAGCAGTGGCAGGCCTCTCCTGCAAGCACCCTCAACCCCTGGTTTTCCTCTGCCCCCTGCTGGTCTGAGCTGGTACTGCCCGCCCTGCAGTTCCTGGCAGGAGAGAGCAAGTGTGAGTATCTCTGTCCATCTTGTCACTGTGTGCTGAGGTGGAGGGGAATACGACAGGGTCTCACTCTCTCTCTCCCTCCCTTCCTCTCTCTCTCTCTCTCTCTCTCTCTCTCTCTCTCTCTCTCAGCTGGTATGATGGTCCTCCCTAGTGGATTTTCCCCCCTTGTGGAGTTCAGGGAACGCTCTCAGCAATGGAAATGGATCAGTAAGACCAACTTGACCTTTGAACTCTGCCTTAGTTGCACTTGTTGCTATGGGTATAACAGCAGCTGGTGCGTAAGAGTGGCCATACTTAAAGGATCAGGTTTTGTCAGATTATCATTCACTCTCCTGTTCTCCTGTCCCTTCTCGTTCCTCTATTGCCCCCCCTCCCCCTCCCTCCCCAAGGCCTTGGGCAGGACGGCGAGAAGGATCTGAGCGCGCTCTGCCAGCTCTGGTTGGAGTCAAAGGACCAGGTGGTTGTCAAGGTAACGCGGTGGAACTCTCTGACTCTTTGTACGTGTCTCTGACGTGACATCATTGAGCGCCGGCTGTCGCGCTCTCCACCATGCACCCAAGTTAAACAGCTGTTTTGTCAAATGTCTTTGCCAGCAGGAGAGTGAGGAGCCAGCAGAGTTGACTCCGCCCACACCCAGAGTGTAAGTGTGGCCCCGCCTCCCCGGAATGCACTTGTCAGTCAGACAGATATACTCTATTCTACTAGCCACCAGTACAATTCCTGCAGATCACTGACAATCTTACAAGAAACATCCATCTATTTTTACCAGTATTCAGAACAGAATTCTTGTTTTTATACGATTGTACGTTTTGGTTTAGTTTCTATAAACGGAACTTTGGTGTGCGGGAGTTTTCCTTTCATCGGTGTTAGCCGTTATTCTTGAAGCACCTGCGTTAAGCTTTTTGAGGTGTGCGGCTTTCTACTTTTGATACGTTTCGGTTTAGTAGCACATTGAGAATGTTTATGGATCTGCAGAACTACTTTCATCTTTTACCAGCATCTAAAGAGTTCAGGTATGTCAGACGCATGTTTGACCCAGGTCTGGTGTGAGTCGGGTGTTGGACCGTGACTGATGACTGAGTGTAGTTTCTCCGTCTCTCTCTGTGCAGCTGGACAGACTACGTGGTGAGACCCAGCACTGGGGAAGAGAGGCATGTCTTCCAAGAGCAGGTAAACACTCTGAGAACTTTCAGTATGTATAAGAAACAGGACATTTGATTGGAGAACAGACAGATGTGGCTTGTGTGTTAAGGCCTCTACATGCTTCTGCGTAAGCAACGGGACTGCAACGTGACTGCGACGCGACTGCGACACGACATTCCTCTGCAACATAGCTAACGTTGACATGGATATATACTGTTGTTGTTGTATATATCATTGTGTGCAGCTGCCAACAATGATGTCTATCGCTGTATTACTTCACTGATCTCTTGTGCGAACTGTGATTGTTCTTACCATGTTCCTACTAGCATAATTTGAACAAATTATGCTAGTTATCTATATCGTTAGCTACTGTTAGCGAGCTTTATTTGGCCATGATAGCAGGTTGCTAGCTAGTTATATCGATAGTTTTGCTTAGCTAACGTTGACATAGATATATACAGTTGTTGTATATATCGTTGTCTGCAGCTGCCAACAATGATGTCTATCGCTGTATTACTTCATTGATCTCTTGTGCGAACTGTGATTGTTCTTACCATGTGTTAATGCACATCTAGTAAATCGCTCTGGATAAGAGCGTCTGCTATATGCTTAAAAAAATGTATATGCACCCTGCTCTTTCTTTGTTTTGTTAGTTGAATATTCTGCGCATTAAGCTGTTGTAATGACATGTTACATTTATATGTAATCTAAAGCACAACACAAAACATCTGGATATTTGCAACCTTAAATATATCATTTAGAATGGCGTGAAGACCACAGTCGATTGTTTGTTGTTTGCAGAATCTCCGAGTTTAATGTACTGTCAGTACAATATACTTTAAAACCTTAAGGAAGTACGCCTGTCATGAAAGCAGCTTGTGTGCGAGCAACTCACCTTTATAGCATTAAAATAATAGAGTAAATTCACGTGGAACAAAGGAACCAGCAGACGATTCTTGAAAATAATGTTAATGTATTAATGGAAATGAAGGATGGTCTTTTCACAGAATTTAAAAAATCGCTACTTTTATTTTTCTCCTCTAATCTGGATGTCGCTCTGGATAAAAGCATCTGCTAAATGCTTAAAATGTAAAATGTAAAAAAGTGATGTACTAGCTCAATGAGTTATGACCATGACAGCTCGGCCTCCATTCACTAACCAACCAATCAATGCTGTGCAACATCTACGGAACATGTTGCAAGTTTGATTTTTGTGCTAGGTACGCAACATCCTCTGCAACATCAACACGTTGCAGAAGATGTTGTCTTGCAGTCGCGCGAGCATGTATAGGCCTTGAGAGACTGCATGGACAACACCGACTCAACGTCTGGCTGAGCCAGGAGATGTCTTGTAACAACAATGTCTCTGGCCCAATCAGGCAGGGCCCTGCATCTCATCCCCCAGTGTGAATAAATGCAAATGTACATTGTTAACTGTATATGAAAGAGCTACCCTATCCCTACGTTAAATCAGAACGTGCTGAGTCAAGAGAAAAACATCCCACTCACAGATGAAAAGCACACAAGCAAACAAAGTCTGGTAGGAAGAAGGTATTATGTGTATAGAACTATTTAGTTCCCCATAAAATGTTCATGTTGTGTGTTTTCATTTTATTTCTGTGAGAGAGAGAGAGATAGAGATAGAGAGACAAAAGGGCAAAAGAGAAAAACAAAATGTTTGGGTTTACCAGTGCGTAAGGTTTTTGCTGCGTAGTCATTGATTGGCTAAAGAGCCCATACACCTCTTTCCAAGGCCTAAATATCCTGCTGATTCAAAGGAAAAAATAGAACTATACAGACACTGTGGCCCTCCAGGACTGGAGTTAAACCTGCAGACACTGCGACCCTCCAGGACTGGAGTTAAACCTGCAGACACTGCGGCCCTCCAGGACTGGAGTTAAACCTACAGGCACTGCCTGGAGACACCGCGACTCTCCCGGAGTCCCAGCTCTCCCGGACTGGAGTTAAACCAGGCCTGGATGAGTCCCAGCTACGTTGTGTCGCAGCGTGTGGGGGCATTAGTAAAGTGTGTGATTTCTCCCTGTTTCAGGAGCAGCAACGTTATGACCAGCCCCACAAAGCCTTCACCTTCCGCATGCACGGGTTCGAGTCGGTGGTGGGACCGGTCAAGGGCGTGTTCGACAAGGAGACATCCCTCAACAAGGCCCGGGAGCACTCCCTGCTCCGATCCGACCGCCCCGCCTATGTCACCATCCTGTCGCTGGGTAAGCCCGCCCCCCTTTTCAGTGCCAGAAACAATGAAGGATCCCAAGGCTTCTCTTGTTTAAAACCATGAATTTATTTGGAAAATATGGTTGTGAAAGAGCTTAGGTTTATTGACTGATTTATTAGTGTAATTGAAGGTACTTCTCTATCTCTTCATTTAAGCTTTATGTAAGACTCTTCCCTTTCTCTATAACTATACATATCCCATACAGTGAAAATCCAGTGCGTTTGAATTCAGTCACATGAGCATTTTCGTTTTACAGATCTCTGATTTTGAAGGCAGCATCAAAAACACCTTGTTAGCTTTTGCTGAACTCCATTACAATAAGGTCCAGGCTCTCGAAGGTCCATAAAAAGTGTTTTGCAGTAGAGATGCTGTTGGATCTGTGTTCACATCCCCACACCCCCCTGTTCGTATCCCCACGGTCATCCAGGAATTTGGCTGCGAGTAACTTCAAGGTTTGAGAGCCTGTGTGGAGGAACTCTTGATTGGTTGGTCTATTCCCTGCTGTGTGGTTGGATGAGGGTAGGCTCAGATTAGGGTGGGGTGGGCTTGTATGCGCAGTGTTTCTGATGCCCCCCCCCCTCCCCCACCAGTGCGGGACGCGGCCGCCCGGCTGCCCAATGGGGAGGGGACTCGGGCGGAGATCTGTGAGCTGCTGAAGGACTCCCAGTTCCTGGCGCCCGATGTCACCAGTGCCCAGGTCAGACTCCCATCTCACACACACGCACACACACACACACACACACACACACACACACACACACACATGTGCAATCCATGTAAAAACTATAACGTGCACAGATATTTTGTTGCTTATGTTTAACTGTATGTCTAACAGTAATAATGAACGAGTAAATGATTAAACTGTGTGTGGTGTGCAGGTGCGTGCGTCGTAACGGCGGTTGGTTTTGTGCAGGTGAACACGGTGGTTAGCGGGGCTTTGGATCGGCTGCACTACGAGAAGGACCCGTGTGTGAAGTACGACATCGGCCGCAAGCTGTGGATCTACCTGCACCGGGACCGCAGCCAGGAGGAGTTCGGTGAGGAAACCCCGCCCCGCGAACGGCGTGCGCGTCGATCGCATGTCCGTCCCGCTGCTGCGCCAATCATAGCCGGGCAGGCTTGCCATCGCGGTCCAGAGCAGCCAGGGCCACGGCGTCACACGGCAGACCTTAGCGCATCACAGCGGTCGTGAATCTGCTCGCGAAGCGGGAGGCCGCTGGCGAGCCCGAACAGGGAGCCGGCTCAGTTTAGCTTTGATGGCTCTCCATTGGGTGCGGCGGTTTATTTTATAGTTACTTTAATAAGTTACTTTGTTATGGCCAGCTCTATAAATGGATCATCAAAATACAATTGCCCCTAGAGGGCGAATAAAGTAATATTGTATTGTTTTGTGTAAGCAATGTTAGTTAACTGTTTATGAGGGAGTCTGTCACTTGAATTGATGTTGTTCTCAAACAGCGAGCCTCGGGCTTACTGTCTGATTTAAATGATAGCTTTAATCAACGGTTCTCCGTCCTGCAATCTTGGCAGGCTTATCACCGCACACAGTGCTTTTACAGCAAGGGCGTTAATTCCGCAACGATATTTAAAAAATCGCTAATGCTGTGGTCATGCCCCCCCAGAGAGGATCCACCAGGCCCAGGCAGCTGCTGCCAAGGCGAAGAAGGCCCTGCAGCAGAAACCCAAACCAGCGCTGAAACCCGTGAGTGCCTGAACAGCACCGCGAGGCACAGGAAGTGCCTCTTATGTGCACGTACCCTTCTCTCTACAGGACCTGCTAGGACCCTGCTGTTCTCGGGTTTCAGGGGACGTCCCAGGGGGGAAAAAGGGCACTACATTCACACCGCACTCATAAATGATTCATTCAAAGAATTGTCAAAGCCGGCTGAGCTCTGCTTTTAAAATGGGCTTACGTGTATCAGAGTCATTGATGACGTGTGTTTGTGTTTGTTTGTGTGTGTGTGCTTGTGTGTGTGTGTGCGTGCACTCGCACACGTGTGGTGCTGTAGAAGTCCAGCAGCAAGGAAGGCGGAGGGAAGACAGCCGGCGAGCCAGGACAGGTCATCATGAGCGACAGTGGTGCCATAGTAACCTCTACCCTGCCCCCCACACCCACCACCCCCACGCCCACCACCCCAGGCACCCCCAGGTCTCCTCTGGCCCCAGCGGCCGGGACCCCCACCAAGACTGGGGTCCCCGACACCATGAAGCCCAGCCCCAGGTCTGCATCTCACCTGCCACACACTGTAGTCTATTATTATTATTATTATTATTATTATTATTATTATTATTATACTGCTCATGTCTGCTCCTCTCAGGATCACTTCTGCGTTATCACCTGCAGTTCCGTGCGTACAGGAGACTTAACCCGTTAGACACCAGTAAAACTCCTGCAGGTTACTGACAATTTAGTAGTATTTAGAAGTAATATTCAGAGCAAACAAATATTCTGAAAATAATAATGGTTTTCAGAATATTTCTCGTCAGTAAGATATTTTGTTGAAAATTCCCTGGGATCTGCAGTAGTGTTTCCAAATTTTACCACTATCTAAAGCAGGGTTACTCAAATGTGGCCTGCGACTCACATGGATCAGATGAACAATATTTGCAAAGTCAATATTGGATTAGGGAGCCAAGAACAAAGAGTACATTTATCTACAAGCTAGAAAATGCCACCCAATTTTGTCACGTAAAGAAAAATGCTATCAATCACAAAATAGAATTGGGACGTTATACCTATTGGTATTGATTATTCAGAAAATGTATTGCTGTATCGATGATCAAGAAACTCAAACAGAAACAGGAGTGATGCGTAAACTACCTGCAACGTAGGCCACGCATCAAGGGTAAAAGTAGTCATGGTAAACCAGAAAAACATGCTTCCTTGCATTATTACAAATGTGACAAATTGGTACAAAACTGTGCAGATGGCAGATAATGGCGGTGTTAGCACTGTCAACATGGCGTTATTGGCCAGCAATGCTAGCAACGTAGCCCCAAGCAAATGCTGGAGACGCAACAAATGCCGGGGTACCATTTAGCCTGACAAGTCCGGATATGGAACAATTACCACCAGAGGCTCTGGCCTGTCACAGGTTCTCCCCCTAGCACTGCAGCTCGCTATAGCTAACCCCCTCGCCATAAGTGGAGCTATTGAGGCAAACTCATTGTACAGACTGAAGAATTCATGAGTGGAAAAAGTCCAGAACAACAGATTTGGATGATCTTTGAGAGGCAGAATTACCGCTTTTGGTGAAATGGTACATTTGAAAAGCTTGTGACATGCCCACGGTTAGTGAGGGTTTACTGTACAATTCATCTGGAGGGTCTTTTGGCCTTAAATTCCTTAAAGGGCACCTTGAGCCATTTTAATGATTAAAACACATAATAGTGCCCTCTCTCCTCCCCCGCAGCGTTCTCCTGGTGTCCCCCCCCTCTATGCCCCAGCTGGGCACCCTCCTGTCTGCCAGTCAGTCGGCCCCCCAGGCCTCCCAGTCGGTCTCCTCGCAGCCTGGGACTCGAGTGGTGGCCCACCCAGGGACGGGCCCTCTGCCTCAGGTGCGCGTAGTCACCGCGCAGGCCAGCATGGCCTCCTCCCCGGGGAGCCAGCAGGCCACGCTGCTGCACCAGGCCCCGCACCAGATCAGAGTCCCCGTCACCGTGGCCCACACCAAGGGCATCACGCAGGTGAGCGTTTCAGCCGAGCGCGCTCCCACCTCAATTCAGGTTGTTAGACAAAGGCGTAGGTGAGGTGAAAAGGCTATGCTTCAAAGCTAAGCTAAGCGTCTTTAAAATGGGCTGCTTTAAAAATAACTGCGACCACCGAGCTAGAAGGATGTGGTTTAATGCTAGCGGCTGTTTTTGAAGAAAGGTTTTTACTCGCATGTGATGTGTTGGTGTCTCACTCACCTTAGCTGAATGCACTTACTCTAAGTCACTGGATGAGAGCTAAATTGTGTAAAAATGTAAACTCCTCTCCTCTCTCTCCCGCCCCCGCTGCGTTCCGGGCAGACGGTGGTCACCCTGCCGCTGAGGACGCAGTCCGGAAGCAGCCCGGTCCAGGTGCAGGCGGCTAGGGGTCAGACGGGCCTGACCGTCACGGGCCTGGCGTCCGCTGTCACTGTCGCCAAGACCCACACCAGCTCCCGCGGCAGCCCCGCCCACACCTCCCCTGCCGTCCTCCAGGGTGTCACCAGCCAGAGCATCATCAAGCAGGTGGGTGTCAACGGCCCCTCTGGCTCCTCCTACACGCCCCACCCCATTCCTCGCTCTCACCAAAAAACCTGCAGACACCATGGCCCTCCAGGACCAGAGATCACTAGTCTAATCTAATGGCTGGTCCCTCCCATTTACTGGGTAGTCCGTGTTTGTGTGTGTGAGTCCCAGTATGTGTGTGTTTGTGAGTGTGTACGTGTGTACGTGTGTGTGTGCGCGCGTGTTTGTGAGTGTACGTGTGTGAGTGTGTGTGCGTGTTTAGTTTGAGAGTGTGTATGTGTGTGCACATGTGTGAGTGTGAGTTTGTGTGTGTGATGCCCCTCTTCTGCCCCAGCGCTGCTCACACTGCCTCCCTCCTCTCCCTCCTCTCCCTCCCCCCGGTCTGCAGGTGGCCATCACCGGCCAGCTGGGGATGAAGTCCCAGGGGGGCGGAGGCATCCCTCTGACCGCCACCAACCTGCGCATCCAGGGCAAGGACGTGCTGCGTCTGCCCCCCTCCTCCATCACCACGGACTCCAAAGGCCAGACGGTGCTGCGCATCACGCCCGACATGATGGCCACGCTCACCAAGTCGCCCGTCACCACCGTCAAGCTCACGCCCGACATGCTGAGCGCCGCCGCAGGGGCCGGCAAGGGCATCTCCGCCACGCTGCACGTCACCCCCTCCCACCCCTCCTCCCCCTCCTCCTCCGGCCCCACGTCAGCGTCAGGGGACCCCGGGGGCCTGAAGGTGGGCCCCTCCCCCACCCTGCTGAGGGGCCACCCCGAGCTGAAAGCCGGAGCGGGCGACACGGCCATCCGCCTGATGCCCGCTCTGGCGGTCACCATGGCCGATCAGAAGGCCCGGACCTTCTCCGTCGCCACCACGTCCGACTCCAAGCCAGCCGCCACCATCCGCATCATGCCCGGGCTGGGTGTCATCCCGCAGAAGCAGGGCCAGACCATCACCGTGACGACCACCGCCGGCACCAAGTCCGCCACCGTCGTCTCGTCCGGGGCCGCCACCGTCACCATCGCCACCAGCGGGGTTACAGGGGCCAAGGGCATGACCATGGGCCCCATCACCACGTGCTCGCCCCTCTCGCTGGGGACCGGCACCGCCACTGTGCGCCAGGTTCCTGTCAGCGCCACGGTGGTGTCCACTCAGCCAGTAAGAACTCATCCCTCCCATCTACAAGTGAGAACGCCGGTTCAGACCAAAAGTGCTCTACAGTTACAGTACATTTTTACATTTACATTTTAAGCAATTAGAGATGTCATTTGATGGCATTAATACAAGGTAAGAACAATCATAGTTAGCGACTCAGTGCAGTAAATGACATTCAGCATCTGCATATCAAAGAAGTCATTTGAGACAGTGAAGTCATTTGCATATCACATTTACGTTTACATTTTGGCATTTAGCAGACGCTCTTACCCAGAGAGATAGAGAAAGAGACTTACAAGATGTGCATTAATACATGGTCAGATCAATCATTGTTCGCGCAAGAGATCAGTGTAGTAATATAGCAATAGACATAAATGTTGGCAGCTGCATACCGTACCTGTACATTTATAGTCGGTGCAGCTTTTCTACAAAAATCGCTGCTAGCAGCCAGGGCCATCTGAAGGGGTGGGCGGGGCCTGGGGCGAGTAAACCCGCGCGGGGCCCCGCTGTTAACTATCATAGCCAACTCCAGTGTTTTGTTATTTTGTTGGTCACAGTAACACTACTACAGAACTATCGAACGCCAGACAGCTCATAATCCATACACGTATTCTTACTATGATACACGTATTGTTTTATACAATACACATATCATAAAACAATACATGTATCATAATAAGAATACGTTTTATGGATTATGAGCTGTCTGGCACTGTTTTTTATGACACCATCACACACTGTTTTTAGGCATGTTTTGATCACAAGAGTAAACTATTTACAAAATAGCATTTATTTTTATCTGTTTAACTGATTGACTGAATGAACACATGCAAAATGTCATTTCCATTAGGCCTACATAAATGCATGAAATAATGACAAACCAATAGCCTTGTGATTTGCATAAATAGCACATGTCTACTTTGCATGGTGGGCCTAAACAGCCAGTGGAACAACTCAGCAGCACAGACACATAATGGTTCATTTTAGTTGGATGACAATAATAGCTGAGCTAAAGTTTCACAGACTCAGACAAGATAACGCACAAACCAGCCATACCAAACCGATTGAATAATGAATATGCCATTACTCTGCCCATTGAATTAAAATATTGTAATAATCAATAGGTCAGCTCCTTTGGGTGCACTTGACTCACGGTTTGGGTTTGGGTCTGTGTTAGCATGTTTGTCCTCGTCAGCAGCACTAGCCCCCTCAGCTAAGCTGAAATCAGCACCCCCCTCCTCAGCTAAGATGACTTCAGCGCCGTTTTCCTCTTCCTCGTTGTCGTTGTCCTCTTCTTCCACCGTGTTTTTCTTTACAAATCGATCCAAGGAACCTTTCAAGCTGGCATTTATTTATTCTCTTTTCTTTTCTTTTTCTTGATTATTTTTTTCGCTGCCGACTCATACTTTCTAAATTTGTCTCAATCTCTGCTGTTGCTTGCCATTTTACCACACAGTCAGGCTTGGCTATGGGTTGCACCTGCAGCCTGTCTGCACTTGAGCAGCATAGGGATGGCTACTTCTTCCCATAACATCAACTTTCAAAAACGCCATAAGCGTATGCTATGTATTCCCTGTGTCACAAACATACATATATTTTTACATATATTATTTTATATATAAAAATTATAATAACAATAAAAATAATTAATTAATTTCCCCCCTCACCGCGGGGCCCTGTGAAGGGCGGGGCCTGGTGCGGCCACACTGGTTGCTGCCCCCTAAAGACGGCCCTGCTAGCAACACACAGAGCTACTAGGGGAAAAGAAGGAAAAAGGCCGGCAAGACGGTTTCAAATATGACTGTAATGGTGTGAACCACCACACTGTCTTATAACGTCTGCTGACTGCTGTTGGCGTCTCCAAAATTCAGTATGTCAAATAAGCCTACAATAAGTCCATTATCAAAGACGAGGAAGATCCGCAAGCAAAGCATATATTTTGACTATCTCCTAGCATTTAGTAGAAAACCTTTTTGAACTACGACAGAACAAAAAACATGAACTGACTACATAATAATATAACAATAAACATTGAGATATATACAATTAAGGGCAAAGATATTTAGCGTTTACTCTCACAAATATTCATCAATTTTATTGACTGAACAGGAAATAACATGTGGCGCCGTGATAAGACACGCTAGGGTCTGCTCTGAAACTCTGGCTTGCACAGCAGCATGCACAGAAATGTCTGCAGGTGTTCGACATGCAGACAAGCAGTTTGGGGAAAATGCAGAAATATATATAGAGTATATATGGGATTGCCAGAATATGCCAAGCCATCAATTGTAACTCCGGTACACAAAGAGCCACTCCTATACACAGTGAGCTCATATCGGCCTCCCTCCCCCTCCCTGGGCTGGACAGCCAATTGTCGCCCTCTAGTGGCGCTCCCGGCCAGAAACGTGCTGGCGCGGCTGGTGGAATTGAACCGCTCTTAGGGGGTATATCTTGAGGGGTATTTTTTAAGTCATTTGTGTTGCATGCATTGGCTTCACATTGTGCCGTATGCAAGAATTTTAGCCTAAACCTTTCCTATTTCTTTTTTCTTTTTTTCTCATCCTCTTGGTCTCTCTCCCTCCTCTCTCTCTTGCTCTCTCCCTCCCCTCTAATTTGTCCTCTTTGCACCCTCCTCAAACTTCTCTATCTCTCTCTCTCCCTCCCCCTCTCTCTCTTCCTCTCCCCCTCTCTTACTCCCATATCCTCATCCCCCCCCCATATTTAGGGGGGCTGTTTGCTTTGTTAGGGAGATGTCTTTGGGTCGGGTCTTTTCTATTAGCGCCCAGATGCACTGTTAGGACAAGGCATGTGTCGTTGCTCTGATTGGCCAAGCTGGCCTATGGAAATCCAGAAAGAATCGAGCCTGGAGGAGGGGATCAGGAGCCCCTGTTCAGATGGGGGTGCTGCTGGCTGCTTGTGGGTGGAGCATGTGCATTACAGGCTGGTTAATAATTTACCCCAGTCTGTTGAAACGTGGGGTCTTAATAATGTGCTGTGCACTGTTAGTGAGGAAGGTACTTTGAATTTGTCCTTCAGGGTGTTTTTTTGTTATGTTTTTTGGTTTGTGGAGGGAGAGGCTATACTCATGTAACTGTGGGAGATGCTGTGAAAGCTTTGGGGCTCACCTGTAATTGTAAGACTTTCTATGGATTCAAATTCCTGCCCCTCGCTCTGTCTGTCTGTCTGTCTGTCTCTCTCCCCTCCCCTCTCCAGGGGAAGCTCCCAGCCCGGATTACGGTGCCCCTCTCTGTCCTCAGTCAGCCGCTGAAGAGTAAAAGCGTCATGACCACCCCCATCCTAAAAGGGAACATCAGCACCAAGTGAGTCCTCGGCCGAACCGCCGGTCCCTCGCCCATCACCCCTGTCACTTTCTACTGCTCGTGCACTGTGTACATTCCTACCAACAACGCTCATTCACGATTCAACATCAGTTGACGTGGTCCAATAATAATAACATGTTTTTACCGCGCCTTCAGTTCAGCCCGTTCACATCCTGTCCAGCGTGTTTACATCTCTGTGGCTGTGTTAGTAGCTGTGTTGCTAAGGGCAGATGGCGTGACGACATGTCAGGAGCAGGCCCTTATCTCCCCCCATTGTTTATCCGCCTCTCGTCAGGCTGAAGGCTCCGCCCTCGTTCGTGTCACTAGGGCCTGTTGCTGTTTGCTCACTTCACCAGAACTTTGGGCTCGGCTATTAGCATTGGTAATGACAGGGTTTTGTTGACAATGTGACTTTTACTCTCTCTTACTTCTTATATGCTTCTTGTATTGCCTTTGTACCTTTATATTAGGGGTGCCCAAAGTTTTAGGTGTTGTGTGCCAAAATGCAATTCACCGGCGAGCCGCCGCTTACTGCAGATGTCCACGTCTCTCCTCTTTGTGTTCAGTATCAGCAGTTTGGGCCGGAACATCATTCTGACCACCATGCCCGCCGGCACCAAGCTGATCGCCGGGAACAAGCCGGTCAGCTTTGTCACAGCACAGCAACTACAGCAGCTGCAGCAGCAAGGGCAGGCCACACAGGTCAGCGCTCCTCTCCTCTCCTCTCCTCTCCTCTCCTCTGCAGAAACCAAGGCGAGGCAGCCCAGCAGGGAACGCTAACACTAACGGAATGCTTCCTGTCCCCGCCCCCACAGGTGCGAATCCAGACAGTCCCCGCCCAGCAGCTTCAGCAGCGCACGGCTCCCGGGTCCCCCAAACCCGTGTCCACCGTCGTCGTCACAACAGCGCCCTCCCCGAAGCGGACGCCCGACCCCCAGTGAACCCCCCGCATGGCCGACTTGGTGTCCGTGTCGTAGCGTACGTCCCGAAGTCAGACTGTACGTGGGCCATGACCCCGACCCCTGCTGTTCCAACACCATAGCAGAAGCTGATGTTTGAGGACGGATACGTGCCCACACACCCTCTCGACTGACCCTGGAGTACACCTAATGCCTGGACCCGTATTCATAAAGCATCAGCAGAAATACTGATCTAGGATCAGGTTTCCTATGTTCATATCCTAACCTTACCCACTATGAGCTAAAAGGCCAAACTGATCCTAGATCAGCTGTCCTACTCTGAGACACTTAATGAATACAGGCCCTGGTCTCTTTGAATCACCCTGTTTTAAAGGGCAGTTTCAACTCCATATGTGTCGTAGTAGATACTACATACATTTGCACTGCATAAAAAAACTAGTATCTACTTTAAAGAAAAAAAATCCTTGTTTAAATGGTGGTATGTTTTATGTATTTGCTTTGCTTTGTGTCTAATAAGGTTGTTTTTGTGGGTCAATGCAACCAGGAAATAGTAAGCGGTTGTCAAGTGGTTGTCATCAAAAGCGGTGTGTCAAAGTTCTGTATACTGGTGTCATTTCCTCATAAGGAAATTGAGGGGTTAGTTATTTTATTTTTGTAATAATGTTTCCCACCCCCAGTGTTTGGTAACATCGGTCACCTGAGAATATATGGTTGGTTATATTGTCGAGTACCAAGGTGCCAGTGGATAACCGAATTACAGTGTCCTGAAT
The DNA here is from genome assembly GCA_029706075.1 of Aldrovandia affinis. Classification (NCBI taxonomy): domain Eukaryota; kingdom Metazoa; phylum Chordata; class Actinopteri; order Notacanthiformes; family Halosauridae; genus Aldrovandia; species Aldrovandia affinis. The sequence goes on from JAINUG010000065.1 coordinate 500,672, forward strand.
TTCACACGTTTGAAGGGCAAAGTGTCTGTTTCTGTTGTGGGCAAGAGTGGCCACATTGTACCCTTAGATGTCTGTCAGAGGGCAAGTGGTGTTCTGGTGTCAATAAAAATACCATTCTTTCAGTCAGCAGCACTGTGTGTCTGAGAGTTATGAGACTGCCCCTGATGTTAAATTGATAGAGAATGAGGGTTGACTCTCGAGGTTCTCAAAGCCTAGCTAATGCAATGGCCTGTGAATGTGACCGTTATCGGCTGTTTATGTCTGTCTGTGGAGCATTGTATAATTAGAAACAATGACTAGTTTATTGGGGGCAGAGGGGATTCATTTGTATTTGTATGACTGATGGTGCAGATCTTTTAACGTCTGCAGGTTGTCGTGACCCTCATCACCAGATGAGCATGGGAGGAAGACGTGTACCAGACCTGGGAGGTAACAGGCCTGGGTCAAATAAATATTTTTATATAGTTATAATTATCTGAAATACTTGAACCCTTTCCACACCAGTAAGATTCCTGCAGATTACTGTCAATTTCAAAAGAACCTCTATTTTCACAAATTTTCAGGAGAGCTTTTCCTTCAAATGATTGTATTGATTCTCAAGGATCTGCAGGAGTGTTTTCAAATTTTACCAGCTAAAATTCTAATGGGTAAAGTATTTTAAAAGATATATTTGACTTTTGACTCTGGTCTGGTGTGTTCATCCTGACACCTGTGGACAGGTAGGGGTTATGCATTTTATTTTGTGTTCACCCAAGAGGAAGCCAAGCAGTCAGGTGAGAATGGAAGTTTGCGACAATGTCAAACTATCTCACTGTGACGATCACCTTGGCATGTGTTGTTGATTTTGGATTGAACTGAGCAGCAAATTTCTGCCTTCCTCCGCAAAGCCCGCAGCCTCTGCACAGGCGCATGCAAATTGGGTTTCGGGTTTGGCTGCCTTTTCGCTCGCTGAAACCCACCCTCGTTCACAGGCCTGTAGCAGGCGGTCATTTTTATTCAACCGTTACAACCTTACTTCTCAGTCATTCATGTCTGGACAAACCAGTGGGCAATTGTTTTTATTTTTTTATTGACAAAAATCATGTAAAGATAAACAACCTAGATATAATAGTGTAGTATAGTATTGTATAACAGCGGTAATAGTAAAGTAATAATTCCCCATCTCATTTATGCATTTATAACCCTCCTTGTGGTTGCCTGGGGCCCCAGGGTCTTTTATTCATGGTGATAATGGTGGTATGCTTGAGGTAATTCTGTTTTCGCACGCAGACCGCTGGACACAGCAGTTTGAGCAGAGATGCAGTAATTGTGTCATTGGTGAGTCGCTTGAAGCCAGGTCAGAATACATGGGCACAATAGAGGGAACTGATATGTGACCTGCGGCATGAAACCCCTCACAAAGGCGGCGTGTGGCCGACCCGTCACGGTTGGCGAGCGTTGCTCAGGAGGAACTCAAGCGCCACGCGCTCTTATTACAGCTCGGGTGTCGTGCTGCTACATCGTTTATCGAGGTGAGAAAACGAGCTCGTCTGGTTTGGGCCGAGCCGTTGCCAACGTCTGGATAGACGGGGCCACCACTGACCGACCTCTAGGATCATGATAGTGTTTGAAACCCAAGTCATTTGTGAAAATATTGAGGATGGTTTGTGTATTCAAAATGTTGTTTGTTCAAATGTCTGCTATGAAGAATAATTCAATTCAATTCAATTCATAGCCCATTGATGCATGATTTACAGAAGGGAAAGAAAAAAAGGGTGTACAAAGGCACTTGCACGATACATATTGAATCTTTGTACTTGTGCCCATGAGGTGTTGATTACACCAGTGTTTCTCAATCCATTCCTACAGGGCACACTGCCCTGCATGTTCTCATTCCAACCACCACATAATCATGCTCAAGTGATCATTAACAGACGACCGATGCAGATGATAGGTTGGGAGCGGTGGTTGGAATTTAAATTTCCAGGGCAGTGTGCCCTGTAGGAATGGATTGAGAAACACCTGATTACACTATGGTATGCGTCTGTTAAGAATTAAAACATTCATTTTTGCAATCACCATACGCTTTCACAGTATAAAAACTGGTTTAACCCGCCCTTCCTCCCCCTTTGAAACCAGACTCTGGATCTGGGATGTGTTGCTGGCGCCTTCCGTCTACTCATCATCAGATCCTTGGAGCAAAGCCTTCTGGGAGCTGTGGTCGGAGGAAGGGGTTTTCAGTCGCCTGAACTCCATATCAACGACCTGCCTCCCCCCTAATCTCCACACAAATCTGGCAGGAGAGAGAAGAGAGTTAGGCTATTACTCCTTATAGGGCAAGACTCGCAAACTCTGGTCCTGGAGGGCTGCAGTGTCTGCTGGGTTTCCGTGTGTTTCAGCACTTGAGTGCTTAATTTAAGTCAGGGTTCTCCAGTCTTATTTTTGGAGGGCCGGTGCAGGTGCAGGGTTTAGTTCTAGTCCAGCACTAAAACCCCTGATTCAAATAATCAATAATCTTGATTGAAGATGATTAATTGGTTAGTTGAATCCAGTGTTTTCTAGTGCTGGGCTACAATAAAAAAATGTATGCACACCGGCCCTTTTAGGATAATATTGGAGGCCCCCAGTTTAAGTCATTGATTGGCTAAAGAGCCCACGCACTTTGTTCCCAAGGTCTAAATTTAAGCTTATTGACAGGAAACCTCAAATCTATAGGCACTGCAGCCTTCTGCAGCAGGACTGGAGTTTGAGATCCCTGTTATAGGGTGACTTTAGCTCTATGAAAAGGATGTACAACTCCATTCCTGGATTTTGTTCCAACCAATTATTCTGGGTTAATTTTCTAAACAGCTATATGTAGCAATGCTAGTTCACTTCTATATCGGACCAAAGTAAATCGTCTTCACCAAGTAAACACATGCAGTCAGTCTGCGGCCGTAGCGCATGGCTGTATCAACAATGTCAGATCAAATAAATGGTTGGGCTAATGATACATTTAATAGCAGCAGTAAGGCATGAAATCCAGAAGAGGTCGACCCTTTTTGTACACCCCTTGTTCTGTGAGGTTTATGAGTGTCGGATGGAGCTAAATAAGTACCAGTGAAAGCTGAAGAGGTCATTAACGAGGTTGTTAGATCGAAATCAGTTGAACGAACTGTCTTGGTTAGGGTAACTCTATCCCTTCTGCACTGGATGGCAAAAAAAGGATGAGATCTGGTTCTTGGAGTTGGTGCCCAGAGGCGTTTGTAGTAGCTAACTGGAGACCTGATAGCGCATTAAAGAGTAACAGGACAGTACTCACATGCAGACTAGGGTGTAATTGATGCCGACGACGAGCAGCGCCACAGCATAGTGCCAGCAGTAGCACATCGTGATGAACATTATGTTGTCATGCAGAGTTTCGTCCCACTTTGGTCCACTTAGGTACAGAACAAACCCGATCTGAAAGGATAAACACATCTTTTGTCTCTGCTTTTTGTCTGTCTGGGAGTTGTGCGTTTGTGTGATGCATGTCTAAACATTGGCCTGTACTCTATTTATTTAACTAGGTAGTTAAATTTCACGCAGTGACGTCCTGTGGAATCAATGTGGGTGGGGAATGCAAGGGATTGTGTAGCCAATCAGATCCAGAGGATGATTCGTTTTTGTGGGAAGTTGTCCAGGACACCAGTTATCTTTAATGACCACCGTGAGTCGGGACTTTTGTTTGAAGTCTCATATGAAGAAGGAAGCACAGTGCCAGCGCTGGGGCATTGGATTTCTAGTTGGTCCCTACAGGACCATCAACACCTCCATAAACAAGTTACATTTCCCAAGAGGTTTCCCATCCAAATACTAACCAAGCCCACACCTGCTTAGCCTTAGCAGTTTGACATGCGAAGGGTACAGGCTGGTATGGCTGCTGGAAGAAATAGCATGCAGCAATCAGATCATAAACAAATCCCATTCAAAGTGGCAGAGTGTCTATTTATCCATTAATTTGCATTTTGCACTTTATGTAATTCTGTACCGCACTACTTGACCCTATCCACTAGTCCTGGATGAAGGTTATCTTGCGAAGTGGAAGAATAAGAAGAGTGACACCAAATAGGTTAACAATAGGGTCAACTCCTGGAGACCTCCATGTTCCAGTCGCATTGAATCTTGGGTACTCTTGGGGAATAATAAGGACATAGAGAGCAGATGCGCTCTCTATCAATATGAAACAATAGGAATGGAACTTTCAATGTTAGAGCGCTGGAGTGAACAATCTCTATGAAACTATCTACACTCAGAAACAAACGGTACCATGTTGTTGTACAAATGCTTGTCACTGTGGCAGTACTGAATTGTACCTTTAGTCAGAACATAAAATGTACCCTTGCAAGAAAAATTATGTTGTACAAGCCTCAGTTTCTTTCAAATATGGCTGCCTGTGAATAGGATAATGAATAAGGATTCATTACCCTACGTTAGCACATATCTGTACCTTTCCTCAATTTTTTACCTTCCTCCCTGGGAAAAGGTACAAATCCATATCATGAAGGATCTTCTGTGTAAGGGCATGCATTGCAATCTCAACTAATCATTCAATTACCATAAATGAGGTGCGCATTGCAGTGTAGTAGACTAGTCAGCAGTTTGTGCTGCACACACCCACACTGTAGCACATACCATGCCTGTCTTGGAGCAAAGAAACTGATATGTTGAAACAAGTGGGTGGATATTTTTAAACCACACAAACTTATACAAACAATTGAAAGCAAAAGTAAAATGTTTTTTTTGACAGCCTAAAGGCAAAATAAAAATATAAAGAGCACAATTGTTATTGATGGGATGCCTTGATTTTTAGCACAATATTTTATATTTTGCTGTTGAATTTAATCATTGTCAGAATTTGTCATTTCCTCTTTCATGACTTGCCGTCGAGGTGTAAAAACATGTCCATAAGAGGAAACTCCCCTCTCTGAAACAATGTCAATTTGTAGACTTGCGCCCTTGCACCATAACTCAGATTGGCGCTTAATTGTATAATTGGTCATGTTCATTTGAGTAATTGCCACTACTTACTGAAAATAGTGCTTACAGCACCTTGATGATCAGAAAGGAACTGCAGCTTGTATGCCCTTACTTATGTGGTACATTTGAATGTACAATGAACACGTGTACCCAAATTGTAGCTTTACTTTTTTGAGTGTAGTATCTCTGGGGATACCTGGTAGAACCAGCTGCCCTGCAGGATGGCCAGGCTGCTCCTAAGCAGTTCCAGCACTGGGTTGTCCCTCATGAAGACCTCCAAGAAGGTGCTGGCAGCTCCACCGAATACAGCCACCAGCAACAGGGAATGAATGTGGACGTCCAATGGTGGCCGGCTGTGGACGTGGAAGTAGAACAGGAATCCTGGGGGAGGGGGCAGTAGAGGACCCATCAGTGCGTGACACCTGACAGAGGTGTCCTGTCCCCTGACCTGAGTGAATCCCAGATCTTGCTCAACCAAAAACAGGATGTTTGTCAGCATTCATCCCGCCCCGGTCATAACCGTTTAGCTCAACCTCGGCAACCTTATTGTCCCGTAACCTAAGCAACATCTTGCCAGGTATTGGCCTGTGTTTGTGGCATTGTGTCAGCCACTCTTGTGTGCTTTAGATTGAAGTGATACTGCACCTGCAGTGTTGAGCTTGGAAGAGTCCCGGGGGCAGATGGATGCTTGTGAAAATGCATTAACTACCAATCATTCAGGGCTAAACTGCCTTTCAACCTGTGCAGGTAACTTCCAAAATAAAGGAAACACTTGAGTAAATGAAGGGTCTGTTATGGTGTGGGGTGCATTTTCCTACCATTGTTTAGTTCCACTCAACCCCTTAGAGGGCAAGGTAAATGCCAATAAATACAAATCCATTCTGAGTGACCACCTTTATTTTATGGTGAAGCATTTCTATCCTGATGGGAGTGCCCTCTTCCAGGATGACAATGCCCCCATCCACAGGGCATGAGTGGTCACTGAATGGTTTGATGAGCATGAAAACAATGGAAAACCATAGCCATCTTAGTCACCAGATCTCAACCCGATTGAACACTTATGGGAGATTCTGGAGCAGCGCCCGAGACAGTGTTTTCCACCATCATTAACAAAATACCAAATGATGGAATTTCTCATGGGAGAATGGGATGGCATCCCTCCAATGGATTTCTGGACACTTGTACGATCTATGCCAAGGTGTATTGAAGTTCTTCTGGTGGCCCAACATCCCATTTGCTGGTGATATTTTATGTTGGTGTTTCCTTTACTTGGTGTTTCAGTTACCTGTGCATTCTTCAGAGTTGGGATGTCACTACAGTGCTATGCAGCTGAAGGACAGCTATATGGTAGTGAGAATGAGGCTTCACAATACCAAAAATGGTTAGGCTGATCATGTGTTGTGAATGACTCACTGACGTGAGACAGTTTTAGAATTCTGCCGATTAGCAGGGGAGCGCACCTTCGACAAAGATAGCCAGGGAGAGCGCAAGGCGGTCGAGGCCGAGCGGGACGGGCAGAGAGGAGGTGGAGAGGATGTCGACAACACCAGAGATACCATAGAAGAGGTACATGGTGCTGTGCTGCCAGTTCATCAGCTTCACCCAGGACGCACTGTTGTACAAATGGGCGTGAGGCCCGTCGGGCACAAACTGCTCTGCCATGATGCCTGAGGACCGGGAGGGACATAAAAGTAAACAGTGTTCTCACTCCTATTGGTCACCTGACATGCCAATCAATACGTTATAAGGGGGCGCTCAGATTCAACTGGTCAGAACCAGACCTGGGTCAAATACGTCTGAAATACTTTTTAGATGCTGGTAAGATTTTAAAACAGTCCTGCAGATCCTGAGAATTTTTTACGAAAGAAGATACTAACCAAAAACGTACAATCATGAAAAAAGACATTTATTTCTGAATATTGGTGAACAACATTTTTTTTTATTTTATTGTCAGCAATTTGCATGAATTTTACTAGTGTTGTAAAGGGTTAAAGTATATGTGGGCTCTGTCATTCACAGCTTGATGAAACTTGCTTTGTGCTGAAATGGGTTGGCGGTTTTATATGTCATGGGTTATACCAAACAAATAAAGGTGTTTTAAAACTCTAATTCCCCTTCATGAATTATTGAATCTCTGGAAAGTAAGTCAATTTTTACATTTACACTTTATTTTGGCTACATTTTTGTTCTGTTATCTTATGGGAAGAAACCTCTCTTCAAATTGTATCTTGCTGCTTACACTTGGAGTTGAAACATGTTTCAAATAACTATTCAACCCAGGTCCGGTCAGAAGCAATACTCAAAGTTGAACACTTACCCACAAAGGCAAAGAAGATCTTGAGCACCCCCTCCACAAAGTCCATCCGGTTGAAGACCTGGGGGAGTTTGTGGCGCCCCCCCGGCTGTGCCTTCCTCCAGCGCTGTCGGAGAGGGTATTTCACAGACCACCACAGGCCAAACAGTAGGAAGAAAGTGCCCGGAAGAGCATGTCCCTTGAAGTTGGCCATCTCCCCCTTGTCCCTGGCAAAATAATGCAGTGAAGGCTGAGGCTTGCACTCTATTAAAAAATCTACTATGTCATCCTGATTGCCAATTACGAATAAGGCCTGCAGACTGATCAAAATTAATAGAAGTTGCACCTTCATATTCAATCACAACAACGTCCAACAAATTCTAAATTTAGATGTGATTGAATATGATGGCGCAACTTCTATTAACTTCTAACATAGTCAATGTCGGGATGACATCGTTTATTTGCCGTGAAAATTCTACTATTCAAAGGAAGCGAGACTCTGTTCTCAATGTTCAAATAATGTTTTATTACTGTTTCGAAACGGGAGCAGTCTAACACTCTCACGTGAAGAATGTCAGAGTACCTCCGACGAGATAAAGGAAATACAACAGTATATATCTTTTACGTTCGAGGTGACCATTGCCCCTTGGAGTTTCACCCATTGGTCATGGTTGAAACCCTTCCTTTATTGATGGTCCAGACACATGTTTTACCCTCCCAACATACACATTTCTTGCATACATTAGGATGGGGCAACTCTCACCCATGACCCAGTAATAACTTTCCATCCGTGTTATTATGATTTATACAGTGCAATAATGAAACTCATTCCCAAGGAACTGACCTTGACGCTTCCTGCCCCCCAACCCAAACATCTTAATGTTTCTCATACTTTCACATGATTTGTTTCTCTCCCACTTCTAGCAATGCACCCGTATCTCTTCCTGACAGGATGGTACGCGATATGAGGACAAAATGTTTGACCTGCTCGTGGAAACAGAAACAACTTATTTAGTAAAGCTGAAAGCGACCTGTCCCAAGGCCTAATTACATTTTTCCCTTACACTCCTCCCTTTTGTTACTAATGTAACAACTTAAGAAGAGAGATGTTTTCTCTGTTTTAATCAGATTATTAATCAGTTTGATTACTAAAACTGAGTTCCATGCACTGGTGAAATTGTTCAATTGTTAAGTCATATCGTGGGTGACCTGGAAGGCCATTACTGGCTGTAGGTGGAGCTGGAGGAAGGCAGTTTTCAAACTGATTAATAATCTGATTAAAACAGCGACATATTGACTCCAAAAAAACAACACTCTCTCCATCAGGTCGTTCCCTCGAGTGAACCATAGGCAAAATAGAATTGAGGGTAATGGTGTTGTCATCAAGCTCTCTAAAATATCTCTCTTCTCCCGGGTCTTGCTGTAGGCATTCAACGCAGCACAGCACCCTATTAAAAAAATCACCTATGTCATCCCGACATTAACCATGCTAGAAGTTAATAGAAGTTGCACCTTCATATTCAATCACAACAACGTCCAACGTCCAACGTCATATTCAATCACAACAACGTCCAACGTCCAACAAATTCTACATTTAAATGTCTGCTCTTTGCTTCCGCCTTCCGGTCTAACTGAGAATGCCTTCCGTATGCTACTGAATCAGTATACATACTACTGAAATTACGTATACATACTACTGAAATTACTTATATTAATACATGTGAAACGCTCACACATCTACATGTAAGAGCATACATAAATATAACTGAAAAATGCATACATAGGCCTACACATTTGAAACATTTGTGAAACACTTGCACATGTATCTAAACTTTTTATATATTTGTAATCATATGCAACAGATTCAGTTATGAATTTAGTATATATGTATGCGTGAGTGTTTCTCATATGTATGTGTAAGTATTTCAGACGAGTATGTGTAATATAATATACGCCATTTAGCAGACGCTTTTATCCAAAGCGACTTACAGTAGTGAATGTATAGGCTACATTTTCAGTACATGTGGCCCCAGTGGGGATTGAACCCACAACCTAAGCGTTGCCAACGCTGTGCTCTACCAACTGAGCCACCGAGAACCACATGTGTAAATGTTTTATATATGAGCGTGCATAGATTTACAGAGTGTGTGAGCATTTCAATTCTAGTTATACAAGTCAAAGTATGTATGTGTGTGTGAGCATTTCACTTGTAGTTATACGAGTCAAATTTGGTTATGACCTACACAGCCCTTCATAAAGGAAGGCGTGTTTATATTCCTAACAGAAATTTAGGGACAAAGTGCACTAATGTCAGAGTGAATAGGGACCTGAGTTTCACTGCAGCCACCCACACTGGCACCCCACCCACTGAAAAAATAAAACGATGAATCATCTTTTGAACTAATAATTGAATGTCTTCTGTAATTAAACATTTAAAGCCGCTCAATCTGTGCTGGCTTCACAGAGTGAAACGTGAAACTGTATCAAACTCATAGTGTTAAAAAAATTTTTAAAGAAAAGTAAATTAACTTCAATATATATGTAATGTTTAAAATGTAAATGATAGATGCCTCATATATGGCAACAGCTATGCATGATGTAGCTATTCAAAATGATAAATTATGTTCATATTTAATGTCTTAATATTTACATGCTTAAAACATGTAAACGGTAAAAATGCATTTGCATTGAGAAATGTATAGATTAAAGTATAAAATATGATTTCATAACATTAGGATGGTTTTACATTTGACCATTTCGCGAATTGTTAGCCTATAGCCTATATGACAAAACATATTTTTGCATATTGAATTTTACTTGTTTTCTGATCAATACGTCAGTTCAAATTAGCTTTAAAAAAAATAAAAGTATAGGCCTATCCAGCTCAACTTAACTTCTTAGTAACAAGGCAGAAACATTTCTGCTCGTTAAAGACTTATTGAACTGTGTTCTTCAAATGCTTCTGTTTTTGTATTGCACAGGGCTACTGGTAGAATCAGTGCTAGAGTAAAGCCTCGGTGTCATAGCAACCGGTGAAGACACACCCGTTCCTACCATGGAGGTAACCATTTTACAAATAATCGCCACTATTCTGCACATAGGCAAAGTAGTCAATGTAGCCTATAACTCGTAATACCAAACTTTCTACCAAGCTCTCTGCTGATGAAGACGGGAAAATTAATAGATTTATTTCGGTGAAATGTTTGTGGTCAAATTAAACTGATATAAGATGTACAGATACATGACGTAGCCTATTAGAGTACCAATCATGTATGTTTATATAGCGAATTTAATTGAATGAGCGAGTCGTCGGGGAATGAACCAGCAGCGATCTTTCACATTTAAAAAAGTATTCTGTTTAGTGCATTTAATCAATATATCGTGTAATATTATAATTGTACTGTGCGTAACGTGACGAAAGCCAGTCCTCTTTCTGTGTAGGCTACCAAGGATATCCTTCTTAAACCAAGCGACTCCTCAGAGCATCACGTCGAAGCTGGTGAAACATAAATCCACTCACAGACTAAAAATGTAAAGTACTCTCAGAAGACGCAAGCCATCAGGAAATTGTGTGTTTACACATCATTTGGACGCATCATTCCAGCAGAACAAGTTTTTCTTGACCGGGCATATTTGCTGTAGCTATGGTGCATCTTCTGCAGGGCAGCCTACTCTGAATCACATACGATTTTGAGTTTTCTGCAGAGAATAGGTTATTTCAGTGTAATTCTTGAATTGAGGATCGTATAGTGTCGCAGAGAGTTCAGCAAACTATAATTGCGGAAGATGATGCTTCGCAATAAACTGGTAGGCTACATAATAATGACACATGGAGGCTACTTATAAAACCACAAACTGATTGGTTGATTTGCGTTTTATTCGGTCACACTGTATTCATTAAACAGACTCGTGACAACTTATACTGCATTTGAGAAGACTTTGTACTTTTTCCTTTTTATATCAACCATATAACTGGCTCCTCGGTTCATTAACAGCATCACTGAAAACAAACTTTCCAAGAATCAATGCGCACATATTAAGCACACAGAGCGTGGTAAAAACACGATATAATGTAATTATTACAAAGAATGTGATTTATTCCACATATTAATTTAACCTCTCACTCTCGGGTGTACTCTCGGGTAGGGTCTCTCTCTCTTCCCTCCCTCCCAACCTCCTTGTCCCTCCCCGTTAGACAAATCCATTCATTTTGAATAACCGTAAAATATAGGCTACCTGATTAAATAACAAATGAGCATACCTTTTTGCGGAATTACTGTCCTAGTTTGCCCAGTCTCTCCTGTCCTGTCCCAGTCCGTGATTTATGTGACAGTTGCGGACAGTAGTCTTCAGTACGTGTCTCCGTAGCTTAGTACCTATGCGCCACCCTGCATAGCACATACCTGATGACTCCGCCTTTCACCTGTATGACTCACCTCTGCTCCGTGTTCTCCATCTTTATACCTATCATATTGTCACCATCTGTTGTGAACCTTCTATTTTGCATTGCCCTCCACAAACCCAGCCCTGCTTGTATAACATTGTTGCTGTTAAAATCAGGATGGCTCTTATTATTAGTCTATTATCATATGATGATGATGATGATTATTATTATTAATATTCATGTTATTATTACTACTACATTCAATTCGTTTATTACATTTGTTTGCTAAATGAATATAATAATAATAATAATAATATGCCCATATGTTTTATTGGTATAGCACATTTAAAAAACCCATTCTGTTAATAATATGTAGTATATTTGTAGGTCCACAAGAATTCTATTCTTTAAAATCACATTTCCTGTATCCCTTTGTGTCCTGAAGTTAATGTGTAATCCCTTTCACAGAAGTATGGGGAAGGGAGGCTACATGTTATATACCTGATTGTAACCAGAACTTTGACCCCAACACCAGTAAGTGTTTTACTGCTGTCAAGGGTAGTCAGTTTCACCCACCTATCTGTATGCTCATTTTATAATTCTGTTACCATTAATATCTGTTTGGCAACATTTACAGATAAAGTCATAAAATAAAAGTTGTTGTTTTTCTTGGTAACAAAATAGTGGAAATTGTCCCAAACGTAAGAACATAATTTAACTCTACCTGTACATTTTATGTTGGAATAGTTGAAAACAAAGCCCTGTGGATAAACGCAGGATGACAAATGTATTATTTACGGATGTTTATTTTCATGTTATCTTAATTTACCTAGGCTGCCTAGAAAACAGAGTAAATACATAAAACAACAGGGGGAAAACAGGTAAACATCTCTGATGGACCAAAAAAAACTAATTCTAAAGTGCTTTTAATTGTGAATGATGTCACAGTTAAAGTATGATGCAGAAGAGCTTCTTCTCACGGAAAGGGTTTTCGGAAGAGGGTACCGGTGTCACCAGGGGGTCCTCTTTGGCGTGAGCCTCACAGAAGGCCATGAGATCTGCTGCTGCCTTAGACACCTGTAGAGAGAGAGAGGGAAATAGGGAAGAGGGAGGGAGAGAGAGAGGGAGAGGAGGGGGAAGAGGGGAGAGATGAAGTAGAAAGAGAATGAATTTGAATATAAACCCACCTATATTGTAGAATATATTTGAGAAAAAACAAACAGGTAAACCCAAACAGTTTCACAGCACCTCAAAATGGATACATGGAGAAAAATCTAATCAAATAAATAAACAGAATACAATAGAATTGAAGAGAGAGAGAGAGAGAGAGAGAGAGAGAGAGAGAGAGAGAGAGAGAGAGAGAGAGAGAGAGAGAAAGTTTGGGATGGGGGAGGGAAAATGAGAGCAGAGAGAGAAGCGAGAGGAAAAACAAACATAATAAAAATCTGAATGTTTCTCCTCAGCACTGTGAGAAGGAGGGAGGGATTCATGGGAAGGAAGTGTGGTGGTAGTAGTCAAACTACATTCAATGCTGTTCTGCATCAATGTTTGTCATCTGGCACTCATTCAATTGGTTGTGTTTCTATACGTCTAGGCTTAGTAATAACCTATCCAATATTTCCTGCATTAACAGGTCAAAGTATCCATCAGCTGATATGTATGTGTTACCCTATTTTGTCATGATTTAGGCCAGATTTTAGCAGTGTCTTGGTGTCTATGTGGCCACTTGTTCATTATAAGGAGTCTCAAATCTGCCCGTTGGGTTGCTATACTCTCTGTATACAGCAGATGGCGCTTTAGCCATTATTCCAGCAAAAGGCGTTGCGGACGACAACTAAAAAAGTTACGACGCTTCGGGCCCATTTTCAGGCTGGGCATATGGTTCTAAAACATTCCGACAGGGGTGGTACCAAAACGTTGCATGTTCTGTTCAGTCCGAATCATGGAATGATCTTAATTATTGTCGTAGTGCAACATGACATCAACACAACTTACAGTCTATCTCTGTATAATATAATATATGTCATTTAGCAGACGCTTTTTATCCAACGCGACTTACAGTAGTGAATGTATACATTTTTCAGCATGTGTTTTCCCAATGAGAATTGAATCCACAAACTGAGCCACACAGTAATGCTGCACACTTATGAACACCAAGTGTTGTGTATGAGAGCGTAGATTGCACCAGGGGCTCCACTGTACAGGACCTAGATTGAGGTATTTTGATCAATATTTTCAGTTCAGGTCTTTGTGAAAGGGGAGACTAATTCTATTAAATAGACATTTGCTGATCACATTAAAAGGTAAAACATATTAGTTTAAAATACTTTTCACCTTCAAAAACAGGTGGTATATATTACATATACACACTTTTTTAAACTCATAACATATACTAATGTTATACATTTTCTGAAATATCTTTTTTTGTGCATTCTATGATATATTTTTCCAAGATCACACTCATGCAGGAAACAACCACTTATGTCCATGGCATATCTGTCGATGCATAATAATACACATTTTAAAATAATGCATATTTTTGATTTGTACAAAACTTGTATCATAAAACCTTTGTCTGTTTGTGCTGGTTTTTGTAAGGGTCATTTCTCTATGTCTCCCTTCCCCATCACTGTAATATTGTTATCCTTGGACTGGCTGGGACTTAGGCCTTGATTCAGTCAACATTCGTGCCTAATTTTGACTCACCATCAAACTCAAATGAGGTTTTTTTCCTAAAAACACGATTTTGCCGAGTTCAGCAATCGCCAGAATTATCTCGTCAAACTGTTATGTCGGGGGGGGGAGAAACACATGCTTTTATTTATAAGTCAACATTAAGGAAACATGCTGGTTGAGTCTAGGCCTCACTCTGACTGACTAACCATCATTCTGTCAATGTTGACCTCCAGTTTCAGCTGCTCCACTGTCTTGCGTGCGTCTGCGATCTTGGCCATGTTGTTGGACATCCTTGAGGTCTCTCGCACCCTGGTTGCACTCTAAAAAAAAAAAGAACACAGCCCCATCACGGAGTCTTATAATCGAGACTCATCTCACTCTGTCCTTATTTGGTATTGCCACAGATTATTTTGACTCAACACATACTCAACTCTGTATTCTCAACATTGAAAGTTCTGTCTCCCTGCCATTGAAGCTGAAACATTCCAATTCAATGCATCTTCTGAAAATTCATTAAGGGTCATGACAGAATTCAATACTGTGGCAATGGACATTCTGTACTCTATTACAGCACATCGGAGACTCCTGTTACCAACTGGAACCCTCTGTAGTAAAGAATCGGAGAGGATGGAAGGAACACAGGAGCTGGATCTATAGAATCTGTGGCATTACTGTCTCCAGGTCATTCAGACAAAGCACCTAGGTCTGGGCCTCGGTGAGTGAAACAGGGCATGGCCTCGCGGTGTGTGTATCACCCGGGAACTGGGAAGGGTGGGGCGGGGGGCGGGAGCATGAGGGGGGGGTGCCGGGCCCCGGGTCTCAGCTGGCACTGTCAGGGCGGTGACAATCTCCGGGGGTGGGGGGTAGAGCAAGCAGGGACATGCCAGTGGAACGGTCCCTTGGGGGGGACATGGTTAATCTGTTACACAAACACCTCTGCTTACTGCAACACTACGCTCTTCCCCAGCATCCATCTACAACCCCCTCCCACCGAGGTGTGCTGCACAACAATGCTCATTTGCCATTTCTGGGTTCAGCTGAGGAAAATGGTCCTCTCCTGTTCCATCACACAAAGAAGACATGAAGCCGGGAGAGTTAGAGAAATGAATGGCCTTTGTAGCAATTTTTAATGCGACATATTAGTATCATCATCTACAACCCTGGGTTGCTATAATGTTTGTTGCAAGGGTGCGACCATTACTGTAGAAATGATATCAGTGCAATAGAAAAGTGCACAAGAAGTGACCAACGCTAACAAGAATGTAGCCAAAAAAAGCCTTGCTGTACCTCATCCTTATAGCAAGGAGGGGAGCAACCTGTATGCGATAGGTCAAGGATTACTGGTTGTTTATTACAGCTAATATTAAAACTAAGCGTGACACACCATGTACAGGTTGCACGAAGACAGTAGCCCTTGTTTTACCACGCACAGTTTGCTTCCCTCTGCTGGTTTCTACCTCTTTTGCCCCTTTGTTGAGCAGCCTATGCCTCTCCGGATTGCACGGACGCCTCTTCCCTGCCGTACTGGGATTCAGGGTTGGGGTCAATCCTGTTTCAGTTCACGTAATGAATTAATTAATTGGAAAATCCTCATAGAACATTATTGGCAATTTTCAATTCATTCATTGAATTTCAGTTAATTATCCTGAATTGAAATGGAATCCACGGCAACCCTGCTGGTCATTTCCCTTCTGCGTACGGTAACCTCTAACCTCTCGTTATTATGTTTCACATTAATCCGGCAAGCAGACGTCCTTGTGAAAGATGGCTTATGTTCCAGTGCAGTAGCTCGCGTTTAAGAAAATATGACGTTAAAGATAAAGCAGAAATAGTTTCAAGTTTTATCTATACTTTTAGCTTTGTATTCCTTTTAGAACAAACGAGTGCAAACTTTGCACTGGTGAAAATGCTTAGCAAATCTTCTGTCTTAAACACATCTTCTGTCTTAGCTAATAATGGCATCTGCCCTCATCCCCCCCCAGGAGTGTCACAGCAGGTGGGGAGGGGGTGGGGGCAACATTGCAACATTTCAGACAGGATGAGGAGAGCTCCAATATCATAATCTTTTTTTTATGATGAAAATATTACGAAAGAGTGTATATTAAATATTTTGGGCCATTAAATATGCCTCCCCCTTGCTGCCTATTTAGCAATAATTCTCATGACAAAGTTTACCATTTGTGAACACAACAATTCCACATATAAGCAGGCTCAAGCAATAAATATATATGATATATATATATATATATATTTGCTTATCCCTATGCAAGCCTCATTACCCTGCTTCTAACAGTCAACAACAGCAACTGACACACATAATTCCCGACTGCATCTTCGATTCACGCTGATGCTAAATCACATCCCAGCGGTAGCGGTAGTCGATCCCAAACATAGAGCGAGAAGCTGTGATTGGATCACTTACCCCAGAGCTGAGGCGTCCTGTGGTCGAGTGGTCCTGAGGATGGAAACGCGGAGCTGACGTCTGCTCTGCGCTCTGTAGCCTCACTGGCCCCCAGTCGCAGATGCAGAGGCAGGTAGAGCACAGGGAGTGGGGGTAGGGGTGGGGGCGGGGTGGGACTGGAAAGGTCACCTCCTCTTTGCAATTAGCGTGCAAGCTGCCCCGCACCCACTTCGCTTTGGGATGTTCCTTCGCAGCTCCAACAGGCAAAGGGATGCAACCTTCCCCGGCAAGCAAGCATCTATCGGACTACCGTCGACACTACAGCGACTGCCGTTATTCGCCAACTATTTGGCCCTCTCAACAGCTGATTGTAATCTCGACAGTCTGCCCTGACTGTTCGAGTGCCGATTTGCAAAACACTGGCAGGCTGACTGCTGTGCCGATGGCGGCCCGTCTTGTGGACCGCTGTACGCTTGCTAACTGGGTCTCGCCACCCAGGGCTGTGATTGGCAGCTTTCGCAAGAATGGGTGGCACCTGCAGATATCAAGTGGGCTTTAGTGATGGCTTACTGGGTCTGAGCTGTGGAGGATCAGTGCCATTACTGATACTGATGTCAGGTGGTTGGGGTGGCTGTTTAGTGTAGGGTAAAAATGGACGTTATGCGCCCCTTCCTCAAGAACAGCTAATGGTGTTTTCCTTCTTGTTTAGGTTTCACACCGACCCTGAGCACCACTACCTCTATATCAGACCTGGGTCAAAGGTCAAATACACATTTGAAATATTTGAAACTTGAAAACACTCCTGCAGATCCCTGAGACATGTCACTAACCAAAACGTACAATTGTATGAAAGAAGAATTTTGTTCTGCATATTAAGTGAAAAGAGATCACTTCAAAAATGGTGAGTAATCTGCAGAAATGTGAAATGTCTAAAGGGCTTTAAAAAATTTCAAAACATTATTTGACTGTAGATCATTGGTTTCCCCCATTTTTGTGTGTTCCATTCTGAACCTCAGACATTTGGAAAGCTGTGTTGGAAGGTGTTTGAAAATGCAGGGATCTTCCTGTGGTATATTTTAAAATTCCCATGAGCGCTATAGTTGAGTTCCTCCATCTCACAACCCCCTTCCCCCCCACTCGTCTGCATCGTGAGCTTTGACTTCAGGGTCTGCAGGGGGCATGGAGCCCACTTGAGGGGGGCTTAATGCCAAGTGCCTCATTAGCCAACGCTCCTGCGTGTTTATTGGTCCAACGCACAGCGGGGAGGGGAAGCAGCCAGCCAAACAACATCAGCGCTGTCTTATAGCCTCATCCCTGCTACTGATACCCACAGCCCCCATTAGACTGCACCTGTACGGTGACCCCCGAGATGAAAGCTTTGGTTGTTAAATATTAAAGACTCATTAAATGGTGCACAATGTATAGATATTTTATTTATCATGATATCATGTCATTGTTGAATGTGATTATGGGAGTGACACGTTCTTTTATCATTTAAATGGAATGATTGTGAACTGACTGTGATTGTTCTTCTTCAAAAAGAAGAAGGACAATCACAAACTCCAGAATATCCAGCTATCTTGTGGGTGGAAGAATGCCACAAGGCATTACCTCTGTCAATTCGGCTTTGGCAGTCTTTCAAGTGATTTATTTCGATGTTTAATCACCGATTCTGCAGTAAAATCAACACTGTATCTGCAATGAAAACTTACTTTGAAAAATATTCAAGGGCAGCTGGTATATAAACATTGTTTTATATGCTTAAAATGTTGCCACTGAAAGGAAAGTTCTGACAATGGAATTGGCCTTAACACCGTTATGATATGGAATGTTGTTCCTCTCTTCATATACAGTATCCACTTGAGCATGCTTATGAGTCATCTGTGCCAGAAGGCAAATCTGTACTGATCAGAGGTGTGTGTGTGTTATGTGTGAAAAGAAAATCAGCAGGTGCAACCTATGCAATAAGGAATCTTAACAATACTGACCCATCTGCACTTGAATATGTGTGTTGATTGCTACAAAACAGGTTTGTTGCCTTTATCTGATCACAACACAATTCATAACTGATCATTTCCTACCTTGAAATTGTGTGGAAAATGTACATTTCTTTTCATATTTTGTAAGGGTCGTGTATGATGTCATATAATGAACTTCCTCTGCGATCTGTCTCTGAAAGCGATTGTGTATACAGAGCAGATACTCGCTGACGTTCGTCAATAATGAATCACGTGGTATGACAATACAACACTGTACAACTGCCATAAGCGGACATGTCTTCAGTGGCATGTGTCAGACATATATTGGCCTTGTATCAGATATTTAATTTGTCCTTTCATTTCAGAAGACTTCTCTAAATTACATTACAAAAAACGTTTTGCTTAAAATGTTAACCGTTTTAAAAACGGACATGAAACACTGCATTATCTCCCTTCAGCAGTCAATTACATCCAAAAGCATGAAAACACATGTATAGTTTGCAGACATTTAATGTATGCGATTTCATCGTATTCTGCGATACTTTCAATTACTTTATTTATTTGCTTCTTCGTGCGATTGACGATTATTCTCTTCATTCTGGACTTTTCCTTCTTCTTCCATCCGCTCGCTCTGGCAGCGGCTAGCACTCACAGTAGAAGCCGGAGATTTGGTTGTCCCAGTTTCTGAGCAGACCCATGCGCACGTCTCTCAGTCGGTGCTGCACACCTGCCTTGAACTTCCGCCTCTTCCCTTGCTTCTTGGTCAGTGACCAAACAGTGAGGCTGCAGAACCTGGACACCACCAGCGACGAGATGTGATTGTTCCAACTTCTCGCAAGTATCGGGTAGTCGTCTGTTGGGTACACGTTCATGTGCTCGCCCCCGCAGCTCAGGGTACTGTTCACGTTGCTGTCTAGAAACATGCGAGCGCACAGCTTAGTACCATCGGGGTCTCTCAAGGAACCTGAGTCCGGGCATTGACATTTGAGGCCCGTGAGGCAGAGAAGCGCCACAGCGATCAGCACCCTCAGCATTTTGATCTTGTTAGTGTGAACACCCAAGGGCCATTATATCGGCTTTAAATACACAAAATATACGCGATTAAAAATGATACTGGCACCTTTGTATGGGAAATTAAGCACCTGTTTGGCGTACGACCAAGGTTGCGCTTGCGTAGGCTACATACGTGTGTGTTTATTTCTTATGCAATATGTTTATTTATTAGATTTTTTTTACACCCAAATGAAGAAAATAAAAGTATAGTAGTAAGACTTTGAATTTCTTTCCCATATTTTTATTGGAATTTTGTATTGGAATGTTGTATTTGTATTGCAGTTTGTTTTGGAATGTTATGCAAATATTACTTATAGGGTATAACATTGCAATACTAATAGAGCTACAGGACTGACAGCATCACTTATGTCCTCAAATAGCAATCATTTTCATAGGACATTACATTACTCTCGATAAAACTTGCGATGATCACAGTTGTAAGAACTGTTATACTTTTAAAAATACTAATAAATACCGTCCCTTTATAACGTGCATTCGACGTTCTCTGCTACGTTGAACCATACAATGAATGGCTGGAAACCATTTGTTCTTTCATGTTTTTCATGTGTTTTCCTCTATTAAATAACGTATGACAGTGTCTTATTCCAATTCAATATTGATGCATAAAAAAATGTTTTCAGAATGCTTGGCCCTTTGCAGAAGTTCCCAAAGGCTTTAATCTTAAAATAACCACAGAGGACCCCCATCAAAACAAAATGGTTACTTGTTGACTACCTTTATCCAAGGGTTCCTCGTATCTGGTCCACGAAACTAACTTCGGTCCTGGTTTTCCTTTCTCTCCGGTAGTTGAACAAATAATGCAATTGATTGGTCAGAGTGTCTTCACACCTGACTCCCGGGTAAAGGAAGGGTAGGAAAAAAGCAGTGCTCAGCCCACGAGGACCGTGATTTGAGGAACTATGCTTTATTGCATGTTTTTCAAAGCTATTGCGCTACAGTTATTCAAGTCACACAAGGTAATTCAAGTTAAAAGTGTAGCGTGTATATAGCCTATTCTATAATGGTTACGTTGATTTTTAACCAATTAAACCTTTCATTGTCATTTCGTTTCTCTAACGTGACGCGAAGAAAGAACGTTACAACGTGAGACAATTATGAGGAAGCTTTGTGATTCTTCAGCAATTGATTATTCAATTATATTTCATCCTCCTCCAACCAGCAGCCCGCCACTGAACCTATATTTCAGGGAAGTTCACAGAGTAATTAGCCGTATACATTTGAACGTAGGCTACAATTTGTTTGTCACATAGCCTACTTTGGTGGTGGTCATATTGAACATGGCGAATATACATGACTGTCAGTTCACAAGGTGATATACCATAAATGCTCATTCATATCACGTTTCTTTAAGAGCCGTACTAGGTTATATAAGCATGTTAATACGTCTAGCGGACATT
Source organism: Aldrovandia affinis (assembly GCA_029706075.1). Classification (NCBI taxonomy): domain Eukaryota; kingdom Metazoa; phylum Chordata; class Actinopteri; order Notacanthiformes; family Halosauridae; genus Aldrovandia; species Aldrovandia affinis. The sequence continues at coordinate 521,853 of JAINUG010000065.1, forward strand.
TGAGCTTTGAAGCCGATGAGTGTGATTACAACTTTGATTAGTATTGTCTTAAGAAATGCTTGACGATGAATGCACTTAGAATGGTGACTGCACTGCCAGAAAATAGGCTACAACAAATGTGGTTTACGGCACAGAGAAGAATTAAGTTTGAGGTCTACCTGGATCAAAGTTAGGTTTAATTAGTCTGACGAGTTAAAGCTTAGCACATCAGACATCTCTACAGAGCAACTGCCCCTTCGCAGCAGGCATGCCTTCACAGGGAAACATGTTAATGATGCTGCTGGTGATAATGAATAATTAATTATCTGCTAAGAGCCTGGGAGTGCTACACACATAAAATATATAAACACCCGCTGTGGTTGTATTAATTACCATTTGCACTGAACAGGTGGTGGAATTACCCATAGGTTAATCTCTGTGACAAAATCCCATGATTCTTTGTGATTGTTAATTAAAGAATGCCACAAACTGATTTTTCATGCTCTCAAAAACCATAATTGTCCTTGCAGGCTGGTGTCCTGTTGCTCATGTTAGTCATATTTTATTCCTTAAAGATTTTAGTGGGACTAACATAATTACGTTAAAAGCTAAACAAACAAATGAAGAGAGACATTGAAGCGGGATTTTTTCGCAATAGTTTAATATGTAGTATCTCTGCCCATCACTCGATGACAATGTGACATGCGCCTCTTCCACTTCCTTTCTGGGCTCGCGCCTCGTCTGACCGGTTAGCACTCGCAATAGTACGCAGAGATGTCGTTATCCCAGGTGCTAAACAGACCCTGGGTAACGTCTTTCAAGCGGTACTGGATGCCCGATGTAAACTTGCGTCTACTTCCCCGCTTCCTGCTCCGTTCCCACACGGTGAGGCTGCAAAACTTGGACACAACCAGCGAAGAGATGCGGTCGCCCCAGCCTTTGGGCATGAAGGGAAAGTCGTCGCTTGGATATGCGTCGAGGTAGTCCCCTCCGCAACTCTGCTCGTAGTAGTAGTGGCTGTCTTCGAACATGCGCGCGCAGACCTTAGTTCCACTTGAATCTGTCAGCGAACCGGGGTCCGGGCATTGAGCCTGCAGGCCCGTGATGCACGCCGCGGCTAACAGGAGCAAAGCAGTTCAAGCTCATTTTTGCTTGAGTGAGGTCGATTGATGTGCTCAGCTATATATTCCCCCGCACCCCCGATATGGTATGATGTATGTCAGAAATCTATACGTCTGCTGATAACGTTTACAGGGTATGATAATGATGTTCTCTGCAGGTGCGCCCTGCATTGAGTTTTCACAGCTGACAGGCTATGCAAACACTTGCCTTGTTATCCCAACATTTACCAGATAAATAATCATCTTTAACATTTAATGACATCTTTTTTATTATTTCTCTATCCTTGTGCGGAAGGTGGTGTTTTTTTAATTAGCTTTTTCTGTGGATTATGTAGAAAAGGCTTCTTCTGTGGAGAAGTCAGCAGACCATAAATGTCAATAAGCTGCAATATTGCCACCAGCTGTTTTGGAGGCAGGTTGTTTGTGTATCGTGGAAGTCACCCGAAGTCACCATCGGGTTCCCTTCATCAGGGGGTGATTTTGAGGGCTGATTTGACCAACATCACCGTGACGAGTTCTTTTTGGAATGGCCCTTAGCCCCTAGGGCGTGGAACTTCAGCCCTGAATCCCAAGCTGAGGGCTTGAGGGGTAACTTTTTTTACCATGCTGTTGTTCTTTTTTACTGTTACCTTGCGCTGGTCTCCGTCGTCTGTCAACACACTACTCTCAAAACAATGGTAAAAATGTGTTTTTGACAAATACCAGAATACCAGTGTGAACACGGCCTAAAACAGTGCTAGTAAGTACAGTACTAATAATCTTGCACTTGTATCACAGTCAAAATAAACACAGAGGCATGGAGAAAACAATTATGAAAATCGAAGGTGGCACAAACTAAGAAAGCCAAGTAATGACAAAAAGCCACTATAATCTTCTTCGCTTCTTGGCCTTCATCTGTGAAATATGAATGTTTCTACATACATTTTTGTCTTAATTCTGTGAGAGTTGTTGAAGCAAGGAGTCAGAAGCAAATGAAGTAATGTTGGGATGATTGGTCTCGGAGGTACATTTCTGTGTTAGGCATAGTTGAACAACATAAACTTGAACATGAACACAAAGTAAAAACAAACAAAACAATGAGGGCTTAGTTCATTTTGGGGCTAAATAACATGGTTGCAATAAATGGAACAATTAAGAATGAATATTTTGCATGTCAAGTGAACTAAGCTCTTCGGTTTGCGAGTGTTTTGCTATCAATTGAATGTGCTGATTTGTGACTAATGCACTTGGCGTACTATTAACATGGACTTGTACAATAAGGCACAGCCTCTTGATGGCTTTATTTAGGCATAGTTGAATTAAATGTGTTTTGTTGCCTGCGTGGGGTGCAGCAGACGTTTGAGGTCAGAAACAGTACAAGGGTTGAGATTTTCTGGGCTGGTGGGTGGGGTGGCGGTGGGGGTGTACTACCGCTTGTACCCCTGTATGGTGTAGGTGTAGACATTGCTCGAAACCATTAGTAGAACTTCTAGTTTCAGGGCTTCCGAGCTTTGGAATGACCTTCCCCAGATCATACAGGATGTTTGTCTTTAAATCACCACTCTAAAGTTACTCTTTTTAGCCTCTCATTCTACAACTGTCCCCTATAATCCAAATGTATACCCTACCTGAGCGGTGGTGTTCTTAAGGTATGGCCTGAAAACCACCGCAGCCGATTGTGAGGCACTATGTGACAACTTGTTTTTAAATGGTGCTGATTGATAGATTGGTTGTCAACGACAAGCCCAGTCCTAAAGATCGAAAGAGAGCCCTATTCCTGTCCCTGGTCACACATAGTTCTCTGTGGCTCAGTTGGTAGAGCACCCTATTCCTGTCATTCCCCATTGGTCACATATTGCTTTTATTTATAAAAGGTTTTATATATATTTTTTTATTTATGGTTTTATATATATTTTTAAATTATGTTTTGAATTATACTCATGGTTTTCTCAACAGCATAGCATGATGTATAAGCATTTATCGGAACTTGTACGTTTTTAAAGGCATAGGGTGATTTCACCATACAAGCCTGAATCATGTCTAAGTCTGTGTACAGGGCTACAGGAGCTGACCTCGGGCAGAGATAAAGAGAGAACTCGAGTGTTCCACACAGGCCAGTTTCAGCCAGTTTCCCTATGACTGTACACAGGCTGTTATAAATAATAACCAGGTTAACTACACGCACAGGGTAGACAGTAACCCTATGAACATTTAGTAAGAAGCTGATCAGACTCAACCATTACACAAGTAAGTGAAATAAGATATTCACTACTCCACTCCTTAATATGATGCACTTAGTACTAATCAACATGATAGTATAGTTTTCTGTGTAGCAGTACTGCCCTGCTGTGCAATGACACTTTTTTTTGTTTGGATTTGAACTAGAAACCCCCGGCCCCCCTTCCCTGATCCACCGATATAAGACTAGGGCTTTTGTGGGCAACTCGTCTCTAGTCTGCTGGCATGATTGGCTGTGAGCACAGTTTGCAGTTGTCTCTTCTTTCTGACTGAAGCCGAGGTTTGTGCCGCACACTTTAACTCTTTTGATGCTGGTAAAATTTGAAAACACTCCTGTAAATTCTTGAGAATTTTAAGCAGAACATGCGACTAACGAAAATGTATCGTATGCAAGAAGAAGTTTGTCATGGATATTTGTACAAACAGATGTTTCTTTTAAAATTGTAGTAAACTGGCAGAATTATATTCAAATCTAAAGCGTTTCAAATAAAGAAATTGACCCAGGTCAGCTGTGGACCCTCAGAAGTCAGTCCTCCTACCTGCCCAGTGTCCAGCGCAAGCTCTGGGTAATCTCTGCCCCCCGCCACTGATCCAGGATCAGTGCATCCAACCCTAATCTAAATCCTATACATTATGTGAAAAATCCTGAAACTGATCCAAGATGCTTGGGAGTAGAACTTATTAACAATTTGTTGCTCAAGTGTACATCAGGAACCTGGGGAACTCCTTCCCCTAGTCAATTCAATTTCAGTTCAGTCAATCCAGGAAATAAATGGAAAATGTCCCATAATGTTCTACGATTTTTCAATGAATAAATTCACTTTAATTAAGTGCCTTAATTGAAAGAATTGAAATGGAATTGACCCCAACTCTGCTTAGCACCGCACCTTTAACATCTGGACGCAGAGGACGGTGGGCACATGTACTGCTGTATCAGGTCCTTATTGTTGTACTGTGTGCACAAGGCTGGGCAAACATGCATTTGAGAGGCCCAGCATGCAATACTGCTGGGGAGTTTGTGTATACATTTCTCCATGTAGGTGTGTCATGTCCTGGTGCTTTGTTCTGCTTTGCTATGTATTGCGATTTCCGAACGGCACTGCATACAGTTAGGTGACCGCAGAGAGGGGGTGGTGGTTTGGCGAGGCGAGGCAATTCACGAGGCCGTGTGAAACGGCCAGTATGCGACGACGGCTCAAGGCGATGGAGGCGTGTGAACCTCTGCACCTGTCACACGCGCTTACCTCAAGTGCGCTTATGCAACTGTGTGCGTGACATCTGCTTCCCTGCTCAAAACAGGTGCTGTCAAGGGTCCCGGGTGTATGAGAGGCTCGGCAGAGGGCCCCCGGTGGCAGGACAGGGTTACAACACACAGAGACACAGAGGAAAGTGTGGTAGGAGAGCTGTTTTAAGTGCTGGAACTGAAAGAGGAGAGCCCCAAGGCCCCATGGCACTTATCGCAAAGCGAGGGTGGTTCCCCAGTGCCTTGGCAAAATTCCCAGCCTGGTTCTCTCAACCTGCCATGTAACCATCCCCCAGTTTCATTGGCTTCATGACACCTCAGCTGATGTGCAGAGTGCGTTCTGGCACAAAATGGCTGCCATGCATCACCCAGGTGGGTGCTACACATTGGTAGGAATTGAGGTGAGATTCCCCCCCTTCACTATAAGGTGCTTTGAGATCATGGGATGAAAGGTGCTATATAAATTAAATTCATTTTTATTATTACTATGGGCCACACAATACCACAGGCATGGTAGCAATGATTAAAGTCATATCTCTCACTGATGAGAGCTGATAGCTTATGTGTGCCTGGTGTGTTTTTGGGAGGAACTTATGCAGCAGTAACCCAAGGAGCACAGGCCAACTCTCCAGGATGAAGCTAACTTTGTCCTTGCACTGTCTCCACGATGAAGGTAACTTTGTCCTACCACTGTTTCCAGGATGAAGCTAACTTTTTCCTGCCACTGCAGACTCATAGTTGGCTAACAGCATAGCTCAGGCTCAAACCTGTAACCTGCTCAGCCTGCACTCATAGAGAACACCTTTGCCGACTGAGCCACTCAGCAGCTGAATGCATGCAGTAAGATTCAGACACAAATCTCTTTCCCCTTTTCACTTAACTTTCCTTTTTTTTATTGTCGAGCTTATGCCTCTAACATTTCTGAGACAGTGCTATTGTCCTCAGTCAGTATCTATAAAATGCTTGTGTGTTACGTTGCTTAGAAACGAAATGTGTTTGCACAGAAATCACTTTTTGTTACTGGTGCCATGACCACATACTTAGCAATAAGAGGCACTTAAGTGATGTTAACAGAGACCTACTCAGATATTAAGGAGACAAATAAATAATATGTCTATGTCTTGTGTTATTTTAAACTATAATTTGGGCTGAATATGTTGATGTAACTTATAACACCCTATCACGTTTTAGAAAGAGAACACGTGTTACTTTTAAAGAACTTGGGAATGAATCACTAAAGCTTCATATTGTAAAAATGTGGGGGATCATGCCTTGATGTAAGTTAATGGTAGAAAGCCATGCATTCTTTGAGAGTTTGTCAGTTAGTCCCCAGATAATTATTTGATCCTGTAAAGCTGGACCCTACTAAACAGGTACAGGTTGTTATGGTGAACTAAATGTTTTAAATTCAGAGCAGTTAGTTTCCATCTCCAAAATGTATTTGGTTTTGCATGGTCAGCGAGCTGACAGACGATAGCCTTTTTTTTTTGTAACTGGTAGTGAACCGCTTTTATTAAGAAAATATAGCATTGTGAGTTTAAATTTTTAGGTTGAATCCAATAGTGAACATCTCATTTACCTGTTAAGGAATGTTATGAAGTGCACTCGTATTAATTATTGTTATTCATAATAACTGTCTCAATCTGTCTCAATTTGTTTATAATAGGGCTTGGTTTTTTGTCCTCTGTGCTCGTTGTTCAGAATGTCAGACTGAATTAAAGAACCATAATGTGAGGTAAGTGGACTGAACGCTGAACTTTATCTGAACGCTGCTGGCCTATGTTTTAGTAAAAGCTTTTATAATGTTGTAGTTCTGTTTACACAATATAACATATGGACAGTGGATATATTTCCCCACTTTAGTTACATATAGCATTATTGTTATGGCAAACAGATCTAAGATCAGTCAATTCCCCTCATTCCTAATCTTAAAGGTTTAGTATAACATTCTTATTCTGTTCCTGCAGTGGCAGAACCACAATGGACAGGACACGAAACAAGTAGCCTTCCCTTCTGTTAGTACTCTCCGGCCATTGAGCCGTGCTGAAACGGATGCCATTCTTCATGTGCTGCCACATGTGGTGAGCTAAACACCACACACTGGGAGCAGGTGTGACACTAGAGGCCAACAACACTGAATATGTTTGCCTTCATTTAAACTTTATACTGATTTCAGCTAGTTGCAGGATGTAAATGTAATGTGGTTATGGACTGTGTGCACGATGTGGTCTGGTGTGTATATGAACATTCAAGATCTTCTATACCTTCACTCTTGTGTGAAAGAATGAGTACCACTGTTCTACAGGCACAGGGGCCTGCGGATGACGAATTGGTATGCAATTGCTCCATCGTGTGGACATTATCAGAATTGCGGTCTTGAGTGCATAGTACCGCAGCATCCGCTGATTTGGAGGTGAATCTTTACAACTGTTTCCACAGGGTGGAGTAGATGTTACCCTGTCTAATTGTTCATTTGTTATTTAAAAACAGGATAATTCAAGTTATAGGAGTTATCATGTAATGACATGCAAGAATATGCACATACCCTCAAGAAAGATTTGTATGCATGAGTACAAATTAACACTAAATTGCAGGGTTGGGGTTAGTACGTTTTCAATTCAGTCAGTTCAGGGTGGCAATTCCATGCCAGCTATATTCTATGAGGATTTCTTAATTAATTAATTGAATTGCAATTAATTTCCTTAATTGATTAGGCTTAATGAGTATAAAAACGTATAAAACATGCCCTTTCATTATGTCCCGCCCCCCCAATATGTAATATGTGGTTACGCCCTTGCATTGACCACAACACTGCTTAATTGAGCAGCAAGGTCAGTGTTAAACAATTTAAGGAACAATTTAAATAAAACAGTTGCTCAGACTTTCTTGGTTGTATACATTTAATGTAATTTCGATTTCATTGCTCCTTCTGCCCAGTCGTCCAATTACAGTACAACTTTCTTTGCTTCATGTGCAGTCCCCGTTCACTTCTTCCCGTCTTTTCATCCCTTTACCCCCTCTGGCTCGTTATTTCAAGCGGCTAGCACTGGCAAAAGTACCCGGAGATGTCGTTATCCCAGTCTCCGAACAGGCCCTGACCGACATCTTGCAGGCGGTACTGTATCCCCGCCGAAAACTTCTTCTGCGTTCCCCTCTTCTTGGTGCGCGGCCACACGGTCAGGGTACACTGCCGGGACACCACCAGCGCGGACATGCGGTTGTTCCAGACAAACGGGAGGATAGGCTTGTCGTCGCCGGGGTAGGCGTCGATGTACCTTCCCCCGCAGCTTTGCTCGTTGTAATAGTGGCTGCTCTCGAACATGCGGGCGCACAACTTGACGCCGTTCGCGTCCTTCAGTAACTCCGGATCCGGGCACTGAGCCTTCACGCCGGACAAGCACACGGCACACAGAAGCAACGCGGTGATCGGCCCCCTCATTTTTGCGTTCGCACGACTGGACAACTGCAGTGGTTTTTTCACCTCCACCCTTAAATACTCTGCAAACCCTTTTTTTAGTGATTGCCGAATTGGGTCGAATACGTATTTGAAATACTTTAACTCTTAACATGCTGATAAAATGTGACAACATTCCTGTAGATACCCAAGAATTGTCTGACCTATACAATGTTATTAACCAGAACATACAATAATATGAAAGAGGAATTTTGTTTTAAATATTGGTGAAATTAGACACATTTTCTGCAATCTGCAGTCATATTACTGGTGTCTAAAAGGTTAAAGTATTTGAAATAAAGTATTATACCCAGGTCTGTTTGATAGTGGTATCTCTGTCTGGGAAATTCAATGCCTGCTAGGCAGCTGTTATCAAGGCTACATTTGCCTAGATTAAAAAAAAGTGTTATTCAGTTTCTTGCATAAGATGTTATTCCTAAAACTGAGAATGAAACCTGAATTGGTAGGCAATATAATTAAATATATGTAACAGCAGCAACTCCATAAAAGATAACCAATAATTGTATTATGTCTACTGACTTAAAACACAAGTAATATATCATATATATGTGTCATCTAAGGCCAAATGTTTTAGTTATACATATATTACACATGTGCTATTTTTCTGTGTAGAAGTGATGTAATTGTTTCTAAAATGCAGGTAATTCTCAAAACTTCTCATTCAGGGCAGCCGTTCTGTATTGTATCCCGATACACAGAACTGACAGGCTCCACCAACCTTTATTGAATTCTTGGCTCTGTCTCTGTTACCAGAATGAGAAAGCCAGGCGCAAGTCACCCTCTTCTGACCGAAGCGAAACCAGTGTGTGTCTCTGTGAACTCTGGCGGAGGACTGGCAAGGTTAAACAATCCTGAGAAAAACAGGAGTTCAGCACATTTGAACACAAACATAAGGAAATAGGCAATAACTGTGTGATTGGCTTTGCTCAATCTTTGAAAATTCCAATTTCCTTATATATAAGATGTGTGACATATGCATATGCAAATATTCATACCACACCATTTAATGCAGGCATTAATTCACACACACACACACACACACACTCACACACACATACAGAGAATAGAACTGATGATGAAATATTTCTTTAAAATATAGAGGGGTTTAATTAATGATACAAACCCATGGTATGTAACACCTCAAAGCAGCACGTTGGCACAAAGTCAGAGAAGTAAGACAACACTGAAATAAAAAACTCCAAATTAAGGAAATATAAAACAATAAATAAGATTAATAAATATCTAACACATATTGATAAATAAACAAACAGGTCTTACTTAAATAACTACATGTAAATTAACATACAAATACATTGTTGAAATAGTAAACCATTGGCAGAAAAAATATTTTACACAATAGAAATAAATAGATATATAAAAATAAGAGATAAATAGTAAATTAATGAAATCAAAAGGCACATTTATTATGATGTAAGGAAAGGGGGCTTCACGCCTGAATTAATTTAGTTCTTTATTTCTGTGTATTAAATGTTTATATCTGTATATCTTGTTTGTAACTTCACCTTGTATGGTTCTAGATATCTGTTTTTACGATATGTGACACACATAGTTCATTTCATTGTCATAAGCGAATGTGTGTTTGTGTGTGTGCATGTGTGTATGTGGGTGTGCACTTTGGGTACTGATAGTGTTGAAGCTAACTGCATCTGAGACACAGGTTTGTGTTGTGGTCCCAGTCTTAGGTACAGAGGATGAAGGGAATGGGAAATGTATGGGTGGGTATAGACCAGAACCGCACTATGTTTCATCATAACCTCTACATCTGAGATTGTCCAATTGTGACAAATACAGTACACTTGAATTTAAAGAGTTGCAAAGTCAGCACTGAATTTCCCTCTGGCAGGCTGAGAGGCTGAGCATCTCGGCCCGACTCTAACCCCATAGGCGTACATTTTTTTTTGGGGGTCCTTTCTCCCCCAATGTTGCGTTAAATTGTCCCCCTCAATCAATTTCTGCCCATTCCTAAAAAGCTGTGTACTTTTGTCAGTACCATAAAGGGTTAAGGTCACAAAGGTCAACAGGATGCTGGGATATATAGCAAATGTTCAAATGAAACCTACGCCATTACTTGTACCCAACACCCTCTCTTCCAGTTTAGGCCTGGATTCAATCTTAAGGCAATGCTCTTTGCCCTTCATATTGGATGTAACATTTTGGGGATAAAATATAAATAACTCCCACATCAACACCACAACTTCTTTCCAAAATGCTTAAATTCACAAAATGAGTGACATTTTGGTGTGACCATCAATGAGCAACCATCTTAAAGACTCATACACCCAGTGCAGTATCAAGTTTAAGAATATCACATTTTAAAGGTGTTAATTTGATGACGAACACGTTATGAGAATTAAGGACAAACTGCAAAGTAGGAAGATTGAATAGCACCTTTAGTGGTTTTCCCCCAAGAGTAGTGGCACCCTGTCTAAATTAATTCACCTCTTTGTGGCCAAAAGCTAACTGACATTGGCAATAGAAACGGGGGAAAGGCGCGCCTGATGTTCAACGCACCTTCGAGATGCGACATAAACAAAAACGATGCTCTAGGGGGCACAAGAGCCGTGAGACATTTGAACTGCAATCTTCATTACTGGACCGACATGCAGCCTCTCATTCAATCATTTTCATTGTCAAGGACAAAAATAATGAGAATTTGGATAGTATGAACCATCCAGAACAAGTGAGATTTGCAGTTAAAATATGAACCGGCGTTGCCTTTGCGAAACACAGAAATTTCAGCTCTGCTGAAAGTATTGTGTTGGATGTACAGCTTGTTCTCAGAGGTTTTTTGGGGGGTGGGGTTCTTTCCCCATTAGCTCGCCTGGCAACTCCCATTTTCCTGTAATTCAGTTACTCAATCTTTAGAAAAATAGTCATCACTACACTATATATGCTCTAAGACTCACATTATACAACTTTTGCCAAAGCGAGGCTGTTTATCTTTGCTTAGCTTGATTGGCTAACGATTTTTGGTCATCCATTGTCTGGCCAAACAAGGTTTCTTAAGGTTGTGGTGCCTTGTTGTAACCTGGGTAAAACAGAATGTTCCAGTTACCTTAACAACATTGGCTGGGGAAAAACGGAACTTTGCCATTGTAATTTAGGTACTAACCCATTGAAGCCAGTAGGCATGAGAACAGTTATGATGTTGATAAATAACACTACCAAGGACCCAGGGAATGCCTTCCTATTGCTTGCACCCACAGCTGTAGACAGATTCTGATTCCCAGCACTAATCCTGGATGAGCATCCACAGTTGAACCAAAATAGTGTTTGAATTTGGTGCAGATAGGAGGGTCCTGGATCAGTTATTAGGTAGCCTCACTTGTCAGGCTCATGACCTTAGAGTACTCTGAGCCTGACCAGACTGACTGACTCATGGTAGAAGTCCACCCAAGTTCCAGGGATGTGCTTTGCTAATGAACCAGCAGTCAGATAATTCTTCTGACAAATGACGAGCTTGTGTAGGTGGGGCTCCAATTGGAGGCGCTGATTCAGGCCAGCTCAACCGCTGACCTATACTGCAACGCTGGCTAAAACTTAGTAGAACCAATCGGATTGCTGGAAAGTAATCTCACAAACTGTAACCCCCCTTTCCAGATGCTCGAGACAGAGAGACCAGTTGTTGGGGGAAGAAAACGCTTTGAATTTCCACTCCTCTGATTATTCAGCCAAGGCCCTGCCATTTACTTCTTCCGGTAAACCCCAAATTCATGGACCTGACTGGCTTTGAGGCACTCTCATTGAACCAGGTACACCAGCATCTTCTGTTTAACCTAACACATCAGCTCCATCACAGGCCACCAGCAAGGGCAATTGTCCACAATAATATTAGTACAGTAACTGTGGGATTAGGTAGAATGATAACTTTCAATATAATGCAGTGGGAAAAAACGTCCTACCCTGATTCACTACATTCTGATTCGTTCAGTCGCCTGTCACTCATTCCCTCCTCTCCAGTTCTCCTGTTGGTTGGTCAGAGGGCCCACTCCTGCTTCTCTCGCTGTCACTCATTGTCTCAAATGCTTACACTGCTCCAACACAGTTGTGCCACATTCTTTAACCCTAGTCCTCAGCCTATTTCTCAATTTCTACTCTCCTTCTGCTCACACTGTGTGCGTGTGCAGATTTTTCCTTCTCTTTCTCACTCTTTCTTCAGAACTTGAGGTACAACAGTTCAGAGGTAAATGGGGGAGGACTGTGTGTCAGAGTGCTTTAAATAAATGAACGTAAAAATTAATTTAAATGGTGCAAAATAACTACACGTCTGAACCACCCACCTCAGAACTGACGAAAAAATAAAAACAGCAATATTCATGATACCAATAACAATATTTATAAACATCCTTTGTTTTGTGTCCACCCCCCCCCCCACCTTTAAGTCAAAAAGATTTTACTCATCCTCGCTCGCCCCTCCCCTGTTCAGCGAGGAGCAATCCGTCAGTTGGTCCACCAGAACTCTCCGAAGGTGTCCCATCCTTTTCCTTTGAGTGATCCACGGATTCTCATTTCACACTGGAGTGCTACGGAGGAGTCTAGCTCACGATTGAGGTCCACGGTCAGTGGAATGCTTCACGGGCAGGCTGCGAGGTGCACGGCGCTGTGTTATGGCGGTGCGCGTGGTAATGCGTGGTCACTGCTGGAGGGAGATCTCCCAGCGTATACCTCCGCCCCCGGCTCCCCCAGGATCACCGCACGGCCTTGTGCTTGCCCCCGCAGCAGCCGCACCTCTCCCCGCAGCGCAGGCAGGCACACAGGGGAAGGTAGCAGCACATGCAGGGCACGAAGAGGGAGAAGGCGAGGAGGGCGGCCCAGCGGGCGCAGCACAGGGGGTTCGGCCGCGCCCCGCCGCCCTGGGGGTCCTCGCAGGAGCAGGGCTCCCAGAACTCCCCCTCGGGGTCGGAGGCGCAGTGGTACAGCAGGCTCTCGGCGCACCACACGCACGTCCAGCGCCGCAGGCATCGCAGGGCCGGGTCCGGGGCGTCGCGACAGCGGCCCCGCCCGTTCTCGGCCGCGCTGAAGATGGAGCGGCAGTACACGCAGCGGGAGGAGCGGGGCGACGGCGCGGGGCAGGGCGTCTCGTCGGAGGGGCACACCCCCCCGCTTGTGGAGGGCGAGGACGATAGGCCGAGGCCCAGACCGCAGTCCCGCCCCCCGCCGCCGCCGCCGCCTCTTTTCCGGGTCCGCGAGCGGGAGGCGTGGAGGCAGCAGGACGGCGAGCCCTTGCTGGAGTCGGAGGCCGGCGGGCTGGTCGCCACGGCGTTGGGCGCGGACGTGGGCGAGGAGGAGGAGGAGAGCCGCTGCGGGGCCTTGGCGTCCAGGGTCACCGTCACCTCGCCCGCGCCCGCCTGCTCCTTCTCGAAGCGCACCACGCACAGCTCCGATTTGTCCTGTGAGCCGCTTCCTCCTCCGTCGCCGCAGATCCGGGCCGACTCCGCGCGGCGGTAATCCTCGTACCCGCGCGCCCCCCACAGGTCCTTAATGTCGCCCTGTTCCAGCAGAGAGAGAGTCGGGGACAGGGGCGACAGGGGGGGCGGTGCAGCGGGCGGAGTTGGAGGCGGGGGCACCGAGGAGCCCAGTGCAGCAGGGCTTTGAGAGGGCTGCAGCTGCACTGGCCGAATGTGGACCTGCACAAACGAATAAGAAAACAGGGGGAGGGGTCTGTCAGCCACTTGGATCTCTCTCGCCGGACAAATAACCGCACAACCTGTAGAGAAAGCACTCGGACGCTGCTGTATAACACTTGCAGCCCTATATTTGCATCAAATAGTCATACCTTATACCAAACCGTACAATCACAATGCAGTGCACTGCTCTGGAAAAAGCTTAAAGCTCTTACAAATGAAAGCCAGCACCTATATCACTTGGAACGTTACATTTGAGGATATGTGAGCGATGTAACCTTGCAAACATATCTGTGCACCCTAGTAAATCAAAGGTGTGATTTTGAATCTTAATTGTTTCTTCAGTGGCTAAAGTAAGATTGTATGAATTGTTCTTTGACCCAAAATCGTATTCATCGCCTTTATAACTGAACAACGCAGAATTTATGTTAAAAATGTCTTAAAAATGAAGAGTATAATGTCTTAAAAATGAAGAGTATAATGGCAATAGTGATTTTATTTAAGCCTCCAACAAAAAACACATCATTTTTTGTCATGGGCATTACAACACCTGTCACCATTCAGAACCTTTCAGAACAATTTATGGGAAATAAGACCATTATGAATGGTGCTGCAATACACATTGACATTGAAATGTATGTTACATAACATAGCATGCTTGACATTTTGTCACATATTGTGACAATTGACAAAATCGAAACCACATATCTCACAAGATCATTTTACAAAACATACTAGGAACTGCATATATCAGATATATGACATAGGAGTCATGAAGCCAGATGTATCATAGAAGATAATGGCTCCTATGATGTGTCATACTTGATAATGTCATATTACTTTTTTTTACCAAAAAACTAAAAATGATAAAAATTTAAAGTGTTTTTGGATATTTCCTTAGCCTGTTACCAATTATTTTAATTGAACCAGTCACTTCAGTAATATGTGGGAGGTAGACACTCATTTTCTGATGGCTTTTAAATTAGATACAATAACATTTAAAAATGTCAGTTATTACAAAAAAAATTGTTTAAGTCCTAAGAATTGAATGATAACATTCCCCTCCTTTTTCTACCCCACCAGCTCCTCCCCCTCCCCTCTGTAGAGAGAGAGAGAGATGGTGCAAGACCAAAACCCCGTCCCTCTACAGAGTTGGGATCAGCATCTCCATTTTCAGAGGTTATCTCAGTACAAGTTGGGGGCAGATTCATGTTTATTGGAAGTCACAGAGAGAACTGGGTTAGAATTACAATATGCATGTGTATGTTAATCAATGTTTTCTCACTACTGGAGTTCATGCTTTCTAAAATGGTTGTCTATCTTAGCCAAAATCAGACTTTGATTAAAAATTAAATGTACGCTTACTACTGAACGTAGAATAAATGTCTGTTTTATTTATTTAAAACAAAAGTCAAATGTATTTTCTTCTTTAAGAAATGTATATTCAAAATGTATCTTTTTGTTTTTCCTATTTATCCATGTTACATGGAATAATATATGAAATATATTGTGTTTATCATAATGACGTAATCATCATTTGCTTGGAACATGCAGTTTCCTCCCGAACCGGGATGATATATAGAACTGTTTAGACAAAGAGTGGGAGTTGAATTGAGTTGAAGATGGAGAGAGGAGTGTTTCCTTCTTCCTTTTGTAGACAATTGATTTTTAAGTAGTTTATTTAGCAGAAAAAATAACTTTTTCTTTTTACAGTCTTTTTTCATCATATATTGTAAGTGTTTTATATTAGGCATTTATAACCGTTTTCTTTTATATTGAACATTTGTGTGAATTTTTTGTGAAGTGTTTTATTTTACAACTTTAAAAAAATTGGCAGAAGAATACATTTCATTCAAATCTTTTTAAAGTGTAATCGTCAGCTTGGTTTGTAAGTATATGTAAGTAAGTTGTAACTAGAGTGGGGTCCAAAAGTCTGAGTCCACTAGATTTGTTTGTTTTCATCGTTCATCAAAAACGAACACAAAAGTTTTACTCATGTGGTATTTGTTATTCAAGAATGTCTGAAACCCTGATACAAATAAAAAAATGTTTGTTTGAGAAAGGGTGGTATGAAATTGAAATATCTATAAATATTTTGTTTGCACACCATTGCCTTTAATTTCCTCAAAATGTTGTGACACCTTATTTTTCATTTAAGTTTTAATACATGGACACTCCTAATACACAGTGTGAGTTGTTTTGGTCTTGTAACAATTAATACCGGATGTTGACGTAATTAATATGATCCTCTATGTGTTCTTGTTGCTACTGCAGGTGCTTTAATCTTGAAAAAGGTTTGTTCTCCTGAATAAAAGTGTTGTGTTTGTTTTTGATGAATGATGAAAACAAACAGATCTTGGCAGTGGACTCTTTTGGACCCCACTGTATATGTTAACAAAGTGTCACATTTTGAGGAAAGTGAAACCTTTCATGCATTAATATTAATATTTTATTTTTATGTGTTAAAGGAATGTTGTATTTCGACAATCTATTAAAGTGTAACTCTTTGCGTATTTATACTCATATTTTCTCTTAATATCTAAAAAAATGTTGCAGTTAATGGTATACAAAAAACATTTGGGTATTTATGGTAACTTGAAGGATTTGATTGAAATAAACTGCCTGCAAACATGTATTGCAATGGTATCACTGGTCTCCAGGTAAAAAGGGGAATCTGATGTGTACAGGGTGTAGGGTAATGTATACTTTAATGTGAACTCACATTAAAGAACCTCAAAATGATTGCCCTTCCCTGTCGGTGAGTTACTGTTTCAGTTGCCTCTGGTAGCCAGTGAAATAATATTTCTCAATGTGACAAATGTTAAGTGCTATGAGTGTACCACAAAAGTAGAGGAGAGGTCATACCTGGACAGGGGTCTGTGTGGTGACAGCCTGCCGTGTTCCATACCCATAATCCTCTGCAGCAGGAGGGAGCACAAAGCAGGTGGAAGAGGACTCGCTGGTCACTATGGTGATTGGCTTGGGCAACATCTCCTTCCTGCTGTTGGAGGATGACTCGCTGCCTGTATGAGACTGAGAAAGATGGAGAGGCAATGCGTACAGATACTGTTACCTATGACCAATGGTGTAGGTGGGACACTGTTGCTGCCCACAAGCACAAGTTGTCTCGCATGGATATATCGGTTTGCATCTAGCCAGCTAGGAAGCTAACCAGATAGCCAGTTTGAGCTAGCTTACTAAATATCTGGCCAAGCTTATATTCTTTTTGTATTAATTTACCCAAGCATCCTGATGGCCTTTTTTACTGCTGTGACCTGAACCCTTTATGATGTGGACAAAAGTGCATAACTTTTTAAACAAATTATTGAGGTGGAAACTCTCAACATTGGGAGGGCCTCCCCATCGCACCTGA
This sequence comes from Aldrovandia affinis, assembly GCA_029706075.1. NCBI lineage: Eukaryota > Metazoa > Chordata > Actinopteri > Notacanthiformes > Halosauridae > Aldrovandia > Aldrovandia affinis. The sequence goes on from JAINUG010000065.1 coordinate 538,906, forward strand.
AACCTACACCTATGACAAACCAGACGCCATGTAGGTAGATGACAACAAATTGTTTGACGAGATGAAAAACATGGGTATAGGCAATATGTGCTCATTCCTAAAAAAAACAAGTGAAGTCTGAAACACTTTTTTACAAGGCAAATATATTAAGAGTGGAAAAAATACCCACAGCCTGGCCATCATCTTCAGTGTCTCCCTCTTCTGGAGTCGAGGAAGATGGAGAGTCTGATTCTATAGAGAAAGAAGGGGACAGAGTGTTAACTCCCCACTTAATTGTCAAAAGTACTGGGAACATGTTAAGACAAGTTTCATTCGCCCATCTGGGTTCTAAAGCTTGCACTTATTTGTGGTTCATGGAAACCATGAATAAGCCAACCAATATTTTTTATTTTACTATGCCATTTCATACATTAACACCATCCATCCCTCAGTGCAGTACCTCTTTCCAGCCTGTCGATGGCGCTGCGAAGCCCCTGCTCAAAGGAGACGGCGTCAGCAGGGCTCTGAAAAGTCAGACCAAATTTTTGGTCCTCCATGCGCCAGTGATGGAAGATGGGGTTGACCTTGTTATATACCAGCCCCTTCTGGACCACACACTCCAACACCGGCTGCAGACAGAGCGGACAGTCACTGTGCCGACCGCGGTGGGCAGCGTCTCCAAAAAAACACAAAAGTACGGAGCACGGGTGAGTGCCGCAGCCGAGGAGCACAGTTTGTCAGTTTAAGACAGGCACGGCACTTGACTTGAGCACTCCTCACTCACCGCTCGATCCCGCAGCCTCTCTCCGCGAATGAAGTAGTCTCTCCGCCCCCTGTCTTCCGGACTCCGCCCCTTACAGATTGCCACGTGACTGAGGCCTCCTCCTCCCAGGGGCACCCACCCGCCACTGGAGTCGTCACGCGTCATCACCACTGCGCGAACGCGCACCACACTGGTCAAGGAGTAAGAGTAGTGAATGCAGGCGTTAACTGGCCTGAGGAAACCAGGAGTGCATTCAGCACACCACTTACGAAGCACACCGGGCGGAACCTTGGACCACGTGAAACGGTCATTTGCACAATATTAGGCCTATGTTTAAAATGCGGAAAAATATGTGTACAATGTTAAATATATATATAGGCTATATATTGCCTTCCTGTGTTGGGGCCATTGAAGGAACATTGATAATATTCAAACATTTAGCTGCACACCGTAAGAGAACAGGATGACTTGATTGCGGTGAATGTAATATATCTTACTATATATAGCTATGTCAGATGTCTTATTCCTGAACAAAATTCTGAACCGTGATAGATGATACAAAAATTAATCTATCACTGACTTTTTGTTGTTGTTATTGGATAGAAGGGAACGAATAAAAATCTGATAGTGATTGCTATACTGTTCAGTGAACGAATTCAATAGGGAAAGCATATAAAAACGTATAATTTGCAGATACATTCGCATATACCAGCGAATAAAAATGACTTAAATCCCAAATAAAGAGTTTGCAAGTAGGCTATTGAGACTAGAAAAATATAATCATGTTTTCTGCCATGCAATATAATTCTACTTGCCTTCACTGAAATCCCTTACAATGAGACACGCTTATCAATGGCAGCCAACAGCATTTTTGAATGGGTGGTCACATGATCAATATAAGTCGCTTTTCAACTTCACATTGCTAATTATGTCCAAGATAATACGTGCGCGTATAATATATTTAATTACATGCAGACAGCAACATGTTATTGACAAGGAGGTATGGTATTAAAATGTTATGTTGAAAACGGTAATTAATAAAAAGCCGTTGTATACCGAATGATACATTGGGAAAGCAAATATATGTGAATGGAACAGGAAGGCGAGAGAAATAGGGAAACCATGAGATATATTGGTTGGGGGAGAGCGAATAGCGGAATGGGGGTAGGAAGGGAGAACGAATGGGTGCACTTCTTTGAGAGATATATCAATGAACGCGCCCATTTGCTAGCCGAGGCCCAGTCTATCACTAAGCGCCACAGGCAGTTCAGTGGGCTGTATTAAATGCACAAATACATTTTTTTAAACATCATACGAATGAACTGGTACCAGTGGCACGAAACGGATGTATTCTCGCAGCAGTTCCGAATTAATAGGAATATCAATTCTAAAATTCTGCAATCCATTTTCTCCGAGTATCGCCTATTATAAAGCACGAACACACACACCCCAGCATCCGCGATCTTGTGAATGAAATACAGCGCTAAATCAAACGGATTCAAAACACGCATTCCCTTCATCAAGGAAATACAGTAAACGCGTTAAAAAGGGAGAACGGAGAAGAGAAGAGATTGGAGGGAGGGAGAGAGTGTGGGTGACAGGAGAGAAGAAGAAAGATAAGGGTTTTGACAGAGTGCGAGAGAGATCACATTTCATTCATAAAGTTTGGCTTTAAAAATCGTAATGAAATCCAAGACGCATTGATAAAAATCACCTCCTTGTTGCCTCTCCAACATTCAGGGCCGAATGTCGTTCTGGATGCAAGGTTGGCTGAAAACTCGCCATATTTGACACATTTAGTCAATATTCTTCAAATATTAACAGTTTGAATTCTAATCCAATATCCACAACACTTCGTGGCAGTTTATCGATGTCTCCTAATATTAAATAAAACATTAAATAGCACCCCACTTGTCTTTCATTCGGCATTGTGGTACTTGTGTGTGCACGCCTTAGTAAAGACCTTAGTTTATGTGCATGCGAATAAATGCTAAATTATAGGTAAGGTATCTTGTACATACGCAGATGTATGGAATATAGTGGCGTATCGATTGGAAATATGGTATTTGTGTCTGTGCATATTTGAGTGTATCTGTAAGTCACACACCTAACAGACTGCTGAGGAGTGCCCGAAAAATATTTGTGATCTGATTCAGTTTTTAAAATATTTCACCGAAAAGCAGACTTACTCGCGCTCCATGGCTTGGCGTCGCCCACCGCTTCGAGCTTGCTGCCCCCGGTATCCTCTCTTTATATTTCCCTTTTCTGTCAGCGCACAGGCATACACGCACAGACACGCACTCTCATACACGCACGCATACGCACACGCACACACACACACACCCTCTTTCTCTCTCTCTCTTTTCTTCTACTCCCAGACACTCAGTTTTTTATCTTTTCCCTCTCCATCGTTATGTCCTCTTGGGGTGTCAGGACAGGCTCGAGGTTGTAGCAGCCATTTTCCGCTGGCAGCAGCGGCGGTAGCAACATCCTCCCTCCCTCTCCCTTCCTCATCCCTTCTCTCTCTCAAACGGTCCCTCCCTATCCCTTTTCTTTCCAATCTGTACCTGGCGCGGTCCCCTCTGACTACTATTAAGCCCGCTCGGCCTGCCTTTACTGATAGACCGACGCCACAAGTGTCGTGAACAGCCACGCTATTATGATCCACACTGTGCGATTCTCTCTCTCTCGATCACACACACACACACACACACACACACACACCGTGATACAATTAGAGGCTGTTGACATCAACCACACATGTACGTGCACTGCTAACCGAGTTACCAACTCTATATAAATCAGCCACACGGTAATATAGGCTAGTGTGAGAAGATAGGCCGACTGAAGCAAATATATTTCACATATTTGAATTCATATGCTATGAATTAATATGTAAGGACATGCTTGACGGCCTAAATAAAGTGAAACTTGTGAAAAACCCTTCTACAGATTTGTACATTTTACGTGGAACCAAAGATCAAGGTACGGGAACGGGTTGAATGGCAGTTATATAGCTGTTAATAGGTAGTAGCTTAATAGCTGTTTAAAAAAATAAATATGCAAGGGAAATGTATTTGAAGACACTAGCCCACTGCTTGTCAAACCATGAAATGCCTATGTAATGCAATTCCTGTGACGTCGTATACAGCCAGAGCGTTTGAAGGAACTGTCCATAGTGCTGGAGTCCCTGGGGCTACGTATATGTTACGTACCGTGGCGAGAGGGTGCAATACGAACTACATACACCGCGGAGTGCATTAACCAGTACTGTTGTGTTCATTTCAATCAGAATTTAGTTTGAAACGTTCATATTTCTTGAGTTCGATATCAATCCTGATGCTGTAGGGTCAAAGGTTCGCGAAGCAGAGCTGTTTAAATGCCTCTGAAAGACTGATACGTTTTGTTTTATTGCTGCAACTGCGCCAACGACAGACCATTCGGCCATTCTGGAAATTAAAGTCACAAAACTTTGTAGAAAACTAATAACACGGGATTTCCTGAAATGTACCTCTTGCTACCGTTATAAACCACAAGCTATCATAAGTGCAGTCAGATACTCAAGCAGCTTTTTGAGTGATATATAGCGTTGTCTAAACTTAGCACAAAAATTGGCATAATAAATCTACTCATTCTATGGGAGAAGGCTACCTCCCCCACAATAGGTGTGGATTCCCCCAGTCCCCCCACTCCTGGGGGAGGTGAGGGGGGGGCAGATGACATTCAATATAGCTAAATGTAAGGTTATGCATGTGGGGAAGTAAAGATGGGACTATTATTAGAACGTGTTCAGTTTGAAAAACTTGGGAGTAGTTTATCAAAGTCTATCAGGATCTAGGCAGTGTGCTGTAGCAGTAAAAAGCCAACAGGATGCTGGGATATATAGCAAAAGGTATTGAGTATAAATCAAAGGAGGTAATGTTGATGTATGCCTTTCTCAGGCCTCATTTAGAGTGTTGTGTGCAGTTCTGGGCACCACACTACAAGATATAGCTCTTAAAAAATGTATAAAGGGCAGCAGCTAAATTGGTTCCTGGTATGAAAGGTAAAAGTTACCTTTTGTTGTTACATCAAGGGCTTTTTTGTATGCTTTTTTTTGCTCTAGTATTCTCATTCTCTAAATATGTAATAGACATGAATCCAGATTGTCCATGTTTTTCAAACAGAAACATTTGTAATTTTATATCAAATTGCAATAACTGTATGGCACCTTAAACTCATAAAGCATTTTCTTCACCATGTTTGTTGTCATTATATGCAATTTTGTGCATTTTTAAGTTTGTTTCTCTTAACTTGGCTGCAACCAAATTGCCCCGTGGGGATAATAAAGACCTATTGTATTTACCAACTTCTAGTACCACTCATTTGACACTGCATAAATATGCATGTCTGACATTCTTGTATGACAGGTAAATCTCCACAGGGTATCAACTGACAAATAGATACCTGCTGATGGCTGCCCAAACTGTTGAAAGTCCAAAGAAAATGACTTCTAGTACAAGAGGAAAAAAATGTTTATTTAGTATTATATTACAGTTGTGTGACATCATAGAAATAAACATTTTATTGCCCAACCAATGAGAGTACAGCCTAGGTAGAAGGCGATAAAATATTACTATAAAACCCTCAAAACATACAGCGATTTACTGTTGCCCAGATACATGGCAAGGGGGTTGGAAATGAGTCATTACGCGAACAGTACACTCTTGTGAGAATAAAATGGAATCACATGTATGATGGTTGGCTTTCAACCCATTGTACTGTATAAAAATTATAATATGAAGATCAAATGGTCCTGAATACGCTGTCATTCCATTGATTTGCATTGCATCTGCGGGCAAACATCACTACAGACTTTAAGAAACATTTTAAGTTGATACATTTGGGAAACTTGTAGTCATATCAAAATACCATATTACTGTCTCGTGATGAGTCGTATTTACTGCATTAACCTTACTGCATTAACAGTTCAGTTGGCGTATTAACAGACAGCTGTACAATAGAGCCAGAGATTCATTACTTAAGGTATGCAGACTGTAACATTTCAATAGTTTCCGAACTAGTATCTGCTGACAAACGGAACTTTTCTGATATGGGCCTTTTTTTATATACTGCTTGCACAAACACAATATCATATTGACCACAGACCACTCAAGAGCGGACACAAATGCAGATTCACACTCTGATTGTAAAAGGGGAAACAACATTTTTGCTTGAATCAGCATCGGCAGAAGTGCATTTGTGGACGTTCTGCACAAGGGTCTACACGTCTGTCAGTGTGCTTTCATTCAGAGGTCCAGCTTTGTCCATACAAGTGTTGGTGTGTTTATGTGTGTATGCGTGTGTGCGCGTGCACGAACTACACATCATCTCAAGCTGCCGTGCGTATTCGATGACCTGCTCGGCCAGCTCTGTGGAGGGTATGGACGCTTCCTCTGTCCGCTGCTGCTGGGGGCTGAAGGAGTAGTACCCCGTGGCGCTTTGGGTCCAGCCCCTCTGGAGGATGGGGGAGAAGAGAGATATACATTTCCACTGAGACTACACAGAGAAGCCTGCTCCATTGAAAACAGGCAAACTTTTGGTCTACATGGAAGTTGCCCACGAGCGCTGGTCTTAAGTCAGTTCTGCACTTTTCTTCCTAATGGTTAAGGTCAGGATATGGGTAAAGTTAGCTGGTCCTGTGCCAGTGCTTTCAGGCAACTTCTCCCCTGAGCCTAACGCTTGTAAGTTGCTCTAAATAAGATGCCTAAATGTAAATGTAACAGAGGGATTGGCAGGAACAGAGAAGGGAAGAACTCACTTTCTTGGCGTAGTCTGTCATCTTCTTGGAGGAGGAAAAAAAGAGAACACGTGTGGCCTCATTGAAGTGGATCTGCTCGTAGGCTTTTTCTATGCAGCCGGCGATCTCATCCCTGTTAACACAGAGCTCAAATTTAGACGGGGTAACACGGCCACATTAATCCAAGCATTTCATCTGAGATATTCCACCACTTTGTTGCTATACTGAACAATCCAAACAACACTTTTGGAAACATACCCAAAGATGGGTCTCGTGGAACATTGGGTCTTTTACATATCTATACATATCTTATGTAGCATTTCCTTTCTCACATATCTTGCCAAACAATAAAAAAAAGATAAAAGTCCCCCCCCCCCCATCTCACCGGATAGTGTCCAGTAGAATGTCTATGAAGAAGGTGTAGCTCTCTACGGGGATATTTCCTTTGGCTAAAAAGACCTTGTTGTAGCTTCCTTCCATCAAGTACTGAAATATAAATGCACAAAATGGATTGCACAATTAATCTACTACATTTCTGAGAGATCCTGGGGCTATTTTAGGCTGTCCCGCTCTAGCTTAGATCAAATGACATCTTGCAAGCACACAGCAAACAAGATCACACAGTTGTGGCGGAAAGAGACGTGTGGTGAGTGAATCTTGCGAAAGCCGCTTGCTCCCAGTCAATGAGGCAACTCCGTTACCACTGGGCCTGGGCTGAGAGTCACACCTGCTCCAGAGAGACGGGGTGTCTGATGTAGACGTTGGTCTGGATGTCCCGGGCGCTCAGTCTCTCCAGCTCCGTGTGGAACTCAGACACTCGGTTCTGAGAGAGCAGGAACAGCAGGTTCAGGCCGAGCAACTGGTGCATGTAGGCTGACTCTGGCAGCTCGTCTCTGGAGGGGGGGTAGAAACAAGCAGACAAATAAAGGATTGAGAAGATGAGTTAGTTTGAGAACCTTTTAGGCCATGCCAAAGACTGGTTGATAAAGCGACAAAAGAACACAGTACTCGGGTAGCTGAATGGTTAACCAAAATCACTTGTGAATAAATTAAACTAAATGAATGGGGCATAGACAAATGAGACTAAATCAAACAATGTGAAAAGGAAAACTCACTTGTAGTCAAAGTAGTAGCACTTCAGCTGGGCCATGTACCTCTCAAAAGAAGGGATGTCTTTCTTAAGGATACTCCACAGGGCACCAATCTCCAGCACATCACCTGACGCACACAAAAGAGAAGATCATCAAAGTACAGTGGAGACCCATTCTCCGGTCCTCAGTTGTCTGGATTGCAAACCTGGACGATAGTGAGCCAAGTCACTACCAGTAAAATAAAAACAGGTACTCACGTGCCAAAATGAGCTGCTGTTTGGTCAGCTTGGTCCCTGACGTTGGCAAGAAATTTAATTCCAGAAGTGAAATCTAGAGTGCATGAGACCAAGGGGAAGAACAGGTTGAGAAAGACATAGAACTGTTGAGAGAAGCTATACACTGCTACCTGCAGATAATTATGTTTGCTCAAAATGTTTGGGCTTTTTAGGGTGTTCAGGGCACCATTCATTTTAATATAAGCTAACGTTAGCTAGCTAAATGACAACCCACAGTATAGAACAGTGTATTGTTGTAACGTTACTGCATTGTGTTGCGTGCTACATGTGTTGAGCTATTGTTTCATTTTCTTTTACGGTGCTTATGCCTGCCCAGAGACTGCAGATGTAAATCGGCTCAATAGCTATATGTGGTAAAGCTGAAACGCTGAAATGTAGCTAAGTTGTATATCCCTGTTAAATAAACAAATAAACAAATAAAGAAAAGTCTAGACAAACCGTTAACATGCAGTTGACATCCACTGGGACAAGTTGTTAGAAATATGGGTAAGTAACTAGATAAAATATAAATAATATTTAGGTAATCATCTATAAAGTGACTTTTCAGTATCTACTCTACCCCTATTATTTAGCTAGCAATCTAGCGAATGTTAGCTACCCAAGTAGCCAAAACGGCAGAAGCATTTAGCGAACGTTAACCAACGTTAATGTATGTAACGTTAGAGTAACAGCTAGCGATTAATCAAATGTATCGGACTTTAGAAAGCTAGCTAAGTAGCGAATTATCAATCAGTCAATAAGTCAATAAGTCCAAGCTAACAACGTTAGCCAGGTAGCCACTCTGTTGTCTGACAGTTGCTGCAAACGAGTGTGTTGAAGTTAGCTCGCTAGCGAGTGTAGCTAGCGAACGTTAGTTTACACAACTAGCCAGTTTGCTACGTGGCGTAGAACGAACAAATACATCAGCCTTACCTTCAGTTTACTCAAAATATCTCCACATTTGCCCAAATTGGGATTTTTCTTATTCCATTCGCTTTTCAAAGTCTCGTACAGCCCAGCTGTCTCTCTCAATACGGACGCCATGGTGATTCTGCAAAATGTGCGACACCGGCCGTCCTATTTACGGCAGCTAACGTAAAAAGGAAAGGTGGAAAGTTGTTTTTCTATTCGTACACAATGCGCGTTCACGTTTTATTGGTTGATTGGACGTCTTGCCAAATCTGATGTGACTGAGTCTTTGCTTGTGAAGAGAAAGCACTGAGTCTAGTGCTGCCACCGTCTGGCAGGCTCAATTATTTAACAGTTCTTGTGGCCAGATATAGGTTAATGGCAAAATAAAGGAAACACTAGAGTAAATTAAGGTTATGGTGTTATGGTGTGGGGTGCATTTTCCTGGCATGGTTTAGGTCCATTAACCCCCATTAAGGTAAACGCCAATAAAGGTCAGTGATCACCTTCATCCTATGGTGAAGCATTTCTATCCTGATGGGACTGGTCTCTTGCAATATAACAATGTTTCAATCCACAAGTGGTCCATGAGTGGTCACTGAATGGTTTGATGAACATAAAAATTACGTAAACCATATGCCATGGCCGTCTGTCACCAGACCAACCTAACTGAAGACTTATTGGGTTGCGGTGGGGTGGTGCCTGAGACAGTGTTTTCTATCACCATCAACAACACACCAAATGATGGAATTTCTCATGGAAGAATGGTGTTGCATCCCTCCAATAGTGTTCCAGACACTTGTACAATCTATGCTAAGGCAAATTGAGGCTGATCTGGCAGCTCATGGTGGCCCAATGCCCAATTAAGACACTTTAATAGGCGTTTCTTTTATTTTGGCAGTTACCTGTATACTAACCATTCTTTCAAAATACATTTTCAGTTTTTTTTTTCTTAAATTGCAAACACACAAACACAAATTTCCACAAGGGGTTGCAGCATCTGAGACAACATAATTGCCCTGACATCACGACTAACATTCCAGGGATACAGCTACAGCACAGTACAGATGGCTCTTTATTGTGCAACTTTTGAGGATTTGCATGAGCGTATTCATTGCATGAGTTTATTGCAGTGCGTCAGCTGAGCAGCAGGAGTCGGATGGAACTCTGGATGACTTTGTCCTCACGCACTTCTACTACCCATTTGCAATACTTTGTCAACACATATCCAAGTGTATAATATTGCAACATCCGCATGAAGGGTGAAATGTCATGTTCTATGTTTCAGGTCTCCTGTGCTAGATCTGCTATCAGAGCTTACCAATCCATTTAACTGGTCTCTTAGATGCTCATGTAACTTGGTATTAGGCATGCATTTATATAAACACATAATAAATACAGATGGTAAATGTAACATTATCAGCAGAACATTACCATTATATTTGTAGTCAAATGGGTGTCCTTGTGTTTTAGGAAGGAGCATTCAAATACAATTTATTTTATTTTCACCGTCTCGGTATCACTGAAAATAACGTTGAGATGAAAGGTATTTTGATGTGAATAAGAGCAACTAATGGATGTAGTTTGTTTATATTTTATTCTGTGCATAAGGACACATCCACAGTAGTTTCTCATTTATCCCAAAGGATCCCACACTGCAAACATGTTTTTCAACAAAGTCATTGATGTGCCTCTGTCTATTAATCACTTTGGCATGTGTGTTTATCTGGTCTTTACTTTAGCTACTTCCTGGCATAGTACCCGAGCTGTGGTCAACTCCACCCTCTTACTCACCATTAGCTGGAGCCAAGATTGCAATCAGACTTGCCCTGAGCCAAAGCTACTGCAGCGTTGGGCCTGTAGCAAAAGCCAGAGAACCTTTGCATAGATTGGACTTTGCTTCTCTGTTCAGAATGTGGCTGATGAACCCTAGTAGCTTTTGTTTGCTCCTAGCAGCTATTTTTGTAAAGAAATTGTATTAACTATTTATGTGATATGCAGCCTCACCTTACTTAGTGGAAATGACTTGTTGCAAGCATCTGGATAAGATTATCTACCAAATTACACAATTGATTAAAGTACCCTCTTTGGTTTGTTCCATGTCACATCTTCAATTTCCAACCATTGAGTAATTACTTTAAATCTTCTAAAAGTATAACTGCTGAACTTAACTTTGAGAACTTATTTAAATCTCCTTTACTGTATAGTCAATCCCTATAGTCTCCACTCTTATATTAGGTTCACCAATACCTTGAGATAGGGAAGTTATAGAAGGATTTAAAGCAAAGCTGTTACATTAAATCCATATTACGACAAAGTAACCCTCCAGGTTTGTATATTTAAACAATTCTACAGTAATTGCAAACAATCAAAAATATCAGTGCATAACTTTATTGGAACATTAACATGCTGCAACATTTAATAAAGTTCTCCAGCTGAGAAATATTTGGAAGCTTGGAAAGCCAAAGCAGAAAGAATATACATTTAAAAAAATTTCAGGATTAAAAAAATATTTGGAAGAGAAGACTGACATTAAACCATCATTTTTCCCCACGTGATACGGCTCCCCCGGCCCCCCCTTTAACCCCTTTTAAGATTTACCCCAGAGGTTTGGTTGATCCAAAATAATCAAGCTTTTTGCAATGAGTCAACCTTTACAAACAGTCAAACAGTGAGTGTTGCCCACAGTTCCCTTACCAAATATTTAATCCATTCCTGAAGGTACCACAGTCTCTTGTGCGTTTTACAATTTTTCACTATGCTTATGCCTTTAAGTTACCCACCACCCTGACACCATGCAGTAAACTTGTAGGAGTGCGGCCACTCTGCGTGGTTTCTCCCCAGTGGAGCGGGTGTGCCATCAGGTTGCACCCGTGTCACAGACACTTCGGGTACCACCATCATCAACCGTTGCACTGGAGAGGGACGATACGGAGAGACCGGACTGTAAGAGAGAGGGAGAGAGAGAACACGTCAGCCTCCTCCATACACTTAGTGGGACAACTGACAGGTGAGAATGAGAGAGGACTTGCACACAGGACTTAGAGGAAAGGAAAAACATGGAATCTGTGGTTGGTAAGGGAGCAGGAGATGAGGACAGAGAGAGAGAGCTTTTCACCTCACAGCCGAAAGCCCGCTCACTTCCCCAGGGCCTTCTCTATTGCGCTCACAATTGCAGACAGCTTCTGATCGTTGTCCACAAAGCCACCCCCATCCTACACACAGACAAACATTTATTAGCCTCCACTATAGTGTGCATCATTGCTGTAAATGTCACAGTCTGACAACAAAGGGATACATGATTAGAGCATGAAGTAGGCTGTTGCAGAGATATTGAGAACCATTTTAGTGCTGATATCTTGCATCATGTGACAAAGTGGTATCATATATAAGGTCTTGCCTGGGGACATTTAAAGGCCTACTGGGGAAAGAAATCAAGAGATGGCATGGGGAGTTCCAAAATGAGTTGATAAAAATACATGACTAAATTCCATCAACCAACTTATACATGTATACCATGTCAGGTTAACTGAAGCATCCAACCAACATAGATCAGTGCCTCTTGATGGAGCACAATGTTTATTCAGTTGTAGCCTTTGCATTACATACAAACAACTGAAAATGAAGTTTAAATGAGTGACCTTCCAGAATACATGTTGTGGTATTGTCCTCATTTTACCTTCCAAGACAATTCCACAACAGCATGTCTAGTATCTCTCAAAGGGTGCACAGTGCTTCAGGGCTCATTGCACTTGCAAGTGAGAATGAACGCTATGTAGTTGCAAAACCAGCTAAAGAGAACACAAACGTATTGTTGCTGGCAATACAGACTTGCTCACCTTTTTGGAGTGGACCAGCTTGCCATTCACAAGCACTTCAAAAAACCCTGTTATGGAAGGTGTGCCCTCACCAGTCTGCAAAGACAGACAGAAACCTTAGACCAGAAAGATGCATGGGGACAGCAGTCATCAAAACACTGCAGATAAGGCAGGTTATTTCCCAAGGCAAGCATGCTGAGAACTTGTATTCGCTCCAAAGCTGTTGAAATCAGTGTTTTATTGTCAAGTTATCACTGTTAGGAATTGTCCATTATAAGCCATTCATTCCCTTCTCATTCATCCAATTCATAACTCGTACATCCCCCCCCAACACATTTTTACTGTTACCATTTCAATTACTGCATTTTAATACCAAAACTTACAATCTCAAGCTCGCCTGGGAACTCGTCCTCAAGCAAAGTCTTGAGCTTGGAGAACTGAGGGAAGACAAATGGATAAATAGCCATGTTAACATATGATATTGCAGTTCCAAATAATCAAATGCAGTATTATAGGAAGCTACTTGCCTTGGGCCTGTACCCTCATCCACCGCTGTAAAGAGAGAGCCAGAGAACATTTTCAGTGCACAGCTCAGTATGTGGAAATTAAATGGTTTAAACTAACTTAGCTATATGGAATTGTATGTTTAATAAGACTAGCTAATTTTATGCAAGCGCCTTTTCTTTATTGTTTTAAGAAAATAACGGTTATATTATTATAAAATGACTATAAATATTGATCAGTAGCACGATCATCCGTCCATAATCGAACATAGCTGGTTCTTTATTTAATATCTCATGCGTAACGCTACGGAATCCATTAAATTTGTACACAAACTACAAATAGTTTATCTTTCTACTGAAATAAACGAAATTATATTTACCTCAAGACAAAGGAAAAATAACAAAAAGCCACTAATTATGCATGCAACGCGTTACATAAACAAGCGTATAAACATTATACTGGCTGAATTTCAGAATCATTGCTATTGTGCCGTTTCCACTCGATGTAAACGTTGTTTTAGAACATTTGAAATTAAGACACAGCCCAAACTAATGCGCCTGTTGTGATTTACCGTCCGCGTTAATTTAACATCATACAATTTAATATTCTCGAAGCGAGAGCGTTTTAAAAAATAGATTTTATTCCCTCTCGAGACTACAATATTATGTACGGACTCAACGTTTCAAACAAACGTCTTATCAGAAAGTACATGTTTGCCCTACCGAAATCATAGCAGCCTGTTGGGCTTGTACTGGGCTACTCTTGTGTGGATTTGCAGCCCTTTAAACAGTAAAACCCACGATATTTAACTTAACAAGACAAACAATGTCTGCCAATACTGCCGTGCTCACAAAATGTAACGGAGGATAAACGAGCCTGCGGGGCTTTAAGAACCGCTCAACACGAACCATAACTTTTCGCTGCTTTCAACCTTTTCATTCGGTTATTCTTCCCTCAGCTTTCACGTGTGCGAATAACCGGAGTTACGTTCCTACGTTTCAAAATACATTAAGAGACAAATAATAAGAAATTGTTGTAAAGTTTGTTCTAACCCCCTTTGTAAAACCAAATGGAGGGGTGATTGTGCTACTGATCATTATGTTAACGTGAACGACATAAATAAGCTTACCAGCTGGCTAACTCAGCTAGCACACTTGCTAGAAGTTAGTAACGTTACATAGTAATGTTAATTAGAACCACTTTGCTTCAAACGCCCAGAACAACGTCTAAAAGTATATATTTTTTAAATTAAAAGTGTAGTTTCTGTATTATGTAACGTTCGCTAGAAATATATAATTATTAGTTACGCCCAACTGATTCTAAACCCAACGCCCAACTGATAACGGGAATTTATTCAACTAAAATTGCTTGCACGGCACACAGCGTAAAACCAGCCTAACGAAACAATCTTGTTGCCCCAGAAATTCTGGTAAAGACATTGAACGTCAAAATTAATTCCGGAGGGACTGCCTGTGGTCTCCAGCTGCACAATCTGGATTCCCTACCCTGCCTTTGCGACGTTGTACTCGTAGACTGAACTGAATGCTCCCCAAGCAAGCCAGATGTGCGCTGAATAAACTGTCAAACGTTTTTAATCACAAAAAATCGCATAAAGACACTTTCCGCATTACTTAACATTAGCTTCATTTTAGGTGACGTATACTGTATTTTCGAATTCAAATGATAACTGGGTGGATGGGTAACGCTAGCTAGCAAACAATATTACGTTCAGCCAAATACTATAGCTAGCTAGACTAGCGTTAACCAAATACAAGATGCTAAAAATAGCGACTAGAGTGACCTACCAGTAGGTGATGTGCACTTTTACGCCCATAGTGCAAGTCGAAAATGCCCTAATCTGAGAGAGACTGTAATCAAAATCAGTACTACTGACTAACCGACTTCCTCTACTGCGTACAAGCCTCTGATACCCTGTTATTTCCTTGAACGTTATTAAATTGATAAGGCGGAGCATTTTCAAGGCCACACACCAGAGACTGGAAAACACCACAAGAGGGGGAGTCAAGCAGTTCCTTTTGTGTATCAATTTACCATAACACAACAAGAACAAAAGCATATCATTAAATCACAGTCATAAACGTAAATTGTATGTGA
Organism: Aldrovandia affinis; assembly: GCA_029706075.1. Lineage (NCBI taxonomy): Eukaryota > Metazoa > Chordata > Actinopteri > Notacanthiformes > Halosauridae > Aldrovandia > Aldrovandia affinis. The sequence goes on from JAINUG010000065.1 coordinate 554,139, forward strand.
GCATACATATTAATGCAAATATTGAATTAATCCTATGTTAAAACAGTCCACTTCAATGAGACATATGGAACTCCCCTAATACCCCTACTCGAGGAAGGTGGTTTATTCCTGTAATTTGATCTTTGTTGTTCACTAAAAAATAGTTTCCATAACGACGTAAGAATAAACATTTTATTCACTTAGGAAACATAATGTAACAATATTTTGTTAACGTCTCTTGCATATTTTAAATATATAATTGGCGCAAGCAGAACAAGCATAGAGCTGCATTGTTTTGCTAGCTAACGTTAATGTTGCATGCGAAAGTCACTGGAATTATCATGGAACAGAAATCGCCCATTAGGTGGCGTTTTCGCCCCATGGAAGTAAAAGAGCCTGGAATGGATTTATGTGACAAGACGATGGGGTGATTCCAGAATACAGTATTAGGGGGGCGCCGCTGACAGGGATTTCCCATAGACAGTATATAAAGGGATTTCCTTTGCCTTCAGTCGTTACGTCATTAGTATTAGTGTGGCTGAGTTCGTAGAGCGTGGCGTTGGCAACGCTTAGGTTGTGGGTTCAATTCCCACTCGGACCACATATACTGAAAAAATGTATGCATTCATTACTACTGTAAATCGCTTTGGATAAAAGCGTCTCCTAAATGACATGTATTATTATTATATTATTAAAAGACACCCGGGTTTATACTGGTGAAGGGGGCGATTTGAAGTGTGCATCTGCTGAATATCGTCTAATGATAGGGAGTTAATTAGGTTGTCGCACATATAAAGAGACATCAGACCTGTGGATAAAATGTGTTTTCCTTCGCAAAGCTGCGCCACTTGGTTGAGAACATCATAAAGGGGCATAGCTAACAGACACCATTGGGAATTTGTAAACTATGTAATTGCCATACAATTGCCCTGGTATCACCACGTTTAGTTTCCGGCTGTTAGCTACACGTTTACCTGGGTCAATGCATAGGTAGGTAGCTATATGTTTAACTTCACCATAGTCGAGCAGCAAAGTGATCTCACAAGATATAAAAACTGCAGAAGTCTATCCTTTACAGCTACGTCACAGTTCGATGTTAATACATGTATTTTAATGTTTGCGAAATGTGATAATCCTGTTAAACCGCTAATCCTCGAGTTTCTGAAATAAGAAATTAGATTTCCTGATATCAGAAACTCGCAATATAAATATTTCATATGTGGAATTGCAAGAGATTGCTTTTTATCAGTAGCCTACTACTCGCTGAGTCATTCATATTTGTTTAAAGTGATGGGGATCCAGGACATCGTTTTAACAGACAGTTTCAACGAGACAATGGAGGAATAATGGTAGGTTGATCAGTGTTTAACAGAGCTGTCTAAACTAGATGTAATGCATAATAATAGGCACTGTCTGGCTGGGAAATATATAATATAGAGCATATAGCAAACATAGCACAAACACACGGTTCTGTGTGGCTCAGTAGGTAGTGTACGGCGCTGACAACGCGTAGGTTGTGGGTTCAATTACCACCGAGACCACATATACTGAAAAATGTATGCATTCACTACTGTAAATCGCTTTGGATAAAAGCGTCTGCTAAATTGCATATATTACGCGCGCGTACACCTGGGAAGATGGGTGGATTTAAGTTCGGATACTAAATTCCATAAATATAGATAGTAGTATAGAAATGTACATCTAGGGTACAATGAATAGGGTTCAAGGAGGTGTTCAAACAGCGAGCAACTAAGTAAACCTTAGAAAGGGAGATTCTGTAACCTCTCGGCCCTGCCTACCGCATTCCTCACACGTGAGTCACGGTGAATCATTCTCTGTTTTTCATCCGTGTTTCTTTCCATGGAGAGAGTGAGGGAACATAGGAGACCACCCCTTCCTACACACACACGCAAGCAGACCTATATTATCTATAGAAACAGGTTATATGATCTATAGGTTCTCAGACACATTAATACACAGTTACATTAATCCTATGCAATGTAAACACACTAAGTAGCACACACACAGAGATGTGATGTTTCAGAGAGTTGCTCAGCCTGTGACTACTGTACTGTACTGAATATGTCGGAAGGGGACTGCCTCTGTGTGTGCAAAGTGTTCTAAGATTGGAGAATGGAAAATGGTAGTGATGGTTTTACCAACAGACAGTGTGAGTCAGAGCTTGTGTGTGTGTGTGTGTTTATGTAAGTTTGTTTATGTAAGATATGTAAGTATCTTTATGTGTGCTTGTGCTGTGGAAAGCATTTTTTTAGGAATACATCTTTGTTTGTATGTGTTATCAATTATGTTTTTCGCCTAAGACAGACACCACCACATATTTTCTCATGCATATGAAAATAAGGGAAAATAACATTGAAAAACAAGAGCCTTCACAACAGGAATGTATTTTCTGTCCTGAGGTTTTGGGTTAGGATGTCCTGGTGTGGTTTCTTGTCGAGGCATGGCCTCCGAAGCCAGTGCTGCTGATGTGCTGCCACCGTTCTTCTCATAAATTAGCTGCCAAAACGGGGAATCTGTACTTATTTCACTGTATTGATATTCCATGTGTCCTGACGGAACTACTGAACATATATATATATATGTTACATTTGTATCATGTTTTCAGTTAGCTGAGATTGTATTGTTTACTACAATAGCCAGATAGGAAAACCCTAAAAAATATATTTTTGTGTCCAGATAAGGAGGAAGGAATGTTTACATACCTGGTATATAATTAGCACAGTTGTGTTTTTGCCACAGAAAACGGGTATAATCCCATCCAGTGAATATTTCCATATTCCCCACATGGCCACCAATAAACAGTTTACTGTATCATTACCCTACAGATGTTTATAATTCCATCATCAAAATATTACACTATATTTCTGAAGATTTACTGGTGCATGAAAACTTGAGAATGACCGATGTAGTAGGTAAAGTAGTTTAAAAAATGTATTTGATTAAACAGAAGATTGATTGCCCCTATGCCAACATATAAAAAATCTGCCAATTTGCCCACACTGTTATTTTTCAATTCTCTATATCATTTCTCTTTAGATTTATATTTTGGAAAAAAATCACACCAGTAATACAGAAGTATATTTTATTCAGTATTAATGATGGTGAACACATGGGTGACAATGAGTCAGTGTACAGTAGTCAGTGTCATCATTAATCATAAGCTATATTTGTATTGCAATAACTCTAGGGCAGGCGCATAAGGCTTTTTTGTATGTGATATTCATGAAGAGTCCCCCAGTTTCAAATGAAAAAATATCTATAATAAAACAATAAAAACACAAATAAAAATAAACACTTTATTTGGACCAGGAGTGAGAGGGTTAGGTGAAGATAAACAAGCATGGTGTTGCCAGGCAGTGGGTGTGGTAGCTGTTATGTTTAAATAAAGTATAGAGAAGGTACCATTTTGCTCTGGGTACTGCAGGAATATCAGACATCCAGATTAATAATCAAATAACTTTTAAGCCAACTGTAAATAAATACATCATGGATGCATGGATGTACAATGCAGGTTGAAATGAATGACAAAGTGCACAAAGGCTGTGGGCAGGTCAGTTCATGTAGCTACAACCCCGATGAGGATTAAGGCTGTAGGTATTACATCATACATATTACTTTCGCTGACTTCCGCTATCAATCCCAACACCGGCTCAGCATTAGATGGGCGTTTATAGGTAATGAGTTACAGAGTATAGGAGCATGGATAATGGGGGACGGAAAATTTGTGCCCGTTTTAATATGGTTGCATTAGAGGTATAGATGTAAGAAAAGAGAGGAAGTTGCACAGAAGTGCAGAACGTATGAAAGATATCATTAAATGACAAAAATGTTGCGTACAGAGAAATGGAGGGAAATACACAAAGAGAAAGTGAACTGGGGGGGGCAATAGAGAAAGGGCACAAGCACAGCGAGAGACCAGGAGACAGACAGACAGACAGACACAGATTGGGTGAAACAGAGATGAAGAGGGGAAGAGAGAAAGAAAGCAATGTTGGCAGTCCAGAGAAACGGGACGGCCATGCTGATGAGGGCATGTGAAGTGTCTACGCATCAGAGCCCTTGTGCCGGCGCTTGGAGGGGGGCACCAGACGGGCGGGTAGTTCCGGGGGGAGCCCGTGCCCCTCCAGCTTCACCTCGATCAGGTGGCTGGCCAGGGCGAACTCTTCATCATCCAGCATGCCGTCGCGGTCCACATCCGACAGCTTCCAGATGCGGCCCAGCACCGAGTTGGGCAGCCGAGTGCTCACCATCCAGTCCTTGGCCTTGGTGCCGCTCAGCTTGCCCTCGTTGGGGGCCAGGTTGTAGAAGATCTCGTCGTACTTGGGCTTGTCCTTAGTCACCACCCAGTCCTCGTTCTCCATGTCGCTCCCTTCCTCGTCCTCGTCCATTTTGGCAAAGGGGTCCCCCTCTAGGAAGGGCCCCCCACGGGACCCCAGGAAGGCCCCGCCCTGCACCCCGGCCTGCAGCCCCGCGTCCAGCTCCTCCTGCCGCAGCAGGGGCATTAGTTTGGCGATGTCGGTGGAGAGCAGCTCATCCAGAGCAGCCATCAGGTTGGGCTTGAGGGCCTTGAACTTGGTGAAGTCATGAACTGCCAGCTTCTCCTGAAAAACAAAGAAAGCAGGGCGAGGGATAGTCAGAATGTATAGCTGTGTAATATGGTCATGTGATGCCTCTGAATCATAACTAGCTGAGTCTGACAGACACCATGATGGATTAGTGGTTTGGGCTCTGGGACTGTTTCCAATGAGATATGGCTCAAAACTTGTGGTGGTTTGTCCACCGCTGTTCCAAATTAAGGAAGAGATGCAAGGCTATTTGAGTAGAACATTTTAACACTGACAAATGGGATCAGACCGGACACAAGCGCTTTATTGGGCAGCAGTGAGAGGAAAGGGCGCAGGCATGGACCTGCATCTTGGCGCAATCGGGGAAATCTCCGGGAGAGATGTTATGCTGCAGCTGGATCTTGGAAAAGATGACAGGAAGCTGGTAAATGAGATTCTTCTTCTTGTTGTCCTTCCTGAAGACTGAGGGCATCTCCTGCTTCAGATAGCTGATGATGTGGGCATGAACCTAGGACAGGGGAGGGTAGATGAGGGCATTATTGCTCTGAGCTAGAAGGCATACACCATATGAAGTAACACTTTAGAATACAGCACAGCTATTAATGGCGAATAAAGCAGTAATATATCAATGCCTAATAAAGCACTAATAGTCACATTACACATCTATGAATAGCAATGCTGTTTTTATAACGTTTTTTTGACTGCATATGATATTAAGAATGAGGCCACACAAGCTCATAATCTGCACTATTGCGATGCTATTTATTTTCCCATCTCAATAGTGCATATTATTTATGTGGTATTGTCTCAATCTGGTCACCCTGACCTCCATTCTTTATGAATATTTATTAATATCGGCAAACAAAGGACATAAAATGTACTTATTTTTTTCTCAAACATTTACAGCAGCACCATATTCTAAAGTGTAAACAAATATGAAGATGTGTGCTCCCATCACGTACATGCTTTGGATGGCTACAGTTTCAAGGGCAAATACCATCTTAGTTAAAGTCTTGCATGAAATAAGAATGAATGTCCAACTCATTTAAATATATCATGAAGGTCTGTATTTATAAACAACTAACCAGCCAGATTTTTAAACCTTAATCCCAGACCATTGACTGTTCTGGTCCTTAAACCACCCCTTGCATGCATCAAGAGATTCCAACGGTTCTCTCGCTGCTCGCTTCCTGCTAGGATGACTTCATAATAAAGAGGCCCCAAGGCTATTTAAAACAAATCATGAATCACAATGACAAAAGCCAACAGTCACACCACTCTCTGCCCTTCTAATGTCAAACAGCTGAAGCTAAGCAGGTGTGGGCTTGGTTAGTACTTGGATTAGAGACCTGGGAAAATAAGTTGCTGCTGGAAGAGGTGTTGGTGTGACAGTAAGGTGCACTCTTCCCTCTGGACCAAAAATCCAATGCCCCAGCTCTAAAGGTGCCATCCTTTGGATGAAACAAACCAAGGTCCCGGTCATTTTGAATTTCGGCACTTTTCAAAAGAGTAGGGGTGTTAACCCCAGTGTCCTGGTCAAATTCCCACAAAACTGCCTCCACCTATTCCCCCGCTACATCTGATTGGCTACACATTCCCATGCCTTCCCTACCCACATTGATTCCCCAGGTTGCCACTACAAACGAGAAATGACATCTCAGTTGACTTAGCTGGTTAAATAAATGTTAAAAAAGCTTAGGAAAGATTGATAAACATAGGTCTGACTGTCTTCCCTTTTGAAGATTAAGGTTGTGCTTAAATCCTGGCCGTGAGCCTTTGTTTTGGGCAGTCTTTCAACAAAATGTCTACCCCTGTCCCTGCTACATTGAGCCAGCTGCACAGTTTCAAACCACTGCAGCTGTTTTCCTATCAGGAATGTTCAAAATACACTGCACACAGCTCTTAGATACAATGAATGGGTAACTTTAAATTTCCCAATGGGGAACTTTGCTGCATTTTTACTCTCCTGCTGGGTCCTGTGACCTGCTGGTAACAAAGCATTCATTTTCATTTCCTTCTGTGCCACACCTCTCACCCTGAACTTGAAAATATGCTAGAGGACTGTGAGCAGACTGTAGTCTCTCCAGATAGTGAGCTACACAAAGTATAAATACTACAGCCAGGGCCTGTGATTGAACATGGAAACTTTTCATATACTTGCCATAAAATACTCTTCTATGTTAATTAAGGGGCTTGCTGAAAGAAGTTTAATTTATTTGCTTTTTACCTGTTGATTAGGTGGATTCAGAGAATGATATAACCTGGCAAATGAGAACTCGATATGGCCTGATGAGAAGTCAACACTAATCACTATAAAACCAGAGAGAAATTCTGTACTTATCCCATGCAATTGATCTGAAATCAAATGCAACTTGACAGCTCACTGGGCATTCACAAGCACCAGCATTTATAACTGAATCAGAATGTCCTGGCCAAGACAGCTGTGGTGTGTGAGTGGCTGTGGTGATCTAGTAAATCCCATGGATAAAGTCATAAAATGGACAAAACATTCATAAGACGCATTTACTGCAGGGCTACTGAGCCCTGGGTCAGGACTGATTCAGAAGATTATCCTCTGGCTCAAATCAATGTATCCCCCTCCCCAACCCAATTTCCCACAGTTTGCAAGCCAGTGGCCTGGCCTTGTGGCAACGCTCACCCTGACGAGCCGTGCCCTCTTGACCAGGTCGTTGAGCTTGCGCAGGGCGGCGTTGCGCGGAAGGTTCTGGATGTCGGTGAACAGGTCCTCCTCCTCCAGCTCGAACAGCCGGCGGTTGTCGGGCACCATCAGCGGCTGCGACCAGAAGGAGCCGATGTAGACCCGCAGGACTTCCGGCGTGCCGAACACCTTCCCCAGCGACCACATGAGGGCGCCGTAGACACGCATCAGCTGTTGGGTGCCCACCATGTCGGCCTTGTTCAGCACCACACGCAGCTTGTCCTCATTGCCGCGGAGAGCACCGATGGCCTGGGAGAACTCGTCAGAAATCTCCAGCTTGTGAGCGTCGAACAGCAGGATGATGCGGTCTACGCGCTCCGCGAACCAGCTCAGCACAGCTGGGAAGTCGTACCCTGGAGGAGGGGGTGGGGGTGGGGGTGGGGTGTGGCACAAAGGGGTGGCGGGGGTTTTAGAAATACACTGAAGGGAACGTGGGATGGGGAGGGGACTTCAGGATTACACCTCTCAAAGGATACGTTTCGATCAGTACAATATGTCATGGTGCTTTCTGCTTAGCAACAATCTTGGAAACATTTAGTAGTGCAAAGTCCTGAGTCATCTCTCGAGGATGCCCCCGCCCCACCCTGTCCCGCCCCTCTCGAGCTGACACACCCCCTGAGCACAGGGGGGGTTCACACAGAGATGAACGCCCTTCACATCTATCCCGTTCCCACTTTCCGATCCCATACCTTCACCCTCTTATCAACTCATCCCACCCCTCCCGAGCAGCTCCCACCCCCCAGAGCCACGCATTTCCTTCCTCTTCTTTCACATCTGTGACACAAATATCCCTGCAGATATTTCTGATTCACTTCCCTCCCTCCCTCTAAAATCATCTTGCAGATTCATCTGCCTTAGCTCCTTACACTCACACCCCACTTCCCTCACCTGGCCCTTGATTTCAGCATACTTTGGTTATGTTACATTTTCTGTTTGCTTATCAAATGCATCTTTTCCATGTTCAACTGACATAACTTACATTTAGCATATTATCCTACCCCTGCCCCCTCCCCATTTGTTCTGCACCTCACTTTGGATGACACATTTCACTCATTGCTACATTAGGTCAACCTTTTGCTGCCCTCTTCCCCCAATTAAAAATGTTGCAAACATCTAGCTTTGTCTAGTAGCACTATTGAGTTATCCATATTTATTCATCTACCTGTTGTTTGTATATTGTTACTGCTTTTTGCTCTTCCCTTCACTTTTACTGTGTATACGTCATGTCATATGGTCGGATGTTTGAATGACTTCAGGCTAACTGAACTGACCAGAACTCCCCCTCTCACCTCGGCTCTCTTTCTGCTTGGCCCCAGACAGGATTCCGGGGGTGTCGATGATACTGATGCTCTCGAGGACCTGATTGGGCAGGTGGGCGCACTGGAACCTATCAAACAGGGGTGAGGCAGGGGTGAGACACAAGTGAGACACAAGGGTGAGACAGTGGTGAGACACAGATGATACGAGATAATCTAAAGCCCCTTTTACACAAGACTGGGAGCGGAGGGTTTTTCCTGGGTTTCCTTAAAATAAATAAATAAATGGGTCTTCCGGGGTTATTGGACCCGGGAATGCTATCCAGGCCCACAGGTTGGTCCAACCCAGTAAATTCCCAGGTCTGGTTCGCTGTAAAATGGGGAACCCAGGATTCATTATCTACATACTGTCCCTTAGATGAGTTGGTGTTAATTTAATTTAATTTATTCTGAAGTTTTTAAACATTTGCTTGCTGTTATATATCTTATAAAACAACACAATAAAAGCATTAACAAAAAAATCTGCACTTCTTCACGTGTGCCAAGAATGAAGTCTGCAGACACATCATGTGACTTGCAAACCAGAGATTGGAGTGCTCTTGTGTAAACGGAGTCTGGTATAAACAGACCAGAAGTGGAAAAAAACTGTCATTCAAATCCGAGGTAAACGCTGGGATTCTATATAAAAGTGGCTGAAGGTGGTCCCTCGTACCAGCCAATAAAGTTTGCCCAATCACCTCTTTCACAGGACTGAATCTCACAAGTGGCACTTTATCGGTACAGTACAGTACAGTACAGTACAGTACAGTACAGTACAGTACAGTACTGGTCTTCACTCGTTTCTCATAAAATGTACCCAATGCACCACAGAAAAGCCTCTTCAGAGAATACGTATCATGAGAGAAAAGCACATCTGTCGTTGTGCTTGGTAATGCAATCTAAAGCACAGCCCAGGCCCTGCAACCCCTCCCAGCATGAACCCATTGTGTGGAAATGGTCCACTCGATGCGGTCAGCTTCCTGCGGCAGGAGTGGTCACGTCTCCCAGAATCAAACAATACGGCGCGCTAATGATCTCCCACTGAGAGCTTCCTGTGGCAGAATGGGCCGAATGAGCATGCAGTTTCCCCCCTGACGGGAAATGAAAGAGAAAACAGGAGCCGCCTGAAGGGGGACACCCAAACACCGCGTGATGTCGGGGCGCGCACAGTCGGACAATGCACTGCTGCAGGCTGTGGTCTGGGCCCGGGCAGGAGCACCAGCTGCACAGTAGGGCAACACACACTGGTGCCACGTCTAATGCGAGGAAGAAATGGAACATTTTCTTCTGGGCAGAAAGGAGTTATTCATGGAGGCCAGCGATTTAGTTAATCACGCTGCCTCAGCTATGCGTTTAAAAGCGCACGACTCTGTTAGCACTGTGAGCTGGCAGTCTGAAGGGGTAAACAAGGTAGAGAGGGGAGGTTTCCATAACTCCTTCAGTCAGTGCTTTCTCAGTGTGGTCACCTCTCCAACCTTTCAAACATTAATTCTCCCTTGCCATGGGTTCCTCTTCCCCTTTAAATAGCTTAGAAAGCCTCCCTTTCTCGAGACCGCTCGCCCTTTCTCCGTTTTTTTCCACAAATAAGGAAAGCTCCTTCCCCTTTTCGAATTTTGGCAAGGGGACTTGACATTCCACATGGCAAAAGATGACGCACATCTTTTTTTCTTTCTTCTCTCTCCCACTTCCCTCCCTCTTATTCCCTCGCCCCTTCCACCTTTCCCTCAGAAGGTACCTCCAATTCACTCTTTCCTCCCTTCAGGTACCCCCCTCACTCCTACTGGCCAGGTTCTCCCTCTGTCGTCCTCGGCCGACTCTGCCAGCTCACCTGTTGAGGAAGGTGTTCCCGAAAGGGTTGAGCTTTCGGAATGGCTTGTTGGGGTCCACGATGAGGGCGTTCCCTGGGACCAGACCCTCTGCCTCACCGTGCATGATCGCCGTGAAGCAGTCGGTTGTGGGTTCTGGTCCCACACGACTCCCGGGGAAGTCCTGCTCAAGGAGATACCTGAGGGACAGACAGATGGACATGGACTCTCAGTGGCAGGTTAGACTAGCTCTGCAGCTAGGTTGACCAGATTCAGACAGTCCAAATGCAGGACAAGCAGGATGATTTTGCAGCGTTGTGGTACATTGTTCAGGGGGGTTGGTGGTTGAAGCAACATTTTCTGACCAGGTGGGGGGTTATGTTATTTAAAAATATATACATTTGCGACAGCGTCCATTGTTGCGGGAGATGGAACAAAGAGTCAAAATACAGGATCTGGTCACCGTGCGATCATCTGCAACTGGTCCAGTGCAGTGACTGATGATCTGGACATGTGACCAGTAGGGTTGCAGGTGTGAGTCCTAAGTGCACCACAGCTGCTGTACCCCTGAGCCTTGAGTAATGACCTTATGTATGGCTTCAGCCAGCATCCAGCTGTAAATGGATGATGTGTAAAATCTTAGTAATCTTAGTCTCCCTGGATAAGGGCGGCTATGAAAATAAGTGATGTCATGTAAAATAATGTGTATCATAAAATGATAGAACTCCATAGTGCACATGGAGGCGCAGGTGAGTCCACCCATAAGCACAGTAGATTGGGCTCCCAAAATGATTGGGCAAATGTAATTTATGTAATAGGGAAAACTTTGGTTCTTGGACTTATTTGTGCCAAGGTTTGACATTTTGTAAGTGCTGAGCTTTTTCAAAACATGGAGTTAAAACTTTTTACTCTTGTGAGTAAATTATGATTTTTACTAACAAAAGCATACATAGATACCATTTTGCCAGCAATCATCAAACGTCTTCAAAATGTTTGCCCCCTACTCAAAGTAATTTGGTAAGAAGCAATGCATGCTAAAACACATGCAGAACACAGCTAGACCTGGATAGGCATTTGGAATAAGGGGCCCCACCAGCATCTATAGCTAAAACTGTGTGTGAAGGAATGGTAATTAATGGTAGTTTGGGGATTATTTACAAGTGAAACACAGATGCTCTTATTACAGGTTTTTAAATTATAGCAAGTGTTGTTTTATAGTAATAATTCAATACTGTGCCTGTTAGCTAACTACTGTTATAGTACTGCATTGGCTTCAACATGTTTGCACTCTGGTTAGATACTAAACTTGATTGAAGGAATACATTTGATTAATCTAATCTAATCAGGTTTTTTAATGTTTCAATGCTGGGCTTCAACCAGAAAAAAAGACTGTGATTAGTTGAATCAGGTGTTGGGCTAGTACAAAATAAGTCTGCACCCAGCCCTTTCTGGATAAAACTGAGGTTAGGCCCCCCCCATCAGCCCCTCCTCCACCACCACTCACCTGATGAAAGTGGTCTTCCCTGTGGAGTACTGACCCACCACCAGCACCATGGGCTTGTTGTCGAAGTCGGCGTCCTCCATGCTGGCTGAGTGGAAGTCATGGAAGCCATAGTACTTCTCCAGGGGCAGCAGCTTCTTGCGGTAGAGGGACTTGAGGCCCTCGGTCACGGTACGGATCACCTCCGGAGTTTTGCCGTCCTTGGCTTTCCGGCCCCAGCGAGACATGATGACGAGGTATGGGGCGGGGGGTAGGTGGTGCTGTGGCTGAACTGTGGGACAGCTCCTTGTGGTCTGTCTGTTTTTTTAACTCAGGCCCTCTCTCTCTCTGTCCCTTTCTCTCTTCAATAAAGAGAGTTTGTTTCTTATCAGAGTGCTAGTGGGTATTTCTTGTGCTTTCTAGAACTACGGAGAACAACCGTCTCTCGTTGCAATCCCTGCGTACGTCGGTCTGACTTTAATGCTACGGCTGTGGGGCGTCCGATTCCTCTGTCTGTCGGAAACAAACTGCGCCGATGAACATGTGCTAGTGTCTTCGTTGAAGGCCGCTGAAAAAGAGTCAAACACAATCCATCAGCACGGACGGGCTGACCCCAGATGGTCTGAATGGCCCGCTCTTATCAGTGCACATTCCGTATACGTTCTTGTGTTCTCATGTTTAGATCTCCACTACTAAAGGGGGTTGCCATGCTACGCAGACTGACAGCGAATGAAGGCAACAGTTGGCGTGCCCGATGAGCTGAAAACAGGGTGGCCCATATGGACTCTGGGAAAGCTCTCTGCAATGTCCTCAACGAAAGGGTCACCATACAAAACGCCCAGTCTCATCTTCCTCAAACTGACTCGAGGATGTGATTTTACTGTTTTACATCTCCACACACCTCATATGAACTCCTACCTACACTGGGCTTAATGAAGTACATATCTCCTGAATGATAAGGATGTAAATCTATATCCTATAACAATTATATTGCTTTACAAGGCTTGCTGTTGGGTAATAATGCATGTTCTCTCATATTATTATTTATTTATTTAATGTCACTGTCACTTTTCCAGCTCTCATAAAACACAGTAATTACAGAATAAAATGGTGACATCACACTGATGTGCATGAGAAAGCCTGGCGAAGGAATGCAGTATTGAGTGTGACCACATGCTCTCAGTGGAACTTTAAGAAAATAATGACATCTATAGGGAACCGCAGAGGAACTAAAACACACACCCCGATGTGCACACAAACTCTGTGCTGGCCACCAGCATACCCGGGAGAGATTAACCCTACACCCTAAGTGTTCTCTCCAAGTCACTATCAAACGGTTTGATTCTTTTTATTCCCATCCGGAGTGGATAAACGGTTATGTCAGATGAGTCCAGAGCCCATAACTCAGGGCCCAGAGCAGGGTCCCAGACAGCTGGCCCTTTCTGTGAGCCCTCAGGGGTGCAGGCGAGGAGGCGCGATGCGGGGATTAGGCAGTCGGCAGGGTGTTAACCAGCGTTGCTTTGGCGCTCCTCTCCTCCTGCCAAACAAAACTAAATAGGATTTGAATTTGAGCTGAATTTGAATCAAACGCCCCAGGATGGAGTGGGGGATGGGGAAGACAGGGGAGACGGGGACGTGAGCATAGCACAATTAAAATGCAACTCGATCCCAGTGGCTGAGGACGAGGGCTCCAAGCACAGACCGAAAGAGGGACAGAGTCGTGCACAGCGTGATCAAAATGGAGGGTGAAGGGGAGGGAGGGATAGACGAGGAGAGACAGAGAAAGAAAGTGAAGGGCGGGGGGGGAAAAGAGAGGGAGGGAGGAGGAAAAATGGAGCATTCATGGAACAAACTACTCAGCCGTGCCGTCTCCTGGAAAGCCAGCTCACAGGGTTCCTCTGAGCCGTGGCTTGTTTTTGGGTTGCCAGCAACGAGCTGTTTAATAGTTCCACATATCTCAGTCAATACCTTAAAAGGGAAGGGAAAATGCCTTGTGGGTTTGCAGTGCGTGGCCACACGAGTCACGCTCCTTTCAACAAGGCAACTGCTCAACCCTAGAGCGACACATAGCGTGTGCAAGACACCTGCATATTTAAAACCAGGAGCTCAGGAATTTTTTCAAGTTCGCACAAACTGATCCATGTAAGAAGGCCTCATTGAATGTCCATTGCTTTGGGAGTCAGAGATGAAGACGGTTTTCCAACGTGCTCTTCCCACTGCAGTCCTCGGATGACCAGAACCTCTGAAAAGTTGATTTACGAAGCGTCGCACTACTGCTCACCTTTGTAACACCACCCCTTGAGTAACCAAGACCCCAAGTCGAATCAGAACTGAAAATGCACAACTCAAACGGAGATATCCAGGTTCTGGGATTCAGGAAGGGGTGCTTTTGGGGGGTCGGTTCACTCGAGTTCATTGAGCTCAGGATCTCTTTCAGAGGAAGATAAACAGGTAACAGTTTTTGGAATTGCCTTCTCAACTAATAACACATTTTTCAGTGACTGGTTTTAGCGATGGAAGTACACAGAAAATGATTCACCCACAAAGGTAAATAAGACAAAGCATAAATAAGACAAACATTTGCCTTACCTAGTGATGGAGACTGATGGAACAGCAACCACCTTCCACAAAAATAAAAAAATGTATTGGCACTGGGGTGCGATTCCCCTCCTTTGCTTGATGGGTCAAAAATGACACTTCTCTCGTTTCAGAAACTCTCTAATTGCTCAAAGTTAAAAAAAACAGGCAGGTGGGTACTTGTGTGGATGTGTGTTCATCGATAAACCTAGAACGCACAGAATTGTGCCAAAGGAGCCAGATTTCTGTTCTGAATTATGGTTCTCTCGCAAGAGGCTAATAAGTTTCAGCTGGCGTCCGTGCCTGTCAGGGCTCCTCTCTCTCTTCTGGGTGGAAATGGGGCAAGGAAAACGCAAGCCGTCCTTCTCTCTCTCTCCCTCTCTTTCTCTGTGCTCCCCCTCTCAGCGTTCTCTGACGATCACTCTGAGACAAGCCTTGGAAAGTGTGTGTTGCATAGATCCAGAGTTTGGGGGAAGGGGGGGGTGTTACATCAAAGCAAAGGAGGAGTCTGACCCTTCTAGCATGGAACATAGACTTTTGAATGTATGCCCCCCCTAAGAAATACACACATGTTCTGCTACATTGTAATGCAATGTATACCGTTCTGTATTGTCGGAAAGTTGAACAGTATCCCTTCTTTTACAGTTGTTTTCCGTTTTCAACATTTGTATGGGTGGGACCTTTTCTGCAGGCTTCTCATTTGACTCTGTTGAAACAAGCCACATTAGGGGGAAAAAATTTTTTCCCTCTCAACATCATAATTCCAAGCTGCGTTGCTCCTCCCTTCCTCTACGCCCCTGACGCCACACCCAACTTCATTGAACCAACTTTTGAGACATGACTCACAAGCACCACCTGCTGCCAGTGAACAGACCTACATGCCACACTGCACTGTGGTTGCCCGTTGCCATAGCAGCATAACATAACCAGCATCCATAAAGCAATCTCTACTATTGTCCCCCCACCCCACCCCCCCCCCCCAACCCCCACCCACCTTATGTCATGGAACAGCAAGTCTTCTTCCAGTGCAAACTAACAACAGCCACTTCAATAAAGAGAAAAATACATTCTTCTTTTTAAAAAGAAGCAAGGTTTAATTTACAGTTTTACTAAATGTACAGTTCTTTAAAAAAAGGTTTGTCATTATACACAATAAATACAGTACAAAATTAATCTGTAGTACTATATTTCAAATTCTCTTACATTTTTAAATGTTTCTTTTAGTATTATTCTTTTTTTAAATTCACTGCTTATGCTGTGTTCGATTTCTTTTGTTGTCCGAAAGGCTTAGCAGAGGTACCGAAGGTGAAAGTAGAGGGAGGGGGACAGACAGACAAGAGACATGATGAGGAACAGTCCGGTTTAACAGTTTCTTTTAACTAAATGACAGAAATGCATTTGTTCCAGATGGTCTGTGTTATGTCCAGCTGTTTCTCCAGCACAACTCTGTATCTATGAATCATTGTTCATACTGTCAGGCACAGCACACAGTTCTCTATGCAAAGTGAATATGCAACATCCGTGTATCCTGGTGATGCCTGTCTGTAAACACGCCATTCAAAATGGACTGGCTGAGTGGATTCCATGGCCAAAAATAAAAGCTTCCGATTCTATGGGCTACGGGGTTCTTGTCTGAATTCACAGACCAGGCTTTACTCGGTGCTGCCGCCCGGTGTTAGGGATGAGGAATTACAGGTGTGACACATCTGCCCTGCAGGGCCACTTAACAGATACTGAAACAAGATGGTGAGCAGAACACACACACAAACACATACACACAGAGGCACTAGGATGAGAGCAAAACACAGAGAAATAGAGTGAGAGGGAGAGAGTCTGAAGGGTGGATACGGACGGACAGACAGACATATGGACGGACTCTGCAATGGGTCTCCAGACTCTGACTGCATTGCTTATTGTTCTGCTGTTTGCTCCCACTTTCAGTTCCAATCACTGTCCTTCCTGAAGTCTTTGGAATTAAGGGTTTAGAAAAAAAAACAAAAAAAACAGCTTTTTAAGCTTGCTCAGTTGTGCATGAAGGACTGGCAGGAACGCTATTGTTTAGCAAACTGATAAGTTTACCAGCACTTAGCAGTGAAATTCGAGCTGTGCTACATCTCACTGCACTATCCAGTCAATATATGTCTAGATTTATTGCAATCGCCATTGGTGTGCAAGTAGACAAATGAATGTAGACCAATTTCAGGAAGTGATGTTGCAGGCAGCATGGACATGTACGGACAACAAAGACATGGAATGATAGTGGGAAACAACGCGAACACAAAGGGAGGCAGTGGGACCAGTCAGACGCCAGAATGCACTGGAGCAAGCCACTCCCCCTCCCTCTCGCTCTCGCTCTCTCTCTCTCTCTCTCTCTCTGACATCACCTGCCCTGGGGGGGGAAAGCCAGAAGAGCCTGACAACCCGGTAACAATCGATGAGCCTTTGTTAGGGCTGCCATTTCTCCAGCCAGCTGGGTTTCAAGTAACAGAGGAGTGCCACTTACATTACAGAATGCTAGACAGGCAACCCCACCCTTTGCGGTAACATAGGAGAGATTATATTCTGCAAGAAAACCGGATTCTACACCCAGGTTGAGCACCACAGAAACAAGGCTGGCCTTATATTTTTTGGTCATCTAAAGCCACAGTCCAAGCCTCTCGATTGCCCCATCAGTTCTGAAAACCAAAGTATCTATTGGAAAGGAGGTGCTTAGTTACCTGGACAGGTTTTCATTCCCCAATTCATTTTTCAGGTTCAATAACACAACCCATTTTGCTCTGGGGGCCTTGCGGGACAGGTGTGTGGGCTGTGTGGACCCACTTGTCAGCCGAAGTAAGGACACTTGAATTGCCAAAAGTCAGACAAGCTGAAATGGGCATGAGCATGCAGAAACGTCGCTGCCCAGCTGGCTCTCATCAGAGCCTGGATCCCCACTGTCCCTTGACTCGACAGAGGCTTTATGTGCTAAGAGAGAGTCATACCGCTCAGCCAAAGACCCTATACCAGAGTACGGCGTGGACAAGGGCGTGAATGTCACGACACAACCGAGGTTTGGTCAGTGTGCTGCCAAACTGTACAGTTCAACGTTTGTCGGGCCTTTTTGCCATCATGCTGCACCACCCAGCCCCAGCCCCGCCCCCAAAAAGGCGAACCTGAGAGGTCAATTTCATGACTAAGCACCCCCTTCCCTCACTCCACAGTGGATTCAACAGCCCCCCCCACCACCACCACCACCTGCAAGTAAAAATGAAGGTTTGGTTTTGTTCCAAAAACGTTCTAACAGACAGAAGCCATGGACACAGCTGGACAGAACACAGAGAGATGGTCGAGCGTTCCTCTCCAGTCTTTCAGTCCCGCCGCGGGTTTGGGGAGGTGGGGTGTGCCGTTATCTGCTGTGAGTCCGTGACACCAGTTTGCCGTTCTGTCCCCGAGCAGAAGAAAACTCCCCGGCTGCAGCGCCCCCTGCCTGCAGACGCTGGGACGCCGTGGCGGAGGACGAGGGCGGCCTGTAAGGGGCAGTGGAGGGGGCGGCCTGCCGATGGTGGGATGGGTTTGACCCCTGACCCCTGCCGGTGGGGGTCGCCCCCTGCTGGAGGTTGAGGATGCTGTCTATGGCGCTCTGCAGGTGCTCGTTGAGCGAGTCGTCCGGCGGGGGGCTCCCGCTGGAGAAGCTGGCGTTGTCCATGTCCGGGGAGTCCGACTTGCGCCTCTTGGCAGGAAGCAGCGAGTCCCAGGAGCAGGAGGAGCCTGTGGGGGACGGGGGGCCGGGCGCCTGACGGGCTGCCCTGGAGGACCTCTCCTTGTTCTTGCCTCTCCCCACGCGGGCTCTTCCAGTCCCGGCACCCTGCTCCCTTTCCTCCACCTCCGCTCCTCCCTCCAGCCCCTTCTCCTCTCCGGAGCGGTGTGGGGGGTGGCGGTTTTTGATCCTGCCGCGGTAAAACACCTCCTCCACCTGCGCCAGCTCCTGCATGAGCCCTGGGGGGGAGCCCTGAGCGTTCGTGCTCCCGCCACCGCCCGGGACCCCCGCTGTGTTCGTGTGGCCGTGGGCCTTGCCCTTGCCGCCTCGGTTCTCCACCTTCACGCTGGCGATCACCGTCCGGCCCGGGGGAGACGGGGAGGGGGAGGGGGACCCGTGGGGCTGGGGTGACGGGTGGTGGGGGCCGGGGGGCCGCGGGGGAGGGATGGACACGGCCCCGCCCCCTGCGACGCCAGGCCGCACGGGGGGGCTGACGTTGGCCCGGTAGGTTTTGCGCAGCGGGAGGCGGCAGGAGATCGGGGGCGGGGTGGGGGCCGGGATCCGCTTGGCCTCGTGGTGCTCCAGGGTTCCGTTTATCTGCGCCGAGGATGATGCCAGTGACGAAGATGAAGAGGAGGAGAGGGACGACGACGCAGTGGCCGAGGGAGTGACGCCGCGCTGGGCGGGGCATGCCGAGGTGGTCGGTGCAGCAGCGGCCGACGAGGAGTCGGAGGAGCTGCCGCCACCGCCACGGGGCGGAGTCCTGATAATTGTCGTCGTGGGAACAGTCAACCTGGGCTGCGGGTGCCGGTGAGGATCGGGTTGTGGCGGTGGCTGCGGCTGCGGTTGCGGTTGAGCCGGTCGCATGGACTGGGTCCAGCGCCGTGTTGTGGACCACTTTGCTGAACCCCGCCTCCTGCTTGATCTTCAGCTTTAGACCAATCCGCCGCCGCGCCTCGTACGTCTTCATCGGCGGCTTGCTGCTGCGCTGGGGAAGGGCGTCCTCGTCTTCGTCACCGCCACCGCCGCCAGCGCCAGGGCGGGAGAAGGCAGGGGAGGAGCTCAGAGGCGGGGCCTGGCCAACTGACCCCGCCCCCACCCTTTTTGCCGGGCTGGGGGTGGAGCTTGTGGACCAGGACACAGACGCCCCGCTCCCTCCTTGCTTAATCACCAGCTTGGTGGGCATGTAATGGGCGGGGGCGGGAGCAGGCATGGGCGCGGGCGCGGGAGTGGTGGCGGCGGTCAGGACCCCCGCTGTGGATGCTCCCGCCTGCACGGCGGCGGACTCGGCGGGCAAGGGACGCTGCGCGCTGGCGGACGCATTCTGGAGGGCCGCGTACTCGTCTGCGAAGAGAGAGGAGGAGAGAGGTTGAGCCGTTGCCACGGCAGCGCGGACGCTAGGTCTGACCACGGCGCACTGGGCCGTTAGCCTACCTGGTCTCTCTGTGGCGAGCACCCTGTCGTGGTTCAACGCGGTCTTCTCCTCCTGGATGAACATCCTGTCAATCATCACCATCTCTGCCGAGGGACCCAGCCTCTGCTCAAAGAGTTAAAGCACAGTGAGAGTATAACAGCTTGCCACAAACGGGGAGGGACAGAGTGTATGTGTGTGTGTGTAGGTGTGTGTGCTAACAGGCAGAAATTGTCAATTGTACCTTGGACTCCTCGAACAGCAGCAGCCGGTATTTGTCCAGCATGGCTCGCGTTCGCTTCAGCAGCTGGCTGGACACGCTCTGGAACTCTTCATCCACTGCAGGGGCGAGGGGACAGGGAGAGTGGCAGGGGTTACACAGGGGGCAATGGGACGGGGGGTGGGGGGTGCAGGCACTATACGGTAGGCCTGAAGGGAGGACAGGAGGTTGGGGCAGGATGGGGATGGGGTGTGTGTACCTCTATGGTGGTCCTGCAGGGAGGTTGGGGCAGGATGGGGATGGGGGTTTGGGTACCTCTATGGTAGTCCTGCAGGGTGATTGGGGCAGGATGGGGATGGGGGTGTGTGTACCTCTATGGTAGTCGTGCAGGGAGGTTGGGGTGCCCTGGTACAGGTGGTAGGGGATCAGCCTCTGCAGGGCGTCGCCGTAGGAATGGAACGGCGAGCCGTAGTCTGGGTGGAGCACCGAGCCCTGCTGCTTCCTCAGTTGCTCCAGCAGCCTGGGGTCACAGAGAGGTGGAGAGCAGTGGAGAGGTGGAGAGGTAGAGAGAAGTAGAGAGAGGTGGAGAGCAGTGGAAACAGGTGGAGAGGCAGAGAGATGGGTTTGCAGGGGGGGAAATAGGGGTTAAGTTGGGTCATGTTGAAGTATGCAAATAAGGAGAAAGACAACAAGCAAATAGACAAGACTCACACAATTGCATCCATTTACACACACATGCAGACACACACAAATATACCACATGAAACAAACACACACACACGCGCACACACACCTCCCCCCTGGGTGATCACTAACCTGGCCTCCTTGCTGGGTTGCATGGCAAAAGGTATCTTCAGAGTTGCAGTCTATGATAGATAACAAATAAAAACAAAGCTGTCAATTATACTGTCAGAAGTTCTCCCAGCCACCACTTCTTTACATACCAACTTGAATAAATAGATTTTGTGCACGTTTACATTAATGCAAAAATTATATTTATCAGAGGAACTCACTGTGATGATGTTGACAAGTTTTCACTGTGCACAAGATGAGCAGCTCTGCACTGACTTTACACAAACTGGCTCAACAAAGGAAGCTTACGGCGTTTTTCCACCGGACAGTATGGTACGGCACGGCACGGTTACTAATCCTGCTCCCGCGCTTTGTCACTTTTTTCACCGCCAAGTGACCCGTACCGAACCTAAGTACCGCTGTTGAATTTAGCTACTGCTCTGTTTAGGTACTACCGAGCCAAACAGGGACCTAAGGGTGGAGCTAGCAATACTGCAGACCATTGACTGGTCAAGCGCAATCTTCACAGAATCATCACGCTAAATCTCAGACCGGCTCAGACACAGGCATTATTGTCAGGTTTGTGTGATTCTACGAGTTAGGTTTGTGTTACGAAAACTGACACGTCTTCTTTGAAAGGACAAAGTATAGTATTGTCACTTTCATTCACGCAATTAGAATACACATTTTCAGAGTACAACATTTTCATTCCTCGATTAAATAGATTTTTAGAAAGATGTAGGAATCACTTCGATGCAATCCAATGCTCGAGCTAAACCCAGGCCTTTGAAACAAAAGGATCTGAACTGGACAGTGTCAAATGACAAAGTGTTTGAACGATCTTGCACCTTCATAAATCGACACTCGCATTTAATTTTTTTTGCTCGTAGCTAGTGCTGCACGATATGGGCAAAATCTCATATTGCGATAATCTTGCTACATAATGCAATTGCGATATAACAAAACACATGATATACACTGCCCGTCCCAAAAAAAAGTCACACTCTAATATTTCGTTGGACCGCCTTTAGCTTTGATTACGGCACGCATTCGCCGTGGCATCGTTTCAATAAGCTTCTGCAATGTTACGACATTTATTTCCGTCCAGAGTTGCATTAATTTTTCGCCAAGATCTTGTATTGATGATGGGAGAGTCGGACCGCTGCGCAAAGTCTTCTCCAGCACATCCCAAAGATTCTCAATGGGGTTAAGGTCTGGACTCTGGAATTATGTCTCATGCTCCCTGAACCACTCTTTCACAATTTGAGCCCGATGAATCGTGGCATTGTCATCTTGGAATATGCCCGTCCCATCAGGGAAGAAAAAATCCATTGATGGAAAAACCTGGTCATTCAGTATATTCAGGTAGTCAGCTGACCTCATTCTTTGGGCACATAACGTTGCTGAACCTAGACCTTTGAAGCAGCAACCCCAGATCATAACACTGCCCCCACAGGCTTGTATGGTAGGCACTAGGCATGATGGGTGCATCACTTCATCCGCTTCTCTTCTTACCCTGATGCGCCATCACTCTGGAACAGGGTAAATCCGGACTCATCAGACCACATGACCTTCTTCCATTGCTCCAGAGTCCAATCTTTATGCTCCATAGCAAATTGAAGCCTTTTTTTCCGATTAGCCTCACTGACAAGTGGTTTCCTTAAGGCTACACAGCTGTTTAGTCCCAATCCCTTGAGTTCCCTTCGCATTGTGCATGTGGAAATGCTCTTACTTTCTCTATTAAACATAGCCGTGAGTTCTACTGTTGATTTTTTACGATATGATTTCACCAAACGTTTAAGTGATCGCCGATCACGATCATTCAAGATTTTTTTCCGACCACATTTCTTCCTCGAAGATGATGGTTCACCACTATCCTTCCAGGTTTTAATAATACGTTGGATAGTTCTTAACCCAATTTGAGTAGTTTCAGCAATCTCCTTAGTTGTTTTCTTTGCTTGAGGCAGGCCAATAATTTTACCCTTCTGAAACAGATTAACATCTTTTCCATGACCACAGGATATGTCTTCCGACATGGTTGTTTAAGAAATGAGAAGCTACTCACTGCATCAGTTAGGGTTAAATAACTTGTTGCCAGCTAAAACATATTAATCACTGCAGTAATTATCCAATAGAAGGCTCTTACCTATTTGCTTAGTTAAATCCAGGTGGTGACTTTTTTTTTGGCCAGGCAGTGTATGTGATAAGTGATATATGTGTTCCAGACATCATAGAATAGGCATTACATTAAGTGAATTAAGGGAACCCAAACAATACAATTTTTCCCAATATTAGTTACTACTGAAATGTTTGAAAAAAAATATTCAACTGTTTCTGTTGAACTTCTTAATCACATTACTGAATGAACACAGCTGTTCACACAGCGACAAGCTACATAAAAGCACAGATGTAAACACAAAGAAAAATATAGCTAATGTTTTCATTTGTATACGATTGAAAAAAATTTAAGCTACAGATGTAAGAAATATGAGGTGTTAAATGTGATTTT
This sequence comes from Aldrovandia affinis, assembly GCA_029706075.1. Taxonomy (NCBI): domain Eukaryota; kingdom Metazoa; phylum Chordata; class Actinopteri; order Notacanthiformes; family Halosauridae; genus Aldrovandia; species Aldrovandia affinis. The sequence continues at coordinate 577,248 of JAINUG010000065.1, forward strand.
GTAAATTCCAATTCATTAGAGGACCAATGCCAAATAATAAATATGAAAAATTATATAGCCTAGTGTAAGGTCACTGCATGGTACCTCCTGCACTTGCTGCCCCGTCTTGACTTAGTTGGAGGTAAGAAAATTGTAGCTAATGTTACTGGGAAAGCCATGTTCTGCTTTTGTGAGTTTGAACTGGAATGTTTACAATGTCAATGCTAATGTCACCACAGCGTTCGCATTCTTTTTTGTCACTTCAGGTAACTTCTCCTTTCTTCACGGTTCTGTTGTGCGGTGGAAAAACGACACAGGCACTCGACCCGAGAAGGGGATAGTTACGGGTATGGATGGTTCCGTGCCGTGCTGTACCATGGAAAACCACTATTAATGTCTTCTATTCCTACCAACTGTCACACCATGCCTGTTTTGAATATGAAGTATATTTATTTGGTCAATTGCACTGAATTGTTTTGTAATTCACACCGGGTTCCCCAGTAAATGCACATACAATTGAGAAGAAAAGAGAGAGACAAAACATAACAAAGACATCTCAGTTCTTTTTGCTATGACGCAGTTGGATGGGAGTGTGGTTGCCACCAGTTACAATCATCAGTTTGGCCAAGCAAAATGGATTATGGTATGCATTTATCCATGATTGTGTGGACAATTAGCATTTACTGACAAATTAGCATTTCCTCACCTGTGTTTGTGTTGGAGCAGGAACCTGTGGGGTAATTTGGGAGAGTCCTGTTCCCATTACCTGCAAGGCCCCCTTGGCCACAGACAGCCCCCGACCGAACTGATCACCCCCTGTTTAGCCTGGGAAGTGGAAAGGAAGGGAAAGAGGGTAAGGGGAAAGGACATGCATCTTTGGTTATTCCGACCTTCACACAACGCTTCGGCAGCCAGCTCGGGTGAGAGCGCGCTGTCCGTTTCTCACCTGGACAGACTGCGCAAGGCTGGCCGGGGTGACTCCTAGTTTGACCGTGGCCCCTGCGATTGATGGAGCTCCTGGGAATACCTTCACTTCACTGGGTGCTGAAGGAAGGACAATGGGCAAGAGTTAACACCCACCCAAGAAACACACTGAAGTCATCTAGGGTGGATCTTTGACAAAACAAGCACCAGGGAAATTGTTGGGGTGACCGTGCCAAGCCTTAGAAGGCCTTGACTTTCAGGTGTGTGCTGGGTTACACCCGATTAAACATATTTGCCAAGATTCATTTTCAAATACTTTTCCCCCAAAATTTCACTTAATTAAGTTGGTTCCAATTATACACACTTTATACAAGGGAAGACTTTGATCATTTTTCAAAGGACATTCCTGGAAACTTTTGGAGTAAAGCTACTACAGAAGTGAAAAAAACATTGATTCCCTGGAAACCTGAGAAGAGGAGGGAGAGGAGAGTCTGACCTGTGGCTGGAGTCTTCACCAGCACTGACGTCTGGTGCAGCAGAGAGGTGCTGGGGCCGGCTGATGATGTCACAATCTGAGCAGTGGGCGGCTCTTGCTGAGGGCTGAACTGGCTGGCGGTGAGAGTCAGCGCCTGCATCTGCATCTGCGCCTGTGGCTGCGTCTGCGCCAGCTGCTTCGCTTGCAGGATAATACTGTGCTGGACCTGCGGGCGAGAGGAATCGCACGGGCGCTCAGACGCGCGGCGGGACGCGCTCGACATCGACGTGGACGCGGCGGGGACGCGAGGCCTACCTGGTGCAGCCTGTCCTGCAGCTGCTTCTGCTGGGGCGAGGGCTGGGCGATGGCGGACAGGGTCTGGAGCTGAGCGCTCACCAGCTGGAGCGTGTGCTGCTGCTCGGGGGTCAGGGTCAGCACGGGGGCCTGCGGCTGGAACTGTAGCTGCACGGGCGGGGCCGGGACGGGCTTGGGGGAGCAGGAGGAGGGCCGCGCGTCCGGCTGGAAGGGTGCGGGCTGGGACGGGGGGCGGCTCAGGGGCTGCTGAGGGGTTTGGGCCGCGTGCTGCGGGGAGCCCCCGGTTTGGTTGTGGATGATGAAGAGGGAGGGCAGGGCGGAGGGGGTGCAGGAGCGGGAGGAGGGCTGGGAGGCGGGCGGGGGTTCTGAGGGGGGCCGCTGGTGGTGGGGGGACTGGATCTGCTGGCTCAGGATGAGCGGGGAGGGCTGGAGGGGCTGGGGGCTCTCGGTCTGTCTGAGGGAGGGGGCCAGCTGGTGAGAGGGAGACGTCCCCAGGACTTTCGCCTGCTGCTGCTGGTGTCCTGGGATCTTTTTCAACAAAAAAAAAAAAAGGTTAAAACACAAGCGGGACAAATTTGAAATCGTGACCACAAACACAAGAATACAGCTGTTCATTTTAAGGACCTGGTTAGGCCTAATGTTATAATACACCAAAAGAGCAATTCTATTCACAAATTAAATATTGAAACATTTTGAATTGAAAATTAAATAACAGCCAGGTAAGAGCATCATTAATTAAAGCAAATCTTAAAATGTATGCAAATTAGGCAAATGATAAAATAATCATTTCTAAAGATCCTTAAAACACTTGAACCTGAAAGGTTATTCAATTAAATAACACATTCAGATTGCAATTTATTTATTACAAATGTAACTTCCTCCATGTGCCAATAATATTCATTATTACACCAAATACTTTCAGCTGTCAAAGAAAACACTGACACCTACTAAAGCACATTTAGGAAAATAGCACTGAGTACTGTTCTCGAGTAGAACTGCACTGTGTTTCAGAGACATTGACACATTGCTGTGTGATTAAAGGCAGAAGCCCTGGCATGTATAGAAATTACATTAAATGAAAAATCAACTGATGAGGCAGCGCAAGCAGCAGGAACACAAATGCGACGGCGACGAGGGGAAACATGGAGACGCGTCACAGATCCAGCGGCTCCGGGCGCCAGGCCCCGCGTTGCTTTTACGTTCGCCGCGGATCGGCCTCTGGCGGCCTGCGATGGGTGCGGCCCTGAGACAAACCCACGGTACAGACCAATCCTGCCTCCTCCAACGCCTTCATGCGCAGCAAAGCTTCTACTGCCTGGGCCAATGAAAAGTTTCAAATTGAGAGAAGCAAAAACATTGAAGCAAATGTTTGAAGCAAAAAAACCTGGAAGTAATATTCCTGTGCCAATGACACGGTAACCTACAATTAAAGCAACCATGGCTGGATGTGCAAGCAAAACGTGGTGAGAATCAAACGCAGTCCGTTCTGGTCTCTCTCTCTCGTTTAGCGGTTGGCACACTGGCTAACCGGCAGTGGCTCAGAAACGGACGATCGCAGACTAGACGTCTTGAGGCACTGGTGCAGTTCTGCATTCTCACGCTAGACTCTTCCAAGCGCATAGCAAAAAAACCAGACCAGCGGAATATACGCAGAAAAATATTGCACAAGGATAACCACACAATTTTATTGCCAAAAGCTGATGACTGATTTCTTTAACAAATCGAGTTGCCTTCAAAGCCAGGGTTGAAAAATATTGACTACAAAACGGCAATCCTTTTCAGTAGGCCTCCTTTTTGTCCTTGACGGCAATTTGGTTGAGATGATTAAGCCTTGGGTCATGTAGACTTTGGGGGGGGGGTGAAGGGACAATATGGCCACAGAATGAGGGTACCGTGACCTAGTCCAGTCCGCAGGGGAGAGAGAGGGATTGAGGGGGGTGCATAGGGGCTTGTGGAGGAATTTACACCGGAAACCATCGTGGGTTGAGGGCCAGAGTGATATAGCAGCAGGAATGCGGGATAGGGGGAGGCTAAAAGAAGGACAGGCAGTGATGTACACTGGTAAAGGAAGAGAGGGAGACGTGTGTGCGCGCAAGTGAGGGGGAGGAATAAGAGGGATACAGTGTAGTACAGCTTTCCCATTCCAGCTTCCGAATGAGGGTGAGGGGTTACACAAGAGAGAGGGAGGGGCGGAGAAATGAGGACCAGATGCTTTGAAAGAGCTGCCATTCCGTGTCTACGTGTAATGTCATTTTCCTACAGCAAACACACATAGCTCTGTTTTTTTGTTTTTCTAAATGAACATCAATCGAGACGCACAACACTGCGTGACCTGTACATTTTATGCATTGTGAATAACAAACTCCTCAGGTGAATCAGCTGTATGCAGCAGAAGCTGTGCCATGTTTTACTCCTGACCAGTGAAGGGCTGATAACAGCAGCATGAGGCGAAAGAGCAGCCCGATTCCCCGCCAACCCAATAAAACGAACGCACTCGAGCTCCATTTGTTCCGCTCGACTGACCGCAAGCTTTCAGACGTGAGTGTAAAGTGCACATGCGCGCGAACGAAGATCGCTATGGTTTAAAACAGGAGAGGGGGAAAAGGGGGAAACTGACATACAAGCGCCGCACTGAAAAACGCAGCCGTAAGAACCGATGCTACAGACAGAGCACTTGAGGGCAAAGAAAGAGAGAACACTGCCAAACACACTGATATTCCACAAGGTACCACTGGAAAAACCAAGGTATGAAACAATATACACACAAACACTACCATTCCATTTAAAATGCATTGGGAAGTTGAATGATTAAAATATTAAGGAAGAGCTCAGGATTGCAGTGTTGGCAGGTGAAAAAATCAGGCCTGGGGCAAACACATATCTGAAAAACTTTAACCATTTAGACACCAGTAAAACTCCTGAAGGTTACTGATAATAATAACATCTATTGGACATCTATTTCTACCAGCATTCAGGTCAGGACTCTTGTTTCATATTCTGTAGTCTAGTTTATATATTGTGGGTAAGTGAAATGCATCTTCTCAGAGATCTGAAGGAGTGATTTAAATTTTTACCAGCCTCTAATGAGTTAACACATTTCCAAGACGCATTTGACCCAGTTCTGCACAGGGGGAAAAAAGAAACAGCAACAGCGAGTGGAATAAATACAGGACAACCAGGAACAGTATCTGACAACAGGAAAACGAAGAAGAAAAGAAGAAGAATAAAAAAAAAAAGACAGAGCAGAAATAATACTGCGGGGAAGAGGCGGGGGCCTAATTAGCGGAGTTTGCAGCAGCAAGTGGGAGGGGCTGAGCAATGGGGGGGGCGTGTCTACCTGGTAAACCACTGCTGCCTTGTTGGTGGGGCCAACAGGGTGGGTGGAGCTCTGGCCCAGCCAGGCCTCGGCTGTTTGGCCATCTCGGCCCGAGGGGGCGGGAGCAGCGCTGCTGCTGACGATGACAGAGGCGGGCACGCACCCAGAATGGGGGGAGGCGCTCTCTGTCTGTCGCTGCTGCTGCTGCTGCTGCTGCTGCTCCTGATACGAGCAAATTTATTGGATGTCCAGTGCGAAGAAGAGCAACATTCGTTATCAAGAGACACAGGTCAGAGGTTATTTGCTCGCTTGCTTGGCTAACATCATTTAGCTAATATTGGAAGGGAGAATGAATGGCAGGGCACACTGACCTGTTGCAGGAACATTTGCAGTGACTCGTGGCTCAGGATCATGCCAGGGGCCTGGGATGTCAGGAGCAGCTTCCCGGGGCTGAGCTGGGCTTGGGCCGGCGGCAGCGCCATAACAGGGGCGCCGGAGGAAGACGAGGAAGAGGAGGAGGATGGCGAGGAGGACAGGGAGGAGGTGGGGATGGAGATGGAGGAGGAAGCGGTCTGCACAGTGAGAATGGAGGGGGTGGGGCGGGGTGGGCCGCCTGGTCCGCGGCGTTGCCGAGAACTGCTATGCCCTCGCCGGGCTGGCACTGCCCAGGCAAAGCCGCGCCGCTTTGGCTGACGCCAGGTATCCCGCCGGCCTGCTGCTGGGGAGTGGGCTGCAAGCTGACCGTTGGCCCCAGGCCTTCCAGCTGGCTCAGCATGGCCAGGGAGTTTTGGATAGGCATCCCCTGTATGACCGTCTGGGCCTGCCCTGCGCCGGGGTGGCCCTGGGTCTGAGTCTGCGCCAGGGAGACGGGCATCTGGAAGAGGGTGGGGTGCCCTCCGATCTGTCCGGGCTGCAGCTGGATGTGACCCGAGAGGATGTGGGGATGCCCCTGGGGGTTCAGCATCTGGCTCAGGTTGAGGTTCTGATTGGTGGCCAGGATCTGGTTGGCGATCAGTTGCCCCCCGGGGCCCTGGCTGGTAATGATGTGACCCCCTGGGTGCTGGGTCAGGATCTGCCCCCCTGCCTGCAGCTGGGGCAGGAGGAACTGGTGGTTCTGCCCCTGCAGGACGGTCTGGGATGGGATGACGATGCTGCCCGACTGGTTCAGCACGTGCACGCTCAGGGGCTTCCCGGCCCCGTGGGGAACCTGCTGCTTGAAGAGTGCCTGGGGAAAGGGCGTCCCCTGGGGGGCGGCCTGCGCACTCAGGACCATGTTGCCACTGGGCTTGCCTGTCAGGAAGGCCACGTTCTGGGCGGTGGAGACCGGGACCGGGACCTGGCCTTGCGGGACGCCCAGACCCTTGCCCCCGTCGCTCTGCAAAGAAGGCGTGGCGGGGGCTCTGGGCTGGATGACTCCTCCCTGGGGAGGTTTGGGCTGGATGGGGGTTGGGGTGCGCTGGATGATCACGTTCTGCATGAGGGCGGCCTGGTTCAAGGCCTTCTGCTGGGCCGCGATGCTGGAGCCGAGGGGCGCGCTTCCAAACCCGAGCAACCCGGCGGAGCTGGTCATGGTGCCGCCGCCGCCGGTGCTGCTGCTTGTGCTGCTGCTGCTCACGGCGACCACAGCCCCATTCAGGGCCGAGGACCCCAAAGTGGCTTTGCCGCCCTGAAACAGCAGGCCCCCACCCCCGGCGGAGCTAAGCACTGATGCCCCCAGCCGGGCCTGCGTACTAGAAGGCCCGCTCTCGGTTCCAGGCTGGTGCAGCTGGTAACCTCCCATGGTTTTGGCCAGGATGGGCTGCCCTGATTGGTTAATGGTCATGACAGTGGGCTGTCCCACCACCTGGATCTGCCCGATGCCCAGGTGGCCGGACTGGCTCCCGTTGGGCAGGGTCTGAAGGCTGGAGATGGGCTGGAGGGTCACATTGCCCAGGCCCACCTGCTGCATGAAGGGCTGGACGCTGATGGCTTTGTTCATCACCTGGGACTGGAGCTGCAGGCCCGGGTGGGCGAGCACTGGCCCGATCATGTCCGGCACGGTGCCGGGGGGCGTCGGGGTGGAGCCAGGGGTGACGCCGGGGAAGATCTGAGCAGAGCCGATGCCCACCCCCAACGAGGCCCCACTGGGGTCAGGCAGGGACTGAACCACCTGCGTCAGGCCCGGCAGGCCGAAGGAGCCCAGGTCCAGCTCGGCCTCTGCCTCCTGCAGGCTCTGCTCTGTGATGTTGGCCTCCGCCAGGCTCTGCTGCAGGATATCGCACGGCTCGCTGTTGGGCCCCAGGCCACCATTACCGCCCACCCCCGGGGACGAGGTGCCCAGGATGTCATCATCCTCCAGGAAGTCCAGGTCCACGCTGCCGCTGGGCACCCCTGTAGTGACGCTCGCCGACAGCTGGACGGACGTCTGGACCTCGGGCATGTGGCCCTGAGAGAGAGAGAGAGAGAGAGAGAGAGAGGGGAGGGAGAGGGGGAGGGAGAGGGAGAGGGAGAGGGAGAGGGAGAGGGAGAGAGAGAGAGAGAGAGAGAAAGAGAAAGAGAGAGAGAGAGAGAGAGAGAGAGAGAGAGAGAGAGAGCGAGAGAGAGAGAGAGAGAGAGAGAGAGAGAGAGAGAGAGAGAACAGGGGAGCAGTGAAAGGGAGAGAAAAAGAGAGTGGGAGGAAAATAGAAAGAGTGAGAGAGAGACGTGGAGAAGAATCAGAGTGTGGCGAATGGAAGAGCAAGAAAGAAAAGAACAGATGGAAACAGGTGAGCGGACAGATTGGTGGAGATTGGTGGTGGAAACAATGGGAGTACACATTAGCAAACATTAACACCTGATTTCCCATTGGCTTGATGTGTCACACACACACATCATCTAAGGGAATAGTAAGGAATAAGACAGCAGGAGAAATTTAAGACAGACGATGCAAGGACTAGAAGGGAAGAAGAGAGGGTTAATTCACACAAAGGCAAGGAAGCACCAGTGGGTACAGTAATGCACTGAACATTGAGTAAGAAAGGTGATTCGCTACACAGTGACATACAGTGACGAGACAAAGAAAATGATTGAAGAGCGAAGAGTCATTTAAACAACTTAAAAGAGGAAAAAGAATGAGCTAAAGAATGAAAGTGGTTTGAGAACAGGCGTTTGATGTAACGTGTATCTGAACGGGCCTTTGGCTGTGTGAATGTAAGATGTTTGTGGGAATGGGGGGGGGGGGGGGCAGGGGTTTTGGCTGCATGGGCATGGGGCGTAAATGTGAGATGTGGGGAGCTTCTTTTTTTTTTTTTTGGAGGTTACTCACCCCAGTGCTGGAGAAGAAGGAGCTGGAGGGGTCAGCTGAGCCATCCAGCAGATCATCGGTGTCCAGCTACACAGACATGTAGAGTAGGAGGGCAAATGGCCAGACACAAACACACAGACGCACACAGTGGGGCCACAAGACAATCACACAGGAGGGCAAACAGCCAAACACACGCGCGTGCACAGACACGCACGTGCATACACACACACACACACACACACACACATACATACATACATACATACATTCATACATGCATACACACACACACACACAGAGGGGGCACAAGACAATCGCACAAGAGGGCGCAGAAACCGAAAAAAAGACAGGGCACAAGCAGACCAGCAGGGAAAAGGACAAGTGAGGCAGGGACAGAGCAGGAAAGGAGGGCAGCGAAAGAGGGTGAGTTAAGACAGCACAGAAAAAGGAAGCAGGGAAGACAGGAAACCAATTAGTAATTCCTCATTGTTTCCATTTTTGAGAAGAAAAAATTAAATCAGGATTGAAATCAAGGGATGCAGTAATATTGAAACACCCATGAGCAGGGGAAACCGCTACAACACCGACGCACACATGAACTAGGGAGGAGGGGGACAACACACAAACTCTGTAGCCAGCGTTTCCATCTGTGTTCAAGCACTGGGTCATGTCGCAGATATCGTATTTGTGTCAGTGTTCGAGGGGGGGGGCGCGTGGCTTTGTGTGTGTTTGCATATAACATACGGATACCGTGTTGCTGGAGTGCATTGTTTGGGGCTGTGTGAAAAGGTACGGAAAAAAAGATCTAAAATTAGTTCAAAGCGAGGGGAGCCCAACTGATCGAGAACACTCCCCTTTCACCCTCCTGCCCGATTCTCCCTCACACTTACATGTGTTTCTGATCCATGGAGGAAGTCGTTTAGGGCCTGTGGATCGCTGTGGGAGAGGAAAGACAACGTCAAGCAGAGCAACAAAACTCCAGAGCATACACCAAGGACTGAAAAAGCTTGCTTTCCACCTGTACCAACAGCAACCTTCCTGTAGCCTAAACACCACCTTTACAAATGCATAGCTTCTGCACTTCCCAGTTTCCCAAAGTGGATATACAGGCAAGGCATGTTCAACATGATAGCCAATCATTGCCAAGATCACTTTTATGACCGTGGCCTACACAGAAACACGGGCGTTTGACTTACGCGGCGAGTCATTCCAAAAACATCTTGAACCAAGCCAAAGGTCTTTGACAGAATACTCCTGTCTGTGCAACGGTATTCTACAGTAACACAGGGGTTGAAAATAAACTGAACCGATCTGTGAAAACTCACCAAATTACATCTAGCAAGCACCTGCCATCTTCATCGTCCATGTCAACTGCAAAGCAATAGCACAGGAGGTTAAGTGCGCACACGTGCACACACACACACACACACACACACACACACACACACACACACACACACTGCAAGTTCAGTAAGAGCCTGTGAACTTCAGCAAACAGGCAAGTGATAGCAAAGCGTCTGACACCCCTGGGGAGAAAGCTTAATGCTCGTTTGTTGAAACCCCTTTTCACCGTGTAACATTATTTGAACAAGTGAACCTCCCTCCTGGGCAAAAAACACGTCTGACCTAAAGAGTGCAGAGTGGCCTAACAATCTGAATGAAACTTTTAAATGCATACACTGTCATAATACCAGAGGCTGGCTATGTACACAAAATACAGACAAAAAGGACAGTGTGCTTTGATTTTTGATTATCCAGCTACCCTGAATAATCAAATATGACCTACTCTTCAATAATTAGGCCGGACACGTTTGTGTGTTCATAGACGTGACACAATGTTGAAAAACTGATCATAGGTTGAACCTGTGTGTTTTTGCTGTCTGTTTTGTGCACACTCCTGTTCGTAAGAATTTGAGTTAGAACCACACTTTCCTAAGGCTGATATTACAAGATGCATCCAAATCTAGCCTATGCATTTTATATTGGACTCTAAGCTCTAATTAAAAAACAGTACTGACTTAATATTTTCCCCCCAAAAGTACATGTTGCTATGATCTCATTATATTGATTATACATATTGCTTACAAGAATGCAACAATTATGAGACACTTGGCAGATTTGACTACTTTTACTACGCTATGCATGAATACATTGACAGTTATAAACAAGGATTTTGAGAGGTGACCATAACAAGCAAAAGATCAGGGGATGACCTCATACAGTTGCATAAGGATGACTTCCAGGCCTAGACTGAGGCCTAGGTAGGCTACAGCCTAGAATGCCCACTTCAGGTATTATAGCACTGGAAGAAAATTACAATGTTCCCATTCATTGTCATCAGTTTAGTAAGCAGAGGCTCCAGTGTGACTTTCACTGCTAGCAACTGACAGACAGCTACTTGGAGAACGCTTTCACCAGAGTGTGGAGACATCATGGCGTATGACCCCACTGCATTTGTGTGCAAAATAATCAAACCACAGTCACATCTATACCAGATTTACTTCTCTCAAAGACCAAATAATATTGTTGTTTTACTTTACTCTGAAATGTTTCAACATATACATTATAATGGGCTTGCCCTATAGAAGAACTGTTTACCCAGCCACTTTCTGAATAGACCCCAATGAAACTTTAAACAATATCATTAATCTTTGCACAAGGCTACCATATGTTCCAAACAAATCCAGTGTACAGCGCCTGCAAAGCCATGCACTCCACACCTTACTCCCTCTACCCTTAAGAACAGGTCCAATCTGAAGACCAATTAACCTTTTCTGTGTTTTGCATTTTACTTTATACTTTGTCAATTTGTTGCTGATTGTTGTGGTCTATTTATTAATCTACTTTCGGAAAATATATTCTCGGATGTGAATCTGCACCCTTTCTTTCAGCTCTGCACAGTTAGTGCAACACTGATTGGAGTCCAGAGACGAGATCAAGGGTGAACGCTTGGTAAATTATAAAAATGTCCAAGTAAAACAAAAAGGCACACTTTGAATTTATTTTCGTTAGGTACCTCGTTCTGACATCACAGGACATGCAGCAATCATGGTAAGGTGGACAACACAGAGGTGTGCACAACACTGTTTTCAGGCTGGTCTACATATGCAATGGTTTATAACAATCACTGATTCAGGAATCTCTGCCTCAAACCAAAGGGTTTTTAACAAACCAACACAAAGACAAATACAAAATGCTCTATATACAAGATTCAAAAGGCCTTGGTCAAACAGGAATATTAATTACAGGAATATTAATTACAGTGTACCGACTTCTTTTAAGTGTTGTGTACTTCAATTCATGCTCAACGTCATACATTTATACCACCTTCATGATTTTTTTCAAGACTGAAAATGTACCATAACAATCTACAGATGCATTCTATAAACTTGGGGTTGGGGGTTTTCTAAGCACAACTGCTAAAATAATGGAGGCAATCAACTGCACTGTAGCGTTTACAATGTTCACCAAAGCTATCAAACTTTTTGGAAAACTGCAACAAATGTAAAACAAGGGAGTGAGTGCTTTATGGACCATTGAGTTTCGGTAACATAATTCATGTGGCTATCAGAAAAAACTGTACTCATAGCTTCATGGCTGTTGTTTTCCCAACATACAAGAAGCAATGTCTTAAGGTTTTTTTCTGATAGCCAAGTGAAACCACCAAGACAACTCTTCAGGAAATTAGAAAAACTATATTAAATTACATTACAAGTATAAACCTGGTGATAGTGGCCTTTATCAAGATAATATAGGCTACAGAACACAAACAACCCTTGTTCTTGCCAAAATTACCTTGATTGTTAATTAATAAGTGTATCAACTCAGATGCACCTAAATGCTCTAACCTTGAAATATAAAATGTATCTACTGAACACCAATGAGTAAATAAGTGTATTGTGTGCTGGTCAACCCAATTTGTAGGTAAGAATTTATATATAATAGAGTGTTGGATGTCCCATGTAAATGCAACAGCAATTACAATTACTGGTAAGCATTTTTAAACGACAGACATCTAATTTGATCATCTGTTTCTTTGCCTGCAACCTCTAAGTAAAAACGCGCAATTTTCACTCGCGGGCTAACAAAACCAGCTTTGTGCAGTACAGAACATTGGCCCAAATTAAATAATGAACATCAAGTTAATGAGACAATACTGTGACAACAAGCCTCCACCCACACACTCACGAGCTCATTTCTATACAAACAGCTTGTTTAAAATTAACACCCATTAGGAGGCTGAAGGAGGCGGGGACCAAAGTAACACCAGGCATCGATAAACCGTACTCTCACAACCTGTGTACACAACACGGCAAGAAACTTCTGCCTGCTATCTGTTCTCCAGCGAAATTACTTAATTTCGATTACTGGAGGCTGGGCAGATGGGGAAAGACGGATGAAGAAAGAGGGGGAGGGAAAGAAAAATAGGAAAACATGGTTGTAATGTGCTGTTACTAACAAGGTAGCATACATCTGTATTAGCTAACCAATCTGTAATTGTTTTCCATAAACGACATTAATCCTTTTATTAAGAACTGTCGACTTGTCCCTTGTCTGCCCCTACATGAGAAGGCTATGACAATTCTAATAAGCAGTTATGATATACAAGCACAGTAGATCTTTATATAAATATATAAAAACACGCTTAAACGCAGTGTCTATATATATATATTTGGCAATTTAATCACATTGTTGGAATCATTAGTCATTTGACAACAACGTTAATTTAATACTTTTCTGAACATTATAAGGATATCACAGTTGAGTATGAATGTACATTTGCTCCCCTAAAAGCAATTGCGTATAAATATTGAGTTAGCTAGCTAATGTTGGGATACTCTTGGACCGGGGGTATGTTTGGGCAATCAGTTTATATTCGATCGTTTGCCTGGTCGTGCGGGATTCTGGCATTTTGAAGGAGGTAAATAGGGTGTTTGCGTTCCGCTTGGTGTGTGCGAATGATGCAGCTTTAATAGAGTTTACAGATTTATAGAGAAATTGCTACATTGTAACAAACTCACCCGAGACGATAGAGGTGCAGGTAGCGCGGGGTCTCCAGAACAGCCCCGCACGGGTTTCCATACAGGACCCGACAAAGCAACACTCAGGCAGAGACGGGAAGCCCGTAGCTTTTGCCTGTTCAATAAACAAACTTTCTGATGCAAACTGTGGAAGTCAGTCGTATGTTCATTTTTGGCCAATTCAGTGAACTTTATTTATTTCTTATTTTAATAAATTGTGCATCCAAACATTGCTCCTATTTTGGTTACGACAGAACTAGTCCATGTAGATGAATCAAGACGTACTGGACATTGTGAAATATCACTATTTACGTTTATACAATTTAAATGTTTGTAGAAATATTTACACATTTTTAAGTTTCTTTCTCTCTCTTTCGCTACATATATATGGGTTTAAGCTAGTATTCAGTGCAAGAATTGGGAAACTGATTTAGAACTGAAAAACGGATATGAAAACAGGAATGATACTCAGACAACACTTTAGCCTCAGAAATGACCGATAATACAGTTACTGTCATTTGTGGTAATGTTAATGCATTTGTCTATCTAGATCTCTACCTTTTTTTTTTTACACTAATTGCTAATTGTCCATTTATGTAATAGGTACCCAAGTGAATATTTTGGTATTATAAATAAGCCTGTGTGTATAGTACTGAAGGCACTGAAATAAACGTGGTAAAATAACTTTGAAAATAGTAAGCACCGACGTGGTTCTACATATTTGAGACGATTTCTTTCATCACAATGAATTTGCTAATTAGGCGAATGAGTGAGCCACTTCTTCCTGGGTCTTAAAACAGCTAGTGTAAAAAAAACGTCGAATTTGATTGGACCAAACCCTATAACGTCACAAAGAAGTGGGTGGTATTGACTAAAGCAATCTTGCTCGTTGGTTGGCTGTAATGTATGTGATTGACAAAGCAAGGAAATCATTAATAAGCAGGCGTGGTTTTGTATGTTGTTTATAGTCTGTGATTGGTTGAATTTGAATTAGTGCATGCATTTTGTTTACCTTTGGGTGGGGCTTTGGAGGGGTATATGTAGAGGGTAGCAAGCCAGTGAAAGTGTTAGAGACTGTACGGAAATGCAAGAGGAAGAGTTCTAGGCGTAGGCAGTTGGTCTATTGGTCTATTGGAAACACTCCAATGGAAAAGGTCTATTTGATATATTCGTTCAGAACTACGTGATGCGTGTGTGTGATGTCTAACAGACAGATGTTATCCGAAAACAGGATACAACAGGATGATAACAAGGATAACAATCTTGGACCCCTCATCCCTTGAGTGGCTAATAAAGAATACCGTTGGGAGCACTTTAGATAAATCAACGAATAGCTAGCTTGCTACTTTGAATACAATGCTGTGCACCCTAATGCTAACGCTTTACCAGAAATTATACTTTTTCGAATTTCTCGCTTTATCATCCTATTTTATTCTCCTTTCTTCTGGCTGTAGTTGCATAAATACTCCACACGGGGGCATGTACTGCATTTTTATCCCTTAACTCCACTTGACTAAAATCAATGAATTATCCTTTGTATTTTTGTTTGAATAGCTTCTACTTGTGATTACACATTTTCAAATAAACTTTTAAGTCAAATAATACCTCTCCCTAATAATTTTTCATTGTAATATTCAAAACGTGCATATTGCACTGTAGACACAAGCTTGTTACTCACAGGTATTTACAGCCATTTGAAGATGCGCTCTCATTTTACATGACAAACCTTAAACATCCTATAGTGTACTTCATAATTCATAAGCTACAGGAACGGAATGGTTTCTGGTGGCCATATTGCTGCATGTTGTTACATGTCATGAGCAACTATGCTATTCAATTTATGATCATGCCTTTTGTTGACTACTGACCGAACTTCTGGCCATTTGTATTATAATTGTGAAATATCTCTCCTCTTCCCTCTATGTTAAGGGATGGGTAAAGGAAAACTTAAAAATAAAAAGAATTGCCAAAAAAAGAGCAGCTATGCTTGGAGGCACATACCAAGATTTTTAAAATAAAGTTTTATGTATTGAAAGTGGTACAAACTGCTGGAGAAATAAAAATATTTAAACATGAACCCTTGAACAGCCATTTATTGTCACGAGCCAGCTTTCCTTATATGTAGAATATCTAAAACTTTTTTTTCATTGGACACAATCTGGAATCATTTTAATTTGTGTATTTCATTCATTTTCTTCTAAATTTTCAATCCCAATTTGGAATTTCACATGGTTGTTGCCACCTGCACGCTGCATTGTGCACAGCTCAAATACACTCTCATGCAAGTGGGCACCTAGTCTGGACTCCATACATATTCTCCAGAGAATCTGGAAGAAAAGTTACAGTTTGTGAGATTAGTTTCCTACAATCTGGTTGGTTATGCCAAGACTCAGCCAGAATTATGTTATAGATCAATGTTTGATCATGAGATCATGATTCGTCAGAAGAAGTAACTGACCATTGGTTTATTAGCAAAGCACATTCCCAGAATTGGGGTGGACATATTCGCATGAGAGTGTCAATTTAGTAATGCTCATAGTACTGTAAGGTTATGGACATGACAGATGAGGTCGTGGGCACCTGGCACAGTGGTATGCAGTGGTAATCTGAGGGAACCTGGCACATTTAGACACACCCTATCCCTGGCAAGACAAGACCAATTGTGTTCCACTGCTGTGAACTTCTGCTTATGGTTGTCTGGTGAAAGAGCCAAGGTCACATCTGCAACAGAAGGGCCTTGTCTGTTCTTATGGCGAGTGCCTTTTACTGACTGAGTCCCTCAGGTGAATGGTTTATTTATCAACCACAAAAAAATATATAAAATAATATATATATAATATTTTGTATAGATGTGTGTGTGATTCTAACGAAACGAATTATTACTCCTAGCATGTATTTTTGAAAGGCTGCCATTTAAATTATTACAAAATAAATGTAAATGTATGCATTCACCACTGTAAGTCGCTTTGGATAAAAGCGTCTGCTAAATAGCATACATATTATACTAAAAAGCAACTTTAACGTTTCTACTTTTAGTTCGATTTAACATTACATACTTTCAACGTTCAAGTTGGTCCAGTTTAAGAATAAAAAACACCTAAGAACAAATCAACAAGAATGAACAACTTTCCCCTTTACTCTCTTTATTTTTTAATGGATCGGACAATTATTGCAATAATTACACTGTCACTGACACTATTCTATCACTCTGTCTCATATATGCTACTAATTCATACACCTAGAATTGCCGAACACATTGCTGAACAAAATCACGTCAAAATATGTGGATGCAAAAATGTGAATAGCCAATGAGCGCTGGCTCTGAGCACATGGCTATGAATGGGGGCTAGTGGAGGCTACACTAGCTATTCACGAGACCGTTGATGTCCGTTATGCCCGCAAGGATCGATTGACGATCTTGCTAGCTAACGTTAGCCTCGTCGGAAAACAACTGTTGAAACTACTTATTGCTATTACTATTGAAACGGGCAGCTAGTCATCTAGCTGACTTAAATGTCAGGAAGGAAACAGTTCCTACCTGCATAGATTGCTAGATCACAGAGGTGAGTTGCTAACCAATATGGCTAGCTAGTGTTGTTTATGTATTGACTAACAAAAGAGTTGGCCTCTTTCACCGCAGGGTTTGTTGATATTTCTGCCATACTATTGCGAGCCAATTATGTTAGCTAGCTACAGTATTCAGATTACTGACAATTTGACAGTTTATAAGTCCTTGGGTAGCACTAAATAGTTGTAATGTAATGTAATGTAATGTACTAGCTGTCTAGCCAGCTAACGATCACCAGATTGCTAGCTAGCGACTGCGGATTGTGGCAAAAGAGTGCTAAACTAAAATTCTGTGAGAGGCACATGACTGCCATTGCTAGTTAGATCGTCAATGTTTTAAATGAATAGCTTAATCAGCTACCAATATTTTTTGTACCTAGCCGTAAATGTTAGCTAAACGATTTTTGGGGGGATAATTTTTTCTAAAAAAACTGATTATTCACCGCCAATTATGCACCCGTAAAATATAGACAAAACGTGTTGTGTTTCAGAAGGGCGAAGCCATGGCGCAGCAGCAAGGGACACTTTCAGCAGGTCAGGTTTTGGAGAAGGACAATTTTGACTCCTCTGAACTGCATTTGCACCCCCTTCCAACAAACGAAGAGCTCCCAGTTAACGAGGTTATCTCCATTAACACCCTCACGCCACCAGTGCCATCTCTGACCATTTTAAAGCCAGAACAGCTGGTCATGGCAGAGTCTGAGAGAGCCAGGGAACACGGTGAGCGTAGGTTTGTGGGTTCACAGTTTTGTTTGGGGGTGCAGTCTCTCAGCACTTACTTTCAGTTTGAAAAAAATGTGAATTCCTGTGCATTGCAGTGCATTGGATTAATCAGTGAATACCTTCCTGAGAAATCACATGGATTCTACACATGTGCATTTTTGGGACATTTCACATGTGATTCACGTGTATACCACACATTTCTACACATATTGTCACATTTACTTCACAGGTATTCACATATAAAAACATACACATGTGTTTTTGGACATTTCACATGTGAAATTCATGTGATTCTTCCATTAGGGTAATTAAGTATTTCATTTCCCTGCAGGAGTGCTGATTTCAGATACCTCTTCTGATCCAACCATTAAGGCTGTGAATGAGGATCCCTTATGGGTGTCAGTGGCAGTGTCTACACAGAGTGCCAGGATCCAAAGCCATGAGTGCTCCCTGTGTGACAAAATGTTTGGCACTGCTAGTGCCCTCAACAAGCACCTGCTGAGTCACCAACAAGAGCGGCCGCACGTTTGCCCGATCTGCCAACGGGCGTTTAAACGGCATGATCATCTGTGAGTTTCGCACCTACATTCTGTAATAGCAAACTGTTGAATCCACTTCAATCCGCTCTCTCTCATTCACGGCATACATTACACAAAAAATGAGATTTTATAATTGGCTACCAAAATTGGGAGAAAAAACGGAAAAATCAGAAAAAAAAAAAAAAATGTCTCCCAATTTCACCCGCTATTAATCCAACTATCCCCCCCCACAAGCTTGCAGCCCGCAGCTATGGGACCAGCCACTACTCTGGTACCGGCAGTGGTAGGAACGGCGAACCGCGTCCTCAGAGACGGAAATCATTCAGTGCCAGCTGTGATTCTGATATAGCCAGAGAAGCTTTCTGTGCATGCGGCGAGCTCATGCCGGCTTTCCCCCCCCCTCCCTGGGGCAGACAGCCAATTACCGCCCCCTAGCGGTACTCCCGGTCAGAGCCAGGCTGGCGCAACCGGGTATTGAACCCCGGCTGCAGTGGGTAGTGCCTTCACTGTTGCGCTACCCGGGGGCCGCACATTACACGACTTGTAAAATCTTAATGTCGGAGAAACCCTCATATTAAACGATTGTTCTGGGGAAAGTCTGTCCGTCCTACACCTTCCGATGTGAGTGCTCATATTATATGGCACTTCCTGTCCATGTAGCATGATTCCTAGCCCTGCATTTTTGTTTTGATGTAGGGAAAAATGGGTCAGTGAGCTGTAGTACTCGTGTGTACGTTATTGGGCTATTGGCAGCAGTCCCTGCTCAATCAGTTCTGTAGCACTTCCCACAAGACATGACAAAAATTTCTAAAATATTTCAGGATTTCTGGGTGTCTTAGAGCCACCTAGAGAAAACGTTGGAGCAATTATCAGACCATCGACCCTGATCCAAGCCTACATTCTCAGGATTTCACTCCCAACAATTAAAATTAGTCTGGGACAGCATAATCGAGGCAATATTGGCTTGAAATTATGTCTTGTATGCAGGGCATTACTTACTAACTTCTTCTGAACTAAACAATAAGCTCTCAGTGCTCTCAGAGGAAACAACTCTGTCTTATCCTGTTGACCCGATGTAGTTGTGGTTGTGTAGTTGTGGTTGCCACTGCCAACAGTTTAGCAGCAGCACATTTTAGTAGTAGCACCTTTTCTGTGTCCACAGCAACGGCCACATGTTGACCCATCAGAAGAGGAAGCCCTTTCCCTGCCTGGAGCCGGGCTGTCAGAAGAGCTACTGCGATAGCTATGCCCTGAAGCGCCATTGCGCCTCCCAGCACAGGTTCTTCCTCGTGCCACCCCCTCCCGTCTCAGCTCAGGTCCACTCAGCCACGGGCACGTGGGGTGACTTCTCCCCCTGTTTAGGAGGCCAAGGGGGCCACAACGACTACCACTCCATCTTTTTCTCCCCGCCAAAGCCTGTGTCCAAACCTCAACACAAATGCTCAGGTTACGCAGGCCTTGCGGGTTTCGCCAGCTACCCTGGATTCGCTTCCACAAGCAGCCTCGGGGCGAGCGGCTTCCAAGAGTCTGCGGCACCTCAGGCCTCGTCTCTCCTAGTCCTGGACTCCTGGGACCAGAGGGAATCTAAAGGCCTGTGTGGTGAGGCGGCAGGTGAGCCCCACGCCTCTCAGTTGTTGTCCATAACCCCCCAGTGGGTCTCCAGTCCGGAGCGCGAGGTCAGCACCGTCAGTGCAGTGCAGAGCCCTGGGTCGAGGATGGGCGGCCTGGGTCCTCACTACTGGGGGAGCGGGTTGGATTTCCCCGCGTCGGAGTTTAATGCCCTGGAGGAGATGCTCTCCTTACAGTCCACCAAGGAGACCTTGAGCTCCGGGGGGGCGCCCCACCCCGAAACCTCCACCACGTCCACGATGAGGCGACCCACCATCATCATCAAGCAAAAACTGCGCCAGGCCAATCCCAGGGGCAGGGCCCGGCAGCAGCCTTGGCCGGACTCTTTCGCTAGCCTCAAAACCCCCGTTGGTACTCCCAAAAGTGCGAATAACTCCACCATAAGCCAGCCCAGCCCAGCTCGTACCCCCAACCCGCCCGGGCAGGGGGGGACGGAGGTGTGGAAGAAGAGGGTGAGGAAGAAGAAGGTGAAGGAGACAGATCTTCTGACCCCGCCATTTCCGCCACCCCTCCCTGCTTTGGTCGCTGCCGCTCGACGCCAGCGTTCACACCCTCTATATCTTGCCTCTCCAAGCCAGGTGGCCATGGCCTCTTTCAGTACAAATAGCACCTCTCAGCCCTCAAAGGTACTGATCTCCACAGGAAAAATCTATGTTTTCACTATGTATATATTAGTATGTATATAACCAGTAATAGCGGTTAAGAATAGGTAATGATGAGAACGGTGCCATTGAGCCCATCTAGGCTCGTCATATAAGTACACAGTCAGTTGTAGACCAATAAGTACTATAACAGATGATACTTAGAACATCACTGCCCACTTTTTCAGGTATTTGTTATTTCCATTACTCAAGTGTCTAGGATCATGATTGGGAAACTGATTAAAGTAGCCCTTTAATAGTTTTGAACCATACATACTTTATTGCTGTATAAAACAGAGCAGATAAATCTAGAAGAATGATTGCTGTGAATCCCTTTTGGGATCTGAGCTGGCAAATGCCAAATGGAAGACGTGACATCGACTTGAAACACCACACAGGGCTCATAGGAGACTTACAGCTCTAGGTCAAATAAATATTTAACAATGTAATATTTAACACTTTAACACCAGTGAAATTCAAGCAGATTACTAACAATTTTAAAAGAAAAAAACATTGTACTTTCACCCAATATTCAGAACAAAATTCTTCTTTCATATGACAACGTTTTTGGTTTAGTAACATTTTTCATTGAAAATCCCTAGGAGGATCTGCAAGAGGCATTCTTTGTCGAAGACGTTCTTTTCCATTTAAAGGGTTAAATTATTTGAAATGGCCCCGGTCTGCAGTCAGAATCAAGACGTCTATTTGGGTAGAGACTGGGTGTTAAAGAAAGTGTTTTCATCTATGCTGTTCCTCACATCAGGGTGAGAAAGGGGAGGAGGATATGGGACAGTGGCAAGAGGCCCCGGAGGTCTCCTACTCTGTGGAACTTTCGCCCCTGGTCATACCCGTCTCAGTGCCAGTGTCAGAGAGGACGGACGTGGCCCCAGGGGACATAGATGGGGAGCCTGCCATTAACCCTGCACCCCTGGCAGTAAGCACAGCAAAGCAGGGGTTCCCAAACCTTCTGAGCTCGTAAGCCACTTAGCGAGAGAATGCATTTTCCGTGACCCATCCCGTACTAAAGTACAGCGTGGAATATTTTGGAATTATGGAATTAAAATGTTTTTAACATGTGTCAAAACAACTAAACGTTCAAATCCCTTTCTCTTTGCTGGCATGAAGGGTACCGATGACGTGTTCCTTCTTTAAATTGGGAGCTTTCTGATACGATACCTAGACAAATTGTACAGTGTATTTTTTTGCACACGTGCATTGTGGGTTGATGAAAAGAAAAAAAGGAAATTGGATTTTGGGTTAACTTGAGTAAACTTGAGACTTGAGTAAAGTCTTGGGTAAAGTCTCTTCAAAAATCTTTTATCTCAATGGGATGTCATGGATAAATTAAAAGAAATTAATTCAGTGCTTCCCGGAAGGCGCAATGGTAAAGGCACTCGTCCAGAGTGCAGGTTGCCCACTGCAGCCAGGGTTCGATTCCCCGGCTGCACCAGTTCTGGCCGGGAGTATTGCTAAGGGGCGGAAATTGGCTTTCCGCCTCAGGGAGGGGGGAGGGAAGCCAGCACGAGCTCGCCGCATGCACAGAAAAGCTCCCCTGGGGTATGAGTCCAAATCATAGGCAACGGCTAGGCGGTTCGTCACTGCCAGTGCCCAGGGTAGTGGCTGGCCCCATAGTTGTAGGTGACGGGTTTGTGGGGGAGGGAAATTGAATCAGTAGAGGGTAGGGGAAAAATTGGGAAAAATAATTTAAATAATTTTTTATTGAACCTTTAATTGTCTCATTGAGATTAGAAATCTCTTTTTCAAAAATAAATTAATTCAAATAAATCATGAAAATATAAGCGGTGTTTATCCCAGAATATTCAAAAGAAATAAGCACTCTTGTTTTCCTTCCCCTAACCCAGGCAAAGAGACCGCAGGGGAGCACCGGGGCATTGAAGAGGGCCCATCGCTTTGAGCTGCTGACGACGCTGTTCATCCCCCCTCCCACGCCCCTCCAGCAATCCCCAGGCTCTGTCTTTGAGGAGGGGGTGGTGGGTGGTCAGTGGTGCCGGGCGGCGGGAGGGTACCCCAGCCAGCTGCGGTCTCCCATGTACCTGGCCGACCACCTGCTGAACCCCAGCTTCCAGCCCCTCCATACACCCCCCCGCCCATGCTGAGCCCCGTACGCCCAGGCACCGGCCTCTATTTCAGCACGCTGCTGCCCCCCCACCCCGGCCCTCCCCCCCTGAGCACGTACACCGCCACGCTAGGTCAGTGTAAGGTAGGGTTTTCAGCTCACTTTAATATGGCAGTGCAGTAGGAGAGGACCTGGGCTAATGGTTTGGGGAACCGGGATTCCCAGGTGGTGGGGCACTGCCGTTGTACCCTTGAGCAAAGATACTTAACGTGGTTTGCTTCAGTAAATAGCCAGCTGTGTAAATGGATTGTATGAAAAAAGTATGTATGTAAGCTGTATACGTTTTCTGGATAAGAACGTCTGCTAAATGTAAATGTAGCACTTGACTATAGAGAGGCTATACATACATCTGTCTTCCATGAGAAGATGTCTAATGTAGGCAAGTGCAATAACAGATTACTGACCCTCACTCCTTTCACCCAACTTAGACTTAGAAGTCAAATGTCATTACTGTGCCTCTTTGTTGCGGACAGACTGCCTGACACACGGCCATATCTGACCAGCTAAATGCGGGTCCTGTGGGTTGAGGAGCAATCAGAGATTGTAGATCCTCACACCATTGATTCAACTGTGACCGCTTGTGGTTAAACCATGTTACTGTTGACTGTTGATGTAGACATGCAAATGTACCAATGACCATAGCCTTGGGGTAATGGTAATAAGTTAATTACATACCCGGGACGGTGCAAGCCTAGGACATTTGATTAGGCCAAGATTTATTCATTGATTTATTGTATCCCCCCTACGTTTTCATGTTAATAATTGTCCCATTGGAAATGAGTTCTCCCCTGCAACATTTGATGCTCTGTATCCCCCCAGATGCGGCAGATGGTATCTCCCTCGTGATGGATGACACAGTCGTCACTATTGAGCCGTGAGTTTACTCCACAGCCACGAAGCTCTATAAATAACCAGTACAGTGTGTCAGTGCCCTTTGTTCATCCTGACTCCATGTTTTCACAGGATGCGTGCCATCAATTGTCAACAGTTATACTAGGTCTGATGTCGACTTTACGCACTTCTGTATTCCTTAAAGATCACTACCTTTAAGGAAAATCACTATCTGTGTGATATGAAAATGACCGTGGTGTGTAACATCGTGACATTGTTTGTTTGATTGTCAGATTCCCCGGTGTAGGGCCACTTACAAAGGGACACTTACTGTGCTGTACTCCTGTGGAACTGAGAGGCGCAAGTGTGTGTACTCCTGTGGAGCTGAGAGTCGCAAGTGTGTGTGTGAATTTCAGGAGGATCAACGTGGGCTCCCGTTTCCAGGCGGAAATCCCCCCGCTGCGTAACCCCCTGCTCATGCTGTATGAGGGGCACCCTGCCCAGCTTGTCTGGGCGCCCTGGGGAGACCTCGCCAGCAACCCCAGGACTCAGCAAAGGGGTGCGCTGCTCATACACACATGTGGACACGACGCACCCACAAACGGGCACCAAGCGCACACAGGCACACACACTTACTCTTACACACACATATGCACACGCACGCACCCACCCATGCAAGGTTAAATTCTTCAAACCACATACACTCATAGTGGTAAATTCCTTATATAGATGTGCAGCTCAAGTGTGAAGTTTTGCACCACAGTTGGGCTCTTTTCCATTTCAATTCATTCATTTATTTAAAAGACCTCATAGAATATTATGCCCATTTTTCAATTCATTCATTGAATTTAAATTAATTGACTGAATTGAAAGGGAATTTAATCCGACTGTTAAGTTATTTTATACTGAGATTGTTTCTGCTTGTCTGGGTCATAGTGACAGAGCT
Organism: Aldrovandia affinis; assembly: GCA_029706075.1. Classification (NCBI taxonomy): domain Eukaryota; kingdom Metazoa; phylum Chordata; class Actinopteri; order Notacanthiformes; family Halosauridae; genus Aldrovandia; species Aldrovandia affinis. The sequence goes on from JAINUG010000065.1 coordinate 601,553, forward strand.
TCTGGATCTGTGCTGTTCCAGCGTGCTGCCAGGTGGGGGCGCCAACACAGAGCTGGCGCTGCACTGTCTGCATGAGGTTCAGGGCGACATTCTGGTGAGCAACAGCAGAGTCTCCCTCAAAGTGGAGGTGAAGCGCTTTTGTTCTGGCTGAAGTGTTTTATCGCCAGTTCCCTGGCTCAGGTGTTTGTGCATGATGCTCCACCAGGCGGCTCTCGATTTGCTGTTAATCCGGGGAGATTACTACGCCTGCTTGTGCAATACAAGGGATTATCACTACTCAGGTACCCAGCTCTGTTCTCTGACCAACCCTAAGAAAGGAGAGTGATCATTCAACTGATCCAGGATCAGTGCATGCATTTATTTAGGCCAAAACTGTAATGCATTGGTTCTTTAACTTTTTAATTAAAAAATTTTAAAAATTAAAAAATTTAATTTTAAGGTGTTCTTAAAACAGGACAGGATTCTGGGAATGTTTGATCATTCAAAATAATTTCCCACAGATGAACAAAGCATACTGTATATAGACAGATTTGAATTGATTTGATTGTAATTGCTTGTTCAATTGAAAACATACTTAACGCTAATTTTCTGAGAGGCATGTGCATGTATGTATTTTGAGCACACACTGGACTTGAACTGCTTACATTTCAGTAAAAACTGGAAAATGGGGTGTTCTAAAACCTTTGACCGGTAGTGTATACAGGGGGTAGACAAAATAATGGGAAGGAAGGACTCGTACTTTGTATTTTGAGTCTACACACATTTTAAAATCAACATTTTAATATGAGTTTCTAAAGCAACATGAGAGATCTAACAGATTTTTAAAGAGGTCAAATAGTTGGTGCCCAAATTGCAGGTGCGCCACCACAAAAACAGCAAAATTATTTAATGTGTCGATCGTAAAAGTGTCGAAAATCATGATGGCGCACTCTAAACATGGAAAAACTGCATCAGGAAAGAGGAACAGTGGTCACAAGTTGACGCTCACCGACAAGGATAGATGTCTAACAGGGTAGTTGCTAAAAACCACAAAACAACAGCCTCAAAAATGACCACAGAACTGAATCTACAGCTTTGTGGTAGGGTTGCCATTCAAGAGTGGTTTCATGAACACCAGGATGAAGTTGAACACCTTCCATGGTCTCCCAAATCACCAGATCTAACAAACATCATTGACCCTTTATGGGAAGTTCTGGAATGTAGAGTGCACAGGAGATTTCCACCACCTCCATCTCTCAAAGAACTGGAGGCTTTCCTTCTTGATGATTGGTCCAATATCCCACTAGTAACAGTTTGTATAACTGCATTCCAAGAAGTATTGAAGCTGTTGTGAAGGCAAAAGGCACCTAACTCCTTATTAGTTAATAAACACATATATGGTTTGCTGTGTCCATTATTGTGTCTACCCCCTATATTTTGCTACTGCATGGTGGTGATATATTTGATTTTCACACATGATTTTTCATGTCCATCACCTCTTTGTGATCCATTACCAGACTTCTAGATACCGGTTCTGTATCCACACCCATAGTTCCAGAACCAACGCTTTGTTCTGCAACTGATTTAAACCTTTGATTCTGTCAGGGTCAGACCACTGGACCACCCGGGAGAAGAGACTGTTCCGTAAAGCTCTGCTCACCCACAACAAGGACTTCCGGCTTGTTCACAGTATGGTGAGAGCTTATTCCAACAGCACAACCTTCAGGCCTAGTTGGTATAGCATGACACTGGCAATGCCAAGGTTGTGGGTTTGATCCCATGGGACTACATGTCTGTCGTTGGGATGGGACGTTAAAAACTGAGGTCCTGACTCTCTGTGGTCATAAAAGATCCCATGGCGCTTTTCGAAAAAGAGTAGGGTGTTAACTTGGTGTCCTGGCCAAATTCCCAACCAAGTTCACCCGGGTGGGTGCTGCACATTGGTGGTGGTTGAGGTGAGTTGCCCCTATTGCTGTAAAGCGCTTTGAGTTTCTTGGGGAAAAAAAGCTATATAAATCCAATGTTCATTCATTCATTCATTCATTCACTGCCAGACATCAAGCTATATCCTTTTTTCCATTTTATTTGTTTAACCAGTTAGTTCTATTACATTTTGTACATTCCTGTGTTTCTCCCAATTTAATGGCCAATTATACCCTCTATTTATTTTTATTTGCCCTCCACACACGAATTCGCCACTCGTCTACGAGGCAAGCTAATTATCCATTCTCCAAGGGCAGCGAACTCTGCTTCCTTCAAGATAAAATTTGCCCACCCACCCTTATGCGCTTTCTCTGCAAATTCGTGCCTGCTCACCCAACCCCTCCCGCTGGGACAGATAGCCAAAAGCCGCCCGCCCCCAATTGGGGCTCCCCACTAGGGCCGGTCTGCTACAGTCTTGTTTCGAACAGCGACTGTGATGGGCAACTCACACTCGGAAAGGACCAGCCAATATGGGTGCATTAGACCGCTGCTCTATCGGAGGACCCTTAAAATCTATTTTCAAGAGAGACCTGGCCAAGATAGCACCAGTCAAATAAGTATTTGGACAGTGACACAATTCTCATAATTTTGGCTCTGTACGCCAGCAAAATGGATTTTCAATGAAACAATCAAGATGTGCTTTAAGCGTAGACTTTCAGCTTTAATTTAAGGGTTTTTTCAAAAATATTGTATGAACCGTGTAGGAATTACAACAATTTTTATACATAGCCCCCCCAATTTTAGGGGCTCAAAAGTAATTGGACATAATCATAAATTAAATTGTCATTTTTAATACTTGGTTGCAAATCCTTTGCAGTCAATGACTGCCTGAAGTCTGGAACCCATAGACCAGACACTGGGTTTCTTCCTTGGTGATGCTCTGCCAGGCCTTTACTGCCGCTGTCTTCAGTTCTTGTTCTTGGGGCATTTTGCCTTCAGCAAGTGAAATGCATGCTCAATTGGATTCAGGTCGGGTGATTGACTTGGCCATTGCAGAACATTCCACTTCTTTTCCTTAAAAAAGTATTGGGTTTCTTTCACAGTATGCTCCGGGTCATTGTCCATCTGCACTGTGAAGCGCCGTCCAATGAGTTGAAGCATTTGGCTGAATCTGAGCAGATAATATAGCCCTATACATTTCAGAATTCATCCTGCTGCTTTTGTCAGCAGTCACATCATCAATAAATACAAGGGAACCAGTTCCATTGGCAGCCATACATGCCCACGCCATAACACTACCTCCACCATGCTTCACAGATGAGGTGGTATGCTTCTGATCATAAGCAGTTCCTTCCCTTCTCCATTCTCTTCTCTTCCCATTATTCTGGTACAAGTTGATATGTCTCATCTGTCCATAGGATGTTGTTCCAGAACTGTACAGGCTTTTTTGGATGTTTTTTGGCAAACTCTAATCTGGTCTTCCTGTTTTTGAGGCTTACCAATGGTTTACATCTTGTGGTAAACCCTCTGTATTTACTCTGGTTGTTGACTCTGACACAGATACGCCTACCTCCTGGAGGGTGTTCTTGATCTGGCCAACTGTTGTGAAGGGGTTTTTCTTCACCAGGGAAATAATTCTTCTGTCATCCACCACAGTTGTTTTCCGTGGTCTTCCGGACCTTTTGGTGTTCCTGAGTTCACCATTCTTTTAAAGAATGTACCAAATAGTTGATTTGGCCGCACCTAATGTTTTTACTATCTCTCTGATGGGTTTGTTTTGGTTTTTCAGCCTAATGATGGCTTGCTTCACTGGCAGTGACAGCTCTTTCAACTTCATATTGAGAGCAACAGCTGTCACGTCTTGTGTTCTTGTTTCCCGTAATTAGGTGTTTGTAGTTTATTCCATGTTTTCCTGGTGGTCCGGTCCGTGTTTGTACTTTCGCTTACCTGTCTCATCATTGTATTATTGTTTTCACCTGTTCCTCATGTGTCTGATTGCAGTTAGCTGCATTCGTGTTAATTCCTGATTGTTTCTCGTTATGTCTGACGTAGTTAAGCTGTTTGTTTTCCCATGTTCGTTGCCAGATTGTCTTGTGCTTTGCCTATGCTTTCACAACTTTCCAGCGGTTTCTTTGTTTACCCGTGTTTTGTTTCATTGTGTTTTTGTTCGTGCTCCCGTGTTTGTCTGTATCTCAGTCTTGTTCCCGACCCACCTGTTCGTGCTCCTTGTGGTTCCAGCCCCGCTCCTCTCTGTGTTCCCCGGACTGATTTCCTGTTATCGACCTCCTGCCCATTGACCACGTCTTGCCTGCCTGTGACACAGCTGAAGGCTGAAACGAACTTTGCCTGTCCCCGATCACTCTTTGGATGCCTGTATTGCCCTGATTGCTCCTGTTTGACCATTGCCTATTGTTTTCGCAATAAAGGACATTATTGCATTTCTGGGTCCGCGCCTGGTTTTCTGGTACCAATCGTGACAAACAGCAACAGATTCCAAATGCAAATGCAACACTTGAAATCAACTCTAATCAACTCTAGACCTTTTATCTGCTTACTTGTAAATGAAATAATGAGGGAATAACACACACCTGGCCATGGAACAGCTGAGCAGCCAATTGTCCAATTACTTTTGGTCCCTTTTGATTAATCTCATATGGATGAATATACCCTCAAATTAAAGCTGACAGTCTGCACTTCAACCTCATTGTCATTGTATCCTTTCAAACTCAAAGTGTTAAAGAGTACAGAACCAAAATAACAAAAAATGTGTCACTGTCCAATTAATTATGGCGCTCACTGTATGTACTACATAATGACTGGGCAAGCCTTTCACGTTCCTGACTGTGTGGCACTGTGTCTCCCTCAGCTGAAGAGCAAGTCTGTGCCACAGTGTGTGGAGTATTACTACGCCATGAAGAAGCAGAAAAAATTTAAACTGCGCAGTCGGGCATCAGAGAGTAAAGAAGAAGATGGCGCCAACTCTGTGAGTGTGAAAACTGCCTATGCGCAGGTTGGACAAACACAAATAACTGACAAAATGAGGTGTGACTACAACCCAACACAGAATAGACCAATGACTAAAGACACAAGGAGCAATGAAGCACAGAGATTTACCGCTAACTGGTCAGCCAAATATCAAATGACACTTAAGATTTGAGGTTGATGATGTATTGTAAAATGCAGACCTGTTTCAAACATGTATTTGAAATTAACTCTTTAGATGCTGGTAAAGTTTGAAAACAAACTTTTCAATTATTATTTTTTGCCAGGGCACAAATTTTCAACATAACATGTTGTTAACCTAAACGTACAATCATGAAAGAATATATTTTTTCTTTTGCTCTGAATAATGGTGGAAATAGGTCAACAAAATTGTAATGAACCTTTGGAATTTGACTGAATTTCTAAAGAGTTAAAGTATTTCAAATTATGTATTTGACCCTGGTGTGGTAAAATGCTTTGTTTAGGTTGACAGTTGGGTTAATTTTGTTTGTGCAATAGATGCTGGACTCTCCATGCGTCCCTGAGACCCCTCTGTTAGGACGAACGGGCACCCGAAGATGGTTGGCAAGACAGGGAGAAGCGCAGGGGGGTCCCAATGCCACACCAAGCGCTCCGGGATACCCTTGTCAAGAGTGTGGGCGGTGAGTGGTGCATAACTGTCCAGAGAAAGATAAGCCTCATTCCCATTACATGTGTGGAAAGAACTTTCAATTTCCACTTCAGGATTTTTGAAGTACTTTTTATTGGCTGGCTGCTAGAACAAAAAGGCAGTAAATATCCGCACACTGCTTTTTGATCTCAAGTGTGTTTTTTTCATTTTTTAAACATTTTTATCCATATCTGGTCTTTGTCAGGTAAAGGTGACCACGTTTAAATAAATAATCAGTGATCGATTAGTATCTGTGTGTCATTGTTTCATAATTTGAATATTGGTTACATACAATTAATTGAAATGTTCAATCATCATGCTGTTTTGTAAATAAATGTAGATAGTTAATAGATACGATTCAATTAAATGTAAAAATGTATAATTGGCCTGGCGGATGGCGCAGCGGTCTAGTGCACCACGCTTTGGAGTGGTGTGCGCTGCCCGTCAGAGACGCGGATCAAAACCCGCGTTTCTACCAGACCGGCCCTGGTCATCAGCCCGATCGGAGGCGGCATTTGGTTGTCCGCCTCCGGGGGGAGGGGGGAGGGAGAGCCGGCACGAGTCCGTCGAGGAGAAGGTTAATGGAGTCCGTGGAAGATCTCCGTCTCGAAAGAAGGCGGGGAAATAGGTCCAGGAATGCGAATCTCGTTCCCGGAGGACGGGCGACGGACTCGTGGGGGTGGGGAATTGAAAATAAAAAATAGAGGGTACTATTCGCTACCAAATTGGGAGAATAACAGGGGAAAAATCAGAAGAAAAAAAAATATATAATAATAATAATTATAATATACATAAAGTTAAAACAAAAAATAGCAATATTATGTCTTATTAACGTCAGTATTACCATGCATAACACTTTGGGAAAATACACCAGTCTTACCTGCATAAGCTAGTCCACAAGGACAAGTTAGGAGGTAGATAATATTGGCCGGTTTACATGAAATAACACCTCGAATGCCTATCCTAGTAAAGGAGTTGCATTTGTAGATGAAGTTACACTGAGCACATCTGCTACATCTGTAATGTCCTTCTTTAACCTTACTAAGAAGTCTTTTTGTTTTGGTGGTGGTAGGTCAGATCTCACTAGTGAGTGGCTGAGGTTCAGTGGTCTCAAAAACAATGGTGGTGGCTCACTGCTCGCTTTACCTACAAATGCAACTCCTTTAGCCACCCCTATAAGGGTACTGGGATAGGCATTCAAGGTGTTATTTAATGTACCACACCCAATATTATCTATCTCCTAACTGGGGATGCACCGATATAAAAATTCTGTACCAATACCAATACTGATCATTCAAATAACACAATTGCCAATACTGATCATTTTTATTTATTGTCCTATTTGTGCCCTGGCAAAAAATAATAATTCTGCCCTTCATTATACTTTTCAATGAGCACAAATTAAATCATACAAATGCATGGAACAGCTTTTATGGTAACATTCTTTCACATACTCGTTCTACTGTGTACATGTCTTACTTGTAAATGGCTGATCAGATTTGATCTATTAAAATCTTTGCTTGAATTGCCTCCTCTTGAAATCTCACTCGAGTATTTGTTACAAATAGCAAATTGGTTGTCTTTCTCACACACCTTGTAATGCGCCCAAATTTTAAACCATTATCATAATTTCAATTGTCAACCTGGACAAAATTCAAAATGTCAATGATTGCAGTTAGACTATAACATTGTTGCGTGGATGTGAATAATTCCTGCATTTGTTTTGGCCTTTTTCCATCCGCAACACAACCAACACACAACGCAGCCAATCACAGCCAGCATTGATATGAAGCGCAACTTCACTGTAGTGAAGCCAGAGGAAAGCCATCAAAGCCATTGTATTTGTTGTTCAGTCATTAAACAAAGTGCAAACTTTAAAACGTACTTGAAGAAATTATGCGTTGAAAATGTGACAAAGACCAGAAAGCAGGCATATTCTGCAAGTACTGTAACAAGCATTGAATGTTAAATTCCAAAGTTTACAAAAATAACTATCAGCTGTATATCACTCAAAAAGCTTTATCCGTATACAAATTATCATTTTTTGTATTTGTTTACGCAATATCATTATCAAAGTTGAATTTGATCAACATATCATTTATCCGCAAATTTTATCATTATCATATTGCAACATATCTGCTCATTATTTTGCATCTTGTATCTTGTAGACTGCGTGGAGTGCCAGAGTGCCTGTGATAGCTGGTCAATCGCAGCATCGTCAGAGGAGTAAATTAGGCATGGTTTCAGTCAGTTTAGCCTGTAAATAAAATGCTGTTCCATTCAAGTTTGAACATTTAGACCAGATTGACGCAACACAAACTGATGGATAATTATCGGCCACTGCCATCGGTAATTCGATTTTATCGGCCAATAAGCCGATTACAGTCAACAAGGTAAATATTGGCCGATACCAATCGTCCACCTATATATCAGTGCACCCCTGGTCCTAGCTTGTCTTTGTGGACTAGCTTATGTAGGTAACACTGGCAGAAGTCTCTAGACTACAATTAGAAGCATTGGAGCAGTATCAGGACATGGGACCAGACAAGTCCGGTGCCTGTCACTTTACATTTTTTACATTTTTGGCATTTAGCAGTTTATTTAGACGGGTCACAATGTGTCATCCCTGAAATACTTAGGGATATTAAATTCCAAATTGAACAAGGAATTATAATGGCTGGTTCTCCTTCTCATCAACTAGAATTCCCAGTTCAATTGTGTTTTCATGGGGAGGGATGTTTTGGGTTTAAAAGGGGAGAAGGTATTCTGTTCTGTGGCATTGTTTTTCCTTGTGTGCATACGCACTGATCTACATTTGCTTTTAGATTATCGAACCAGCATCTTGTTTGAGTGACTCTACAAGTACAAGGAATTCCATTTATGATGCATTCTGTTTAGACAGAAGTGCTTTGACAAAATCTTGCTTCGTGAGATACGGATTTAAAAGATATTTTCAACAAGCACTACATGGCGACAGTAGCCCATCAGCTTGGTTTCAGTTTCATTTGGGCATTTATCAGTTGCTTTCATCCAGATGTACTTACACGGCTTACATTAAAAAAAAAAATACATTCATACAGCTGAATATTTACTGAAAAAGTTCAGGTTAAGTACCTTGCTCCAACATCAGTGTCCACTCAAGGAATTGAACTTCTTGCAACACCTGAGTTACAAGCCCTGTTCCCAAGCCCTCGGCTTACTGTCTAAAATTTTTAAAAGGATAGCTTTCAATATCTATTTCAGGATGTCTGAAGTAAATCGTTGGCTGGCTTGGTAAACAGAGTAACTGCACAGCATCTGTTCTAATCTGCCCGTTTCACCTTTCTCTCAGGAGCTTTGAGAAGGTCAAGAGTCGCAGCGCTCACATGAAGAAACACCGACACCAAGAGGGAGTGCTCCAGCATTTTCTTGGGGGAGGAGCGCAAACAGGAAGAGGCGGGGCTAGTAACAGGCTCAGAGATTAAGTGGAGACCGTTTCATTTTTGAGGTATACCCCATTGTTCTGTTTAGGCTGGTGGCGTGTTAGCTTAGTTGCCACATTCCTGAACTGTTTTGTGTAGCCTACATTTAATATATACAGGAATAAATGTCATGCCATCAGTAATTTAATCAAACAAATGATGAGTGAATCTACACAAGCGATTCCAATGGAGTTACAGCAAGAGAGCTGTGGCACATCACATGGGCAAGTGATAAACTGGGAACCACAACCCTTATTTCTGAATTGGGAATATTGCTTTGTTTCTGTCTAAGGAAATTCTCACATGAATATGCAAGATCAGAACAATCTCACAGACCTGTGCCCTTAAAAATGAAAAATCAATACAAATCCATGACTGCATAGCATGTTCGCACCTTTACACCTACATATCCAATGACCTGTCAATAAGTCCATATCTTCCTGATCTGATGAACAGGCATATTACACAATGCTTTCTGAAGCCACCCTGCTATCCTCTTCCCTGATTTAAACCAATTCATGTTACACTTTTTTTGTAGTTCAAAATATAGCGTGTTCATGTTCTCGATCAGTGTTCAAACAAGGTACATATTCCTGTGATAAATTTGGTATTCAACTTTCATTAGCTGAATATACATTAAAATTGAAACACCTAAATATTTTTGCATGTGCCCTTTGTGCCCCTAGTTCACAAAGGGCACATGCAATCACCCAAAAATATGTTTAATAACAGATTAACTTAATGCCACATTAAGTAATTGATAGTCTAAAATCTAAAATCTGGATTGTAGCCTTGGGAGACATTGGTTATTAAAAATGTGAAATGTTCTGATTCTTCTATTCTGACAGAATATTGAAAAGCCCTGTGTGATGTTTTATCCTGTAAGAAGACAAATGTTCATGAGTGTGTTGAATTCCATGTTCTTGCTATTCTTTGCTGATCTTTGAAAATAAAAGACATAGAGAACATTGTTTGACTGCAGCATATTTCAAGTGCAACAAAATGACACATTATCTTTAGTATGGTTCATCTGAAGATTTGTATTTCACAGGACATTTGACATTTTAGCATGCTCTGTGATCAAAGTTGCTTACCACATTAGAATAAAACCCACCCAGTAAACACTTATTACAAACCTGGCACAACGAGCAAGTTTTTTTTTTTTCAGTCAGGCGGATGGTACATAGCATATCACTGCTGAATTATGTACAATACATACAGTGGAACAGAAAACTATATTCACAATGATAACACATGGAAGTTGCTTGTTTATAAGCAATCATGGTTTTGTACACATCACATTGTGTATACATACTAACATTTTATGCAATACTTAGAATTCTATTCTCTCAAACAACTGGAATTGATTAAAAATGGTCTTTCATAATAGTGTTCCAATACATTTACAGATATCAGACTGCTTTACAGAGAAAGGTACCCTGCCAACATAAATCAACTATCCATGTGGCATCCTCTATTGACAAAGAAACCATCTTTCAAAGGAGCACTTCTCATGATTTCGAGTTGAGTCGCTGTATGGGACTTAAAAACAGGACGATTAGGTAGTCATAATACAAACAGTGCCCTTGGGTCTCTAACTGCACATGAAAAAAAAGATTCCCCTCCTACAGTACAGTGTTCTAAATCCTGACACTGGGGCACCGATTTTGATCCGTTGAAATGTGACCTCAGGCATCCTAGCACCAACACGCCCTGCCTTGCTTAGCTGCTGCGATCTCACAACAGAAGGCTGAAATGTGTGCGGCAGCCGGGTAACACCGTACCGGTTCCTGAGGCCTCGGACAGCGTGAACTTGTAAGCTGGTGGTAAGAGCACTAGTAAAGGGAACAGAACAGGTATGTGTGTGAAAGGGAGGGGCCCCGTCAATGTCATTAACGCCTGCTCTTCCTTTGACTGGCTATGTGCCCCTCGGCACCAAAGAAACATTCCTCCAGCCTCCACCCAGGGCAACTTCGAGAAACCCCCTGACCCAGATCACAGCTCCTCCCCTCCCACCCAAGCCTTGTTCTCGTAGGACACTAAAGACTGGTACAGAGTCTCCCGGGTCTGCTGACTGCTGTGGCTGTTGGTGCCGAGGTTGCTGCCGCTCTCCCGCCGCGTCCCAGCCCCCCCCTTCAGGTGCTCCACATAGTCGCTGTTCTGATGCAGAAACAGGATGTGGTCCAGGTGCTGGGGCCCCAGGGTGGCCCTACGCTGAGCAGCAGGTGCCTCCCGGGGAGCAAAGGCCCGGTCCGCGGGCACAGCGGTTGCGGGGATGGCCAGGTATTTCCGGGCCAGTCTGGCTACGGCGGGGAAGCGGTGCTCCTTGGCCTGCCACCAGTGGAGCGGGGACAGGCTGCGCTTGCAGAGTGGCTCGGCGATGTAGTTCTCCAGCTGCTGGTGAATCTCAGGCATCCTCTCCGTGGGGTCTTCGCCCAGGAGGATGTCGTACATGCTCTGGGGCACCGGGCTCACCCTCTCCCGGGCGGCCAGCTGCATGTCCGCCTTGGGGGCTGGTCAGACCAGCCCTGCTGCTCACCCTGGTGCTGGCGTTTGCGGCGCTGCCGCCGCAGTGCGAGGCCCCGTCCATATCGCAGTCGCTCATCTGCGGCGGGCTAATAAGGGTACTGCACGGGGCCATGCCCTGCTGCTGCTGCAGCATGATGATGTCGCCTTCCTCGCCCGAGCCGCAGGACACGGGAGAGTCCAAGGGAGCTACTCGGGGTGTGGAGAGGGAGTCGCTCAGCCTCAGCCCTAAGTCCGTCCCGGACCCTTCTCTCCCTTCCTCCTCGTCCTCTTCTTCCTCCTCCTCGTCCTCAATTCCTCGCTCTGCTTCGCCGTCCTCGGCATAGGCCTGCGTGGAAAGCAGCTCTTTGACCTTGTCGTGGAGCTTGCTCCGGGCGTGCGGGCTGAGGAAGCGCAGCTCCTTGAACCTGGGGTCCAGGAAGGAGGAGAGGACGGCGGGGCTGTCCAGCAGGACCTCCTGCTCCCCGAGCCTCCAGCGCTGCTCCATCCCTGAACGCACCCTCTCCATCACCCCCCGGGCCACAGGGCAGCTGCTCTCCCCCATGCGCTGGCCCAGGAGGCGGGACACGCCGTGGAGACAGGGCATGAGGGCAGAGACGGGGGCGTTGGTGTCCTCGGTGAGGAACGCCGCTGCGATGCGTACAGTCCTCAGCACGGGCACCAGCTCCTGCAGGAGGCGCCACTGGTGGTCAGCCAGGTTCGGAGCGGCCTTCTGCTCCTCCAGGACCGAGCTCACCACCCACTTTAGCTCCAGGAGGCTCTCGCACATGTCGATGGCGGTCGCCCATCGTCCCGGATCGTCCAGCACCAGCCGCGCGCCAGGCTTATTGGCGGCCTCCGCCTTGTGGTTGAGGGCTGCCGCGGCGCACAGGTTGTGCTGGAAGTGCGAGACGATCCCACGCGCTGCCACCAGCGCCTGTCTGACGGCCTCCACCTGCAGCCCCTCCTGGACGCAGAGTTTTAGGGCCTCACCTGCGCAGAGTTGAGCCACCCACCCTGCCGGAAGGTTCTTTAGAGAGGGCTGGCTTGGGCCGGCAGAACACTGGGGGGGCTCGCATTGGTTGTGACAGTCCTGCTCCTGCCCCGTCCGGCTGCCCTCTCTCAACTCAGAGGTCCAGGGTGTGTCGTGCACCACACAGAACACAAAGTTTTCGGGGAGGCGGAATTCAGACAGAACTGCCCTCAGGGTGTCCCCCAGCTGGGGGGTGCCACCCCGCCCACATCTGGCCTCCTCCCCAAACTCTGGCATGGGGCGGGTCTCCAGCACACAGCGGGCCAGGCGCCAGTCCTTGTCGACGAAGTGCGCACTAACGGTGAGGTACGGCCGGCCCCCTCCACCGACCCCACAGCCCGCCAGGGACCGCCAGCGCTCGGTGCAGATCGCCAGGCAGCGTGGAGCGAGGCTGGCCTGCAGATGCTGCTCCAGGTGCTGCTTGAGGACGTGGTAGCGGTGCCAGAGCAAGCTGCCCAGCTGAGAGGGTAAGGCACTGGGTACAGCGGCTCCAGGCACCCCAGCAGCAGCCGAAACCCCCTCTCCTCCACCACCGACAGCGGCTGCAGGTCTCGGAACACCATCTCCAGGATGAGCTCGGTCAGGAGCCCTGCACGCTTGTTGCTACAACCCCGGGCGCCACCACCGCTGTTGTTGTTGTTACCACTGTTATTGCCAGTGCTACTGTTCTCGTGGTAGAGATATCCAGAGAGTGAGGACTGGGAGGGATCCTGGTCTTGGGTGGAGGCAGGATTTACATTTAGTGCACCCCCACCCACACTGTTGGCAGCACAAGTGGTTCGTGCACGTTTGACCTCACCAGATTCTGGGGATATGTCGGCATCCTGTAGCTCCTCTTTCACCACCAGAGACACCACAGGCTGGAGCATGCACGCGGGTGCTGCGGCAGGCACCGTTGCACTATTGCAGGGGAAACTTGGCGGGGGTAGGGGTGGGAGCAGTGGGGCTTGGGCAGGAGCGACCGCTGCAGTGTTGGGGGGTGGGGGCCCATTATCGCGAATGCTGTGCTTGCGAACCAGATGCTCCCTCATTGTGGTGGTGCTGTTGTGGAAGGACAGCTGCTTCTTGCAGACATTGCACTCCACGTGCGACTCGTTCAGCTGTGTGTAATAGTTCCACACCTTCGACTTGCGTCGATCTACTGAAGCACAGTACAGTGGACGTCCCAGTCCCCCTACACCCCGTTCCCCTCGCCTCTTCAGAGATGGGCCCAGGCTGCTGGACAGTGAGTAGGGTGGGAAATTCATGGGCAAAGAATGGGGGGGAACCGCTGGCTGGAGGGGAAACAAAGGCATTTACAAATTGTGATTTGGTTCATTAATAACCCAGCAATTTGAGAAATAATAAATTGAATGTGGTGTGGTAAGAATTGCATCAAGTGTTATATTGACAACTGCACTGAAAAGCATTGTGTATATAGAATTTTGTCATCAAGACTGAATCATTGCAAACTAACAAATAATTTATTTCAATTTCATCTGGCACACGGTAGGTCATTCATCGCCATATAATCCATATTGTAAGGTTTGCTAGACAGATATCTTCCAAGTGTTTAACTAAAAATCGCTAGTTACCCAACTCATTACAGTATATCAACACAGTGTCACGTTAACGGGAAACTACCGTGCAAGTTATCTTGGCATGGCTGACTAGCTACTAACCGAGGTTGAGTGTTGCCAGAGTAGATAGCTAGTAGCTTACTGTAAACTAGGTTGCTAGCATAGGTACATCAATAACATACAGACCGAGCGATCTAGTACGCTAGCGATCTGTATCGTTGTTTGTACCGAAGTAACCGGAAATATAGAATGTTTATTTATTCAAATTCGGGAAAATACCTGTATTGTTAAATTGCAGGATTAGCAGAGAGGAACCCAAATAAAACCTTAGTCTTTACCGCCGCGCAGAGAGACAGAGACCTTTCACCTGGAAACGATAGGGTCAAGTCAAGGGTTATACTCAGAAGTGTAGCACGCGTATAAAAACGAGGAACAGTTTGAGTTTAATACATTGGTTTGAACAAAAAAAGGGTGTGTTGCCAGCTATGACGGACAGTGCATTGATCAAGTATTTAACTTTAATTACAACACAGCCCCAAGTAATGTAAGGGTGTAACTATAAGGTGAGGGAATGTCGAGGTTGGATTTGGAGAACAACTAGCCAAATCCGAGTCCAAAACATGCTAAGTATAAAGTATAAATCTTAAGCATAAAGACAGCAAAATCACAACACGTCAGAAGAATCCATCTTCTTAAAACTGCAAGAGGGTGCTTGACGTGTCATGTAAACACATAATAGCCAGCGTTTCTGGTTAAATGATAAGCTACATAACTTATTCACGTCCCTAATGAAGCGAGCTAGCAACATCCGTGTGTGACAGGGGTGGTGCGATAGCTTGTTAGCTACGCTATTCCGGTTTCAGTGTGATGTGTCAGGGTTTGCTACTCGGGTTTTGTAGAAGTTGGAGCCTGCAGTAATACACAGTAGTAGCTAGTGTATCGGCGAATAAATAACATGGACAACTCTGGTAAAGAGAAGGAAGCCTTGGCTCTTCTGGCTGAGGCTGATAAGAAAGTAAAATCGTCGACGTCGTTCTTCGGCACGCTATTCGGGTAACGTAAACATTGTGACCAATATATTGTGTCTGCTGTAAAGTAACTCTGGCTGGCTTGCGAGGTAGCTAGCTTGTGTGAGGCGGAAGGGGAGAGACCAAACACGGTTTGAGCCCTTTAAAGAAAATTCGGGGATGTGTTTGTGAAACAACTATATTATAGGCCTACGCAAGTTAGCCAAAAAGTAGCAGTCGGTTGTGTGCTACTAGCTCACTAGTGATGTAGCTAGGTTCGAATATATGTAAGTTAGCTAACTAATTATTTTAGCTGGATTGCTAGCTAAGTAACTAAGTTACCGTAAAACGCCGATTGCTTGCATGTTTTATTTGTAACCATTGGCTTGCTATATAGCACTACCTAGCTAATGATTCACGGGTCAAGTAACTTACTTACCTGAGTGCTCGCTAGCCATTTAGCTAGTTACTTGTAAACGGTGCCGACTACTGTCTACTACTATGCCTAATTAAGTCACAAATGAACATATTAAATGTACCGTTAGCTTGGCTGTAGCGGCAGTGTGTTTCAACACCTGTGGGTATTCTTGTAAGTTGGTCTCGCAACATGGAACTGTAAACAACACCCCACCTGACGCAAGTTAGCTAGCTACACCAGCCGGATTTAGTCTTTTATTGTTGTATGGTGGAACCTATATAATTGATACAGTATTCAAATGCAATACCCGCGGTGTTTCAATTGATTATTGGGTTAGAGCGTAAGTCATACTTAACCATTACATTTACATTTACATTTTATGCATTTAGCAGACGCTCTTATCCAGAGCGACTTACACAATTGAAATGTCTTTACATACAATCCATTTATACAGCTGGATATTTTTACTGAAGCAATTCAGGTTAAGTACCTTGCTCAAGGGTACAACGGCAGTGCCCCCACCTGGGGACTGAACCTGAAACCTCTGAGTTTCAAGCTCAGTCCCTAACCATTACACTACACTGCCGCCCCTAACCAGCGTACTAAATTCCATTGTTAGTTAGCGGCGTATGTAGATAGCCCCACATATTTTCAAATTATCTACCTTTACAGCTAACGTTTGTTGAGAATCCTACATTTTTCCAGTAGCCTAGTGGTTTATCCTATAAGCAAGGTTTAGAGGACGGGTTTGCATGGTAATTGCTAGTTAACTTCCACTTTTAGCCCTTTTAGGGGTTGAATTCAATCGAATCAGGTTGCTTAAATCGCACTGCCTCTGTAGCCATTGTATACTGAGCAACCTAGGTAACTAATTAACTTACCTGTCTTGAAAGCACCACAGCATTGAGTAGTATATATACTGTATGTAGTGTAGCGCTTTGATTTTACATGTTATTTTATAGCCACACTCTGGCCGCACACGCATATGTCAGCCGGTTTTTACAAGCCAGCCATGGTGTTTTTACCGTTTAAATTCCTCTCTTTATCTTTGTACAGAGGATCCTCAAAGTTGGAGGATGCCTGTGACATGTACGCACGGGCAGCAAACATGTTCAAGATGGCCAAAAACTGGAGTGGTAAGGGTTTAGTAATGTTTAAAAATGACTGCAATTGGTCAAAGCAAGCACGCGAATTTGGACACACTTTACGCCGAAGAGTATGTTAGCCTACTACAGCCCTCAAATATTTTATAGCACCTTTGTTGCTGCTGTGTAACATCAATACAAAGTCATTATTACGCATTTGAGCAGGGATTTTGGGTCCGTGGTCAAGTGGCATAACCTGTTATGTGACATTTGAGAATTAAATAAAAAATAAATGTAAAAAAAGTTGTTCCGTCACCATCATTTGCATTTCCTGAGGAATGATGTTATGAAAAGTTGATGAAGGCGTTATAAATGCTACCTGAAGGCTTTAGGGCGATAGGCTTTGTGTAAATAGGGACTGAATATTGTGGGTCGTTGGGTGTGTTACTGTGTAGTTAGCACGTGTTTACGTGGTGCATGATTGAATTATTTCGTTGCGGTTTTATTGGGGGGGGTTGCGTATGTACAGTGCATCCCGTTACAGCCTGCATCCCTTATTTTGTTTCAGCGGCTGGTAACGCGTTTTCTCAGGCGGCGCGACTTCACCTTCAGATGCAGAGCAAACACGACGCCGCTAGCAATTTCATCGACGCTGGAAACGCTTTCAAAAAGGCCGATCCGCAAGGTAGATGCATACCCTGATACTATCTGAAAGAAGTCTGTGTAGTATCCCTATCGTTTGGCCTGTGTCTCCTGTCATGTCTTGGTCTGTTGGTTATTGACCCTCCTGTATCTGTTCCGCACCGAAATACGTGACTATATCTGAAATCATTTGTGTGTCTGACTTTTAAGTCTTCAGGGCCCAAAGGTTATTTCCAAAGTGTTGTTATCTTGCTCTTTGAGTTTACAAATCTTTTTTATCTGTCCCTTTGAACATTTTTTAATTTGTATGAGAAAGAAAATACAACTATGTGAAAGAGTTTTTTTGGAAGCACCCCTAAAACTCTAGATGGATGGTTTCTGAAATGCTTGTTTGTAAATGCTAGGTATGGCTCAGTTTGATTTATTTCCGAGATTAATCCTATGTGCCATTTAAAATACCAGTGATGAAAACATCTGTCACTTTTCCATAGGACAAAGGCATTTACTCTGGGATTTGGCTAAAACAGGAAATGTTTTGCTTTTATTATATACACGCTTGTATTATACATATGTGTTCGATTTATATTTAGTTTATATTGCTCTCTGTCATAATTTCTGAGTGCACATCACTGTATACATTATAAATGTGTGAATACAATCATTATTAAAGATGCTAACTCTGAACATGCATCATTTGCCCCCATTGTACATGTGTTGCTTGTTTTCTCCACAGAGGCCATAAACTGCCTGAACCGGGCCATTGAGATATACACTGACATGGTGAGAAACTATCTGATTCATTGTAGAATCCCCACAGTTCAATGTATTTTGAGCTAATTAACAGTGTGCAACACCTCTGTTCAAGATAACCATCTTCAGTAGACTATGTAAGGTATTTTGTAACTGCGATTTTAAACGACATACTGTATTGGTCAGCGCATTTGAAAACCTGACACAAGCTTTTTCAGAGAGTTACAATATGCTAAAACTAGATTGAGTTGTTCATATTTGACTTAAGATATTGAGCATTTAAGTGCATGGTGTATTTAACTATCCCAATAAGACAACATTTAAGTAGGCTTTGTATCTGATTCAGGTATAGATTAAGGTCACACTGATTTTAAAAAGTTAATTATATATATATATATATATGTTGGAATGCTGGAGATACTGTCAGGAAGGGGTCTTGATTTCTCCTGGACTGACTGTACTGATACTCTGGTCTCTCCATAACCTGCTGTGACCTCTCGTATCGTACTCTCTCACATCGCAGGGACGTTTCACCATTGCGGCCAAACACCATATCTCCATTGCTGAGGTCTACGAGACCGAGCTGGTGGACGTCGATAAGGTCAGCCTGCGTGGTATCCAAGCCCCACTACACTGTGCCTGAAGTGCATTGTGCCGAGTCTCTTAAAAAATGTAGTCCAAATCAGGGAATTGCCATGTGTCTGTAAGTGCAGGACAAATACCCTTTTAAAGAGCAACAAAAGTTTTCTGTTCTATTTTCCTGAGAGGCATCCCATTAACCCCTTGAAGGCACTGGTTCTCGGTGCAGTGATGGACCCTGGATTGAATCCTGACCATGCCAGTGCAAACTGGCTGGTTTTCCTGTGAAGTAGTAGTTTCCTGTGAACTGAGTCCATGTCCACACAGGCATAATATATTTTAAAAGTATTTTCCCCTGCAATTCCTTACTCAAAGTATCCACATTTATCCTTGCCGTTGTGAGTGGGAGCCCTGTGGTAGATAAGAAACTAAATCCGAATCCAAAACATATCAGTACTGTGGCTCGTTCATATAACCTTCCCCTGCCACCTAGTGGTCAAAAGTAGCATTGCAGGACAATTCACATCAGCTTTATGATTACAGTTGCCAAGGGAGGGAGGGTTTACTTCCTACTTCATTGTGCAATAGCACCTCCTCTGGTCATTCGGGCACCTATGAGCTGCCTGCACCAGCTGCATTAGCTGCGGAAGCTCTGCTGGTGGACTGCAGTGGGATAAATGAGTGGTTGGCTGGCTGCACACGTTTGGGAGGGAGGATGCAGAACATTGCAGGCATCTAGCAGACGCTCTTATCCAGAGCGATTTCTTTACATACAATCCATTTATACAGCTGCACATTTACTGAAGCAATTCAGGTCAAGTACCTTACTCAAGGGTACAATGGCAGTGCCTCGTCTGGGAATCGAACCTGCAACCTTTGCGTTATGAGCCCAGTTCCCAAACCATTCTACTACACTGCCAACAATGGATGGGTGGATGCATGCATGATTCCCTTCTGAAATGATGCAGGACATTGCATCAATGGGACAGTCCTACAGTTGTAATTGGGCGTTCAAAATTGGGAGATATATTTGGGGGAAAGTTCAGTACTTAGCCTAGGATATCGACCATGGTAAATTCTGGAAAAATCATGGTAAGGGGTCAAATGTCCAACTATCATTTATAACCATCGGAAATTGTCCATGTCTTAAAATGAAGGCTTTCTTTTATTGTTTTACTGCTAGGGAAATGCATCCATCTGTTTTGCTAATATGCAAAGCTTATTAGCTTGGAACAGGATGCACACTGTCAAAGGTATGGATTTAAAAAAAAAATACATGTAGGTTATCATTTGCTGCCAAGAGTAACTGAGTCCATGTCCACGCAGGCACAAAATATTTTAAAAGTATTTTCCTCTGCAATTCCTGACTCAAAGTATTTTGACATTTATCCTTTAAGATGTGAGTGGGAGCCCTGTGGTGAATATGAAACTAAATCCGAACCCAAAACATACCAGTGCTATGACTCTTGTTCATATAACCTTCCCCTGCCACCTAGTGGCCAAACGTAGCGTTGCAGGACAATTCACATCAGCTTTATGATGTTTATAATGCATCAGATACCAGTGTCAGTATGACACCTTAATATACATCTTTTAAATGTCAGAATATCTTAAAGGGGGCGTTTGTTTTAATACACATAACACCACATATCTGAATGTCTAGAGAAATACAATATGAGTTGCATTTAAGAACAGAAAAGAGTCAATTAAGCCATCAAAAACCTGCATTGATGTATAGCAAAATTTTGACAGCTTACCATTGTCCTGTTAGTGGGAATTTCCCTCCCGTTCATATTTATTAATCAACCTGCTCATCCATGTCTTTAAACCCTGGTTGATAACATTACATTTGTAATGAACACAAACAGTGGGGCTTACCTGGCTCTAGAAAGATGTACGAACAGAAATGTTTTATAAAGTTATCAACTGGTTTCACTGATGTGAAATAACCATTTGCTCCTTTCTTTTGTAAGTCATGCACAGCAATAATGCAAAACGCAACTCATTAGGAACAGATGTACAAAGTGTAGTGTTCTTGCAATAAGAAAAAACTAGTACAACCAAAATATTACATTAACATGTACAATATAGACTGCAGTGTAAGCAGCGCAAAGACTGTTATTGCACATTTCCAAGGCATCACAAGACCTTTTATGGTAATATAATATTGAGTTTATTTTTACGGTTAAAAAAAGCAAACTATCTCTGGTCGGGAGTGCCATCGGGGCGGCAATTGACTGTCCACCCCAGGGAGGGGGGAGGGAAGCCGACACACACAGTTCGCTGCGCAAAGGAGTGGTTCTCGGGTACCGGAATTACAGTCGACGGCACGACGAGTGTTGTCTCGGAGCAGGCAGCGCTACACCCTTGTCACTGCCGGTCACAGGACTACGGCAGCAAACTATAAGGGAAGGGGGATTGAACTAAGCACACGGGTAATTGGCTACCAAATTGGGAAAAAAACGGGGTAAAAATCGCAAAAATAAAATTATTTTAAAAAAAAGGCAAACTATTATTCTCTTTTTATTCCAGGCCATTGCTCACTATGAACAGGCGGCTGATTACTACAAAGGAGAGGAGTCGACCAGGTACACTGCAGACGGTCACAGACAGGCTGGCATCTTTCGGTCCTCGCCCATACATTTTCAAGCTAACACGGCTCTGTCTGTCTTTCAACAGCTCCGCCAACAAGTGCCTTCTGAAAGTGGCGACCTACGCTGCCCAGCTGGAGCAGTACCCGAAAGCCATCGAGATCTACGAGCAGGTGAGCCTTGTGGCCTCACCAGGCCCGTTTCCGCTCCGTTTCTATTGGAAGTTCAGTGAACGGATGTTGTTCGTGGCGGTTCCGCCTGCCGTACTCACACTGGCGGCCTCTCTGACACGCCCAGATTGGGACCTATGCCATGGACAGCACTCTGCTGAAGTACAGCGCTAAGGACCACTTCTTCAAGGCGGCGCTCTGTCACTTCTGCGTGGACATGCTCAACGCCAAGGTGAGTCCCTCAGACCCGTCACTCTGTCTCTGCGGGATGCTTGCCCTCTCCCCCCCCGCTGCCGCTGTGCGACCACCGTTTGAGCTTGAGCTTCAAATACCAGGTGGGGCAATGCAGCTGTGCTCTTGAGCAAAATACTTCAACTGAATTGCCTCCGTAAAATATCCTGCTGTATAAAGGGATAGTATGCTAGCCGTGTAATGCGCTATGGATAAGGGCGTCCGCTTAGGAAATAAATAATGTTGTGGTAATGTAATTATTCCCCTTTTCTCTCTCTGAACCCCAGCTGGCTGTGCAGAAATATGAGGAAATGTTCCCAGCCTTCTCAGATTCACGAGAATGCAAACTGGTGAAGGTCGGTCCTTCTTTTATTCCCTCTACAATTGTTCCTCCCCTGTAATTAGGCTTAAATACCACCAGGCACTCTGGGATTAAAAAAAGGTGCACTCCAATGTAGTCAATTACATTTTGTCCATGCCGGCTTGATTTCTGTTGTATCGCTTTGCGATTGGTACCCTGTTATTTGGTGCAAAAATAATTTAAAAAAAAAAGAAATACCAGAGTAGTTAATATATATTCATGTCTAGTATAACATTAATCCAAGTGTGCAAGGTGCTCTCATCATTAGGTAAAGGAAGGAAAAGTTGCCAAAATGAAGGCTCAATTTCCAGTCTAAGTTTTGACATGATTGAATTCTCCGGCCAACCTGTGGAGCCAACCCGAAATCACTAGTATGTGATTCTGGGATGCACACACAAATCACAGTTGTCATGAACAAATGGTTTGGGAGCCATTTTAAGAAATTGTGTATTTTGTGTGTAATTATAAGCTCACTAAAGATTACTACCTGTTTCAACAGAAACTGCTTGATGCCTTTGAGGAACAGAATGTTGATGCGTACACTGACTCGGTGAGTTTATGTCCACCTCAGAAATATATAATTATGTGCAAAAGTGCCTTCTCGATTTCCCCGTCTAAACAGGCGTTCACACTAGCGACTCATGCTTCCCATGTTTACAATGGTGTTCAAATTGCCATTGTACGTGGAACCTTTTAAAACTGCCATTGCCGCAAGTGCATTTTTATTCCGAACAAAGGTAATTATATTCAAATAGTTGAACATGATTACAAATTAAAATTGGGAGGAAAAAATTATTTTAAGAAATCTTGGCCTTGGAGCAGCTAGACGGAGGGTTTCCATAGATTCAACCATGGAGCAGGGTCACATTTAACTGAGGTGCGGTAGCACTGTACAAACCTGATGTTTTTACATTACCCAAATGGTGTGCCAGATTGAAAAATGTGCCACTCCCATTGACATATGACACAGCCTGCTTTTGTGTTCAATTGTTGTCTTCCTCTGTTTATAGACATACTTTGTTTGTGCAAGAATTCTGGAAAGACGTCACAGTGACTCAAAAGTTTTTGTGTTGCATGAAGAAAGAGAATTGAGTGAACACGCGTGTGCTTTGATGTGGGAGTTTTTCACTCTCTTCGTACAATAATCTCAAAGTATTGAACCATGTTTGATCTTTGAAGGCTGGCTTTGAGAATGAGTGTGTTAACATGTGTTGCCATTCGTCACTGATCAAATATTACCTTTGTAAGAACATATCATTTAAAGTAGTCAAAATCTGCCATCAATTACCCTTGTTAAAGTGAAGTGCGATTTGGTTTTATTGTATGTTTTTCGAATGCTAGTGGTTGTCAAAGCAGTTGGTTTACAATTGATGTGATTTTATTTGTTTTTTTGTTTTTGT
Source organism: Aldrovandia affinis (assembly GCA_029706075.1). Taxonomy (NCBI): domain Eukaryota; kingdom Metazoa; phylum Chordata; class Actinopteri; order Notacanthiformes; family Halosauridae; genus Aldrovandia; species Aldrovandia affinis. The sequence goes on from JAINUG010000065.1 coordinate 624,899, forward strand.
TTTTACTGATTAATCAGGAAACACTGATTTTCAGGCCCCATGTCATAAGCTCACACACACACACACACACACACACACACACACACACACACACACACACACACAGTGCTTTGGCACTCTTTCACACCTGATAGAAAACACAGCCCTGGTTTACCATTCTCTTACCTGACATGGCTGGTCACAGTATTGCTTTTGGAAGGTGATGGCTTAAATCCACATGCTCAGCAAGCAATTCTATAACTACTTTTGGTTAATAATTGAGGGAAGAGGTTGTCTTTGTCATGGCTAGATGAACATCTTTTACACCCTCATACTGTTTTTTTTCTCCTAATTTTGCTGTATTGTATTATAAGTACTCTCCCCTTTTCTCTTCATTTCTTTCTCTCTCTTTCTCTCTCCCTCTCTTGCTTTCTCTCTCCCCCACTCTCACTCTCCCAGGTGAAAGAGTTCGACACCATCTCCAGATTGGATCAGTGGCTCACCACCATGTTGCTCAGAATTAAGAAGACCATGCAGGATGAAGAGAGTGACCTTCGCTAACACCATGTTCCTGGGACTCTGTCCATCCCTTCCTAAACTCCCCCCTCCTCTCACTGCTCCTGTCTTGCTTATTGCAGCACAGCTACATCCTTCCCTGTACTATATTATTTTTCTTTCCTGTACTATATTATTTTTCTTTCCTTCTATTTAATCCCATCACCTCTTTCATTCAGCTTTTGCTTAGTCTTGCATTTCAGTTTTTCTGTCCAAGAGCCTGACTCATCCCAGTGATCCACATGGTGTGGTGTACAGCTTGGCAATAATAGTCTTTGCACAGACCCTAAAGAATACTAGAACCCCTGGAGGGTGCATGCTGACACAGCAAGCCATGGACAGTCACAGGTCGTTGCTGTCAGCCCATGTATTTTCCAATTCGGCTTTACAAATTCCTGGCTATTGCGGCACACTTCCAGACACTTCCATTTGAACATGGTCCAAGCGCTCTATAAATAAATTTAAAAAATGGTTAAATTAATTAAGCTAATTAAAGCTACTTTTAAACAAGAGTGGAAAATGTTTTTTCTACATTTTGTTTTTGATATTCCATCAAATCAATTGGAGCGGGAAAACCCGCATGGTTAAGATCCGTTAATGATTAGATAATAAGATAAGATAAGATAAGATGATAAGATCCGTAGCATGCCTAATTCTAGGAAAATAATTTGTGTTGATATTTGTCTGGAGGGAGAGGAGAAACCTCAACACACGCACGCAAACTCATCTTGTCCAAAGGAATATCTGCAAGGAGAGGGTGAACAGTCAAGCAGGTTTGTGGATTTTGCTTCATGTGTGAATAACTGTCCTATCGACTGCGGTCATGTCATGATCAGGCGGATTGTGACACAGCAACGCACCATTCTATTCAGTGCGTGGCAGTTTCACAACGCACTAGTTTTTCCAGTTTTAGGGTGCGACACACCTTAAAGGCTTGAACACAACGTACATTCTGCAAAAGTTTGGGTGGGAAATTTGAGTGCACAGTGTTACTGTTCAGTTTTAATTTCCTGGTGCTGTCAGTGCCACCTTAGGGTACAGAGTAGGTCTTGTTGACTAAGCTACATGTTTTTATTTCTGGATTGCATCCTTCAGCTTTCTTCCATAACACTTTCCCTGTTTTCTCCAAATAAGTTTGATCTTTTTGAATAAAGTGTTTTTGTTGTTACCGTAGCCTATTGTCACGGTCGTTGGAGAGCAAGGCGCTTAAATTCATTTTTATTTATTTTCACGATGCCTTTGTTTCATATATATTAATTGAGTAAGCATAACCAGATATTTACACGTTGATTTTGAAACAGTCTTGAGTTTCTACTTAAGAACTAATCTCTTCAAATGTATAGTTAATATATAATAGAACTGTATATCCATTTTAAACCCTGTCATAGCCTATGGTTTTTTCCTGAAGTTAATTTTAAGTAGTACTGAACACTTCAGAATATCAGAGTTGTAGTGAGAATGTTTTAAGACAAGCCATCAGTCATGAGGAGTGCACTTTGGACTTTGTCAAGCACAGGGGTGATTAAATTGGCATGGAACCAGAATGGCGAGGGCAAAACATGCATGTCTTGATACCTACAGCTTTAGCCGCGGATGTCATCTTTACACACTCACCGCTAGCTGTACATAAAGAATATTGGCATGAAGAAAGTCAGATTTTGAATGCCGGACCTAAGAGGGTTGACAGCCGCGGTGTTTTAAGTATCTCGCCACAAAGATTAAGTGCAGCCTCCATCCCCGCCACACTGGTATTAACAACGAACGGTGTTGCTCGCTTGTGAAATAAACCAAAACACAATTTGTATGTACAGAAACGTAATACTGCATCTTGTTCTCTGAAACAAACTACATTAAACACTGGTATGACTGCTTCATTCGTTTGTGTTTTGTATAAGCTAAACGACTGCCTCGTTCCATTTCCATTTAAACGATGTTTGGACATGCCATGTTATAATTGCAGAGCTGTAAAATGGTCGCATTTCGATGGGATGGATGAGGAAGCATCGCAAAGCGTTGACGAAGCAATCATTTGAGTCGCGTGAGTAATTGAATTACTCAAGGTGTACTTTCAAATGTGGGGATGGCTAGATGCTCCCACTCCAGAGGACGGTATGCGATTCGACATATTATCGTCGGTTTTTTCTTTCAATTTTACAGTGCGCGTGACCGAACCGTAACCTTAAATTAACTATAAACGAATTTCGCGCATTTGACGTCACGCGTACTTCGCATTGCTGTCCTCTGTAGGGGGAGCGTCTATCCTCTACCGTACGGTCCTCCCACTGAAACCCGCGTCAATCAACAGGACATTTAACATTACAGCTCTACCGCGAGGTTAGATCTATTGCTGCATTAACTTTCGGACTTGGCAATGGTGAACATCTTCCAGGAACAGGGAGCGTCACGTGCTGCTCGTGAATAAAAGTGACCTATCGTAATTTTGAGTGAGGAGCCTATTTTATTTCAGAATATTCAACTAAACGAAAAAGGAACTGGTCCATCGAGGAACTGAAGTAAGTGGAAAAGCTGGGATACTGTAACTTGTTTAATGCACTGGGTATTTCCCTATAGACAAATAGTCTACTTCTCAAATAAATTCCCATTTGGCTGCGAGTGAATCTTGTGACAAGCTAGCTGTGTGAACTTTTCCAGCAAATACAAAAAACAGTCAAATAGATCAATTAGACTGGAGTATCACGCGTGAGGTCTACTGTAGGATGTTTCATGTTTTTATTTCCTTTATATTTTTAGTGGTACTGTAGGAAAGACCTGGACCTGGATATTCTATAAACCCATATGTTCCACTTAATGCAATTAGCAAATTAACTACTATGTTTTTGCGGTAATGGGCACTTAACTAAAGACGCAATAGGTACATTGCAGATTGTCTTTACATATGAATTTGTCTGCCATTATAAATAATTCGGTTATAGTGTCGTTTACCGCTTTGCATATTTCTAGAACAATAGCAATTACTGTTGCTTTGTTTGAGCGTGTTGTGGTACATATGTGAATTATTTATAAGACAACTGAAAATGTCTCTCCCATGTCATGCTTTACATAGCCGAGTTTACGTACAATAATTAGACCACACTAGGTCACGACATGAACATTGCGGGTTGTTCTTCTTTTGTGTTAAAACAAAACAACCTTCCAAGTTGGTATTCATTTGGTATAGCAGACAAGGACGTATACGTAGAAATCAGCTGCCTCGCGTAGATTTATTCCTGATTTGATAAAATATTTGATAAACAGATTTGTTTCTAGGATTTTTTTAATGAGTGGTGGATTTAAATAAGTGTAACCAGTGTAGTGCGTTTCTGGTATTTGCCTCCAGCGAAGCTAAGAAGTGAGAAGTGGTGTTAATGTGCTGGTACCCCCTTCAAGGGAAATTACTCGCAATGAACAGTCTATCAAAACAGATCTTAAAAAGCGCTGTGTAGGCTACATGACAATAAAAAACAAACCTGATTTAGGGTGTTCGACTGGAACGCTCTAACATACGATCGCAATCTGTCAATTTTTTATCCTATCATTCAAGAAGGAATCACCCTTTTTCACTATTTTTGCATAAAGGTAAAAAAGGACTGTATTCTCAGGAAGGAAAAGGATATTTGTTTAGGGAAAGGGTGTAACTACATTTTCTGTGGGCGACGCACATGCAGATTTAATTGTAACCTTTACTGTTACATAATAATTGAGATCCTTTTTTCAGAAGGAAATTATTCACATAAAAAGTAATATAGGCCTATGGCTAAAGGTAGCCTACCCAATTTTCACCCAATAGGCTACATATTTTAGTTATTAAATGCGCAAATGTAACTGTATATGAAAGGGGTCATGTACATCGAACAAGTTAGTTGTTTCGAAATAACTCCACGACAAGGTGATGCGACCACGACGCGTAGGGCTGTACATTGGCCCACCTACATAGTTACATTAAGCATTTAATAAAATATGCCTATTCAATAGCCTAAACTAAACTATCTATTGAGTGAACCGGCTACTTACCAACGGAATTGATAAGTAGGCTACTACGAGCCTACTGGCTATCTAGTTAACTCTAATGTTGCATTGAAGAGTGCAGGTGAACAGCAAATGACCTGGAAAGGAGGTCCTCTCTCAACATGGAGACCTTTAGAAACCGCTCTCGATCAATCAGAATGGAGAATTCAACAAAGTCCGGGTATACAGCTGATTAATTATGTGTTATAATTAAAGCAATAGGATTGGTTTAAAAGGCCACAAATTATCCTTTAGCTTCAGGAATGGATTTTGATTTCCCATTTGATATCATTGGTTTCCCTATAGCCTATGAAGTGCATCTTATTTTCTAGGAATCATGGTATTTAAAAAACTGGGCTTGAATGCATGAGGTTAGCTCAGTATCACAGTACAATAAAGTAAGTTCCGTTATTGTCCCTTTATTGAGCTCAATTCGTGTGCAGCAAAAATCATCATTATACAAACAGGCCGGTACAACACGACATATAGCCTAGGCCACAAAATAGGCAACAATCGATGGGAAGAGCAAAATAGCAGTAACAAAATGTAAATCAAATAGGCCTATATTAACAAATGTGCGGAAAAACGTAGATAAAACATACGTGTCATTGGACATAGCTAAACTTAAAATTCAAAATCAGTGGAAGAGAGCAGCAAATGCAATTCAGACTCGACTGTTCATCACCAACACAAAGTTCAAACTAAAATGCACTTTCCTCTTGTGTGCTGCGCTCAACTCTGCGGATCACCCGGCTGCATCGTGCCCAGGGATCGTTTCTCTCCCCAAGCTCCTGACTGTCTCCCATCGGGAATGAGTAAATAGCATTATTGATTTTTTGTGAGCTTGTACTTGCCTTTCTTATTGCTCACCACCACGGACTCTGGAGGGAGTGCATTTTGTGGAGTGATGATAGCCCATGTTTTAGCGCGTTAGAACTATAGGGCAGTGTTTCATCTCAAACATTTGAATAATTTATGGCTTCTCCTTGTTTTCCTCCTCTTCCCATCGTTTAGCTTGTTAGTTTCTCTCTGACATCGCTTTCTTTCTGTTTTGCTTGTCCTCTGGTTTGTCGGAAAGTTGTGGGTAAGCAGGAATTGCAGCTGTACAGTGTTTTTCTAAATGTAAAATCAAACGAATCATGTTTCACAGACAGCAGCATAAAGTATAGCACAGCATGTTTTGTAGTCTATAGGTCTTCAAAACAAAAACAAAAAATATTTCACGCAGTGTTTAAAACACCATTGCAGGCATTCATAATTTAGTACTTCATACAATATAGGCTATCACTACGTACATATTTAACATTGGGAAGCCAAAGAGTTGGGAAGCATGCTGTGTGTCGTTATGAGGCTTAAATTAACCACAGTCTAAGTGGATCGCTCAGAGGGTCAGCAAGATCAGAGTTTGGTGTACTCGACGTTCTGTGTGCAGTTTTTGTTTTAAGACTCTCAGTCAGCTACTGCATAGGATTACTCAGGAAGAAGAAGAAAAAATATTTAATCGGTCTGTGCATTTTTATCTAATATATTTAATAAACTGAATATTCACAATTCGCAGATTTTATGTGCATCCAAATTTATAGACAACTTTTGGTTGAGTTTTTGTGATTTTTGGATTGTGGAGATAGGTAAAAGTCATTTTCATGGACTTTTTGAAGGGACTGTTAGTGACCATACACATAGGTTGTGATTACTGGATCCGTTATTCACATTTAAAGGACACCAAGGGTGCCTTGAAATTATCATTTGAAATTAATGTAACAATGTTAACTTTAGTCAAATTAAAAGTAATAATCCTTTACAAAAATGACACCAAGAGGTGGTGTATACAGTTGGCATTTTTACCATTTATTGGTACCAGCCAGACTAAAATGGTTTTGCTTTAAGTTGTAAAGAGTTTTAAAGTTTTAAAGTAATGCTTAGCTCCAATTCCACTGTGTTTCTGTTTTTCAGGTGAATACTGCATAATAGTACAGATCAGCACCTTGACACTGCCATTGGTTGGCCTGGAACATACAGTAGAAATTGTATAAATGACAGACACCACCCCTTCTCTCCTTCGAGTCATCTATGCTCGTTTCCATTCCACCCTGACTATGCTCCCAAGGAGGTTCAGGCGTAGCAGGGCGATGGTCACCGCCACCCTCGCCTGCAGCCTCATTTTCATCTGCATTTTCTCCTCCTTCAAAAGGGATGACTCCTCCTTCAAGTTGGCAGAAGCACAAGCTCAGAGAGAGGTCATGGTGGAGACAAACATTGTTCCCAAGGTCAACCCGGTCATCGCATCTAAAAAGAAGGACAGCCTTTCACCCAAATCCCAGAGGGACTCAAATTTCCTCGAAATCTCGGAGCACTTCAGGCAGACCATCCCACAGAACAGCGCCTTCTGGAACAGGAAGCAGCACGCTCTCTTCAAGCAGCTTGATTCGTCAAAAGGGCTGGTGGAAGGAAACGCCACAGAGAGGAGGAGGCCAAACCGGTCGTCGTGCAACCCCGTGAGTGTGGAGCTGCTGACCACCAACATCCAGGATTTCAGCTCTTACCCGTTGCTGTACCAGGACTTCCTGCAAGGCATGGACTGTAGAGACCCGCCTGTTCTGATCGACCAGCCCAATAAGTGCTCCCCATCGGACAGGCAGGGCCAGCCCTTTCTGCTCTTTGCCATCAAGTCGGTGCCTGGGAACTTCCAGCAGAGACAGGCCGTGAGGGAAACCTGGGGACGAGAGACCACGTACAATGGGGCGCTGAAGGTGCGGACCTTGTTCCTGCTGGGCACCTCCTCCCCAGGGGACCCCAACCTGAGCCAGCTGCTGCGCTTCGAGGCACGGTACTTCGGAGACATGCTCCAGTGGGACTTCAGGGACAGCTTCTACAACTTGACCCTGAAGGAGAACGCCTTCCTGGGCTGGGCCCAGAGACGCTGCCCCCACGCCGCCTTCATCTTCAAAGGGGACGACGATGTGTTCGTCAACCCACTGGCGATGGTTGAGTACCTGAGCTCCCTGGAGCCCGGGAAGGCCTCGCGTCTGTATGTGGGCCAGATCGTCTCCCAGGCCACCCCGTTCCGGGACTCCAAAAGCAAATACTACGTCCCGCCAACCTTCTACGAGGGGCCCTACCCCTCCTACGCTGGGGGTGGGGGGTTTGTGTTTTCGGGGTCCCTGCTGGAGCCCCTCCACCGTCTCTCTCAGCACATCCCTTTCTTCCCCATTGACGATGTTTATACAGGGATGTGCTTCCAGGCCCTGGGCATCACGCCAGAAGGGCACGATGGCTTCCAGACCTTTGACATCCGGGAACAGGACCGCGACAACGTGTGCGCACACAAGAGACTACTCCTGGTACACCAGCGCAGCCCCCAGCAAGTCCTGCGTCTGTGGAAGCACATGACGAGCCCCCTGCTCACCTGCTGAGTGACCTCACCACACCTGACAGCCTAACCTGGGGAATCTGATTCCCAGGAGACATTGGGAGGGGTGTGTGACTGGCGGAAGAGCGGTGAGTCTTTCAGAAGATTTTGTTGGTGGTGATGGTGGTGGAAAACGCTCTCAGGTGCTTCTCCATAATTTTCAATTGTACATAGAGAATGTAGAACTTTCCTTCAGCTGCTCCCCATATCTTTCTTAAGATGAAAGGTGTGAAAGGGAGGAGCATGAGTGAAAGGGAGGAGCATGTCAAGAAAAGAAGGGACTGCAAAAGGTGCTTTACCATTCAAATGCTGAGCTTCACCTACTGAGCTGGGAGTGTTCCCTCTCTTCCTGTCAGCAGTCACACCATTTATGATGTAAGGTGAAACTGCATCACATAGTTCAAACTCATTCTATCAAACCACGTCACACTGACCTCATTTGAGTCAAGAGGTGGTTGTTGTTCTGCTCATGAACAATATGATGTACAACATTCTGTTCCAGGCACTACCTCTTCCTTGGTATAAATACTTTCAGAAACAAATATTTGAAATGCACGTACATGCCACAGGACAGAGAATCAAAATATTCCATAAACTATCTTCCATTGTTTCATTGATTCCATTGTAATCAAAGATGATGTCCTTATGTTTGTTAAATTGCCTTAAGTGGTCTATAAAATCTACACAAGTAGATATGGGTACATTATCTACACTCTAAAAAATAATACACTGGATCTACTTTTAAAAATTGAGGTAACAATTTCCATGCATCTTTTCAAGTACTCCCAACACGATTTTCTTCAACATCTGAAAGCTTAAATAAGTTGAACCTACTAAACTAACTTTCAATTTTGTTTCCCTTCGACTCAAAAATGTCCATGCAAATTGTAGCGGTTCAATGTAGCGGTGACTACCGAATCAAGACTCAGGAATGATTGCTTTTCCATTATAACGCTACTGGCTTTCTTAGTACAAAGCATCGCGACGCCAGAAAGTACACAGAAACATGACAAATGCACGGGGGTCACTATTTACACATACACACATCATCATGGTGCACAACACAAAGGATCACATACAATAACCCTCCATAACAGGGGAGGGAGGGACTTTCATACAAACTGCGTTCCACAATTATACAAGTATTACAGCATGAACATAGCTAGATAATAAATAATAGTTGTAGTGTTCGCAAAGGCCTATGGGACATTACTTTAGTGGCTATGCTACATACAGGAAGTAGCAACCGCTACTAACAAACAATATGGCGGACACGTTCGTTTAGCATCAATTAAAACAATTACTTACACTAGTGTCAGCAGGTACGATTAGGAATAAAATAATGTGACGCTAGTTACTCACCGAATAAGTTTAAATACTGTTATACAGTCCAATGATCAGTCGGTTTCACAGATGTGACAGTCAACCAGATATTTTCGTTGACCAAACTCAATATTTGTCTGTTGTTGTTGAGCTGATGCAAAATTGTGCATTCAAATTGGATATAATGCATCAAGATTAAAAAAGTTTTTTTAAATTTAACTACATTTTTTATGTAGAAAATTACTTACTTTTATTTACTAACGCTCTGGATCCTTTTTTAGAGTGTAGGCAATGGCTAAAGAATTGGTCAACTTTCTCGCAGTATGGTCTGAGGTTTGTCACTCACACAACTCCAGAAATACATTTTGTCCCACACCCACCATCTAGATTGCCTTTTTTTGCCTTTTTCTATGTTCAATGTCTAGAGACATTGAACAGTGTCTCTAGACATTGTTACAATCTGGATCGTAATAGCTTAATTGCAGACGTTGGATGTCAATTTGAATCAGCTGTTGTCTAAGGTGTGAATCAACTGCTGTTTGAGTAGGGACCTAAATCTGTCAAGACCATGGATCTCCACTGATCTAGATGGGATAAAAACAACAGTAGCTCTGGAGAGCCACTCAGTCTTCTGTTAATGTGCTATCTTGTTTATTAACTTTATAGGAAAACTCACCTAGTGTTCCAAGTTTGAGCCAGGCGCTTATTGAAAGGGTAATGCTGAAACCTGCAGAGCTAATGGTGGAAGGATGTTGATTTCAGATTGAAAAAAAGCCATTTGTCTAGTTGTCCCCCTTCCCCCTTACGCTTGTGGGTGTGGCAGGGGTTCAGCAGGTTTTTGAAGCACTACCAACGAAGTACTCTTCCCGTTGAGCGCAGCTTGATATACTGCATTTCATGAACAATAACATATTTGCCATTTCAGTGTTCTCAAATACGCAGTTGATGAGCTATTTCATTCCAATCTATTAACAAACCACAAGCCAGCTGAAATAATACACATGCCTTTGCATATATGTCTGAACTATTTACATAATGTGGTCACATGCTATGAAGCCTCCATGTGAAGCATGGCAACCATGCTCAAATTTAAATGCATTACCTTTATTTATTTGGCTTTTATTTACCATGTCCTTAGTCTTCTGTATTGTTATCTTAACCCATCAGTGTTGATGTCCTAAATATCATAGTACATGATATAAAATGCAGAGAGTGGCAGAACCAAACGACAGCCTGCGCCCTCGTCACCTGAAATTGACAGGTTTAACTGGATTCTTCTATTTTTTGTGGATGGTGACTCATACTATCCAGAAACATTTTTCTGGATAGTATGAGACAAAGAAAAAAACATTTGTCATCCCAATTCCTTTTCAACTGAAGACAGTGTGTGTGTCTTTAGATTATGCATGAATTGTAAAGTATGTATTTCATTAGGTCGACATTTGTTTCGGGGACTTGTCATACAACAGAACGATGTTGATTCAGATCGTGGGAATGGTAGCTCAGTTCTTCAAAGACGATATTTCACCTAAACTGCTTCAGTAACTTGTTCAGCTGTATAAATTGAGGAAAGAATTTGTGCATTTTAGGATGAATTTGCACAGTTTAGGATGTCTACGAAGCAGGTAGTTTACTGAATGCAAGGATGTAATTTAGAGCTATTCTACCATGGTCAGTTCTGTATGAATCTCTATGTGGACCTTGACACAAATGTTATCCTTATTTTTCATCAGAACCCTATTTAGTTCTATGTCAAAATGTCAAAGATCAGTGTTGTAATGGGTCCTTTTTTACATTACCCTTTTTCATATTTTCTTAACCAGTACACCACAGGTGTGTTATAAAGCACAAGGAAATAATGAATATAGATATATTTGTATATAATAGGATTTGTATATATTTGGAAAAAACTAGAATAATACTGTGTAATGTATTCTATATTAATGTAATAAATACTGTACATATGCACACATATACAATGGGGTCAAAAAGTCTGAATCCACTACCAAGATCTGTTTGTTTTCATTGTTCATTGAAAACTAACACATTTTTACTCGCAATATTTGTTATTCAAGAATGTCATAAAACACTGATACAAATTTAAAGAAAATGTTTGTTTGAGAAAGGATAGTATGAAATTTAAATATCTATAAATATTTAGTTTGCACACCATTGCCTTTTATTTCCTCAAAATGTTGTGACACCTAATTTTTCATTTAAGTTTTACATGGACATTTGTGAGTTTTTTGGTCTTCTAACAATTAGTATGGACAATCAATATTTTCCTAATCTCACAGTGCAGGTGCTTTAATCTTGAAAAAGAGTTGTTTTGGTCCTGTTTGCAGCAGAGCTTAGTCAGATTGTTCTGAGTAAAAAAATGTGTTCGTTTTTGATGAATTTAACAGCCTTTTGGATATTTTCCTTTGCTTCACTTTTGTCTGGCAGATTTCTCGTCTTTTCATTTAACAGCCTATATTTTCATGGATGGATTAACAAAACCTTTCACGAATGCTCTACTTAATATTCCCTGTGACCCTATTATCCTGAAGTTATAATGGCACACTATCAGCATGACAGATTTTTATTCTATACTTCTGCAACAGTTGTTCTTCAGGAAATGCCAATGCATTATCCATTCTTGCTTGCATCTTCTTTCTACAGCAGATTACCAAATATGATGTTTGCCACTTAGGTGCAATTAAACATATGTATGTTGCTTATGACTTCCTTTGAATGACTTTTGTTGGATATTTAAACAGCATTTTCCATTTTTAAGTCTGAGTGTCAGGTTTGTACAACAGTGTCAACTTATACATAACAAAGTGGGAGGAGGTGGTGTGACTTGAGGAATTTAATTAATTCTCCTCATTATTATCACATTTTAGCCAGGGGTTGGGGGCCTTGGCCTGAAGTGCCCAGATAGCCTTGAGCTGGTGCTTCGAAACACGTCTTGCACAACCTAATTCTAGGCGTGCTGCCAGTATTTGTATCGCATCCCTGTTCTTTGTCTGCTCTCTAGAAGGTCACAGTTACTCCTTGTTTCATACCTTTTCCACTCAGGTGCCTCAGCTCAACCCCTCCCAACAGCATTTTTGCACAGAGAGCACAGACAGTAAACCTTATTTCTATGTTCCTAATAAATAATATGTAGCAATTGATTATATTTTTTTCTGCTTCCACACTGAAAAAACGTATTTCCCTTTTTGGTCTTGGATGGAAACAAATTAACATCTACGATGTTGCGATAAAAATATAATAGTATGAACATATGATCGCAGCACCATGATTTGTTTTCAGTAAAAGGAGTTCGAGGGGGATGTTTTTGTTGATTTTAAAAAAGTAAAAGGTCATTTATACGATGTGCCATTGAAGCTATTACTAGCAAAGGGTGCTCAGGTTCCATCTAACAAAATGTGCAGGAATTAAGCAGAGTCATACAGGAAGTGAAACAGGCTGTTTGGCTTTGCCTGATACTTCTTGCTATTGTTAAGAATGTTTCCTCTTCTGTTTTGCTGCATGTCTGCTTTTATGCCCCTTCCGCTTCCCGAATTTATGATAATATATAGGAATGTGTCAAACTGAGGATTGCGGAATTTGTTTTTTTCAGACAACACTCTGCTAAGTTAGATACAGCAAAAATACAAGTGTCTTGAATTGTTCTCCATTATAATACAATATTTGTGTAATTTCCTTTCCGATAAGGAAATGCAGGTTAATGCCTTAAGCACATCCGTTTGGAGTGGGGAGGAAATTTACTCTAACAAGCCTATTATTCAGCAATAAAGTGAGCAGTAATTTTATTAGGTAACATGGTAATTTATGGTAAAAAGCACACAGACACAAAATTTGATAGGTATTGGTCGTTCGGTCCACTTCTATTATGCTGCTCATTATACTAGGCCAGAAGTGCAATTTAGCAATTTGTGTTCACTGCTGTCTGACTGCGATCTATTTAACATTTTATCTTTGGCCATTTGTTGCAGATATGACACTTTGTGCGCTTTATGGCGTGTTTTCTATTGCGCATGGGTTTACATGGTTTTCTGGCAAAGTTATTATTTGGGCTGCTTTTTATTGAAATGGGCTGGCTTTAAACTGTGGTTGGGCTGGAAATTGGCAACCTTGGTGTGTGAAACTGTTGAATATAAAAAACTATACAAATCCACAAGGTCATTAATTGTGCCTATTCTGTAATGTCGACCTATTAAACCATAATCAAATTGTCAATCCTCACCGTAAATGTTCAGGTGAAGCATTACTTCGCCTAACAGCGATTATAGGTTAATAATAAGCATAAGTCACAGGTGATGAAGCTGCAAGACATGTTGAAACAAGCAATGGTAAATGACAGCATTTTTCCCAACCCAACTTTGCCTGGAGTGCCCATTTTGCTCCCATGACGATGCAACGCTCAAACCGGCATAGCTGGTCTACAAGCATGAATTCATTGGTACCAGGGGACAAAGCAACTTCGCCACCAAGTTTAGTTGCAGGCCCTAATCGCTAGCTCCCTAGCAGTATGGCTAAGAGTTTGGGCGCAAGTCTCTTAAACGCCTTAGCCGGTTTCATGAAGTTCAGTAAGTTGCCCATTACCTGATAACTGGCTTCACTGATTTTTATTGATCTGTAATGCGACTGTAGGCCTCTGGTTGGAAAAGACTGTTGTGAAGAGACTGGTTTAGCAGAGAAAACTCCCCTACAGATAATGAGCAACACATCTGAACAGAGACTCAATCCACAGGTTTTTATTTTATTTCACAAATACTACCTTCAGCCCCGTTCCTCCCCCACCCTCCTCCAAAGGATCTCAATATAATTGTGAGGCGTTGGTGCCATTGTTTTTAAGGAAATATGATTTTACACAAACTATACATACAAATGCCTCTTTCCGCCTATTCCACTAGCCACATCTAGATACAGTACACACGACACGCGTATTTTAAGATGTGATTATTGCTGCAGTTCATGAGTTCTGTAATGCATGAATACACCCCAACCTACTCTTCATTATGGAAGAAAATAAAATCAGAACACACACACACACACACACACACACACACACACACACATCCATCTTTGTCTCTCCTCTGCCATACATCACTTGTGAACACATGAACAACTTGTCTCACTTTTAAACAAGTTTTAAACAACCAATAAACCAAGTTATTACTCAATGTATACCGAGATATATAGCCTACTTTTCAGTGTTTAGCACTGAACGAAGGCATGAAATTTAATTATATATTATGCAGTCTCATCAGGAATGTCTGGACAGGGAGTAATGGGTCCATATTCTCATGCATTCATACACAGTTCTATGCAGCTATGCAAATCACATCTTCGAGTTACAGTAACCGCATGTCAATAGGCTTCAGTACGGATTAGAAAACGACTTCTTAGCACTCAATCAAACGCTCTGTGTTGCTCTGCTGAGCTGAGTGCATAAACTGCTGATACACTGAGAAACACCAACTGCACCGAGCCAAATTTCACCCAAGCAGGAATCGGCCTTCAGTCGTCAGGTATTTCCTCTCGGTCCAAAGTGGGAAGCTGGAGCTGTCGGAAGAAATTCTTACTCCAAAACCCCCAAAAAAAAAGAGCAGTGGAAAAACTCCTCCAATCTCCCCTCTTATCTCTGCATTTAAAATCATAGACATCTATACACATGTGAATACAAAACATCTCTGCTTAGAAATGCTGAGTGCCAAAAACCTTAATCCATTCCCCCACCTACCCCTTTGCCATTTCTGTGCATACATGTAACCACCATGTCACCTTGTCACCCCCTCCTCCCTCCTCCTCCTCCTCCTCCTCCTCTATCCCCTCCTCCTTCCTGCTCCTCCCGGACGAGGTGTTACTTGTCGTAGATGTCGAGGGGGTAGTGCTCCTTGTACTGCTGCAGGTGTCTCCACAGGGACTCCTTCTGCCTCTCCAGGTTGGGAGGGATCTCCAGGTACACGTCGGTGAAGAGCAGCTCTGGCCGGGGCTTGAGGCGCCGCTCAGCCTTCTCGAAGGCCTCCATCACCAGCTTGCGAGACTGCTTCCTCCAGGCCCGCTCCTGCTCCTCCTCCCACCAGCCGCGTGCCGTCATGTAGTGCCGCAGCCGGGAGATGGGGTGGTCCTGCTTGTCCCAGTAGTTCACCTCGTCCACCGAGCGGTACGCTGAGCTGTCGTCGCTGGTGCTGTGGTGCCCGATTCTACATTGGGGGAGCAAGAGGGGGGGAAGATGAGGAGGAGGGGAAGGGGTTTAGGAAGAGGAAGAAGAAGAGGTGAAGGAGGAGGAGTCAGAATAGTTCATCGTAATTACAATGGCTAGGTGTCTGATCCATAATCACGTTTATGGATCAGACCTGGATCAAATCATTATTTGAAATACTTGAACCCTTGAGACAATTTTTAACAGCGTTTTATTTTAATTTATAGTTTCTAATTTTGGCGGCATGGTGGTGCAGTGGATAGCACTGTCGCCTCACAGCAAGAAGGTCTCGGGTTCGAATCCAGGCCGGGGGCCTTTTTGTGTGGAGTTTGCATGTTCTCCCCGTGTCCGCGTGGGTTTCCTCCGGGTACTCCGGTTTCCTCCCACAGTCCAAAGACATGCACGTTAGTCTAATTGAATGCATGCTGGGATAGGCTCCAGCCCCCCCCCGCGACCCTGACCAGGAATAAGCGGCTTAGACAATGAGATGAGATGAGATGAGTTTCTAATTTTTCCTCCACTTTGGTTGCCAATTATACCCTCTATTTATCTCAATCCACCCTCCCCCACGAGTCCGCCGCCCGTCCTCCGGGTAATGAGCCAATTTTTCTGGGCTGGTAGATCCGCCTCCTCCGAGACACAACCCGACCACGCATGCCCATCCTGCTCCTCGACTAACTCGTACCGGCTCACCCCCACCTCCCTCCAGCCAAATGCCGCCTCCCATCGGGACTAACGGCCAGGGCCGGTCTGGCAGAGACGGGTTTTGAACCCCGTCTCTGATAGGCAGCCACACTCGTATCGGACCAGCCAAGATATGGTGCGTTAGACCGATACGCTATCCGCCGCCCCCTTTGTTTATATTAGCATTTTAATAGAAACATCCATTTCCAATAACATGCAGAACAAAAGTATTCTTTCATTTGACTGTACACATTTGGTTAAGTAAAGTGATGTTTCATTGAAAATTCTTAGGGGGCGTCTAGGCAGGCAGTGTGGTATAATGGTTAGGGAGCTGGGCTTGTAACGTTAAGGTTGCAGGTTCAATCCCCAGGTGGGACACTGCCGTTGTACCCTTGAGCAAGGTACTTAACCTTCTTAACTTCTGTTAATATCCAGCTGTATAAATGGAATGTAAAGAAATGTAAACTGTAAGTCGCTCTGGATAAGAGCGTCTGCTAAATGCCTGTAATGTAATGTAAATGATGATTATTTGACCTTTGACCCAGGTCTGTTACGGACACAGACCGTGTCGGTGAGCGTGACTGCAGAAGGCTATGGCAGTAACCTGTAAGTCATGGCCTCGATGAGGAAGGGCTGGTTCTCGGCGATGGCTCGGCGGCGAGCTTCCTTGGTGGCGTTGTACACGGCAAACACGTCGTTACCATCCACCCGGATGGACAGCATTCCATAACCTGGGCCCCGAGCCGCTGAGGGCCAGAGGGAGAGGGAGAGAGGGAGAGAGGGAGAGAGGGAGAGAGGGAGAGAGGGAGAGACAGAGAGAGAGAGAGTTAAGCTACAGCACAGAGACGCCAACCAGACAGGAGCGAGAAAGCAAGAAAGAGGAGAGAAAAAGAGAGACAAAGTGCAGCGTACCGATGCCGTCTCCGCGGTACTGCTCGTTGGTGGGGGTGGAGATGGCGTAACCGTTGTTGCGGCAGAAGAAGATGATGGGGCACTCCAGGGTGGCGGCGAAGTTGAACCCGGCGTGGGCGTCACCCTCGCTGGCCGCCCCCTCCCCAAAGTAACAGATCACTGCGCGGTTGGTGTTCTCTCTCTTCATGGCGTACGCGGCCCCCGCCGCTGCCAAACAGACAGGTCATCATGCAAAGATACACACACACACACACACTCACACACGTCTGTGGAAGGGGTTGATATACCTACAGCAGGTGTAGGCATATCAGGTATATACAGAGTCTATTCATAGTCTTCATAGGCTTGCTTTGTGTAAATGTTGTAAACACAATTCTTTTTATTTTTATTGAGTTTCTCATTTTTCCCAGTTTTTCTCCCAATTTGGTTGCCGACGAACTCGAGGAGCAGGACGCCAGCTGGCCTATTTTTTCCAATGTGTTTGTGTTTACCGAGCTACTCTGCATCCCACCATTTTCCATGAGTTAAGCTTAATCACCTTTGAAGAGGTTAGGCGGCTGGCGGATAGCGTAGCGGCCTAACGCACCTGTATTTGGCTGGTCCTGCACAAGTACGAGCTGCCTATCAGAGATGCTGTTCAAAACCCTGGCCGTTAGCCCCGATCGGAGGGGGAAGGGTGGTCGGCACAAGCTCGCTGTGAAGCACGTAAGGGTGTCTCCAGAAAGGGGGTCGGTGAGTTCCATCTCAAAGGAGGCGGATCATCGCCGGCTTCGGAGAGTAGCTTGCCCCGTAGAGACGGGCGGCGAGGTCATAGGGGAGGGTTAATCGAAATAAATAGAGGGTATAATTGACTTCCAAATTGGGGAGAAAAACTGAGAAAAATCTGAAACACAAATTTAAAGGGGTTGGGAAAACAATGTTCAATGTTTTCCCCAAATTAGCTCAATTGGGATTTTGGGTTTTTTTTCCGTTTCCCTCTGGAAAAACATCCATTGTGAAGTGAAAACCTGTTTGTAAATGGCGCTGTAAAAAAAAAAAAAAAAAAAAAGACTGGTTCATTGAAACTCACCCTGTGGAATCTGTGTAGCCAGGGGGGAGGAGATGGTGACAAAGTTAAGGTCCTTGCTGCCGTAGTGGACAGGCATCTGTCGGCCCTTGCCCAGGTCATCTGCATTAGCATAGCACTGCGCCATGAACAGGTCCAACGGAAAACCACGATACATTAGAACACCTGCAGGGGAGGAAGGGAAGTGTGTGATTGCACCTTAAACACGTCCAAATAAAGTCTAACCAGTCCTTTGAGGGGACAAGTTATACCACACAGGTACTCTCCTGCCTTCTGGAAAAACCTGACAAGCTGGTTTTCTGTCAGAGATAAACAAACAAATTAGCCAGCTTGAGTTATTTGTAATACAAAAATGTAAACAAGCAAAACTGATAGAAAATAAATGTCTATGCACTGTAATTCACACTCACAAATGATTAATTCTATATTAATGATACCGTAATATAGAAAAAAACCAAGTCCTGGAAACTTCTCAGCCAAACACCAAAAGGGTTTACATTTTGACACACACAGTGCATTTGGAAAGTCTGCCAAACGGCACTTAAAGGACCCAGAGCATCAGGAAAAAGATTATCTGGTCTGATGAGCCAAAAATTGACCTTTTTGGCCTGAATGCCAGAGATGCAGAGATGGTTTCCCTTCTGCCAGGATCTCCCATCGCTGCAGAGGAACTCTGAAGCTCTCTTAGAGTGACTATTTGGATCTTGGTCACCTCCCTGACCATGGCCCTTCTTGCCCCGTTATGAAGTTTGGCCGGACAGCCAGCTCATCGTGGTGGTTCCAAACTTCTTCCATTTCACAATAATGGAGCCCACTGTGCTCCTGGGTGCTTTCAATGCTTTAGCAATGTTTTTATACCCTTCCCCAGATCTATACCTCAACACAATTGTATCTTGGAGGTCTATGGAGAGTTCCTGGGACTTCACGGCTTGGTTTTTGCTCTGACATGCACTGTGAACCGTGGGACCTTATATAGACAGGTGTGTGCCTTTCCAAAGCAGTGAATTTGCCACAGGTGGACTACAATCAAGTTATCTGAGCTCAATTTTGAGTGTCATAGCAAAGAGTCCTGAATACCTATGTAAATGTAATATTTCCTACTATTATTATTATTTTTAGACTTGCTAAAATGTCTCTGTTTGCTTTGTCATTATGGGGTATTGTGTGTAATTTGATCAATTTTAGAATAAGGCTGTAATATAACAAAATGTGGAAAAGTGAAGGGGTCTGAATACTTTCCAAATGCACTGTAACTATCAACTAAAATGGATAGGTGGTCTGCAACCCACCTGCTTCTCTGTACTGGCCAAAGACAATGTCATCAGGGTCGAGAGCTGCTGCACTGCCAATGTGCGTCCCCTCCTCACCGTAGTTTGTCATATAGAATGAGATTCGGCCCTGAAACAGAATCAAACTCTGCAGTTAGCACAACTCTCAAGCTCCTTCCACTCACACGAACACCTTCCGCTTCCCACATTTAGAAAGGGGAGTTTGATAGCTTCTGTCCCAGCTGTTTGGCTTCTGATTGGATCCTGTGTGTGTGTGGTCCTCTTAACCTCAGGCTGAAGTCACACCAAGCACAGCCCTAGATGTGTCAGGGTAAACCTTACCTGTCTCTGAGACTCATACAGGATACGGTCCATTGTGTTGAGAAGAGTCATCTTCTGGTAGCAATTCAGAACCTCTTCTTTTGGGATCTAAGGGAATTACAGGTAAAATAAATACCTTGTAAAAAGTTAATAAATACAAATTACGTGTTGGGGGGGGTCGTGTTTTGAAACCCGCAGTGGATCTATCCTCCTTACACAATGTTTCGGGGGAGAGGAGTCACCAAGACAGGCGTCGGTGGGCTACCTGAGGGTCTTCAGATGGGTTGATGATCTGACCCTGTCTGTCCATCACTCTGTACACCGGGATGCCAGAGATCACGTTGGGCTGGATAAACTCCAGGTGATCCACATACTCTGCAGAGGCGCCGGGAAACTGCGGCTTCTCGGTCGGGGAGTCGAACGTCTGCTGGTGCACAACGCCCTGTGGCAACGGAGGTAAAAGCTGAATCTCAACTGGACAAAAACATATTGCTGAGAGCTGGACATACTGGATTATTAAAGTGCATCGCCATTGAAAGTATTAAGATTTCACATTACTGGATATAGTCAGATCACTGAACTTAATATTACACTGCATCTGATTTTAAGCATTTATCATTGCATTTACAATAAAGAACAATTTATGTAAATCGTCTGATAACCTGAAGTGACGCAGCATGACAATAATTAAATAACAAAGCAAGAGCAGTTTGGGCAGGGTGACCCTTTCAAACACCTCCGCCCCTGAAACAAACCAATCAGCGAATAGAAGAACATACAAAAAGGGCTGGGGAACTGACAGCGTAAGTTAAACACAGCCACAGCTAAATACCTAGCAAAGGAACACTTGCTTCTAAGATTTAAAACTCAACGACGAAGGTTTTAAAAGAAACCAACCGAGTTAGCTAAGGGATTCCGTATATTCACAGTATATGAACGCCCAACAACTCAATAGATCCATAGCTAGCCATCTTTAAAGTGAAGCTGGTTTGCCAGAAGTCAACTAGCCAGTTTTGCACAAGCATCAGCTAAAGAAACGTTTTCTCGAGTCGAGTGTAACAAATACTGCTCGAATAATTACCCTTAAAATATATCAACCTATGTATCTAGCAAGCTAACTAATGAATTATTCTAGACAGATAGTGACACTCATTTCACTTGCTAGCCTGACAACCTTTTCCGTGCCATATTGAATTACAATGACGATCATTGACAACCTCATTTATCACACGTTTTTCTTATACAGTAGGAAATAACCGGTCCATACTCACATTGACTCGGAATGCTCTGTACTGACAGAGTCTCAAAGCTGTTAAGCCCTTGTTTTGACAAACCGCATTGAAACTGATTCTACACAATCTCCTCAGACCTCCGATAGTCGCCATCTTGAATTGTAGGTCTGTCCTTTGCACGTGCCCGACTTGCTTTACCCTAATAGACTCGTTTTTATAACAAAAATAAGTATTACATTACTGATCTCCCCAAGCAATATAATATTTCCAATATATGTCTAAAATTAAAATCAGAGCAACATTTTCTACGTTATGTGTTTTCAAATAATATTTTGTATATTTTTAACTCCGGCACACGCATTGACTACTAATATTTTCGGCATTTTAAGTTTTTTATTTATTTAGTTCCCTAGTCTGAATAATAGTCATATCCTATTGAAGTTCACATTCAAGTTCACGCGCCACGTATGACATAATTTTGTATATATACATTTTTGTAGATTACATCATTTTGTATACATACAAATTTATGTCATACGTGGCGCGTGAACTTTGCAGACGCTTTTATCCAAAGCGACGTACAGTAGTGGATGCATACATTTTTGATGATGTGGCCCCAATGGTAATATTATATTAAACGACTGACAACTTTGTACATTTTGGCATATATGCTATTACCTTGCCAAAATGTACAAAGTTGTCAGTATTCCCATTAATATTCCCATTGGGACCACATATACTGAAAAATGTATGCATTCAATACATCTGTCCAGTCTCAGGCTGAGGTCACACCAAGCACAGCCTTAGCTGTGTCAGGGTAAAATGTGGAAGCAAAAAACAAGAGGAGTTTGCATTCATGAACTCTGTTCTGTCCCTATGTTTTCCAATAGATCATTTATATAACATAATATCTGCACATGGGCTAATTCCTGTTCATTTTGTTAACCTTGACATTATCAGTTTGCAGTTATATATAAATAAACCACAGGTAGCATATTATCAGAATGTCAATTAAAACAGAAATATTGCCTACATACTGTGCTTGGAAGTGACACGCCAAGGGCTTGAAACGAAACAGATATATTAGGCATATCAATTGTGCAGTGATACAGAACTCGTTATACAGATAATACAAGGATTATGTCAAACGTAAATTCAAATCGAAGGTCCGAGTGTTCACTAGTGTAGCAGTAAAACTATCTCTGTCGGATGAAGTAATGGTCACGTGTAGGGGAGAAATTCGGACTTTGACTTTGAAGCCCAAGGCTCAGATGCCGCTATCTGTGGTCTAAAGCAACAGTGGTCCTCCCCTCACAAGATAATGACAACGAAGGACATTGAGCAAGGCTGACCCATCACTGGAATTTACGAGTCCAGTCCGGGCGACTCTCCGATGGCATGAGGAGGAGAGGACGTGGATTAAAAGTTAAATAAATGAATCCCGCTATATATAATATAATTATTTTACTTTTGTATTAAGGATTCTGCAAAATGTACTGTCAGCATTCCCGAGTCACGCGGCGGATAGATTATAAACCCCTGGAATTGGGCTATCTGCATTAATTGTGTGGGAATGATGTTGCCATTTAGCAAATAAAATGATCAGTACATGATATATGCCTATATATAAATATATAGTGCACAGTTAGGTCAGTTGAAGTGTCTGTTTATTTCTGTTTATTTATTTTTATTAAAGAGTGAAGAACAAATAACAAATGATGGAAAATGTAAACAGAGGAGTGTAAAAGTGAAACAATCAAGAATGATGATGTGATGAGATCATGGGTAGGGGTTGAGTCAGGTGGTGATGACGTTAAGCTCCGATGCAGGAGGCGTTCATGACATTAAAAAGTGGATGTATGGAAGGGAGGGGCAGAGCTGTGAAGCTGACAAAATCCACAATTTCTGCTCTTCATATAAAACTATAAAAATCTGTTTTTGCTTTGTTAGACACACAGTATATCTTTAGGTCATCATTGAACTACTTTTTATATAAAATGCTGATTCAATGAACATGGTCCATTGTACAGTTTGTGCCGTCTGTATTATTTCCTTTAGACAGCCTTCTGGGGGAAAAGGAATGAGATTCAGGGTGCATTTCTTTTCTTCACCACAAGGTGGAAGCAGGATACCAAATAATTTCCTAATTTTTGAACAATTGTTACAGTAATTCTCAAACTGGGTCTGGACCCACTAGAGCAGGGTCTTCAACCTGTAGGCCTCGAAGAGCCAGTGTCTGGAGGTTTTGCTCCAAAAATGCACTGCACCACCTGATTTCACTAATTAGCTACAAATCCTGGACCAAGGAGGTAAAGTAATTTATTTTCCCAATCAGGTGGTGCAGTAGGATGAAAGAGCAAATACCTGCAGACACTGCGCATGCGGCTCGAGGCCTGGAGTTGAAGACCCCTGCACTAGAGAGTGAGTCAATAATTACTATTATTTAATGTCAAAATAAATTAACACTGCTTAAATTAAACACTGCAGTTGTTAATTCTAACTCCACTTCCATATCTGAAAATATGTTAGGCTACATATTAATAAGGGCTGGATCACAAAAAATATATTTGCTCGTTAAGTGGGTCGCAGCTGAAAAAGTTTGGGAACCACTGTTGTAGCAGACAGAAGGTTTATTTTTGTATTAAATACTCTCTCCCACCAATCACCCGTTTTCATCTCTCACGTGTAAACAAAGAGAAAAAAAGTGTTTTTCATCTTTTGATCCTCCCTCTATCCAACCTATTTCTCTTGTCCTTCAGGATGTTTGTGAGGATGGTTCACTATCCTATACCTTTGCAATGTGCTTTTATCTGTATGTCAGTTTGAGCGAAACTGTTCTTCAGTGAATGCATTGTTGTGGCTGGCCTATCAGTTTGTTTTTGTTCTGTTGGTGTCTGCTCATCTGTGCACACATGCCACAGAATTGTCCTTATGTCCCACAGTGCCAGTCCTCATTGAGGTCACAGCTGCTGTCATGCTGTCTAAACGCCCTGATAGACACAGAGCTGCTCACCTGAAGTGACCTGATTCAAAGACCTTGAGGAACCCAAAGAATGCAGCATTACAATTAACATAGTCAAACCTATTTGGTAGTTTTCAGAAAGTAATTTTGGAGTGGGCGGCACGGTGGTGCAGTGGATAGCACTGTCGCCTCACAGGTCTCGGGTTCAAATCCAGGCCGGGGGCCTTTCTGTGTGGAGTTTGCATGTTCTCCCTGTATCCGCGTGGGTTTCCTCCGGGTACTCCGGTTTCTTCCCACAGTCCAAAGACATGCACGTTAGGCTAATTGGAGAGTCTAAATTGCCCGTAGGTATGAGTGTGTGAGTGAATGGTGTATGTAGTGCCCTGCGATGGATTGGCGACCTGTCCAGGGTTTATTCCTGCCTCTCGCCCCAATGCATGCTGGGATAGGCTCCAGCCCCCCGCGACCCTAGCTAGGAATAAGCGGCTGAAGATGAGATGAGATGAGATGATTTTGGAGTGATCTGAATTAGAGTGCGGCCTTTCTTAAGGGGGTATTTGTTTGGTTGAACATAATAAGGACCAGTGGCAGGCAAAAACTGCTGCACATTATGTACAGGTAACTGCCCAAATAAAAGAAACACTTGAGTAAATGGAAGGGTTCTGGAGGCACTGTTATGATGTGGGGTGCATTTTCCTGGCATTGTTTAAGTCCACTCAACCCCTTAGAGGGCAAGGTAAGTCCCAATAAATACAAAGCCATTCTGAGTGATCACCTTCATTCTATGGTGAAGTATTTCTATTCTGATGGGAGTGGTCTCTTCCATTATGACAATGCCCCCACCCACAGGGCACGAGTGGTCACTGAATGGTTTGATGAGGACGAAAATGATGTAAACCATATGCCATGGCCGTCTCAGTCACCAGATCTCAACCCAAATAAACACTTATGAGAAATTATGTAGCAGCACTGAGACAGTGTTTTCCACCACCATCAACAAAACACAATATGATGGAATTTCTCATGGAAGAATGGTGTTGCATTGCCCAATAGAATTCCAGACACTATGCCAAGGTGCATTAAAGCTGTTCTGGTGACTTGTAGTGGCCCGATGCCCTATTGAGACACTGTATGTTGGTGTTTGCCTTATTTGGGCAGTATTTGTATGTGTTAATGCTTTCAAATGATAGTTTTTAGTATAAATGCAAGAGGTTTACTAAACCTTTGACTGGTGAGAAATGTATAACCTGCACCTTATTTTTTGTGGGATGGAATGGTTTAGCCTCCCAACTATAATTGAGTGATAGTCATTTAAAATGTCTAAGCTCAGGAAAACAAATTAATTATTGAACAAATGGTGTGATTCCACTATAAATTTAGCTGTTATGCTTCAAATATCAGGTTTTTAAGACGATGGAAATATGCAAAAATACGGCTTCTCATTTCCCTTCTTGAGGTCTGCCTAATTCATGGTTGGAAAAGAAGAAAGGCTGTTTGAATCATTTGCATTTATTAGATTTGTTTTTTTAATAACATATTTACAAAAACATTTTAAGATGGATGGGGGGACAACACAAGACACCTGCCCAGACCACTTCCACCAAATGTGCTGAACTCCACTCCTTGTCTATCATTTTGTGTCTGTCTGCAAATCTACTCAAAAAAATAAATTGGCATCAGTTCTGTAGCATGCATGCAGAACCTGGGACAGGCTTACACTGAGAAGGTCTGACTCAAAGCACTGTGGGGCAAAACCTCATATCTGCCATCATCAATTTTTTTATTTGACTGTTTATCTGATGTGTAGTGAATTTGTAATGGTGCACTATGGCTTACGTCGCGTTCACCCAGGTGGGTGCTGCACATTGATGGTGGTTGAGGTGAGTTGCCCCTATTGTTGTAAGCGCTTTGAGTTCCCTGGAAAAAAAGTGCTATATAAATCCAATATTCATTCATTCATTCATTCATTCATGAACTGCTTGTCAGCATGTGAGTATTGCCAGTTATTTGTTGGGGCAACATGACTGTTCTTATTCCCATCTCCATGATGTTAAGCTGTCTGGGATACTAACCACGTTCATATTCATATTCAACACAGAAACATCCATTGGTTCCCAAACAGTCTCACAGATAACTAATGATTTTAACCTAGATTTTCACTGATATTCAGAACATAATTTGTCTTTCATATGATTGTTGGTTAGTATCATGTTTAGTTGAAGATTCTCAGGGATCTGTAGGAGTGTTTTCAAATCTTACCTGCATCTTGAGTTAAAGCAGGGCTTATTATTATATTATTATTATTATTATCAAACTGAGCCCTGGTTGTTTCAGTCAGTCTTTTGATCAATTAAAGCTGATAAAAACGTGTTTCAGTTCGACCATAATTTTCCCTTAAATGTATTTTAACACGATGCTCATTGCCATTTACTCCATCATCGAGTTCTTCATTTTCCAAAAATGGTTTAGGTGTAGTTTTAGTAGTAGTTTCACTTCCAGCAATAAGAAACGCAATAGATCTCATCTGCCAGTCTATAATTTAATCAATTGAGTCAAAATGTAACCTCGTTCTAAAACAATAATTTGCCATATCACACATTACAGAAAATGAGAGCATTAGTTCATGTGACTGATTGAAAGTCCTGGGATGTGAATATGGGGCATTTATCCTTCATAGCATGCATAGCTATTTCTTAAGAGGGTAAATGATCCTTCAATAGACTTTAAAAGTATCTAATATAGAACACTTAAAAGCTCATTACTGCTGAGCGGTTACTATTATGGTTGGAAGTTAGGGAACCACTGCTCTATGGGAAGTGACTTGTATTAAAGAAACTTTGTGTATGTGAGTGTTGAAAATGAAATACAAACTAGTCATAATAACTGCGTTCCCCAGAAAATGAAAAAAACTTGATATGCTGCATGTTATAATCCTGAGCTTGTTATTGACAGAAGATCAGTGAGCATCAGTGTTGCCTGGAATAAATCTCTTCTCACCGAAGAAAAATCTGTATTATTTAGACTGTTGTTTTGCACACTGTGCCACTGACTGCAGGTTACTTCTATGCCTTTGGACTTAAACAGCAATTCTCAAGTTAAAAACAAAAACAAACGAGGGTCTTAAGCATTCAGAGATATTGTGCAAATCTGACTTTCTCCACACCAACACTGAACATATGATTAGAACGATCATAGGCTTTTTTCTATCAAAACAGAACACAAGGAGACAACAGTGTAAGCAAGGTAAACACAAAGGGGAAATCATGTTAAAGTGCAAAAATACCATGCAAATTGTCTGTGCCAGTGGTATTCAGTCTTGCCCTTGGAGAGCCGCAGGGTGTGCTGGTTTTCATTGTCACTCAGCACTTAATTGGTCGTATAAAGCAATTGATTACAGTTAACTCACCTCACCTGGTTTCTTGGGCCTGAAGTGGGTGCTGATTTTAAAGTGGAAGAAAACAGCTACCAATCCTAAACAGCCATTGAGCATAACTCCACCCTGTGGCTCTCTTCATGGGCAATACTTAACACCACTGGGTTATGGCAGGGGTGGCCAACCCTGGTCCTGGAAAGCCAGCAACTTTAGAAAATCAGCGACCCGAGAAACCAGGTGAAATGAGTTAATGGTGTAATCAACTGCTTTAATCAATCAATGAAGTTCTCAGTAACAATGAAAACCAGCACACCCTGCAGCTCTCCAGGATCAGGGTTGACTGCCTCTGGTCTACAGTAACCATATAAGGTCTCTGACATTTTCAGTGATCATAAAAGTAGGCGTTACATGTCATCTCTGATCACATGCGAGACTGCTCTGGCCATCCCGGAAGGTCCTGTCACACGGTGTGACATCCGTTGATATCTTGACTCACTGTGCAGTTCAGCATTGTAGGAGCGCGCTCATCTCATCTCCTTGCAAAGGTAATCGCCTTCTCCTGTTCTGCTGTGATTTTTAAGGAAAGAGAGAACCATGTACAACGCCATTTTAACACGTCTGCTTTGACTGTAATTTACGAGATGCATGTCTTAAGATTTCTGTTAGGCAACAGTACTGATCGTAGATGTCCCTCACTAGATTAGTCCTGAAGGGGCCCTGCCTTGTTGCGTGTAGGAGAGGAACATGTATTAGTCACAGTGGGAATTGAGACACATGAAAGACGCATCCTCTATTCCCCCCTGTAGCGTGACT
The DNA here is from genome assembly GCA_029706075.1 of Aldrovandia affinis. NCBI lineage: Eukaryota > Metazoa > Chordata > Actinopteri > Notacanthiformes > Halosauridae > Aldrovandia > Aldrovandia affinis. The sequence goes on from JAINUG010000065.1 coordinate 652,997, forward strand.
GTGTTCACAGTGTTCTGGAGCATTCTGGTCTCCCGCCAATCCTCAAGTATTTCTTGTCGCACTCCATGCGAATTATCAATCTCTTTCAACAGATTAAAGTTATTTCAAGGAAACTTAATCCATTGTTGCCTTTGTCATTTTTAATTCCATTCCATTTTCATTTTGTGAACTACAGTAGCTATGAGTTTATTTCCCAGTACATGGGAAAACATGACCCACTGAAGCTCCATGTCTCCACAATAATTATCTCTTTAAGTCTAGAGCTCTACAAGTCCTTGAAGAAACATTATATTGGCAGGCGCTTTTCAAAGCTCCAGTAGATTCAGACTGGTTGATTCTGGCCTACTTATCAAACAGAATCTCAAGTTTCCAAAGCTACAGGTTGGCACTGTGACTAGGAGGAGAAAAAGGAGAAGGAAACCGTATCCCTCTGATTGTGCTCGGATCTTCAGTCGGCTTACTGTGAAGGCCCCGTTCACAGTGTCAGATGTTTTTGGGAAGTGCATTGTGGGGCCGGTCTCACTCTCCAACATGTAGGTATTTTATGATATTCCAGATCTCTCCACTTCAGAGAGTGCTGATGCGCAGAGCTTGGCAGGAGTAATTATTTAAAGAAACAGTTCCCTGTGTGTGATTTCACAGTTCTAGGAGCAATACTGAGTATGCTGTTGCAGTTTGTATTTTAATGTTGCTTTAAGTCCTAGTCTCACCAAACAATCAATGTCACATACACTATATGGCCAAAGGTCAGTGGACACCCCTACTAATTATTGAGTTCAGGTGTTTCAGCCACACCCATTGCCAACAGGTGCATAAAATCCAGCACATAGCCATGCAATCTCCACAGACAAACATTTCGAATTCAGAATGGTTCGTAAAGAGCTCAGTAACTTTAAACGCGGCACTGTCATAGGATGCCACCTTTGCCACAAGTCAGTTTGTGAAATTTAACTGTAAGTGCTATTATTGTGAAGTGGAAGTGCCTAGGAGCAACAACAGCACGGCCACCTTTGGTAGACCACGCAAACTCACAGAGCGGGGCCGACGAGTGCTGAAGCGCATAGCGCGTACAAATCGCCTATCATCTGCTGCATCACTCACTACACACACACTACAGAGTACCAAACTGCCTTTGGAAGCACCATCAGCACAAGGACTGTGCGTTGGGAGGTTCATGGAATGGGTTTCCATGGCCAAGCAGCTGCACACAAGCCTCACATCACCATGTGCAATGCCAAGTGTCGGCTGGAGCAGTGGAAACGTGTACTTTGGAGTGATGAATCATGCTTCACTATCTGGCAGTCTGATGGACGAATCTGGGTTTGGCGGATGCCAGGAGAACACATAGTGCCTACTGTAAAGTTTGGTGGAGGAGGGATAATGGTCTGGGGCTGTTTCTCAGGGTTTGGGATAAGCCCCTTAGTTCCAGTGAAGGGTATTCTTAATGCTACAGGATACAAAGACATCTTAGCCAATTGGGCGCTTCCAACTTTGTGGCAACAGTTTGGGGAAGGCCCTTTGCATGACTGTGCCCCTGTGCACAAAGCGAGGTCCATAAAGACATGGTTAGACGAGTTTGGTGTGGAGGAACTCGATTGGCCTGCACAGAGCCCTGACCTCAACCCCATTGAACACCTTTGGGAGGAATTAGAATGCCGATTGCGAGGCAGGCCTTCTCATCCAACATCAGTGCCTGACCTCACAGATGCTCTTTTGGCTGAATGGGCACAAATTCCCACAGACACACTCCAAAATCTTGTGGAAAGCCTTCCCAGAAGAGTGGCAGCTGTCATAGCCGCAAAGGGGGGTCCAACTCCATATTAATGCCCATGGTTTTAGAATGGGATGTCCAACAAGCTCATATAGGTGTGATGGTCAGGTGTCCACTGACCTTTGGCCATATAGTGTAGTTAAGGTGCATATTTTTCCTTGAAAGAAGTTTTGATTTGAATGTGAACATGTTTTGTAAAAACATAATGTAGTTTAGAAGTAATTTCACTTGAAATACAACCATGCTTAAAGGGGTAAATTAAGCAACACCTGGATAGGAAAGGGGCATGGCTTGTACAATACACAATATGTGGGACATAATGGAACATGCCTATGCAGAGATAGATAGCAACCTTTATACAACCCTCTACAGGCATGTCCCATTTACAAAAATACATTTTAGGAAAACAATGTTTCCTGAGCATTGTACATTTAAAAATGTGTTGTCCAACTGAGAACCGAGTAATAGCTATTCGCTGGGAAATAATCTGTGAGACTGACTGGACACAGTGCTTTCTGGACTCATGACATCATAGAACAAAGGATTGTGGGATTTGCCTGAACAGATCCATCTCTGGGAGAGTGTAAATGGTCACTTTTTCAAAACATTTTATCATGATATTGGGCTATCAAATTTTGTTAGTTACCTCTATGTGGCATTGTTATGTTCACCAAAAATACTGAATTTAGTGACACTTTGACTCAATAATGGCACTGTCACAACTGTTGTCTTAGAAACACAGAGCTATACAGTCGTGGATAAGCTTGACCTTGTTCCAATTCAGGTTTCAGACATTTCACGTTTTTAACAGCAAAGTAGTGGCAGGTAAATGAGGTATCATATCACCAAAAATGGGTGGAGCTACCATTATGCTAGCAGTAACTGATTTGAACCAATCATTGTGATTTGTTGTCAAGAGAAAAACCTTCTGATTGGTTCAACTAAGTCAGTGATTGACAGATAATTGTAGCTCCACCCATTTTTGGTGTGATGATACCTCATTCTCACTACAGCAAAGCATTTGGTCCAGGTCTGTGTAAACGACACATGCACAACCAAGTCATACGCATTGCTGTGTTCTGTGTCAATCCGTTTCAACAAGTTTATCCAGTGCACCACTCTGTTGCAGGCCATTCCGATCCACTGGGTTCCTGTTCATGAGGGACTTTCAGGGTGGTGGAGGAGGGTTTGAAAGCTGGGGCGTGCAGGATGGGGGTGTCATTGGGGTTGGTGAGGCTAATGAGGGAAGGGGGCTTTAGGGCGGCTTCCCAGACAGGTAGGAGATGAGGGCAGCGACTGCGCAGATGTATGTGACAATGCCAAAGACGATGGACAGCACCGCCAACCACAGCGCCTGGCGAGAGGCGGAGCTAGCTCCCTGGAAGTCCCCCTCGGCCGATGCCTTGTTGGTCTGATAAGGGCAGGAGTCGGGGGGATGGGTGGTGCCAGAAAAGAAACAAGAAAGAGGGTTAGAGACAGCAATGTTACAGCAAATTTACAATGAACACCCTGTGGTTCTTTCTATCTGTCTCCTGTATGGATTTTCAGGGTATATTTAATTACAGTTTCCATCATTTAGACTTTCCACTTGTTTTAATGCAGTCCTACAGTATGGTTCTCCTGCGTTTCATAATCTTGTGCATTTTCCCTCTCTTAACTATTGTAGGCATGCATCACACTAATGGGCCTCCAAAAATAACATGCATTCTTGAGTTTCTTTCAGTCACAACTATCCAATAATCTTGTGAAACCCCACCCTGCTTTGTTCTAATAAATGTAGCTAATTCAGTCTTAATTTGATAAGTAGTGATGTATCACCTACTAACCAACGATAAAGTGCTTATTTAAGCAGTTACTAATCGGGATACAGCAAACTGTTACACACAAATTGTTTATTTAGACTCGCAAGAAATGGCAGAATCATTTGTTACTAGGAAGCCAGCCTAATTAAGATAATTGAAAAATCAACATGGTTGCAAATGAAAATTTTAACAAAGCGTTCATTCAAATGAATGATTAATTTCACCACTATCGGTACTCAGCATACACAACGCTGTTTTGATGGCAAGCCATATACCTTTATTCGTGTCTTTCACTTTGTTGAAAGATTACCCATCATTCCCTGTTTAATAATATACTATATACCACCCTGTTGTCCTGTGATTATGGTGGTATAAACCAAACAAAGCGAGAGCCTTGGTCGTCCCTCATGTCCACGTCCCACACTTCTTGACACACTGATATACGTAGGTGTCAATCTCGTAAAAACAGCACAAAGGTAGGCTATGACAAACCGTTTTGACATTGAATCATTGAGTTTCTGATATCAGTAATTAGACTTCCTGATATCAGAAACTGCAATTCCGGATATCACAAATTAGAGTTTCTGATAACAGGAAGTGGATTAAATGTTAAAACGGTTTACAACACAAACTATTTTACTTAATACTCCCCATGGTCAATTAGGAACATAGCTAATCCACGCCAGCAAGTATTCTTCTTGTTGGTCTGAATATACATCCGTTACCGCTTCTCTCATCCTCCCTTTTATCACCTCACTATTTTTCTCCTTTCCTGCTCTGTTGGCTTTCCCATCTGCTCGATTCCATAAACCATCTGTTATTCCAAAATATTTAAGCATTATCTCAGCAAAACAAATTAGAATTGAGGGTGTGTTTAAAAAATGATTAATGTAGATAACTGGTGCGAAACGTTTTAGTTGGGTGCATTGTTTCGGCAGTGAAATAGTTCGTAGTGTGTTACTTTGACTTTACAAAGACTAATTACAATAACTTTAGTCCTTGCATATGTTATTACACCACGTAATGGTGACGATTCACCGCACGCAGTTTGAGGGGTTTCACGAGGATCTGATTTCCCCGTGACAGCTGCTGATGCTCGTGTTTTTATACCCATATTCTATCCCCGTTTCCTCCCAATTTGGAATGACCAATCGTATTTTGTAAATCCCTTCTATCGCTGCAACATCCTCTGTCAATTCAGGTGACCAGCACGCGCGTATTCCGGCGTAGAAAGCACACCGTTGAAGCCATTTGTTTAAAAAAGTCGTATTGTTACATCTCCTCTGTCGTTTACCTTCTGGGAAAGGTAGAACGCCGCGATTCCCAGGGGCCAGAAGCAGCAGAGCATAGAGAAGACCGCGAGGCCCAGATAATCCTGCGGGATCATCAGAGGAAAGTTGCTCTCGCTGTCTGTGTCGCTGAAGGCTTCGCTCGAGGAGTCCTGGTGACACACAGTTGTTCGCAACTCCAGATACTAGCTCAGCTACAGCAAATTTACAAACTGCATACACTCCCGTCTAAGCAAAATAAGATGCATCAAAAATATCTGACACATTAACCAACAGCTACAGTGCACCGTTTCTGAATTTCCTCCGTGGAAAATTCAAATACAACTGCATTTTCAAGCGGTTATTGTCAGGCGAATCAATAGGATATGGCAGTGTTTAGTTTGAATGGACATGTGGATGCGAACGATGTACTGTATGCTTTTTAACAAACCAAAAAAAGGCAAGGAAAGTTTGGGCAGTAAGAATAACACATATCTGTGTGTGAAATTGCATTACTTTCTCAATTGACTTATATTTAAAATACATTATTTATGACACCCCCCCCCCTTCGTGGCCAATTCTACCCTCTATTTCTTCAGTTCAGTCTATAGGACCAGCCACTACCCTTGCCTTTACCGGTTGCGCCAGGCAGGGCCCCTTCATGGACTTAAAAAAATCGAATTCATATAAACAAATAGGCTATACACACATAATGTGAAAATAAGCCATTGCTTGTTTTCTTGATATTATTGTACTAAATTGTATTTTAATGTATTGAAACGTTGCTGTCTGTGTCATTGCTTCCAAGTATAATTGGGCCTTATTCTGATTGACTGATAATGCAAGACATAATTGAGCAATATATATATATATATATGCAAAACAAGGTAAGTAGAAATGGCTGCATGGGGCAAATAAACGGTGAGGAAATTAGGGAAAATTAGAGCGCAGGATAAAGGCACAAGCATTATTCACAGAGGTGTATCCCAGGAAGCATTTGATTTAGAATTTTTCATAGTTTTAATGGAGCAGGAACTAAAGCTTTCCTAAGGGGCTTCTGTGCAAGAGAGAAAGAGTGTAGCTCTGTGGGTGTTTATTATTATTACCAAGAGATTATTTAAAATTGCAGTAAAATGAGAGAATAACACTGTACTCTACTCTGGAAAACACACTAATCCCCATATTCTTTCATGTCTTTCAAGTTTTCTATGGAAGAATCATAAAAAATAAATCAAAACATGGGCTACACATTACTGAACCTCTTCCCCACCTCCTCTGTTTCCTCTCCCTCAATTTTCGCATTTCTTTTACTTTTTTATATCTTATTCAAAATCATACAATTTCCCTCCTCTGGTATCTCTGATTCCTTTCTGATTTCCTTGCCAGTTTAACAGTGTCCCTCTCTGTTCTTTTTTAATCAAGAAAAGCATTCAGCTGTAAGATCTTTTTCCACGGTTTTTGCATTCCAAGCACTTTCTGTATTGCATTCAGTTCCTGACCGTGTAGTTATCTCACTATACAAGAAGACCAGGTTCATGAATTTTTCATACCCTGTCACATTTTTTTCTTTTGTTCATCAGCAACACCAGCCAGAAAGAGAGCTAAGCAATGAATGAATGTAATACACTAAAAAACTGAAGAAGGTTTTCCTAATAATGACTATTAATCAATTTCTGGTTTTGGTACACTCAGTTGATTTCCTCAGTATTTGCTGTGAAGAGTGCCCTATGAGTTAATTAATAGAATGCTTGTGGTTGTAAATACGTTGAGTGTGCTTAGTGTCGACATGGAGTGAGAAAATGGCTGCCATACCTCGTAATCAGGCAGGAGGTCGTCCTCATCCGTGCTATAGGAGGTACTGTGACCATCCCGTTCCTCCTCCAGTAGCTTCTTCTCCAATGGGGAGCCAGGGCCAATGTCCACAAAGGTCGTCTCCACGTAGTCCTTTCTGTGTAGGCTCAGGGACTCTGTGTGGCCCCACACTGGAGCTGTGGGGTACAGGGACTCCAGGGACCGGGGCAGGGAGCAAGGGTCCAGGAGCTGCTGTTGGTTGAACTCGTCTGGGGTGCAGTAACTCCTCCAAGCCAATGGGGGCAGTGTGCTCTCCTCCCCACACCTCACCAAGATGCCTTTAAACAGCCCACTGCCACTAGTGCTGCCAACAGTGTCTCTGCTGCACCTTGGGCTGCCACCCAGCAGGGGGTATTCCAGTTCATCCCGACTCTCCATCATTCTTTTACAACAGTGATGGAAACGACATTAACAAATGAATCTAGTATCTGCTTGCTGCACTACTCAATGACCGTCCAGCCTTAATTCAGTGCAATTATTAACTTAGTACTAATGCAATGAGGAGATACCTGAGCAGTAGATCATAGTTCCCCCCACCCCCATTTATCATTTAATGCTTCCTGGAGTCCCGGTTTGCCTTTTTGCCTTTCTGTTGACTCATTTTAATCAATTCCAAAGACCACAGGGATGCCGAAGCACACATCTGACAAAATAGACCAATACCCCACCAGTGCTGATTCTCAGCTTGGATTGTCTGAAGCCGTGCTTAGGAACTCAGCTACAGCAAATTTCATACTTACATTGTAGGCATTTAGCAGGCACTCTTATCCAGAGCAATAGTTTACACAGTTCACATTTATTTACATACAATCCATTTATACAGCTGGATATTTACTGGAGTAGTAACGGTTAAGTATCATGCTCATTGTTACAATGCAGTGCCCCACCTGGGAATCAAACCTGCAACCTTTGCATTACAAGGCCAGTTCCCTAACCATCATACTACACTGCCGCTTGCGTGCTTACATGCTTTAGTCTCACTTGTGACTCTTGCAGTAGCACTACATTCTTTCTGTCTTCTTCACATGTGCTTTAATTCCTCCAAGGCTTAATGACTAAAGTGTTGGATTTCTGCCTTATGAAGTCGTCAAACGAAATGGATTATGCATTATGTTACGTCTCCAAAAGGGCAATAAAACCCAGATGGAAAGACACTGTCAGTCAGTCTGCAAAAAACGGATTCCTCTGACGGTATTGACAAAGTTGTGATGGCATCAGCATATGTTGCAAGCTGCAGTGAAACGGGGGATTGATGCGGTTGGTTCAGACTGAGCTGACCGCTGCAGGAGAAATGGAGGGCAGGAGTGATTACTTTTTGATTGATGTGCCATACATGTAAAAAATGCCTCTTTTATGGACAGTCCGTTTTAAGAAGGGAGCTTGCATGTAACTTTGCCTTTCTCCTTCCCCTCGTCCGCTGCCAATGATGTTTCGGTGGTTGTCAGGAGCAGAGGAACAGGAGCAGAGAGGGCCCGAGGGAACAGGATCCTTGGACAGGCTGTCCCGGCCTCTCTTCTGCTCCGTAGGCTTGCAGTAGACACCAGACAAGTTTGAGTGATGATGATGAAATCACAGGGCGACCATCATGATTTCAAGCTGTGTGTTTGCTTGCGGTGGCAGCGACCGTCCCCTTGGCCCGATCAGGGATTTTGGGGGTGGGGGCACGGACGAGGAGTCGGTTGGGGTTTCGGCTGTCAGCTCAGCCCTCTGTCAGCAAAGAAGCCTGTGAAGGACACAAGAAGAATATCAAGATCCTGTCTGGCTGGCTGTGTGCTAATGCCCCTGCCTAGAAGCCACTGTCTTTGATTATTTACGATTACATCCATAAGCATAGACATTGTCCTGTCCTCCTCAATGTTGAGAGAGTGTTTAGTTTAGTTTATTATCAGGAAATGTCACAGACAAGTATCCAGCATAGGTGCATATGTGGGTGGGGTTGCAGTAGGTTGGTTACATTGTTTGATGTTGTCAAAAAATCTACTCCAGCTTCACCATCCAGGTCATTTTTTGGTCAAAGAAAGCTGTACCACAAGAATCACCAAAGCTTGTCACCTTATTACCTGTCCTACATGAGCACCTATGGTTCCTGTTCAGTTCATGTTTGATTAGATGTTCCAAAAGTTAATAAACCAGACTTGTAATAAGGGCCATTGACTAAATGTGTCATTGGTGGTCTAACTTCTGCAATGAATCATATTCAAACACTGGGGGGCATCTTCCAAAGCACATTACTGATTGTAACTTTAAATGTGATATACAAGTTAAATGATAAGATAAAACATAAAGAAGAGGTTTGCACACAAAAATGAATTGAATTAATTTGAGATTTTATTGAGACAAAGGAAATTGCAAAAGCACAACATTTTTGGCCGGCGCCTTCTTCAGTGATAAGTGCAAAACCACTTCTTTATTTTTCATTTATTAACTGGGTAAATGGTGGATATTGGAGGAACAAGAAGTGCTCCAAGGTCTGTGTAAAAAAAAACCCCAAAACTTCCTGACCCTTAAAAAAAAAAAACAGAGACCCTTGGGGTGTACAAGTCCAAGTCCAGGCTTTGCCCCAAAGCTGAATTCTCTCGAGTGTGTTGGTAGATGATGAGCTGAGATGGGCTGACTGCTCTGTTCCCATCATTATGTATTCTTATGTTCTTTTGTTCTTTTGTCTGGGAGCGAAGAAGCAACCTTGGCTGAGCCCCCACACCACCCTCCCTGGAATCACTCTGTGCAATTGTGTCCCAGGTTCTCAGTGCAAACAAAGCTCAGAGTCTGTTCAGGCCAGAAGACCTGAAGCTTTCCTCTGTACTGAGAGCCCGCAGCTCTGCCAAGTTGTCTAGCATAAACAATCAACCACAAAACGCAGCTAAGGTCAGGCTGTGACCATTCCTCTGTTATTCGTAGCACAGGGATAGGCATCTGGAGAAGTGCCTGCTGCTATCCCTGGCCCTGAACTAAGTGCTGCCAGGTAGGGAGAGAAGTGAATTTGTTATGCCTTCCATACTTCTGCCTATATTAGTTGAAGTTGATAACATAGTTTTGGGAGGAGAGCTACGTGCAAACAGACAAAACAACCAATTCACAACTCTGCCCCATGCACCTGCATCCACTCATTGATTAGTCACCCACATAATATATAAGCAAGCACCTTACTTCATTTCCTTGTATCTCTGATCCTACGACCAGCTGCATATCGAACCTCACCTCACTCCGATCTCCTCAGTTTCCCTAATTTCTTCATGACCGGGCGTGCCAGCACAACTGCTGTCCACGACCGGGGGTGACATCTCCATCTCCATCAAGAGAAAATCATGGCCTGTGACCTACAGTCAACCTTCCCGATGCAATATCCAAGCCAAACCTTCTATACATTCATCCCCTCCTCTACCATACAGTCATCAGATAGGCAAGCAGCTGAACTAGTGAAATATGTGTTAATCCTCCCCTATTGTCTGTTTATTGTACAATACCCGGTTCTCTTAACAATGTTGCCAGGGAGCTCCATGATCGACATACAGTGCATCCGGAAAGTATTCACATCGCTTCACTTTTTCCACATTTTGTTATGTTACAGCTTTATTCCAAAATTGATTAAATTCATTTTTTTCTCAGAATTCTACACACAATACCCCATAATGACAAAGTGAAAAAAGTTTTTTAGAAATTTTTGCAAATGTATAAACAAAAAGAAAAGAAAATATCACATTTACATAAGTATTCACGCCGTTTGCTATGACACTCAAAATTGAGCTCAGGAGCATTCTGTTTCCACTGATCATCCTTGAGATGTTTTTAGAACTTCATTGGAGTCCACCTGTGGTAAATTCAATTGATTGGACATGATTTGGAAAGGCACACACCTGTCTATATAAGGTCCCACAGTTGACAGTGCATGTCAGAGTAAAAACCAAGCCATGAAGTCCTAGGAACTCTCCATAGACCTCCGAGATAGAATTGTGTTGAGGCATAGATCTGGGGAATGGTATAAAAACATTGCTAAAGCATTGAAAGCACCCAGGAAAACAGTGGGCTCCATCATTGTGAAATGGAATAAGTTTGGAACCACCACAACTCTTCTTAGAGCTGGCCGTCTGGCCAAACTAAGTAACCAGGCAAGAAGGGCCATGGTCAGGGAGGTGACCAAGAACCAAATGGTCACTCTAAGAGAGCTTCAGAGTTCCTCTGCAGCGATAGAAGAACCTGGTAGAAGGACAAACATCTCTGCAGCACTCCATCAATCAGACCTTTATGGTAGTGACTAGACGGAAGCTACTTCTGAGTGAAAGGCATATGACAGCCCACCTGGAGTTTGTCAAAAGGCACTCCGGTCTGATGAGACACAAATTGAACTTTTTGGCCTGAATGCCAAGTGCTACCATAAAGGTCTGATTGATGGAGTGCTGCAGAGATGTTTGTCCTTCTACCAGGTTCTCCCATCGTTGCAGAGGAACTCTGAAGCTCTTTTAGAGTGGCCATTGGGTTCTTGTGTTTTTGAGAAAACCCAAAGCTTATCATAGGATTTTTCTTCCTGACCCCGGAAAAAGGTGATCCAGAGGAACTCTCATAAAAGGGGGAATAATATAAACAACACGAAAGAAACAAATTAGTTATTCCTTAGGACACCCCACACTAGGACATTTGCTGGACACTGAGGTTGAGCTTGGAAGCACTGGTCAATGGCTTCTACCCTTCACATCCACAGCCCTGGGTCGAGGGATCCAACCCAAGCGGCCCGTCAGATAGAATGCGCTGCCTCCTTTACAACCAGCCTCAAACGGACAGGACCGGACAGGGGGAAACAAGCGCTTTTCATCAGTAACCTTGTTGTGCTCCACTCTGCCTCTGCATTTATCAGCGGAGCTCAGCGGATCGCTGATTGCTTTGCTCGAGCTCAGCAGGGCAATAATCTGCATTGGCCCGGCGTTACGCTTCAGAAACGCATGAATGATAATGAATCAAACCCAAAGGGAACCTTTGGCTCGTGTTTTACCAGCAGCTGCCCTTTTTTTTCCCTTTTTTTTTACACATATATGTTTTCTTTCCCCATTCGCATATTTGTGGAAATGTACAAGATTTGTTGATGGGGTTGAGCAAGAGTGAGGTGTCTTTATACAGTCTGCCCTACATCTGGTGCAAACGGTAGTCCAACTCTCTCAATACTATATTGTAATAACATTTAATAATAATAATAATAATAATAATAATAATAATAATAATAATAATAATGGCTTGTATTTATATAGCGCTTTTCATGATACTCAAAGTGCTTTACAGTGAAGGGGAGAAACTCACCTCAACCACCACCAATATATGGCATCAACCTGCTGAAGAGAGATCAATGACAAACTAATTTCCACAAAATGCACTTTTCTGAGTGCTCTTCGATTGACTCTATTCAGTGGTAAAATATTGTCTAATGGTGAAACCGGTCAAACTTAATAATCACGAGTAGCACCATTAAAACTAAGCAGTGATATTCAAATGTAATTAAATAATATTCAAATAAAACCATGTGGATATGCCTAAAGCTTTTTAAACAATACATGAACTAAGCTATTAATACAAATTATATAAGAAAATGTCAATGTGAATGCATACATAGATTGGTAAAGGGCACCTTTTGCCTCCAGACTCCTTATCCATATTTGGATTGCCTTGCACCACACAGCATGCTCACAGTAACCTACAGTTAAGAGACCTCTTCTTTCATCACCTTCATTCATTATTTCAATTGAAGCGCAATGCATTGTGGCTTATGTGACTTTTTGTAGCCCAGTGTGAATTACATAGACAAGGACTTTGACAAAACCATGGGAACCTAACACCCTTCACTCTCACATCTGCAGTTCAACTAAATCATAGAAGCTGTATGTTGCGTTGTGTGTATAACGTCTTGATGACGTTTTATAAGATAATCCATTGAAGTGGTCAACATTAATGAAGTACTAAATCTGGGAAATGAAAAAGAAACGCATTTCTTTCCATGATATTCTGACAGGATCTATATAATTTCTAATGAATTTATTCAAGAATTAAGAAGTCAAGAATAGAGTATGCTCATTACTAATCGGAGCAATTATATTTTGCTTCATCATTCATTAACCTTGCCACATTTGAAAACCATTTGTAATGCCTTATTATGGTAATCTCAAAAGTTAATATTAGGCAAATAATTAACATAAATATGATGAATTATGATTACCACCATACGCTTGTTTTGCTTATGAACCATAAATCCTAATTGCAATTACCATATGGGAATTATGTAACCATTTAATTAAAATTGAGATATGGACCACACATTTAAATGCGCTGTGTTGCATTACATCATACGCATTCGACAGGGCTGAACACTGGCGCACGTATTGAAAGAGCTCTACTGTATAGTCCAGTGCACTGAATTACTGCTATGCTGCTGTATGAATGGTACTGCTGTGCCGTGAGCTTTGATGTGCTCCCCTATCCCATCATCCTCCTTGGCTGTAGATGGAAAAACCTGAGACTCCCACACAGACTAAGTTGAGGAGCTCTTTGCTTTCTGACGTAAATAATACCAGTGTTCCTGCGTCATACATATGCTGTACCGATATACACCCCCCCATGTCCACCCCCGAGCCCCCTCGCCCACCCCCCCCACCGCACATTACTCTCTAGGAGAGATGCACTCAACTTTATTATAGCCCCCTCCATCCACCCACACACATACCTCTTCTCTCCTCTCCTCTCCTCTCTCCATCCACTATAAAAAGGACCACTGTCAGCTGCATTATAAGCCTGGCTTCCATTCTGATTCTTGGCAATTGTAATAAAGCATCCCGTCAGCTGGAGCGAGGGCTGCAAGGACAGCACAGCAAATCACAGACGACGTGGACTGTATAGAGAAAGCCTCTTCCCCCCCTACAAGCCCAATTCTTTCTCCCCTGTCACTTTCCCTGCCCCCTCTTATGTTGACTTTTATTTGACTCCTCTCCTCCCTCCATCTCTCCAGCTCTTTTGGGCCATCACCGTTTCCCCCTCTACTTGAACCCTTGTTTCCAATCCTTTTTCTACTCCCCATGTCTTCCCTTGGTTTTTTTCAACATGGCATTACAGATAATATTTTCCCCTCTCATCTCTTTCTCTCTCTTAAACACTCATACAGACATCCCTCAGTGTATTGAAACTGGTGTTGCAGTATCACTATATAACGCAGTTAACACACATGGCAAACATTGTGCAAAGACCATATTACAAGCTATGCATCAAATGAACTGGTAAAGTACACCTACACGATCAAGTAATGGGCTGCAATAAAACCGAGGTCATTTCTGCATTTCCAGGGCTATCGAAATCCCCCAGCGTAGATAAAACATTTCAATGCAGAAATGCTCTTTCCGAGCAGATGCCGCCCGGGAGCCGCGGGCTAATGAAAACATTAAAGCTTTAATAAAAGCCATGATGTATAACATTGATGTGATGCTGGAAGACAGGGCTGCACTGAATTGTAATAAGGATACACCGGAGCCCGAGAACTCCGATAGAGATTTATAGACTGGCTGATTCATGTACTGTTCTAAAGTGCCGCACCACTGTTCTTTCAAAATGCCATATTTTCACATTTATCTGTTCTTTTTATTATTGTGACAGTTGTTTCATAAATTAATCGGTCCTTTTTGACATTCATTCATATCCATTCCTGGCAAAAGAACCAGAGGTGAGGTGACAGCCTTTCTGCTGCATTGCTCTACCATGCCGACAGGACAAACACTCCCGAGATAATCCACAACACGGGCGCTTGGACTGCCTCCATTTGAAAGGCACCTTAGTACATTATAAGGCAAAAACATGATTCAATAACTCACAACTTTGGGGTGGGTCTTTTCTTTTCAGTCACAACATGAATATCCCAATGATCAGCTGTGGTTTATCAAGTTTATCCATCACACTGCTATTAGTTTTGACTTAAGGAGAGAAAAACTTGTATGGAAAGAATTATATTTATTTTCGTTTCTTATTTGATTCCACTTGGATGTGGAACAGGATGTGGAGCTGTATGGTTCATCACAATGTTTGTAAGTGGATAAATTACACATCTATTCCAAGTATGTATTTAAGCCAATTGGGCCAAAGCACCTCAGCATAGCTGAAGAAATAATAATGATAATGAGGATGACAATAATATATGTGTCCTTCTTCCTTTTTTTCTCATTATTATTATTATTATTTTAGGAATTGCATAGGTTGCAATATTTGTGTGTGGAGTCCGATTTCAGAATAGCCAACCGTCCTGATTGCTGCCTGGAAAATAAGTTGGAAGAACTTGACCTTGAGGAATTGTGATGCATGTGATTTGAAAATGATGTTTGAAAATGTTGTTGGTTACTTGGTTTCATAAGGTATGTGATTATGGATTTGTATACTACTATGGCTTTAGGGTGTGATTTCAGGATGAAGGAATTACTGGCGGGTATTAATGTTTGAAAAATGAAGTAAAGGTTCTCACACTTTAATCTCTTTCCCCCTTATATACATGCCTGAGCTCTCTTTTCCAAAATATCCTTTTGCATACATCTGAGATGGGTCATTTTCCTTATCCCCGAGGCTTAACACCACAGAGGCCCTGCTGTGCTGTCATGCACGTCTAAGAGAAGGAAATTGGTGAGGGACATCCATAAATCCGCTTGAGTGTGTGTGCACATGTGTGTGTGTGTGTGTGTGTGTGTACTTCTTCTCAGAGACATGCATGCTCGTGTACACGTGTGTGTATTTCTTATTAGAGATGGGTGTGCATGTGTGTGCAAGAGTTGCGGGTGTGTGTGTGCATATGTGTGTATTTCCTATTAGAGATGGAGTTGTGCATGCACGTGTGTATGTGTGTGTGTGTATGTGTGTGTATTTCTTATTAGAGATGGGTGTGCATGTGTGCTTGCATGTGTGTGTGTGTGTGTGTGTGTATTTCTCATTAGAGTTAGGGGTGTCTGCATGTGTGTGTGCATGTGTGTGCGTATTTCTTATTAGACTTGGGGGTATATACATGTGTGTGCATATAAGTGTGTGGTCTTGTGTGTCTATATAAGTGTGTGTGTGTGTGTGTGTGTGTGTGTGTGTATGCACAGATGAGTTTGCAGGTCATATAAGCTTATGGTTTATAATATAATGACTGTGATGTGTGTATGTGTGTGTGCATATACAGTATATGTGTGTGATCATGTAAGACTCATAATCGCTGTGTTTTGTGCTTATGTTTCCATTCCACTGCAGAACGCTTTCTGTGTTTGCGATGTTCCCCGAAGCTTACTTCCACTTATATTGTCGTTAATGCGGCAAGTTTATGATCAGGTTTTAGCAGGGAAGCAGTGAGCCACACCAGAAGGAGGGGAGAGCATTCTGGGAGGAAGGAAAACAAGGTTTGAAAAAGTATTTCAGATACATGCAGGCAGTGGACTTTGCAATTAAACACTTTCTTCTCTCTCCCAACCCTAACCCTAACCTCTTCTTCCCATCATATCCCCCTAAAAGGTACATTAAGCAATGCTCAGACATTAAAACCCATATTTCCCCCAAAACAATACACCATCCAAGTATATGGTCTGCTCGGGAAAATAACTCATTGAAATTACTCTCCAACAAAAGGATTTCTTTTTTTTTTCACAGAATGCACTTGGTTTCGCTTGACCGCTCACATCCTGCAGTGCCAGATGTTGTCAAAGTGAGAGGGAGAATTCCTAAGCACAGTGCTGTGCCGTTGGCTGTGTAGCTTGTGTTTTGTGTTTCAGTAATAAAAGTACCCTGTTAGGCACTCTCTACAAAGCACTTCTGCAGCACCGTTTACACACACACTCATATACACAGAAGAACACACACACTCATGCACACACACATACACGCACACACACTCATATACACACAGAAACACACACACACACACACACACACACACACGCATGTGCATACACACACATTCATGTATACACACAAGAACACACACTCATATACACACATACACATGCATACGCATACATGCACACACACACACTCATATACACACGAAGAACACACACACTCATACACACACACACACACATACAGACACACGCACAGCATGGCAGCCCTCTATCCAAAAGTTGCAGGCATCATCCAGGGGTCGGTTAATGTAAGAGATGATATACTGAGAGAGTGGATTTCCATTCATTTTAATATTTAGGTTCAGCGGAGCTGATTCCATCCATGAGAAAGTTTCTTTCAGAGTGTCATCTACAATCTTTATTATTGGCCAACATGGGACAGTTCTCTGTGTTTGGTTTGGCTGTAAACATGATTTGTGTGTGTGTGTGTGTGTTTGTACATTCTTCCTTTTCACATTATTTTTCCTGTGTTAGTAGTGGTCCCATGGGGTTTGAATATAACTGATCCAGTATAAGCCAATACATCAATCATCCTAACCTTGACATTGGCACAAAATTCTGAAACCGACCAGGGTTAGTGCTTAGTGGCATCACTTGTTTGCGCATGTGCAGGCTCACCCTGTATCGTCTGAAACATAGATGACTTTGACCAAGTAATCCTAAATTAATCTGCAATGTGAAGTTTAATGATTACAGATTTCAGATTTTTCATGAACCAACCGCACTCTATTTGCCTGTTTGGAATTCAACAAAATGACGAATGCCCATCACATTACGAATGGCCACATATATCTACATGTCTCTCCGGCAAATTGATCGCTCATCATTGGATTGAAATTTCATTCAAGACCATTGTCCCCAGCACTACAATTGCAAAGAAAGTTAGTCTACAGACACCCGCAGTCGAGAATACAAATTCCCACAAACAGGAATGAACAACTGCCATCACTGCTTTAATTATTGTCATGACATACTGTAGTCTCAATAATTCAGAGCTTCACTGAGATCTCCAGATCCTGTGTCAACAAGAGCAATGCAACAATACCAAAACGGAAGCACAATCATTTTGCATTAGCATGCAGTGGCATACATGAGTGTAATCACACGTTGTCTTACATATTATCGTAAGCATTTTCCATACAAAAAACCCTAATACCGATTCAAGGGTAAATGCTCTCTGGGGGATCAGCTTTGGTCAAATCTGTTTGAGGAGCCGAAATGAGTTTTCAGATCCATGATGCTACAAAACGATTTGACCAATCTTTTTGTTAGTGTACTCACAAAAGCCAGAGGCTGGAAAACAAATGACAAAAACACATCTCAGTTAGGAGTGCCTGTAGAAAAAAAAGTCAATAAAACTGGCAAAGGTCCTTACCTCACTAAAGACTCCCCGTAGCTCAATATCCCTCTCAACTCCGAACCCTCTGACCATCCAGTTTGGGATGCGCGCGGCTGGTTTGGGGGGCCGTTTCCAAGGTCTAAGGAGTGAATCTAGTGTCCCAGTTTGAACCCTCCAAAAAACTCCAGCATTAGGGTCCTTGCGAAGAGAGTTCACTGTTCCTCACGGAGCACAGCTTGTGCCTGTACTGAGTGGTGTGTGTCTGTGTGTGTGTGTGTGTGTGTGTCTGCGCACACGTGTGGATGTAAGTCTATGAAGGAGAAGCAGTGTGGGTATCACCGTGTTAGTACTGGTGACTGGTCGGTGTGTGTGTGTGTGTGTGTGTGTGTGTGGTCTGACCAAGCTTTTGTGAGCGGTTGTGTACATGTGCAAAATGTGACCGTAGGCATTAACAGTGTTCACGTGGAGAGTGTGTCTGTGGGCTTTCGCTGTGCGTGTCTCCAGTTAATGAGTTTACTTCTATTTTCTGCCTTTCTTCTTTTTCCCTTTTGCCTGTATCTCCTTCTTAACGGCAAGAATGGCTGTCCTGCAGTCCAGTTAACCTTGTGCTGTTTTAATCATCTTCTGCAAGGCTGAGCTTTTCAATGACTTTTGAACTACACAGCAGCAGCGTGATCACTCTCTCTCTCTCTCTCTGCCTCTCTGTTTCTCCCTGACTCGCTCCCTCCCTCTCACTGATTTTCCCTTCTCTCAGTCAACGCTCTACTCATACATACAGTCAGGACTGACTTACAGGGTCCTAGTGCACATTAGTGTCCGTTGCAGGAGTTCCAGCCCCTCTGTACAGTGTACAGTGGTGGGTAGAGGGGCACCAGACTCAGTCAGGATGGCTTGCCCAGTGTGCCATCACTGCAGCCGGTTCACTGGACGGTCCATGGAGACGCCATATCCCTCTCTCCATACCCGGGGGGCGGGGGCAAAAGGCGGCGCTCCAGATAATCAGGAGAATGTGCCGCGGGCCACGGTCTGTCCCTGGCTCTCTCCCGTGTTGACCTGACCCTCGTGACCCACTTACTTTCCAGATGCCCACTTTAAGGAATTCAGATCCGCGGTCTTGAGAATAAGACAAAGAAAAAGAGGAAAAAATCTACACAGCCCCTTCCTTTCTGAGCCTGTTCATTTTGTTCTTGAGTAAATTGAATTGCAGGACATACGACATGGCGCAACAGGCAGTGGACCTCCAGGTGTTCACGATGCAGACAATCATGTACTGTATTTATTTATATTTATGGACAGCCAATACTGCATAAGAAAAAAAAAGTCATTAAAAAAATGATCATATATAAATATGTAGGCAATGGGGATGCATATAAGTATTGTTGCAAAGATAACACTTATTATATTTCATATTTTAGAAGGCAAATGCCTGTATGGCATTTGTCAGGCCAGCCCTCTGATTTCCCTTTGATTCCTGTTCCATTGCCTGCCCCCCTCAGCCAAACCTTGTTCCTCTCTCTGCTCTTTCATGTTAGCATGTTCACTCCCTATCTTCCCTCTCTCTCTCTCTTTCTGTCTTACTCTTTCATGTTATCAGCATGTCCCCTGCCATTCTGCCATCTCTCTCTCTCTCTCTCTCTCTCTTTGTCTCATTCTTTCATGTACAAGCTATCCTCCTTTCTCAACCACAGCTCAGGAATCAATAGAGTCGTACACACAGTGAGCGAGGGATGGAAGGAAGGAGGTTAATTCACATTCACTGTAATGATGTGCTATAACCATTGTATCGAAACAGAGTTGGGGGTTGGTGGAGGGAGGGGAATTTTTGCAAACTCTGCATGGTCACTTAAAGCTATTACTTAAAAACAAAGGGGGATTTATGGAAAACGCACAGTGTGAGAATGAGGACCAGGAGGTACAGCCTTGACCAGTCATTCTACAACAACAAAGCCTGTTACAGAGCAATAAGCTGCTGACCAGGCACTAAGAATGGTGCAACACTGAACACATCCCAAGCGGGACTGATGCACGCACACATGCACACATCCACCCGAACACACTCACACACACACACATCCATACACACACAGACACACAAGCCCACATACGCACCCACACATACACACACACACACACACACACACACAAACATCCACACCCACCTGAACACACACACACACACACACACACCCACACATCCATACACACACACACACACATCCACACCCATCTGAACACACACATACAAACACACAAGCCCACACACACACCCGTCATTCTCATGTCATAGAAACACAATTCCTACCACACTCCTTTGAGTACAGTAGAACAAGGGAGGGCAAACCTGAAACACAACACTGCAGGAGACCCCCGTGGGGGGCCATGCCTGTGAGCCACAGCTCCCCTGTCTTTGTCAAGTCTACAGCTTTCGGTCGCTCAGCAACAGAAGTGCGCAAGCGGAACCCCCTCGTATTAACTGTGGGTGTCATCAATGGAACCCGGCCATCAGCACGAACACCTCAGCTGTGGGTTCTGTGGGCCTCACTGTGACGCTTGAGGGAGGGAACTCAAAGGCTCCTGCTCACCAGCTGCAGTCAGAAACAGTGAGACCATAGTTTATTTCAGATATGAGATGGTTTTTGACCTCTCTGCTGACCGGGCATGCATAAACACATGAACCTATGTATGCAATCTCTCTCTCACACACACACACACACACACACACACACACACACAGTCACACGTGCACACGTGCACACGCGCACACACAGTCACACGTGCACACGTGCACACGCGCACACACACACACACACACACACACACACACACACACACACACACATACACATAGACGTACTCCCATGCACACACAGTGACACACACACACACATGCGCACGCACCAGATTGTCTGAAATAATCCCTTAGGACAGCAAGCACAGCAAATATACCTGACAACACACAGACAGATGAGCTGAGCTTTCCTCCTCTCCCCCTCTGCTGTCATCGTTTTACATGTACCCCTAGACCCACACCAAAGCTGGCTCACCCACTTACTCTGATTCTCCTCTACTGCTGGTGGGAAACACACACACACAAACATTTAGGAATATTTAAAAAAAATCATTATTACAATTCATTAAAATGTCCCATTACTGGGAAGCAATATAATACTTTTGCAGCTATTTCATTATTACATTTCATGAAAATGTCTTATTTACGGGAAGCTGTCAAACACTAGTTCACTGCCTAGAAGCTAGCTAACATTAGCTAAATAGTCTAGCCAGGTAGCAAGCTACATCCTGGCTGAACATTGGTCAGATGAGCAGGTAGTGCCATTTCAGGTAGTGAATGATCACATTTATTTTCGAGGATGCAACATTATCTTATATTATTTTTATGTTATGTTTTATGTGTCATATAATCATAATATATTTCCACCCTGAAAAGTATCCCCCGGTCAGCGTCATACTTTTCATAGTTAGAACATATTGCCCTTTGTCTGCACAATGTCTGAAAATAGAAATTTGCATGTCATGGAATGTCCCCACTTTTGACATACACTTCCAGTGAAATCATCGAGGAACCCCCCTTACAGTTTATCACAGTCTCTCTCTCACACACACACTCCCACACTCCCACAAATGCAGTGTGTCCTGTGGGGGAGAGAGGTTGACAAGAAAACACTTTCAGCACCGTGGCGGGGTGTGCTGGCTCGACACCAAGCCATCGCCGTGACTACGTGCCGCATTTCCTGAGTGCCAGCGACTTTCTCCTAGAACGCCAAGCTCAGCAGCGCCCTGACAGCTACGGGGGGGAGAACTCATTACTGTATTATCATGAGCCTTAAGGACAGCTCATTCCAGACCCGGTCAATATGCTCAACAACAGAAAACCCAGCGCCTGCTCAATATGCGCTGCTACCAGCACCAAGAGGATTCGCTTCACTGAGCATAATAGGGGTGCCATTGGGAAGGCATATCAACAGAAGACATAAACTGTTTATGTTTTATTGCTATATCACAAAAATGTGCCTCAAGTTGAATTTCGCATCTGGTGTGGCAGTATAGTGTGTTCACATGAAAAGGAGTCTCGGATGGCATGTTGCCTGCCTGGTGCCCAGGTTGGAAACCTCCTGGAACATGCGGACAAACTCCTGGCCAGAGCAGGAGTGGATCCAGTGGTTATGATCCATGCTGGAGCCAATGACATCAGTAAGGGTAGGTTTGAGGTACTGCAGGACAAATCTGAGCAGCAACAAAGACCAGGAGCAGAATCTCCACGGTGGTCTTTTCAGGAATTATTTCAATATTGCAGAAGAAAGTTAAGTTAAGTGCATTAAGAGTAAGGAAGGAGCTTTGCTTTATAATAATAACAATATTGCCGATACCATAAATGGTTTATTTGTTGAGAGCTTAACCAGAGAAGATGCTATAAATATGTTTAAATGTATATCCAATGTATACAATGTTTTAGAGGACATTGAGATGAGAGATGGAGAACTACAAAAACGACAAAAACTTAAGACAAATAAGGCAGCAGACCACAATGGAATATATCCTAGAGTACTCAAAGAACTTGGGGAGATTACATATAAACCATTGACAGATATTTTTATGTAATGCCTACACACTGAAGAAATACCAGATGACTGGAAGCAAGATAGTTTAATTCCAATATATAAGAATGGGACTGTACTGACCCAATGAACTGTAGGCCTTGCATCAAAATACTAGAATGTATTATTTGGGATATTAGAATACATTTTTAAATGGGAAGTTGGAATTATTCCTTAAAAACAATAGTATTTTAAGGGATAGCCAACATGTTTTTTTCAGGGGGAAGTCATGCCTAGCAAACCTCCTGAACTTCTTTGAGGAAGCTACAAAGTGTTTTAGCTTATACCAGGCTTATAATATTATATATTTGGACTTGGTACCACACAGGAGGCTCATTGTCAAAATGAATTTACTAGGAATTACAGGCTCATAGTATCGTAAAGTTATGCACCTGACAATGAGGTTAACTAAAGAATGACACTCCTGTACTAATACACCAGTTTCTCACTTTGCTATTTATAAAACGAGCAATACGGAAGTATGACATTTTTATTTCTATGGTACTAAGTGCCAGTACCATGGAAAACAATGGAATTAAACAACATTTAACTGGTTAGGGTCTGATTATAGTAATACTGTACATTACAATATTTTTTCCTACCATATGAGTTTTTGCAAGCGACAGCAGAGGTGAGTGATTTTCATAATAACCGTTGCAGCTGTACACGGCTACATTGCTGGAGGACATACACAATACATTTGGATTGTAGGATCTGGCCTGTTGCCCCTCACATTGTACAGCAACGGAACATGATAGGAAACTGAACACTCATCAATTATTCATATCTCCCGAAGTGTTCTCAACACTATTCTTTGCCTAAAGTGGAATTCATTATTTATTTTCATTATTTCATATGTTCAGGCCAATCACTATCATCAGCAGCGCAGAGTTACAGTCAACCACATGCAAACGCATACAGTTTCCAAGACGGCAGCACCAAGATTAATGCTTGGGATACAGCAGCACAATCCAATACATACAGGACACTGCCGACCGTGCTTGAACCAGACATAATATACTGAGAGCATTGTAAACGTAAATCCAGAATGTACAGTTGATAAAGCCTTGGGATGGATTGCTGCCTTGCTCAGCTCACTATATCATGTATTCACTCAGACTGTAATAATCGATAAAACTGACATTTGCAAATGACATTATACAGTATATCCTAGCCCAGTCACTGCCTGGCACACAAAATTTACATGATATCAGTGTTGAGGCGTTAATATGACAGCGCTGTGGTAAATGACCAGGAGAGAGCAAGAGAGTGTTAGATTGAAATTGTTGTCCCACTGGGAAAGAGCAATGGACCGGGAAATTGATGACGCCGTTGCCTATAGGGAAGGTCAAAGATATGAGACAAATACGAGTTACAACCCCCCCCAACTCTACATTCATACCGAAGTCAATTTAGGTAATGGTAAGTCCTAGGAAATGTTCCAGGGAAAATGGTTTCAGCCTAACTTCAAAGGGTCGCATCATAATTTGAAATAAAATAGGTGCGTCTAATAATTTTTGTTGACACGCACAGTCACAAAAACAAGTCACAACATGCGATTTGTTCTTACTTCATGAATTACGTGTGTGGAAAAACTCCCCAACTAGCAAGCACACCGTGGCCCACTCACAGTCGACACAGCTCTCAGTCTGCCAACACTCTGCAAATCAGCACTACAGCAGTCGGCTAGTGGACAGTTGAGATGAGGATCATCTATTGAGGAGAGACATAATAGTTGGTGATGGTCCTACCACTAGCAGACAGCTGTATTCCCGATTTTCAAAACTTGTGTGTTGTGCGCCGACAGCTGTTGCCGACGGCGGTCTGATAGATTCCTGCTTGCTAGGTCCATAAATCACAGACATTCTTGTCATGGAGCAAGGAGCTCCCGTTGAAACTCACCCTATTTGGAATGACAGAGAAGTGACTGAAATATAAACGAATGTGAGAGGGAGGGTCAGAGGGCCTAGGAACAAATGAGATATATTTAAAGACAGAGGAAAAAAAAAAAGGGGGGCTCACATCAAGGGAAGAATCAAGAAATGAGGCCAGGGCCGGTCTGGCAGAGACAGGCATAGAACTGCATCCCTGATAGACAGCTTACACTCATACAGGAACAGCCAAATACAGGTGTGTTAGACTGCTACGCTATCTGCCAGCCCATAAATAATTTGAATGATGAAATTCTTCCACCATTCCTTAGCTTAACTTTTGGCTTAGTGCTACTTATCAGTTTGCATATGTCAACTATGTATAAATGATGACTCCTGCTCAGATTTTTTTCATATCGTTCTGAACTTAATGCAGTTGAAATGTCTCAGAGGCACACTTTGCATCTTCAGAAAAGTCTGTCTCAATGAAGCTTTTGAGCATAACCTTTTCTTAACTATCTCAGCTCATAGGCAGGCTGCCAGCTCAGTGAAAGAGATTCCTGTCATGGCTGGAAATTACTAGGCTACAATTCCCTATAATAAAATGCATTGTCAGTGCACTACTTTAGCCCTGCAAGCTTTTTGGCCTGACCAGCAGTGGGAGATTTCAACACGCCCAATGCGGTACACTTGTGTTTTTCACCTCTTTGTGTCCATAAAAAAATCAAACCATGAATAGATTAAAAATGAGGAATGGATGCGTTTCCTTAACGCCGCAGTAATAATGATATTAAGGACATGGCGTACAGCCTTAGCGGGCAGTGAACACAATGTCCTTTTGCTTAAGGTCAGCATTGCTAATCTAGGCGGCACAACAGGACAGGCTCTGTGTAATGTAGGAGCCAGGCTAGGCTCTTACACTCGGGGGTAAATAGTGACAATGGAATGTATACAGCTAAGTAATTAGCATGAATCCTCCCAAGTGGACAATGGGACAAAACTAGATAATACTGAATTGGAATATGAGCCTAAAGATTAGATTCCAAAACATTGCACAGCAGGGAACCCTGCACATAGATGTGTTCTATGTCTGACTTCCTTTGTAGGAATTTCATGACCCGGTGAAAACATGAATGAATGAGGATATGAATGTGTGCTGAAATGGGCTGGTTAAAGGGCTTAGTATTACACAAAAAGAGCCTGAGAAACCCCCCCCCCCCACAACCACAAAACAATTAAAGTGATTAATACACCAGGCCAGAGGATAGAGGGACAGCTTTGTAAATGGGAGGCAGATGAAGAATAATTGGTACTTGGCACGGCAAACCCACGTCTCTGCAGTGAGTGAGGGTGAGAAAGAGAGAGCAGGAGAGCAGTACAGAGGGAGAGAGGGGATGACAACATTAATGTGGGGGGTGGAGAGAGGGATGCGCACAGAAGAGGAGAGATAGAGAGAGGATGGAAACTGAGAACAAAGGCTCAAGGTGAGAGAGTGGGGGGAGGTGTAAGTGCTGCCATGATAATTTTGCCTATTAATTTATTCTTTTTTGAAGCTCGCTATGATCTCACCGTCCTGTTTCGGGGGATGCTGATGTCACTGCCGCAATGGATGCTCAGAATTAGGCGGGAGAGAGAGAGAGAGAGAGAGGGAGAAGGGGGTGGAGTGGGAGGAGGAGATAAGGACAGAGGGAGAGATAGGCAGAGGTACCAGAGGAGAAGCAGGATTCAGGTTCAGGTGGAACGTTTGTCCTGGTGGGGGGAAGGAGGGGCCGCTGGGGATTGGGTGGGAGAAAGGGAGGCGGGAGGAGCTTGCCGTATCCCAGGGAACATGGATCCCAGGGCCGACGTGCTGCAGAGAGAGGTGAATGAGCGGAGAGAAGGACGCGGGAGGGCGGAGTGAGATGGAGGAGCAGAAGCCAGGGACGCGACAGAGGAACCAGGGGTCTTGGCCGACGTGCCCCCCACTTGGCCCCCACTGACGGACTCGCCATCCTAAAGGTCTGAATGATTTATCAAAGTGACGAGCCGGAGAGGAGAGGGCAGCCAGGCGAGGGCTGATTAACGGGGGGAGAGAGGGAGGGCAAGCGCTCCTCGAATATTTATTACTCTGGAGGAGAGGCGAGAGGGTGCAAGGCTGAAAGTGGAGGGGAAAGGAGAGGGAGTTATTTTTACTGGCCGTTCTTTGTTCCTTTTCAAATGGCCTCCATCCCTGGGTAGTGGTAACGTGAGTGCTGTATCTACAACACATTGTCAAAAGCCCCCCCCCAAAAGCTCATCAGAAGGCTACCTACGGTGGGACTATGAGAGGATATAACTCTGTGAAAGTGCTTGTCTGGATGCACCAAGCATGGTAAGGGCTGTTAGCATGAGGGACGCATGACAATGTACACTGGGCTTCAATTTCAATTTCAAGCTTTTATACATTTTTTCCAAATTGAAATGTAAAACGGCTATAATTTTTCAATGAAGGCGCTTTTAAAAGGTAACCTTTAAAGACCGGCAGACACCCTCAGTTTTATTTAAATGGAGGTTTATCCAATGAAGATTTGGAGAAGATTTCAGAAGAACCCAACAGGGTAGCTTGTCCTGGATTGGTCTCGGAATCTAAACCGTGGTGTGGTATTGAATCCTGGAGCGGGGTGGGAAGGGGTGGGTTACAGTTGACGGGATAGTCCCTGTTAGGCAAGAGTGACTCGTCCTCTAAATCTGCCTACCCCAACTGCCAATTAAGTGCACTCCTCTTACGCAATAATTGCACAGCTCAGCTGGTGAATTGCAGGCTGAAAAGGTGCAGTGGCTGGCAGCAGAGAGAGTGTGTACATGCCTGTGCTCTCTTGCACTAGTGGAGGAGATCTCAGCAAATATGATCGAGCTTTCCAAATAAGGAGAAAAGCAAAGAATTGTGGATAAAATTGGTTAAATAAAACACCCATTCACGAACCTGGAACTGGAATCAATATTCCCTGGCCCTTTGCCCCGTTGAGTCGTCCCCGCCATCTCCAGCTCTCTCTCTTCTGCACTTTAGAGCTCCACCGGTCAAGAACCTCACCTTAGTCTCAATTACCAAGTGCAGTGTCACTGACACCAAGCCAAAGATAACTCTAACTGTACCTGTTCCAGGCATGCAGTTCTCGGCCCATCTGAAATAAGTACAATAAAGGCATGGTTCTATGTGGCTCAGTAGGTAGAGCATGGTGTTGGCAATGCTTAGGTCGTGAGTTCAATTTGCACTGGGACCACATATACTGAAAAATGTATGCATTCACTACTGTAAGTCGCTTTGGATAAAAGCGTCTGCTAAATGGCATACATCTCATATATATCTCAGGCAGTTCAAATTGCTTCGATAGTCTTAGTCTCTGATGAGCTGGTAATAAAAACATAACCACCACTCCTGTTCACATTATCGTTAACAGCAAGTTGTTTTATTTGCTTATACATTTTTTTAATTTTTTTTATGTACTCTTTTAAATTCGCTCTGTGTACTGCAGTCTGGGCGACGCGCTGAACACGCTCCATACCTGTCGGCACACCTTTCGGTACCTGCGTATGACCCCAGTACCTCCAGTCATCAGGTGTTGAAACAAGCTGCCTATTCACGGTAACAGAATGTTGGACCACGCTCACTGTCAAACCTGCAAATCAGAGCAGGCAGACACAGATGTACCTGGTTGGTTGGCCTTGTGGATTGTTCTAGATTCCCCACTGGAGCTCCTCCAGACAGCCGTATCACCACCCACCACAGAGGCTGTTTGGGAATAGCACAGTCTGTGATCGGTAATGCCACACCATTGCCAATGCCATGCCTCTCCATGTGTTCGGTCCACACGCACATGAGGTGAATGAACGCTTTATTCTGTGTTTGTCCTGTGGGTGGGGTCCCTGCTCTTTCATTAAAATAATTAAATAATGAAGCCACACTCTTGTCAGGATCACATTAGGAACATTTCCCCACTGATGTGACACAACCATTCTCCTCAGCTGTAAACATGGAGATGGGACTGTTCAAATATTTAGAAGGCAAACATTTAAAATGGATGGCCCCTGTTTTAGGCCCCTGTTTGAACAGGGAAGAGGGAGCGCACCACTCTGAGACTGTGCTGCTTGCATGTTTTCGCATTTGGATCTGTGTGTGCGTGTGTGTTCATGCATGTGCGCATCTGTGTTTTTATTTGTGTGTGCGTGTGTGTGTGCATCTGTGTTTAGATTTGTGTGTGCATGTGTGTGTGTTGGGGTTTGTGCGTGTTTGTGTGTGTCTGTGTTAGGTTTATGCTGTTCCTTTCTTTGTCTGTGCAAGCTGGTATTTAGGATGTACAGGATGACAAATTACCCAAGAGCACTAATGAACAGCATTGTGGAATTTTTTTAGACATGTTTTTAAACAAACACAAACAACCTTCGCTTTCCTTATAGGAGGTAGAATTTTTACATTTTCGCTTGGCCCCCCTTATTGATGTAGAGAAAATATGTGATGCTTGAGTACTTTATGGACAATCTCCGCAATTCAGCTGACATTTATATCAATAGTCTGAATAGCATTTTCCACTTGCCTCTCTCAGCCTTTCTTTCTTTCATTCTCGTGCTCCAAAATTCACAAAACAGGCTTTCCAATTCACCGCTTCACTGCTTCACTAAAATGGTCTCTCCCTCTGTCTCTCTCTCTCTCTCCCCTGGCATCAAACTCCTCAATAAATGAACATCCTTCAAACAAAAGCCCATCTGTTCAGCGTTTGTTGTTTGCTGATTGTTTTGCTGGTGTGAGGCATGTTGGAACCAGGCTGCCGTGTTGAACAAGGCTGTCACGCTGCGACGATGCCAGACGTGCCATCACTGATGGGGATCAGGAAGGGTGGGGCAACACGTGCAGAGGTGACACTGGACATTGGAGAGATCAAGGGGGGGTGGGGGCGAGGAGGAAAGAGCACAGTTATTTTTACACCACGGCCTTTGGAATTTGAGTTAAAAATAAGATGCGTTTAAAAAGCTGAAGGCGTGCTAGGTAAGTGCTGGGCAAGCACTGCTGTGAGTCCTCTGGCCGCACTCCACATCAATACCAGTTAATTTCCTCCCATCTTAGTAATAATGGGGTTTCAGCGAGGCATCAAATGAGCTTACATTGCTCAGAATCACTATTCAGCACAACCTCAGAGCGCTGGAGAGGACGGGCACAAACACAACCCCTGGACCAACACAAAGGTGAGGAGGGTGGGGAGGGGGATTGAGTGAATGCACTGGACCCTGAAATGTACAGGTAACTGCCAAAGTAAAGGCAACACTGGAGTAAATGAGGGATCCTTTAAATGGGTGCAGTACTGCGAGTATCCGTCACAGGGTGCCCATCGCATAGACCCGGCCCTCCCCTTTCCAACAGGCTAGGCTTGAGTGTCCCCCTGGGTTGCCTGAAATGTATGTCTGTGTGGTCATGCAATACCCATGCTTGCATGGGTCAGCGGGCACTAACCAGTATCAATGCAGACAATATGAAAATATAGAAAATAAAACCCAACGTCATATTGGAGTCTTGTCCCGATCTTGGCCGGGCTGATAACGAACAAAAGAAAAACACCACACAAGCAGACAAAGGGAAATCCTCTCTCACAATCGGGTCCACAGTTCTGGTGATCAGGATTTCAGTCAGTCCCGGTTGGTACACAATTAAGGTCCTCAATCTGAAATTATAACCCACAGCTGTAATCCAAAATACACTTTCTCACAACCTTCCGCCCTTCCACCCAGGTGGGTACTTGGTGCCCACTGCAGGGAGAGAGCTCCTGATTGCATCACTAGCACATCATTAGCAGGTGTGTCTGGCTGAAGGCTGCAGAAAAGGGCAGGGCGCTTTTGTGTCCAGCAGATAGCACCCCTCAATACTGCAGCCCAGGCATCATCCTACCCTGCTGTTGATATGTATAGAGTTAATGGCCAAAATAAAGGAAACACTAGAGTAAATGATGGGTTCTGGTGGCTTTGTTATGGTGTGGAGTGCATACTCCTGGCATGGTTTAGGTCCACTCAACCCTCTTGAGTGATCACCTTCATGGTGAAGAATTTTTATCCTGATGGGAGTGGCCTCTTCCAGGATGACAATACCCCCACCCACAACGGGCATGAAAACGATGTAAACCACATGTCATAGCCTTCTGAGTCACCAGATCGCAACTCAATTGAACACTTATAGGAGATTCTGGAGCTGCGACTGAGACAGTGTTTTCCACCACCATCAACAAAACATGGAAGAATGGTGTTGCATCCCGCCAATAGCATTCCAGACACTTGTAGAGTCTATGGTGCGGCACATTAAAGCTGTTCTGGTAGATTGTGGTGGCCCAATGCCCTTTTAAAACACTTTATGTTGGTGTCTCCTTTATTTTGGTAGTTATATATATGTATATACTCTAACTCTTTGTACTTTAAAATTGTACTGTCTCAAACCTCATTTAGAGTGGTCCCCAGTATTCTTTTGTACCTCGTAGGTTATTCATGCAATTAATAACTATATAATTAGTATTGTGTACATTGAGGGGTGACACGTAAATAAATAAAACGTAATACATGCATAAATGCATAAATGCGCACACACACATCTACATGCACACAACAAATGCTATATATTACATAGCGGCTTAAGCAAAATGCCTCTGACGGAAACTCAATTAATGTGAAAAATATTGTTTCTGTCTCACAAGAAATATTGTTTCCTCATAGGTGGGTTGGTGTCTGATAAGATAATATTTGTGTGTACATGTGCCTATCCATGCACATATCTGTGTGGGTACATTTACATCTTTCAATTATAGAGCACAGGCATACAGATAGCGTTCCGATGACAAAGGATTCTCAGAAAATTTAATTAAAAAGATTAATGCCATTTCTCACGTCTAATTACACAAGTACATTAGAGCGTTGGCTAATTGATTCATTAAAATTGTTACAGAAAGCCTTGCTCTGCTCACTCACAGCCACATAAAGAAATGATTGATGAAAGAAAAGCTGCCTGGCACCTTAGCCAAGCATTCCTGATGAATTCTCTCTGAGCGACAATTGTAGTTTTAAAAAAATGAAAGCAAGTCATGAGACAGAAAAAAATCCAATGATGTACAGTAAGCACCAGATTTATGAAACAATGTGGATTTGGTCCATAACCTAACCTACAGCCTTCCATTGTACTCAACACTGCCACCTCTTGGAATATTAAATGTCACGTACAGATATACTATGCTTCAACAAATCATTGCACAAATGAACAGGCTATATATGAATGAACAATGGATTATTATATATATATATATATATATATATATATATATAAATCTGTACATAACTGTTTAAAAGTTATACACAATGTATGCCACGTCTTTAATGTGACCAACTAATGGACGTCTCAACCAAGTACTCTCTCCTGAAGCGAGACGGGAGAATGTTCTGCTTCCGTGTTTCCTTTCAAACGGACAATGTATTTTCATCAAACCCTCTTTCGAGGCAGCCCCTCTTTCTCTCTTCCCCCTCTTTGTCCATTTCTCCAGCCCCTCCGTTCCTCAGTCGTCCTCGTCGTCCTCTTCCTCGTCTCCCTCGAAGTCCTCGGCCTCCTCCTGGGCCGCCCTCTGCTCCTCCAGAGCGTCCCTTAGGGCCTGCTCCTCCTCCAGGCTGGGGTCCAGGGCCTCGGTGATCTCCTCCCCACTGGGGTACTCATGCTGGGGCGGGGGGGGCACGGGCGGGGTATACTCGCCCCCCGTGAACTTCATGCCCCAGCCGATGTATATGTTCTCAAACTTTCTGTGCCAAGACAGAAGAATAATAACAATGGCAATAACAATAACGATAACAATATTTCTACTACTACTACTTCTATTAATAATTATAAACTTTATTTTTGGAGAACTTCAGGCCCCAGGTTCAAGGAGCTTTACATATAACACAATGAAGCTAAACAAAACAATGCACATAATAAAACTATACACCTAATGAAGAAAAGCAGAGAACAATAAAAGCAAAGATACTTTACAAACTAAAAATGTGTAAAACAAGACAGACAATTTAAAAACTAAGTTAATAAAAATAAGTTGTGGGCCAATGAGGAACGTTGTTTATTCCCACATATTAAAGTAAATGTTATTAAAGAACACACATGTTGCTCACTGAAAAGCCATCAGTTCTTTCCCTTGTAGTAATCATTTAACATGCGTATCCACAGTAAACTTGAAACCAATGTTGTGTTTTCAGGGGAAAGTCAATAAGTAGCTGTAGAGGGAAAGTACAATAAGCTGTAGGAATGTTTTGTTGTACATAACAAGCACACGAAAGCCATGCCTTGCCAGTGCTCAAGTAAAATAATATTTCTTCAGTAGTGTTGCACCATTTTCCTTTGATTTGCATACTAAGCACACAACAGGTAAAAGCCACTAAAAGATCATCTGTAAAAGTTTTGTGCATACAACCCCAACTCCACCCTCTGGTTCATTT
This sequence comes from Aldrovandia affinis, assembly GCA_029706075.1. NCBI lineage: Eukaryota > Metazoa > Chordata > Actinopteri > Notacanthiformes > Halosauridae > Aldrovandia > Aldrovandia affinis. Next base: position 685,850 of record JAINUG010000065.1, read on the forward strand.
TCTCATACAACAACGCAATGCGATTGCTATTCTTAGCCATGTTAAGACTAGCAAGGTTAACGTGTACAAGGAGTAAGTTAAAGTAAATATGAATAAATTGTCTTACTTCCCAGTGGCATAGGCGTAAGCCCCAGGCCAGAGGTTTGAGCGCAAGACAGCGATGGCAAACTGGGGGATGAGGGAGGAGGACATCTTGGAGCTCCAGGGAGGGGTGGTATTGATCTCTGGGACACACAGGGAACAGGCAAGCAGTGTCCAGTGGGTAAATAAACTGTGCTGGGGTAGGCAACCCTGGTTCTGCAGTGCCAGAAATACTTTGGGGTTTTTCTCCATCCAAACACCTAACTACATAACTGATTAATCATTAGGCTTAATGAACACAGGTGACCGTGTGCTGGAGGTAGTCAGCGTTTCATCATTCAGACTGAATATTCAGGCTCAGACTTAACAATCAATCAAAACGTGCAAGCAAGCTCAGATTGGAACAAAAAGCAGACACATCTCTGGAATCTCAGGATTGGAATTGCGTACCCCTGCTCCACAGTGTGTGGGCGGGGGACTCACCTGCGTCCTCAGAGAGCGGGGTGAGCAGGGGGGGCCCCACCTCCGGCTCTGGCTCATCCGGCTCTTCCTCCTTCTCCTCCTCATCGGCCTCTTCCTCAAAGTCTTCCTCTGGCTTTTCAGCCAGATTCACCCACACACAGCGACCCTGACAGAGAAAGGCACACACACTACTTCATTAACACAGCGGCCCTGACAGAGAAAGGCAGGCGCACTAGTGCATTAACACAGCGATAGATGGAGATAGATAGAGGTGTGCTTCTCAGGCCGATCCCTCCCGAGCCGCTCACCTGTTGCAGGATGTGCTGGGTGTGATGCACCCAGTTGGACAGAGAGTCTGCCATCTCGGGGACGGGGATGCCCTCAAAGTCAGGGTTCTCCTCAAAGCTGTCCCGTACCGTCTCCTCCTCCTCCTCGCCCTCCTCCTCCCCAAACTGGTAGAAGCCCAGGGGGCTGACCTGCGTTCCCGCAGAGATGCGGGCGATCTGGGCCCGCAGGTAGTTGCCCTCGTTGCCGGGGAATGGGGGGTAGCTGACGATGGGGGCGTCCAGGTTGCCAGTGAAGAAGCGGCGGATCTGGCGAGCGGCGTTGATTTGAGCTGGGGTGACTGGGGGCAGACGGATCCAGGGCAGGCCCGGCTCTCGGCACACAAAGTAAGAGAACTTGTTCACCCCGGTGCGGTTCTCCTCCTTCGGCACCACGGGGGGTGGCTTATAGGTGGATTCAGGGAGAGGGTCAATCTGGAGAGAGATGAGAAGAGGAATGGTCAAACACAGAACGTGTAGGTGAGTATCATGATAACACTGTAATAACACTGCATCTGACCAGAGTTGGGAGTCAATTTAATTTAATTAACATCAATTTGAGAAATGAAATCAATTGACTAATTGAAAAATACTCATAGAACATGGTCAATTTATAGGCCAACAGAATTGAGCCCAACCCTGCATCCAGCTAAAGCAGTGGTCTCAAACTCCGGGTGTATGCTGGTTTTTATTCCAGCCTCTGCTCTTGATTAGATCATTAGTTCCGTTATTTGCTAAATTATCCTGTTGGCTTGCACATAATTCATATAAAGTGAAATTATTTATTTTCGTTATCTAAATAACAGTTGTTGCCTATATCCCATGCTTTACCTTGAAAAATGCATGCATACGGCTGAATGAGTAGTTGAACCAATTAAGGCAGCAGTAATTGGTTGGAATGAAAACCTGCATACATACGGCCTTCCATGGACCACTGAGCTAAAGACTTGTCTCCCAGTACAGCAATGTGCCCCACATTCTGAATCATGACCCTGCCAGCGAAAATAAGTGACATTTGCCTTAAATCAGGGATGCGCAATCTTATCAGAGAAGGGCCGGTGTGGGTGCAGGCTTTTGTTCTAGTTCCGCACTAAAACACCTGATTCAACGAATTAAGGTCTTGATTCAATACCATGATTAGCTGATGAGTTTAATCAGGTGTTTTAGTGCTGGACTACGACAAAAGCCTGCACCCACACCGTCCCTTTTCGGATAGGACCGGACACCCCTGCCTTGGTGGTAGATTGAATTACTGAATGACTTTGGGCTGTTCTTAAGCATAATGGCTTTGAAGCAAATTTCCACTTGTTCCGTCTAATTTTGTTGCAGTGCTTTTCTTAAACAGCTGTAGAAGAGCTATAAGAAAAACAACACACAGCCAGTCTCCATTCTTCAGCGACTCACCACCTCTGCCACCTCCCCCTCCTCGTCCTCATCCCTGGCCCCTCCCTCTTTCTCCTCGTCATCCGCCCCTTCCTCCTGCGGGCTGTCTTCCTCCTCTTCTTCCCCCTCTCTGTACTCCACCTCGGCCACCAGGTAGTTGCCCCCCGTGCCCAGGATCTTGCCCCAGAAGCGGCAGAGCTGGAGAGGCTGTGTGTCCACCAGCTGTTTGAGAGCAAGGTGGATCCTCTGCATCTCCTCCCTGCCCAGCCCCACCCCGGCCTGCTCCAGATAAAAGCTCAGCTCAGCCAGGTTGGGAAGGGGAGTCTCTACCTAGGGGAACAATATATTACCTTTTCACATTAACCTGTACAGTGACCCAAAAAAGCTTTCAGTAGTGGTTTAAACAGTTTTGCTTGCTGGGTCAGGGTCAATTCCATTTAAGTTCCATAATATCCATAATTTTCGATGAGGATTTTTCAATTAATGAATATAATTTTGTCCATAATTTTTCAATTAATTAATATAATTTTGGTTCATTTCTTACATTTCTTGCTTGCACCGGTGTAATCTTGGTTGACCCCAGGGGTGAGGTATGACAACCAGTCTCCAGTGCATTACGCTTATCTGGTAAAATCCCCTGAACCATCACTACTGGACACACACACACACACACACACACACACGCATGGAAACACACACACGCACACGCACAGAATAAGTGAAATATTCCCTTTAACAGGGCCCTCACCAGCTCTTCCTCTGTCTCGACCTCATCCCCACCCCCCCGGGTGAACAGTGTCTTCTGCTGCTCAGCCAGCAGCTGGATGGCAGGGGTGGGGGGCGTGTCCCGCAGGGTGCTCTGATTGTGCTGTAGCCCTGCTCGCTTAACCTCCCGGCTCAGGTCCTCAATCACATCCACTGCGTTTTCTGGACGCTCATCCATCACTTTGGTCAGCAAATGGACCAGGTGGTCATAGCTGGCAGGTGGAGGGGGGAAGGGGGGACTTATTCTCCACACCAGGGTTCGGGTCAACTCCACTGCCATCAAGTCAAGTCAGGAAATGAATTGAAATTAAATTCATGAATTGGAAAATGCCCATAATGGGCTATGAGGATTTTTTCAATTAAGGAATTTAATTTCCTGAACTAACTGATTTGAAATGGAATTGACCAGATTTCTGCTCTACAGTATCTACTCAAATTTCCCACAAGTATCCGCAGGCTAAGGAACCATTGTTTTCATACCGGCATGCTATCGGTCTATTATTGTGCTTTCTAAACTGCTGTAAGCCTAAATAATATCAAAGCAAGGGTTGTAAAAACTGTTTAATTGTGAATGTAAGAGGTACAAAATACCATGCTGAAAGCAGTTTTTAAAACAACTGCATGATATTCACTTAAAAACTGTCACCTGCGTAAGGGCAGATAACACTGGTCTACAAAAAAGGTTTTTGGACTTTGGAAACTGGTTTTGCCTAATTCTGGGCTGCTGAATCCAAATCTGAGCTCAGATTTGCTCTATCACATCAGGTTTTTGTGCTATCTATGCTCCATATTCATGGATTTTACAAAAGTTTAAATAATTTTACAAACGTTTTAAATCATAAAAACATGTTTTACATAAGTTTATGTTTTTTATGATTTGCAGCTGTGAAGACTAGCTAATCTGCTGTTAAGACTCTACCTAATCTAAGTTTTACAATTAAATATTGTAATTGAAGTAGGTACCTTTCATTGTAAACATTTTTGCTAGAATCCGTTGAAAAACCCCATGCAAGAAAAATCGTGTTGACCAGTGAATTGATTTTAGGAGCGTCTAATAATGATAACATGCTAGATTTTTAAGAAACACTAAAATAGTCTATGACTGCACCGTCATGATATGACTGCACCAGATAGATCACTGGGTATGAATGTGATTTTCCTTTTCAGTTTATCTTGGTAGTAACACTTGAGGTAGAATAATTGATGGTGGTGATTGTCATGACAACAAGTCACACGATTGCATAAACATTTTAGTGTTTTAGTAGTGCACACAAGTCATGAACTTTGCTAATGTTACCAAAAGAAGAGGCATTCGCCTTGGAGGTAAATTTCGTTACTCACAGATTGAGGTTTGACTTCGGGCTATTTTTAAGCATAAAGGCTTTGAAGTAAATCGCCACCTGTTCCGTCTGATTAAGCGACGCTTCCTCCTGCTGCTCCATCTTTTGCTTTTCTCAGCGGTCTCCAAAAATCTTGTTGGCTTGCTATCCTTACTAAGGTAAAATAACTAGCTATTTAGCTAGCTTGCTCAACCTTCAAAGCCCTGCAGTATCAAGAATTTCGCTAGCAGCTAACTTAGACGGAAGGGAATAGTCAACTGCTATAAATATCCAGTGCGGTATTTTCGGTACGTTTTTGTTAACGTTCGTTTATAGCTGTTTGTGCACGTCACATAGCTAGCTAACCACTTTATTTAAGCGAGTCTGCAACATGTTCTAGCTTTATAGGCATCTCAAGCGCCGTTTCCCCTGCTGTAAACAGCCTAGTGGTTGTTAGGGCAAACAAAACGGTTGCTATGGTGCGGGAGCACATAGGGTTGTGTTGTTGTGGGTTGACCACGTAAAGACCGTAGTCAGTAGGCCTACTGGTGAGATGGAAAGTGACTACAACGCCAAAACGTGGGAAATATTGAAAGTTGGCCATACTATTTAGCTTAACCTGCACATGATACCACAAAACTTGTAAATGTTGTTGCATGTATAGTTAGTAAACAAAAGCAAACATGCATCTCCTCTACATTGTCGGGCTGCGTTTTTCTACTACATAAGGATGCACCATATTTGAATAGGATTTTTTGTGACCGACAAAACCATGCCCCGATTAAAACGGATCATAAAAAAACATTTTAGAACATCTAGGGAAAAAAAAAAAAAAAGCAAAGCAGATGATTTCTTGTTATAAATCTCCAAACAAATCCTACTTGAACTTCAAATCCTAACTGTTAAGCAAATGAATTCATGAATTTATCAATATTACTTGAAAGTGCTTTGTTGCAGTGTGGGTCTTAAAAGTTTTACAATTCAACATGTGGGTGAGTATGTGGTTTAGTAATTGAGGAATTCCAGGTTAGGTACTGCAGTTGTGCCCTTGAAATATGGGGTACACTCCGCCAACCTTTAACTCCAATACCGGATTAGATTCAGTACAAAATCCAGCTATTTAAATGAACTGATAAAAAATGTTTGGTAAAAAAGCAGGACACCCGTAATAGCAGTGGTGTTTGTTAATAAAATCACAAAGTCGCAAATGATTTCAAGTGTCATTTTATTCTAATTCAATAAATGCATTTTGCTCCAAGCAAATGATGAAGTGAACAAATGACATTTTCAGATCTATCCTCAACAGAAGGATTTTTGTCCCTCTTAAACAAATACAAACCTAGGAATTTAGAATGCAAAGTTTCAGTTCTTTGATACACAAAGAGTTATGACTTTTATGTTGGGAACCCCAACTCCGGTCCTGGACAGGTGCAGGGTGCGTTGGTTTTCGTTGTTACTCAGCAGTTCGTTGATGATTGAAGCGGTTGATTGCACAGTTAACTCACCTCACCTGGCTTCTTGGATCTAAATTGGTAGCTTGTTTTAAGGCAAAAACAACCATCCATCCTGCAGCTCTCCTGGACCAGGGTCGAGAACCCCTGGTTCAGACAATCTTACCAGAAAAGCAGCGGAGCGCAGTTGTCATACCTCACCTGTTACAAGGGCCTCAATCAAGATTACACCAGTGCAAGCAAGACTGTTTAAACCACTACTGAAAATGTTTAGAGTTCTTGTACAGTAAAATGAAAAGGTGGTATTGTAGATTGGGTGTGCCCTTCAGACAGCTCATCCCTACTCCTCTGACCAAGTCTTCAAACAGCTCAGATAGATCTGCACCACTCATCCCCCCCATTGCAGTGTTCAAGCTGCTTCATTCCATCTTGAGGTGATCATTCTGGATCACCGGTATCAGTCTCTGCCTCAGTGTTACTGTCCTCCATGGGCTCTTTTGATTGGTCAGCCATTTCTGACAGCTCAGCAAGGCCCTCTTCCATTGGCTCGCCTGCCTTCTCAGCAGGAGAAGGGGTGGAGCTCTCCTCGGCTTCCTGCGATTCCTCCTGGTAAAGAAACATTCGATTTTAGTTCAATTTATTTTCTGATCTAAGAAACAAGGCCAGTTGTACAAGGAAGTGTTTCCCAACCCATTCCTACAGGGCACACTGCCCTGCATGTTTCCATTCCAACCACCACTTAATCATGCTCAAGTCATTGTCAATAGACTTAACAGTGCAGATAATAGATTGGGAGCAGATGTTGGAATGACATTTTTCAGGGCAATTTTGCCCTGTAGTAATGGGTAGGGAAACACTGGCTTAAGGGACAGCTCTTTTCTTACCTGAGTAACTGCTTCTGCAGGGCTATCCTGGATGGTGATGATGGAGGTGGGGGCTGGCTCTCCCTCCTCCATTGGCTCGTCCTCCTCCTCCTCCTCCTCCTCATTGGTTGGAAATTGCTGGGGCTGGGAATCTGGTGCTTTCTGCAGCACTGGGGCAGTTTCCACTATAGCTGCTGGGACTGGGACTGGGACTGGGGCTGGGGCTGGAGCTGGAGCTGGAGCTGGGGCTGGAGCTGGGGCTGGGGCTGGAGCTGGAGCAGGAGCTGGAACCGAAGCTGGAACCGAAGCTGGAGCCGGAGCTATACTTGGGGGCTCAATCTAAAAGGGGAGGGAATAGTGAATGAGAACAGAGGCCAGCATTATATTTGTAGTTTAGACAGGTATGGTACAGGTAGTGAACAAAAAAAAATGGAAACACAACAGTGTTCCAACAGTGGAAGGTTCTGGTGGTTCCTTAATGCGGAGAGATGCATTTTCCTGGCTTGGTAAGGGTGCACTCATACCCTTAGAGGGCAAGATCAATGTCAGTTGCTACTTAATGGTAGCGTTTCCTTCATGCAGAGAGGGGTGTCTTTCAAGATGACAATGCCCCCGTCCACAGAGCACGAGTAGTCGCCCACCATTATGAGGAGCATGATACTGATGCTATCCATATGTCACAGTCTTCAGTCACCAGACCTGAACACAATCCAGCATTCATGGGATATTCTGCAAAGACGCCCGAGACAACATTTTCCACTAATCTTGAGTTTACCGATTTTCTCTTGGAAGACTGGTGTCATATTCCTCCTGCAGAACTCCAGACACTGGTGGACTCTATGCCACAGCGCATACAGGCCGTACTGGCCAACGCGTGGTGGCCCAACACCCTATTAATGTGACTTCACATTGGCGTTCCAACTTCTTGGTTCCCTACCTGTACATCAGGATGCCTGATACTGCGCTGGACGCTAGCAGCGTCCGCTACCACCTCTCGTTCCTCGGGCTCAGAGGCCTCGGGCTCCTGCTTGGCGTTGGCCTCCAGCACAGCCATGACGGACGAGGGGATGTGGGCTTGCTGGAACAGCAGAGAGACGGAGATGTGAGACCGTGAGAATATGTGCAATTTATCAGACGCTTTTATATACGTGGTCCCAATGGGAATCGAACCCACAACCTAAGTGTTCTCTTGCTGAAATTTCTAGTCTCAAGGGTCATCCCCACCGGAATGGATAACTATACCGATAACTATAAATCATTGTCTTGCATGCACAGTAACCATGTTTTTTTTTGTTAATGTACACACATCATTCATCAATCTACACTCAACACTCAAGTGCCCCCCGCAATAGATATCAGACAATAACTACAAAATTGCTCTGGGAGTGATTTCAACGACATTTGACGTTATTGGTGTTGCTCAATCATTGCGAGGAGTGGGGGGTGGGCAGTGAAGGATGGGGGGTGGGGGTGGGGTGGTCAGTCGGGGGGTACCTGGTGGGGGGTGAAGGAGTGGACATGCTGCACCAGGGGCTCCTTCAGCTCGGGGCAGCGCTCGAACACGCTGGTCAGCTGGGGCGGCGGTAGCTGCAGCAGCACGCTGAAGGACTGCGGCTTGGTGCGCTGGCAGCACTTCACAAAGCCCTCCCACACCTTGGGGTACTTCCACACCTGCAGGGAGACGCAGAGAACTGTGACTAACGAAGAAATCGCATGACCAAAAAGATGTCACAATTATTCACACCCCAAATATTTATTTTAAATAAAATCCAACAAAATTAATTATTTTTCCAAAATTGGTATAGTTTTAGGGGGATCTCTGAAGGGTCTGAAAGGCTCTCCTCTCTCCCCCCCCAAAAAAAATGTTGACATGTTAATGCAGATTTATTTTTGTTTGTATGTTTGTAGCTTGTGTGTGTGCATGTACATGTGTCTGTTTGTGTGAGACTGTATGTGTGAGTTTGTGTGTGTGTGTTTGTGTACAGGTGCGTGGACACGTGTGAGTTTGTGTGTGTGTGCGCGTACCTGTTTGAGGATGAGGCGGGACAGGATGTTCATGACGAAGCCGCCCAGGCGGGGGTACATGGTGAGGGACTGGATGACTGTGCGCATCAGCAGCATGGGCAGTGGGCTCTGCTCCATCAGCTGCTGCATCACCACCGCCAGCACCTCCGATGTGTACACGTTCTTCTCCCCAAAGCACAGGTTTGTGGCTGTGACAGACAGCACGCGGCAGTGTGTTAGAGGGAGCACAGCGTATCCCACAGAGCAGGATTAACTCCAGTCCTGGAGGGCCGCAGGGTCTGCAGGTTTAACTCCAGTCCTGGAGGGCCGCAGTGTCTGCAGGTTTAACTCCAGTCCTGGAGGGTCGCAGTGTCTGCCGGTTGTTGTGGTTTCCTTTCAATCAGCAGCCAGTTTAGGCCTTGGAAATGAGGTGTCTGTGGCCTCTTTAGCCAACCAACGACTTAAATTAAGCACTTAAGTGAAACCAAAAACCAGCAGACATCCAAGACTAGAGCCTGATACCCCTGCCACAGTGGAACGTCCTTTGAAGACATGGTATCGCACAAAAAATGTTTGTTTTGTAAATACAAAGAAAAACAATTCATACAAGCGCTTTTAACTGCACTTTTTTAGAAAATGTGACAATATTACTCAAATTTAACTTCCATAAATATGTACATCATTATTAAATATAAGGCGTAGAGTAGAAAGACTGCAGACTGTTTAAAAAATGCATCCGCAATGGAATGAAAACCATCTCAAGATGATAGTCATGTGATCTGATTATGTCACAATGGGTTTTTCTTAAAAAAGGGCTGGTGGGAAAGGGGAGAGCCAATAGGAGTGCTGGATTACCTTTGATGATGGACTTCATATCACACTTGGTGGAGTCAATGTTGTGCAGGGCGATGAGGAGCTCTCCGGGTGTGAGCGGAGACATGGACGAGCTGCCCTCACCTGTGGGGAGACATGGGGCCGTGACGTTACATCAGTGTGCTGCCACTTTGCACAGATTGACTTTGCGCATGAGGTCTTTACTTCAGACAACATGCATAAAGCTCAATACACTATATACAGCACAGATACAATGTTCTGCCAGATTCATTCAATTCAACCAGACTTACCCAACAAATATGGTCCGCTATTACAGCTACAGGCACACACACACACACACACACACACACACAAACACACACACACACACACACACACACACACACACACACACACACACACACACACACACACACACACACACACACACACACACACACACACACACACACACACACACACACACACACAGAGAGAGAGAGAGCACACCTGGGTCAAATGCATATTTGAAATACTGTAACTGTTTAGATGCTGGAAGGATGTGGAAAACAATTACTAGCCAAAAATGTACCATCATATGAAAGAAGAATTTTGCTCCAATTATTGGTGAAAATTGATTTAACTTTGACAATTGTCAGTAGGAATTGTACTGGTGTCTAAAGGGTGTAAAGTATTTTGAATAAAATATTTGACCTAGGTCTGGTACAGACGCACACGCATCACAATTACACTGATCATCATTGCGGTCTTCTCACTGCCCTCTAAAAATGTTATGATTTTTATTTTGTCACACACACACACACACACACATACCCAAATGCACGCATGCACACACAGACACACACACAAACACATGTGCATGCATGCGACAGCCACTCACTCACATACGTACGCATGCACACAAAGGCGTTCTGGCACACGCTGAAATGGGACAACGTTCTTACTGTGCTGTGTGCCCAGCAGGCGGTTGAAGACCTCTTTCACCACGATGGGGTTGAGCTTGATGAGTTTGGGCAGGGCCTGGATCACCTCTTTCTGCACACCACACAGACACATGGGGAAAAAAAAAAAAGTGTAAATACGTGGAAAGCTCTGGAAAACAAATCAGCCACAAATCAGCAATCCAGCAAGGAGCGGAATTCAGCTAAATCAAGAAGAGGTGAACTTGAGCCGGGGTTCCCAAACTGTGGGTCGGGGACCTTACTGGTGGGTCATGAGCGGTTGAGGTGGATCATGGGAAAAAATTATAACTTGCTGTTCATAACTGAAAATATACACTTTCCATTGACAATCAAATTAATTACTGCACTTGTTGCAAATACAGCACTAGTTTCAACTTTCAAGAAAGCTGAAATTGGGAAGGAGGTCCACCTTTCAACATGACAACGACCCAAAGCACACAGCTAAAGCAACAGGGAGTGGCTAAAAAACAAAAAGGTGAATGTCCTTGAGTGGCCTAGTCAGAGCCCTGACCTAAATCCTATTGAAAACCTGTGGAATGACTTGAAGAGCGCAGTCTATTGATGGTCCCCACACAATATGATGGAGCTTGAACACTTCTCTAAGGAAGAATGGGAAGAAGATTTATTACATCTTTTCTGTTATTGTCCTGTAGAAGCACAGCTCTGGATGTCAATACAAAAATGGATAGCCCCCATAACAAAGAACTTTAGGACTTCACCTGAAGCTGTAGGGCTGGGGGATTTTAGTATCGACTGTAACATGCAGCACAATATAATAATACCTCTGGCCAAGCCTTTCATTTTTAAATCACAAAACTTTCAAAATCGAAATGTTAAATAAAAATAATTTAAAAAAAGGAAGAATAGGCAAATGTTGCCCAATCTAGGTGTGCAAAGCTGGTACAGACAGATCCAAACAGACTCATGGCTGTAATTCAAGCAAAGGGTGCTACTACTAAGTACGAACTCAGCGAGTTGTAGACTTATCAAAGTTATTCTCATTTTTAATTTTTTAGAATTGTTTTCCCCAACTTGCAGTTGTTGAAGTTGCAGGGTAAAATGTGTGAATAAATGTGGAAAAAGTCTGATTTAATATGTTTTCATTTCAGGCTGTAAGGCAACAAAAGGTGAAGTTTTTGAGACATGGTGTAGACTGCATTGTATGTTGAAAACATATGTCAATTTCATATCTGAGCATGCAGGTAACTGCCAAAATAAAGGAAACACCAACATGAAGTGCCTTAATAGTGTTTCACCACCAGAGCACCTTAGATTAGATTCTACAAGTGTCTGGAACTATTGAAGGGATGCAACACCATTATTCCATGAGAAATTCCATCATTTTGCTGACGCTCCAGAATCTCCCATAAATGTTCAATTGGGTTGAGATCTGGTATCTGGTTGAGACGGCCATGGCATATGGTTTACATTATTTTCATGCCCATCAAACCATTCAGTGACTACTCAGTTGATAGGGGCATTGTCATCCTGGAAGAGACCACTCCCATCAGGATAGAAATGCTTCACCATAGGATGAAGGTGATCTCTCAGAATGGCTTTGTATTTATTACCATTTACCATGCCCTCTAAGGGGTTGAGCGGACCTACACTATGCCAGGAAAATTCACCCCACACCAAAACTGCCAGAACCCATCATTTACTGAAGTGTTTTCTTTATTTTGGCACTTACCTGTATATTAGGGTACACTAATAAGGGGTTTGTCACCCAAAATGTACACAAGATAACACAAGAGAATGTCAGACTAAAGCAAAGGAAAGTGGGATAGAATTGGGTGGAAAGGCAAGGGGCAGGGCTCATGCTGACCTTCTCCAGTCCGTTGATGACGGGGATGAGGAAGCGGACATCCGGCACACGCTTGTGGTACAGGTCCCGCACTCTCTCCACCAGCTCCGGTGAGGGTGGCACTGTAACACGGCATGGTGCGTCACGCACACGCACACACAGGTGACAAGCCACGATTTTTGTATTCGCTACATTCTCCCCCTCAAAACTCCTGGGGCAGCAACCCACGACCCGATCGATTACCATCGGTCTTATGATCCGAGTCACGGCACCAATGTAACGGAATTGGTTCTGCCAGCAGCGAGTTTCGAACCGAGGATCTTGATGCGACAAGAGAGCGATTTTAACTCGCTGACCTGAAGACTCAAGTCTCTTAACTCCGGGAACTAATCACACTCTTGTCCACGTCACTTTCTGTAGTGGACGCTCACGTACCAGAGCTCATCTGCTACTCCAATTTTCATAATTGAAGAGTAATATACCCAGAAACACGTTTCTGTCTCTTCATGTAATGTTATGATAGTTTTTGTGTAATGTCAAATTGTGAAATGCTGCTTTTGCTTCGAATTGGAGCAAAAAGGAACACAGCAATAAGCTTTGAAAGTTGACTGCCCCATTGTTATAACAAAATGACCGGGAAAAGCGTGACTGGAAAAATATCTACCTGGACTCCATTCCATTTAGAACGGAAATGATGACCCGGAAATACAATATAGGCGAATTGGTGAACTATGCCCTCACAGCATCCCACTCCCATAGGGCGGGGCTTTGCTGTGTGACTGGTGGATCGGCGGGGATTTGCTGAGTGACAGGTGGAGGGACGGAGCTTTCTTGGGTGACTGGTGGAGGGGCGGAGCTTTCTTGGGTGACTAGTGGAGGCGTGGTTTTGTACCTTTGTCTGTAAGGATGTGCAGGCAGCGGGTGACCAGAGTCTCCGCCCCCTTTGGACAGTTCTCCACCAACAGGAGCAGGTCAGGAGAGTTCATTCCCATTCCCCGTATCTGCACAACAGAGAAAGGGCACTAATTAACAAGCACGTACCCTCAATCAAAAGCAAACAAACCAATACAAATGCACCCACGCACGCACGCACGCACGCCTACTACTGCTGCAGTTGTCCTGCTGGGAGAAATTAGGTAATAGCTCTGTCATACAGACAGAAGTTTCTGTTCAGCAGTTTCTAAGACTGGTTGACATTTACACTTTACATTTTAAGCATTTAGCAGACACTCTTATCCAGAGCAACTTACAAGATGTGCATAAATACATGGTAGGAACAATCATAGACATGCAGGTTGAGACATGCAACACAAACAAAACAGGAGGTGACAGAACAGAAACAGAAACGGAAAGCCAGAGCAAAAAACTTCCCCTAATCGCTGGCCCCATTTAAGTTTAAGGAGGCGGAGTCAGGCTGGGCTCATTTGAAGAGGCGGAGTCAGGGAGGGGGGGCTTACGGGCTGCTCGATGACACGCAGCACGGTGCGCTTGATGTCGGCAATAGCCTCCGTGTAGACGGACGCCAGCTCGTGCACCAGTCGGTGGTTCAGTGGCAGCAGGGAGAGGTACAGGTACAGGCACTGCCTCACTGTCTCCTCTGTCCAGGGAGAGGCCACCTCTGGAACCAAACAGACAGAGAGAGAGAGAGACATTTTATTTCATTACTTCTTACCTGTCACTGCAAATTGTTAGTTACTTACTCTTTTCTTTTTCCTCTTAAAATTTTACCTTGCATGACATATTATTCTATTGTGTGTTATGCATTTACATATCGATATATATATATATATATATACGTATATATGTTATATGTATATGCTTTGACAACACAACATTGTGGTTAAGAGGCTAGACTCAATCAATCAATTAAAATGTACCTGTAAAGCACGTTTTACAAAACATTTATCACCATACGCTTTACAGCAGACCCCGACTTCAACCCCCACAAAAGCATGCCATGGGCAACAGTGGCAAGCTCCCTTGTGGAACAAATAGGAAGAAACCTTAGGAGGAACCACACTCAAGACCCTAAAGGGTTGTTGGTCCAAATCCTGGTTGGGGATGTTAACTTGCTTAATCTGAGTGGCTTCAGTAAACATGTGAAATTGCATAAATAGTTAATACGTAAAAACACAAGCTATGCAACTCCCTCAGGATGTGGGCAAATCATGTGTATAAATAAAATGGGTGGATAAATATGATGGGAATAATTTTCCAGTTTTTCCCAACATGGCTCCAATTTTTTTCCTTCCCTCTGGGAATTTCCATTGTGAAGTGCTATGTGATGACCTGTTTGTAAACGGTGCTATAGAAGAAGAAAGACTGATTGATTGATTGATTGATAAAGGCCAAAGGTGGGCGAGTCAGCGGGTCCCCATGTCACCCCTCTACTCTACTCTCTGCACTGGCTCCACATCGCAGCAAGCATCAGATTCAAATCACTGGTGCTTGCTTTTCAAGCAGCTAGAGGAACTGCTCCCCCATACCTCCAGACACTCATCACACCATACAGCCCAGCCAGACCCCTCCGCTCCGCCTCCTCTGGCAAACTGACTGTCCCATCCCTCCGGGCGCCCGGCAGCCACTCCTCACGGTCTCACCTCTTCTCTGTCCTCACCCCTCGGTGGTGGAACGACCTTCCGCAATTGGTCAGGACCACGGAATCACTTGCGATCTTCCGCAAGAGACTCAAAACCCACCACTGAATTCTGTACATCTAGCCAATTGTCATCACCACTGCCTACTTGTTCAATACTTTTTGTATATGTATCCCTGGTTTAAAAATAAATTAAAAAAATGTTACCAAGTGTGACCGGTATGGTATGCAGCTGCCTACAACGATGTCTATTGTTGTATTACTGCACTGATCTCTTGCGCGAACTATGATTGTTCGTACCATGCGTTAATGCATATCTTGTCTTCTTATAAGTCGCTCTGGATAAGAGCGTCTGCTCAATGCAGATGTAAATGTAAAATGTAAATGAAATGTAAAATGTCCTGACCTGTGTCCTTGTCGGCTCCAAACAGCAGGGAGGGGGGGTTGGGGTGCACCAGGAGCTGCATGTAGTTCAGGGCGAACTTCTCGATGTAGTCCCTGAGCTGGTCCCTGTCATACATGCGCTTTATGAAGGTCAGGGCATTGGAGCGCACCTGGACACGAGGACACAGGTAACGCCAGAGTTAAAGATACAAACGCAAAACGCACCACAAACGCGTTCATTCCAGTCCCTACTAGGGACTTCCTGCTGTTGCCTGTTCTTTAACGAGCAGGAAAACCTGGAATGAAATACTGAATTTGATGTGCCAGTTTCCATGTCATTAAAGTTATCAGTGATGATCAAAAGTGCAACTAGGTTAGACAGGTAGGGAGAGGAGGATGGGGGATGGAGGGGTAGGGAGAGTGGGATGGGGATAGAGGGGGGACAGTGACCTTGTCCTTGTCGTGGGAGCTCAGGTCCAGCAGGACGTGTAGGTATTGAAATTGCCTGGAGGGCCGCTTCACTATCAGCTCCTTCAGAGTGGTCATGCCCAGGTACACCCGGGTCTGCAATAAATAAAAACACACACACACACACACACACACACACACACACACCACACACACACACACACACACACACACACACACAGACACACACACACACAGACACACACAGACACACAGAGAGAGAGAGAGAGAGAAAATCAGTTTCAAATAATGGAGAAAAACACATTTAGATAGACCTGTGTGTATGTGTGTGTGTGTGTAGTGTGAATGTGTATATGTATGTATGTATGTGTGTGTGTGTGTGTGTGTGTGTGTGTGTGTGTGTGTG
This sequence comes from Aldrovandia affinis, assembly GCA_029706075.1. NCBI lineage: Eukaryota > Metazoa > Chordata > Actinopteri > Notacanthiformes > Halosauridae > Aldrovandia > Aldrovandia affinis. The sequence continues at coordinate 701,916 of JAINUG010000065.1, forward strand.
TGTGTGTGTGTGTGTGTGTGTGTGTGTGTGTGTGTGTGTGTGTGTGTGTAAGAAAGTGAGTCTGACCTCATCCTCGCAGTAGTGGCGAATCACTTCCAGAGCAGACTCTGTGATCAGAGGAGCCTCCAGCACCAATTTAGTGAACAGCCTGAGAGAGAGAGAGAGCACAAGAGGGGGAGAGAGAGGGAGGGGAGTAAGGGATGGAATGAGACTTGTACTCTTTCCAAACTGACTCCAATGTTATGGGCTAAATCATTATTAAATGCTATAACCCTTTAGACATCAGTAAAAGTCCTGCAAATTATTGACAATTTTAAAAGAAACATTATTCTCACCAATATTCAGAATGAACAAATAATATGCAAAGTATTTCAGATACGTATGTGACCTTTGACCCAGGTCTGGTGACCACGGAGGCCCGCTACAGGTTTAGCATGTTTACCCGTCTCTCTGTTCGGGCTTCTCCTGAAGGCCGGAGAGCAGGGTGATGAGGCAGTGGTCGTAGCTCTCCAGGGAGCCGGTGGGCAGCTGGCTGAGGTAGGCGTTGTACTCCTGGTACAGCAGCGAGAAGGCCAGGTCAGTGCGGGCTCGAATGTCCTCCAGAATGAACTCCAGAACCTCGTCCTTCATCACCCCCTCGAACTGGGTCACCAGACGGGACAGGAGCTTCACCCTCACCTGGACAGGGGGTACGGGGGAGTGAGACAGAGGCGCATCAGTTACAGGAAGACACTTAAAATAACTTCAGTGTGTGCAAATCTCATCTAATGGCTAAAAACAATAAAAGGTTAAGTCTACATTTTCAGGAACGCTGAATTATTTCAATCATTGTACTGTTTGTTAGGTGTGCCAAATCTCTGGTTCTTACAAACATGCCTTCGTCAAGCTACAAAGGCAACGAGACTGAAAGGTAAGTGTGTAATTCACTTAGGAGGAAGGTGAGGTTTCTTTTTCACAGGTGTCGCCGTGTTCCTGCTGACTTACATGGGCCATCCCAGTGCGCGCGATGGCCTTCTCCGATTGGAGGATGCGCTTGACGGACATGTTGGTGAGCTTCTCCACCTGGGCGTCCGTTAGGGGCTGGATCACGTCAGCCAGGCGGAACACTTTCTTCCTCCCGCTCGCGCCGGGTGCTCTGAGCGGGGGCAAGACCATTTACACAGAGTCAGACATTCAGAGGAGAGGGAAATTAGAACATCATGAAATTAGAACATTTGGTGCTTCCATAACCAGGTCAAATAATTTTGCCCGCCTGTGTCGGCCATCTTGGATACTCACTTGGTCTGAGTGGTGGGCAGGATGGGTTCGGGCAGCCTCTTGGCAGCGACCTGAGGGGCGCCTTCCAAATCGTCTGATTGGCTCTTACCCCCGTAGGCCCCCACCACCGAGATGGCCTGGCCCATGGTCACGTTTGGCACCTTGCGCCTGATCAGCAGGTCTTTGGAGCTGGACAAGGCCTCCACGCTCCCTTCCCCTTCCGCCCCTTCCTTCCCAGAATCCTCCTCTCGTGCCTTGCACTGCTCCAGTCCTGAATGGGGAGTGGTGGGGGTCAAAGTTATTTAGGGAAGAGATGGACGAAGCTTGAAGGTGCAATAACAATTACGTCATTTAGCACACTCTTATCCAGAGTGACTTACAACAAGTGCACCCCACTTCATGTAACCGATTTTTTGTAATTTGCTCTGGACAGGATAACATAATTGCAATGATAATGGTTATATTTTTCTTATTATTATTGGAATGGCTTGCCAGGTCATGTAGTAGAGGCAAAGTCCAGACTTGATGCAGTGCTGGATGTGAATGGCAAGCCTAGATGGACTAAATGGGCTTTTCTCATCATTATACATCCGTGCTTACGTTTAACAATAATAACGGATTGCATTCATATAGAGCGTTTCCCCCCACCCCTCTTTACAGTGAAAGGGGGGCTCATCTCAACCCCCACCAATGTGTAGCACCCACCAGCCATGCACGGCTGCCATTTTGTAATAGTTTGTACACTCCACTATTACTGCTCTATGGGCCTCTCTTCCCCCTCCCCTCCCCTCCCCTCCCCCTTTCCCTCCCCTTTCCCTCCCATCTCACCTGGTCCGATTCCAGCAGAGGTCATCTGAGTGGCCATCAGCCGACCCAGGTGTTTTATCTGGGCGTCGGTGCCGGCCGACTCCACAGGTGTGTAGGTGGCCTGGAAGGAGGCCGGCATGGTGTCGGGCAGGTACACCATGCTGATCAGCACCTGGGCGGAGGAGAGAGCCACATGGGACGGGTCACTCTAACAACAGGGATCCCACACTTAACCTATGCCACCAATTCAAGCACCTTCCAAGTGCTTTTCAGGACCCACTGCACCAAATTCCAGGACACACAAAAATTGGGACCGTTGGCTAGATTACAAGTGTGCCCGCCATAAAGCAATTTAAAAAACTGCCTCAATTTCCCTGAAACCAATGCTGTCCCAGGATCAGCTCTTTCAACCCAAATCCAAACCCCTACAATTTTAGTAGAATATGGCTACTTTCAAGCACTTTTTCCTAAATCTTGGGACTTTCTCAATCTCAAGGATTTTCAAGGACAGTGGTAACCTCTAACAACAAAGTCAGATAATGTGGCATTGTACCGTGCGTTCCTTTTAATTGCCGAAAACAATTTTCCATCTAAACTGGATGGACAATAAAGCTTTTTTTGAATTAGAATTTTGTAAGAATAAATAAATAAGTGGAGTGTGAGGAGGACCCAGTGTGTGTCCTGGCACCCTCCGTTCCCCGGGTCTCACCAGGTTAGCCACGTTCTCCGGGGACAGCAGCGGGAGCAGGAACTCAGCGGTGAGGTCGATGGCGGACTGCGTCCCGTGACGGACGAGGGTTTGGGGGCTGACGTGGGGGTGGGCTCCTCTTTGTCCTCGTCGTCTTCTATGAGAGCGGGCTCTGAGGGCGAAAACAGGCCGCTGGCCAACGTGCTTCCGCTCGCGACTCTCACACCATTTCTATGCACCCTGCTCCCCTGTCCCAGCCCACGCGATCTGCGTCGTACCCATTTCTGATTGGATCAGCGTGGAATGTTTAAAGCGGACACTTTCGCATGCTGCAGGTTTAATCGTATGCATGTGTGCCTTTACCCGGTATATATATATATATGTATGTGAACTTTTTTTTCAAGAGTACAAGGAGTAGATCAATAAAGACTTCATTATAATATTTTTTTTAAAGATAAAATAACATATAAATAAACTACTTCATCCAATACACTGTATCCCAAGAAACAATTACAGTCCACTGGAGTCCATCTGGGAACTGAAACTGCAACCTCCTGAGTTACAAGCCCAGTTCCCTAGCCGTTACGCTACGCTGCTGCCACTCACCCATCTTGATCTTCTTGCCCTCGGTGTAGGGCTCGTGGCGGGCCCTCTTCCGCTGATCGCGGGGGGCAGGGGTGCAGCGGGTGATCTCGCTCTGGGCCATGCCCAGGTCCTGCAGGAGCGTGCTGATCTGGCCCTGGAACTCCAGGCTGCAGGGGTGCCTCAGCACTGCCACCAGGTGAAGCTTCAGGTTCTTGCGCACGCTGCTCACCTGGGACTTGGCCAGCGTCGGAGGCAGGTTGGCTGGGAAGGATGGGGGAAAGGAAGGTCACAGAGAGCCAGACAGACTGATCTGGGATCAGGTTTTAACATGTACCGAAGGTCACAGTGACGCCAGACACTGATCTGGGATCAGGTTTTAACATGTACCGAAGGTCACAGTGAGACCAGAGACACTGATCTGGGATCAGGTTTTAACATGTACCGAAGGTCACAGTGATGCCAGACAGACTGATCTGGGATCAGGTTTTAACATGTACCGAAGGTCACAGCGAGACCAGAGACACTGATCTGCAATCTGGATTTAACAGGTAGAGGTCACAGAGAGGGCCAGAGAGACAGATTTTTTTCTGGGATATTAACACTTTAAATTTGAGAATATAAAAACGGAGGTTTTTTTTTCTTTCTTAAAAAACTCAAAAATGTTAAAGAGAGTGTGTGATCTGGCCTATTAAGTGACCACACAGGTGTTTCCATTACCTGAGGACGTGTGTATGTGTGTTTGTGTGTGTGTGTGTGTGTGTGTGCGTGCGTGCATAACTCACCGTGCAGGGTCTCGTATGCCTGGACCACCTTGGACATGAACATGGGCCGCTGTCGGGCCAGCGTGGCCAGGGAGCCCAGGGCTGTGGTCAGGTTGATGCTGGAGATGGCTGGGTGCACCATGAACTTCAGAAGCTGCTCCAGAGCCCACTTGCCCTCCTCACAGAGCGTATCTGAATGGGACCACACAGCACAGAGGACTTCTACACCACAGCAAAGCTAAAGACTAAAACAAATCATATTAGCTAACACTTCATCATCAACAAGGCAGAAAAAAGTTTTCAATCTTTGTAGAGGTCATTTGCCATGAAAAACACTTTTATGGTAAATGTCAAAGTGCATTTATTCCAACTTATTTCTTTGTTTAAGGTAATTGTAGATGGCTGTTCATCTATCTGAGCCCAAAGAAAATCAAAAAAAAATTACATTCTTTAAATTAAATCATTCCATTTATGTTTTTTCCCCTTTATTCAAAACAACTAATAATTAAGTCTCTGACCTCAACACAAAAAAAGATTATTTATTATCATTAGATTTTTTCAAAACCATGAATAATTAAGGGCCCATATTCATAAAGCGTCTGAAAGTAGGAGTGATGATCTAGGATTAAGTTTGCCTCTCCATATCCTAACCTCGTCCATTATGAGCTCAAATGTGAAATGGATCCCAGATCAGCCCCTCACCGTAGCGAATGTAGGAGTGGTCCCGGGGGATCTTGTCCAGGCTGATGTCGCCCTCCTGCCGGCGGGGTGTGTCGGAGTCGGGCGTCCGGGGCGAGAGGGAGATGATGAGGGACTCGGTGAACTTGATGGCGTGGGTACGCACCCCATCGTTGTCCGAGTCCAGCAGTGCCAGCACGTCCTCCTTCATCTGCGTCACCATGTCCCAGCATGCCTCCTGCATGTCCAACACCACCTTGGAGCGCACCAGCCACTGCCACACAGATACAGAGGCCGTGATCAGAGCACCCGCCGCTGCCCTGCTGATCGTCACTGCTTCTACCTGACAGCTTGTTTAGCGTGTGGAGATTACATTGAGCTTACAGAACAACACAACACAGAACTGAAAGATGAGAAGCATTTGGCTGCTGGTAGATTATAGCCAGCAGGCATACCACCCTGTACCCACTCAACTGCTGAAGCTAAGCAGGTGTGGGTTTGGTTAGTACTGGGATGGGAGACCTCCTGGGAAAACTAAGTTGCTGCTGGAGGAGGTGTTGGTTGGCCCCAGCACAGTGATACGGGTGATGTACTGTAGAAGGTGCCATCCTTTGGATTAGAAGTTAAACCAAGGTCCTGACTCACAGTGCTCATTAAAGATCACACACTGGTCAAATTCCCACAAAACTGGCTCTCTACATCCAGCCACCAAATCATCCCCCTACACCTGATTGGCTACACCAATCTCCCTACCCATATGGATTCCCCAGGTTGTCAATGCAAATGAGAAATGAATTGTCAGTTGATCTACCTGGTTAAATAAAGGTAATTAAATAAAAGTGTGCGAGCATATAAGTGTGCATGCATCAGTCTCGAGGTTTAACCCACAGATTCTATAAACCCACCCGACACTCTGCTCTGTACTCGTAATATTTATGGTTGCATTTCCCTGCATTCCAATTTGATGCAATGCATTAAGGGGTGTGGCCAAGTTCAGTACTGTGGCAATGGACGTTCCGTGCTGTAATGTAGCACTGGAACCTCCCATGGGCAGAGAGGATGGAAGGAAGGCACGAGTTGAGTATCTGGCGGGTCTGTACAATCTGTGGTTACACTAGCTGTGTTGTGTTGTTTGCGTACCTGCAGGGCCACTTTGTAGAGCTGAGTGAGAGTGAGGATGGCCTTTTTCACCACGTTGACGCTCTCATCTTTCAGCAGCATGTTCAGGTTAGCGATCAGCTTCAGAAGCAGCTCATTATCCCTCTTGCTGAAAACACAACACAATGAACACTGCTGGCAAACTCTCAAACTTTCCCTGCCCTTAAAAAAATCCAAACAAACAGGCTATTGTTATTATTGTTGCCATTTGAATTGATTGTCATTTTGTGAAACACAGGTAGATTTGTACACTTACCATGCCTCCTCTATAAACCCAATAACAAATTTTCGAACTTCTATTGATTTATCAGTCTGGAAGGCTATGATCTCCTACAGGTGGGGACAAAACAGATGCACAGGGAAGAGGGAAGGAATGAAAATGTGAATTATTGTTATATGGCATTCCTATAATACACAACATAACATGCACCCTACTTACATCTAAGAAATTGTCCAGCAATGAGGGGTCCTTGTTAATGATGAGTTCCTGAACCTGTGAGATGACAGGACACAAGACTTTAGCTGTTGGGAACACTCGTGAACATGAACTTGAATCACCAAGACTCATCTCTTAAAATATTTATACCCCCCAAAAAACAAATTTCATTATGTTTAAGCTGACCTGTTTGCGCTGTTTCGCTATTTATTTCAATCTTATGATTTCAAATATTTTAAGTAAGGCCTATGCTGAAATGAACACTGTCGATCGAGTCACACACCTGCTTCAGAACCGTGAGCTTGTTTTCCGTGGAGATCAGGGCAGCCTGGTTCAAAAGATCCACAACCTGTCCAGTGGGAATGAATACAAGCATTACCTCATAAGGACGTGAGATACAACGGTGTGCAGAACTGGTTTGGGGGGTGGTGACACAGTACCTTCTCGCTGGTGGTCATGTCAATGGCCGTGTCCTCCTCCCCGGTGAAAAATTGCGAGGCCATACCGGTCCTCACGCCTGTACCTTCCCCACTGCCCGACGCCATGCTGGCACGGACCTGTCACCGCGGCTGAGAACTCCACAGATACCTGCTCAACGCTGAAAGAACACCAAACATCATGCTGCTGACAGTGCTTCTCCCTCTGTCATGCAAGTTTCAACTGTTTTGATAGTTTACTTTATTTCGCCTGATGGTAAATGGGCGACGATAAAATGAACTGAAAATGATCAAAATAAATTATTATGGAGACCAAGAGCTTTGTATGACAAAATAGCTGATCAGTGGAACTGTCTGTGTTTCTGAGGTAAGGACGAGGAATAAACTAAATTAGTTCGATTACCAGCTAAATAACAATCTTCCATAAATTCACATTCAAACCGCCAAGCTAGGATATAGGTAATTAGTGCCACAGTAGTACCTGGTACTTTTGATGCTAGCTAGTTACATTGGGTGCCAAATTGACTTGAAGATACGTCGTTAGCTAGCTCGCAGTCTAAATTATTTTTTTAGCTACCTAATTAAACTTTCAAGGTCAAAGCAAAATCGAACTATCTTACCTCAAGCAGATCTTAGATTGCTCTCAAGAAAATCTATTTTGAAAAGTAACTGTTTTGAGAGACAACAGGCTACTAGGAACGCGCCATCTTCATTTTGGGACAACCGGAACAGGAAGTATACCATTTTTAAACAGCAAAGAACTGTGGGATTCGTAGTTGTATCGTCTGAGGTTTAATTTGACGTTTTGTTTCCAGATGGCGCCATTGAACAGTACAATACAACAGCAGTCTCTTGAAGCGAGGCCATATCAGCAAGGTACGAAAGACCGAATTGAAGAGACGAAGATCACAAATCAAGTTTCCTTATCAGATTCCTGATAAAACGTTGAGTGAAGATTTAATACATGACACATGGTACATTTTATTTGATACATTTAAACCAGAAAATGCTGTTCTTTATTTAAGGGCTATTATGCAGCTATGGGTCCCCTGGGTGAATGACAAAGAAAAAAAAAAGCAAATGTGTGTATTTCTTTATTGAGATAATTAGCTGGTGACTTGATCTACTTAGAATTATTTTTTGGTTTTTAAAGCATTCTATTGCCTTGTTTTTGTCACGTCCTCCTACTGCAGTTTTGACATTCAGCTGCTAATTACGAACTAATTAAGCTGAATGATCAAATATTTTATTTATATGTTGTATTGAGGGAGTCAATAAAGAGATTGCGTGCCCACCTCTTTCCAACGACAAAAAAATAATTTCAAGCTTCATTATATGTTGAATCATTATCGCAAGATACTGATAGCTTTCCTATTGCACTTTCATTGTGTACGTAGACAGCTGAACAATGTTTATACTCAGTTTATATGCACAGGTGATGTCTCAGGTATTAGTAATTTCCTGAAGTTCCTATAGACGGCATTTCCCGTGTTCCTTGTGTCTGTAAACTGCTGGCTGGCAGCCATCCCTAAATCCCTCCGAGTCATGCATGATTCAACTAAATTCTCAGCGTCTGGTTATGACTCTTCTTGCTGTGCAGGGAACAACTGATGCATCTGAACATAACAAGTGATTACTTATGTCTGTGCAAGTTCCAGCATAGAACAGATGTTTTTCGCTGCATTCGCTGCGTTCATAGGAAAAGTTACTTAGATTGAACCAGCCTTATAAATGCACAGTATAATGTAATGTAACCTACATTCACAAATCACCCTGAATAAGGGTACCTGCTAAACAAATAAATCATATCACGACTTCTTCTTTGAAATGATGAGCCATAAAGGGTTACATAATAAACAAGTAACTTCCTGAACAAGTCAGACTGCTATGTTAATTAGGATCTTCAAGCTTTCCAAAAATAACACTTTGCAGCACATTGATCAAACCCGTCAACATTAATTAATCATATAGGTTTTGATGTAGGTTAATAGCCATAATCATACAGGGAGTGCTTCCAGCAAGCAGGCTGTTAGTTGTGCCGCTGGAACACTTTGCCTGATAGGCAAGATTGTTCGTCCAAAGCAGCAAAGATGAGTCATATGCGATAATCAGTCAACATATATAGTGAAGCGTGTAATTCTTTTTTTGTAGTTGGAAAAGGTTAAATATATCTTTATTAGCTTTCCTTCAGCACAGCAGAAAAATAAAATATTTGATTATTCAGCTTAATTGGCATCTGAATGTAATGACACAAAACCTGGGGACAAACATATTTTGTGTAAAATACAATATAAATCATTCCTACACATCAAATGTAATAAGTATTGTAAAAGGAATACCTAGGAAATGTATGTGGACATGTAAAGGAAATGAGAATCTAGAAATCTAGAAATGCTTGGTAGCCTACTACATGGTATTCAACCAAACACCTCCTCTTTTTTTGTGATTAACCTTTTATTTGTTTTGTTTTATCCAACATGTACATATTATACATGTTTCACAATGAATTTTTAAACAAGCATTTGAGAGCACAAACATTATTTATTATTTATGGGTGCACAAGTCATGAAAATGACACAATACACCCATAAAAATTCCTTCTATAATTATCATGAACATAATAAGTTATGTATGTCACATAGACAGACAGCTGAGTCAGATGCCTTTCCCAAAGGCAGTTCAAAGCATTCACCAGTGAGACAAAGTATGCCGTCATTTGCAACTCTGTCTTAATCTCCCTCTTTTTTTCTGTCTCATTTTCTCTCTCTCACTTTCTCACACACACTGAACAAAGTGTCTGTATGTACAACAGTTCTCAGAGTCTTACAAAATATAAGGTATGTTGCAATTCCCACTAACATTTACTACACCAACTATGCCTGCATTTCACTTTTTCAGCAGAATTTCTTATTTTTGTGTTACACTTCACTGAGTCAAAAACTGTTTCTGATTATACAGATTATATTATGGTATTAGATGTAAGCAGGGGTGTATTTTTAATTCACCATGCAAAGATCACTCTGAAAGATCACTTCTTTCCCATGTCTAATGGGGATGGCTAGCGTGACGTCACGTATTACTTCCGTGTCCAGCATTTTTGTAGTCTAATGCGGCCAATGTAAACAGCAATGGCTACAGCCCAGGAACCGGTCACCTTTTTTACTGTGACATCCTACTTCGCTGACTTCTCAAAGTCTGTGAAAAAGGGTCTCAACTCGTATAACTCAAACCGAGTTATAAATGTTAGTTTAATGCCAGGTGGAACTTTAACTGGGAAAGTCCAGGCCTCAATGAAAAGAAGAGCTATGAGGTTGAGGTGAGACAGGGTGTTAGCAATAAAGCTAGCTAGTTAGCTGCCTGCCGTACCGGATAACGTTAGCTAGTGTTTATTAGCTATGTTAGAAAAAGTGGTTAGTTGACAACGTAACAGACAATTTTACACGTTTTTCTGATGTAAATACTACACACTGGAAATGTCTTAAATTAAAGATTCAAAGATTCAAAGATTTCTTTATTTGTCGTTGTCTTTGTACACTTGCGTGCATAAAAAACGAAATATCGTTCCCCCAGCCCTCAGCAGTACTACAGTAAAAGACAACAATCACAAATAGGCTCAAATATAAAAACATAAAACAGTTTGCATAAAAACAACAATGGAGCAGCAGCTGCCCAGTGGCAGCACAGTATATTAAATTACGCAAAATTACACATATTAAATTACACAGTATATTAAAATGTAGTGAAATGTTAGGATTGGTAGCCTAGCGCTAGCTAGTTATGTAGCCTAATGTAAACACAGGACGTTGCTGGCTGTCTTAGCAGTGTTTAGGGTGAGGGTTAGCCAAGTTATTTTCATTCAGGTACAGGTTGAGGGACAGGAGGTGAAGGCAAGTACCTTGCCATCCTTCTTCTTGTGTTAGCATAGGGAATATTACTGTTGTGTCATCCAAAAGACTTTCATTTAGAGGTAATTCACACCACGACCATGTTACTATCACAAGATAGTGACTTAACGATAACGTTATCAGCTCTGGAAACGAGAGTGATAAATTCTGTTTGGCAAAGAAAGGGGCTAACGTCAGCTATTTGGCTAACTGCAATGCATGTTCTGCTTTGCTGTCCAATGTCCACCAAAACACACACGCACACAGTCTCACACACACTTTATCATTTTTGCCTCAACGTTATATAGACAGGTAACGTTATGTAAACTAAGTTTAGCGCTAGCTAACGTTACCTAACTAGTACCTACCGTAGTAACGTTAGCCTAGCTAGTACTACAGGCGCTAGCCTGTTTAGCCTGCCTGGCGCTAGCCTGCCTGTTAACTGTTATTGTTCATCATTGAGATCCACCTTCTCTTCTCTTTGTCGTCGGGAGGAAAGCGGTAGTAAGAGACTGTTTTGTTGACATCATTTCTATTGCTGCAACACGGGACACAGCACTGCACCATTTTACTGCCTTTGAATATCCCGCCTGGAAGCAACAGGACACGGAAGGGGCGTTTTGGAATATGATGACGTAGCGCCTAGCCATCCCTATAGATGGGGTTTGGTTTGGCTAGCAGGATCCTTATTGTGGACTGGATCATCGACAACATGAGTTAAACATTCAAAACAAATTCTAAGGTTTACTATATTAGTTCAATTCGTTTGAAGATGTTCTCAGACCAGTGAAGTACCTCACCTATAGGAACACTCTACGGGTAAGGCCTGAGAATATGTGTGTACTGCTCAAAAGCAGCTGCAATGACAGAGACGATATAACATTATCCAAACAAGTTTTGTTTTTATATTTAGTTTTGTTTTCCATTTCTTCTTCTTCAAATTGTTTTCCATTCATTTTATTTTATATAACAGAACGACATAAAGTCAAACAATCAATTTCTAATCCTGACAAGGCAATAAATATTCATTCAATTTGTTTGTTGTTGTTCCAAAACGTAAAATATGCTTTAAAAATGCAACAAAACATTTAAAGACAAAGTGAGCACAAGGCAATTGTGCAGAGTACATCATTCAATATGTATTTTAAAATATAAAAACATATTTATTTGTCATGCCTTTATGCTCGTATGTTCCATTTCAGCCCATTCTCCACTCATTTATGTTTCACAAGGAAAATACTTATCAACAAATGGCAAAAAGCTTGGATAAAATATGTCATTTCATAGCGACAAGGCAGTTATTTCTCAGGCCACAGCGAGATAGCAATGTCACAGTGCTCCTTTGTGTGGGTACTATACCCAACAGTATGGGTTGTTACAATCAGAAGGGTGAGCCTGGATCCTTCTCAGCGTGCACAGATGTGGTCAGATTCAGTGGGACTTCTGGTTCTGGTCTAGCAGAGATTTGGGCTGAACTTTAGGGAAAAGCTGTGTAATCAACAGGAAGACATGCATCAACATAGAGGCACAGTTTCACTGTAATTGAAGCACAATTCAACCTAAACTCAAGTCACTAAATAAACACAATGTACAGTCACTAAATTAACTAACTGCAATTGCTTGATAAATGTCATTATGACAAGAAATTGCATTCCGTCTCATATTCTAAAAACGCATCAGTAAATGTAACATGGAAATCTAAACCCTTAATTCATAAAATGCTATTTTACCCATAATTATTTTAATTTACACCCTTTATGTGTACACCTTCAGCATCTCGTACCGAAAAGTAGTTGCTGGGCACAAATCCCTCTCTGCCGTCGAGCGATGCCCACCACCACTCCGCCCCTTCTTGCTTCTTCTTGATGGTCACCGTGTCGCCCTCTCGGAAGCTCAGCTCATCTGGGGCCTGGGCGGGGTATCCCCACAGGGCATAAAGCGCCCCTCCATTGTCCACACCCATGGCCCCCTCCACCTCTGCAACGCACATACACCCAGACACACCTGCTACAGGCCACTGACTCACTCACGAAATTGCTGTCAGAAGGCAACCTTTGGCAAGCAGGCTGCTTCCTTACAAGAGTATCCTGTCATGTGAGGTTCACACCTGGTTCAAATGATTATTTGAAGTACTTTAACCCTTTAGGTACCAGCAAAATTCCTGCAGGTTTACTAACATTTCTAAACAGAAACATAAATTTTCACTAATATTCACTTCAAAAATTCTTCTTTCACGATTGTTACATTTTCGGTCAGTAACGTGCTTTGTTGAAAACTCTCGAGGATCTGTAGGAGTGTTTTTTTTATGACCTCACCCCTCAGGAATCCCTCGCACTCTTCAAATCCCACAGCGAAGGGGTCACACTTCTGGACCGCCGTGGCCCCGTCCCCTTCCGTCACAGACAGCACCGCCGCGCCACTCCGCACCAAGTACTCACACATGGAGCGGTCATTACAGGAAGCAGCGCAATGCAGGGGTGTCCTGTCAAGGGGGGGGGGGGAGAGGGGGAGGTCCGTTTAGTACAGGGATTCTCAAACTGTAGAATGTGGCAGAGGTTGAGGTGGGTTGCAAGATACGCATGGAAAAAGTAACATATAAATAACTGTATATAATACACAGTGTACATGCAGTAATTGTGACACATGTTTAAAAAATGTAAAGTATATGTTTGAATATATGTTTGCCTGAATTGTAAGGGATGGGTCACAGAAAATGTATTTATATCCTGGCATGTATAAATGGGTCCTGGGCTCGAAAAGGTTGGGAACCCCTGAATTTGTATATAAAATAATAAAGAAGTCATGAAAAGAAACACAGAATGAGAAATGTGGTGGAAATAGACTGAGGAAGTGCAGTCACCAGCCATGGCTGTCCGGAGCGCTGACATTGGCCCCGACTTGCACCAGGAAATCCACAATGGTGCTGTGCCCCCCGCAGATGGCATTGTGGAGCGCAGTGACGCCCTCTTCATTGGGCTGGTTGGGGTCGCTCATCTAAACAGCACACAGCGCACCCAGGAATTACCCATCATTCCCATCATTTAACATGCAACGCTCAGCACTTTTTGTTGTTCTGTTTTATCTTGTGTGTACAGTACCTCTTTCACTGCCCTTTGCACTGTGTCGAGATCCCCCTCTAGAGCCCCGTCTAACAGCAGCACCTGTGGGCTTAGCCGGGCTCGGCGCCCAGAACCTTTACGCTCCCTGCTAGGCCGCCGTAGGATCGACTGCACTCTCTAGGGAAGGGAGGGAGAGGACACATGGTGTAGTGGTTAGGGAACTGGGCTTGTGACTCAGAGATTGGTTCAAGTCCCAAGAGGAGGCAACATGGTAATGATGAGTGTGTATCTTCTACACTGCCAGTTATATACTGGCAGTGTAGCAATGGTTTGGGAGCTGGAGTTTAAAAAAAAAAAAAAAAAAAATTTAGTGGTCAATTCATTTATTTTGATTTTCCCTCCCCACACGAGTTCACTGCTTGTCTCTACGAGGCAAACTCATTCTCTGAGAGCATCAAACTCCGCTTCCTTCGAGACAGAATTCACCCCCCCACGTTCTGGAGACACCCTTACCTGCTTCATGGCGAACCTGACCCGGCTCACCCTCCCCCCTGGGGCGGACAGCCAAACACTGCCCCCGATCGGGGCTAACGCCCAGGGCCAGTCTGGCAGAGATGGATTTTAAACTGCGTCCCTGATAGGCAGCGCACACTCATATTGGTCTAACCAAGATATGGGTGTGTTAGACCGCTGCACTATCCGCCGCCCCCCAGGAGATGGGCTTTTAACTGAGGCATGGTAAAAATACAGCTGTATAAATGCATAGCATGTAAAGATGTAAGCTGCGTAAGTCGCTCTGGACAAGATCGTCAATGTGCAATGAATAAATAAACCTGAGGTGAGCACAAGCACTGCTTCATTCTGGGATGGGTGCCTGTTCCCAAAACTTGGGGGTTGGGGTGTATGTGTCTCACCTTGTGCTGGAGCGTGACCTGTACGGGTATACTGGGGTTGGCTGCACATATTTTGGGGCACTCCTCTCCCTCGGAGGAGCTGCTGGATTCACTCCCCGGCTCCCCCTTGTGATGAAGGTCCTTCTTGTCGTACAGCTTGCAGATCATCTGCTGGAACTGTTTGCGGTGGACGAGGGGCAGCGGCTGGTTGAAGGTCTCCCTCTTCTTCAGTGCGCGGGGAATCTCAGAGCGAAGGAGCAGCAGCTCTGCACAGCCAGGGGCCTCAGGGGCCACAACAGGAAGCCGGGTGGGGATCTGGGGCTGGGGGAAGGAGATGGGATTCCCCTCCTCCTTCTCCATCTGTCTCTCCGAACTGGTCGCAATCATAGCAATCATATCATGTCTCTCTGGTCGCAATCATAGCGCAGAAACATGGAAAGGGAAACATCAGACACAAAGATTAAAGATTAATATTTTGAACATTTATATATTTTTGATATTTAGGTGGGGGTCAGGTCAGCTCAAATTATGAAAAACTGTTTTTTAATATATTTATTTTTTATTTTTGTTTCTGATTTTATCCCATTTTATCCCAATTTAGTAGCCAATTACACCCTCTATTTTTCATGTCAATCCCCCCCTCATAATGTGAGTTCGCTGCCTTAGCTCTGTAGTGACAAAGGCAAAGTATCGTCTCCTCCGAGACGGCACTCGCCAGGCTGTCGACCGAACTCTGGTACTACAGAGCCACTCCTGTGCGCAGCAAACTTCCTGTCGGCTTCCCTCCCCCCTCCCTGGGGCGGACAGCCAATTGCCGTCCCCGGTGGCACTCCTGGCCAGAACCGACTCTGGCGTGGTCAGTGGGATCGAACCCCGGTCGCAGTGGCCAGCGTCGAACGTTGTAACCACTAGACCACCCGGGAGGCCGTCGGAAATCAGTTTTACAGATTTGTTTTGTGTATTCATTTTTGGAAGCCGTGGGAAAATAAGGTTGCGACAGTGATCCGGTGTTCATTAAAAACATGTCTCAACATCGATCCAGTGTTAATTAAGAAGCAGGAGAGTTCACGTGTTAGTTAATCTGTAAAATATCAAACGATTGCTTGCTTGTTTTATAACTAGTATAGCCCACATACTGTGTGACATGTTCATATTTTCATGAAGAAAATCTGTGATTTTTGTCTATCGCTATAACCCATCTGTTGTCTTTTCCACTACTGTGTGTCCTGTAGGGTGTAAAATAGTCATTGGTTTTCCTGTAATACTCTGTGGCCTGTTGTGAGTAAAATAGCCAGTGGCTCTCTCCTGTAGCACTGTTGTGGACTGTAATGTTTAAAACAATCACTGACTCTCCTGTAGTACTGTGTATGGCCTGTGGGGTGTCAGTCACTGGCTCTCCTGCAGTAGTGTGTGTGAACTGTAGGGCGTAAAATAGTCACTGGCTCTCTTGCAGTACTGTTTGTGGCCTGTAAAATAGGCTCGCAGGTGAGTGAATGGCTTGCAGGTGAGTGTTTTAGAGAAGTGCACAAGCTTCAGCTGCAGTGCTCTTGATGTGTGGGTTGCACAGCAGCAGCAACTCTTGGCCAGGGTCTGCTGTAAAGCATATTGTGACAGATGTTTTGCTATACAAATAAATTTGAATGGATTTGATTAACTTGAAAGCTGTAAATTCCAAACTGGGGCGATAAAAAAAGGTACAAAAAGATAAAAAGGTAGGAGAAAATAAGGAGTGTCTTTACCTGTGCCTTGTCCTATTATTGGCTGCCGCTTTTCAGATGCTGTGAGCTGTGGCACGTGCTGCTGAGGGATGGGAGGGGCCATCTCCAGACCCATGGCGCGGGGGTGGCGGGTGGTGGCCAGTGCCCAGCGAGGATTCTGGGCTTGCATGATAATGGAGAGCGGGACGGGGTGGTGCCAATGAGCCCGGGAAGAAGAGATGGGGGCAGCACAGATTCGTGAAATGGCGGCCAGGGTGTTGTAAGGTGAGGGAGGCATGGATGAGGAGGAGGAGGAGGAGGAAGAGGAGGAATGGTCGGAATGCACCGCATGCAGGCGGACGTTGCGTGGGAGTGAGGCGTTGGGGAGCTTGAGCTGATGGGTCTGAGAGTCCTGGAGAGAGAGAGAGAGAGAGAGAGGGAGAGGGAAAGAGAAAAAGGCGGAGTCTAGAGGAATGTTGCTACAATGACTGTAATACTGGGTGTACAATTGGTTTTTTTTTGTATAATAATATAATAGTAACATGACATCATTGTCTAGTGTGACCAGAGAAATAAGTGCAAAGCCCAAAAAGTCAGTTATAATAGTAAATAGTAGTAATTATTTAATATGACTACAGACAACGTTTGAGTCATCGGCATGACAACCTCAGTGAAGAAACACCTGTATTAAATAATTATGATCTGCTCTGGAAAACAAGCAGTCATCTCAAGAGCAGACAGGTGTGTTCCAATAACCAGGATCATTGCAAGACAATGAAATACCATTCATTCCCAAGTACTGTAAGCATTCCAACACATCAATCAATGTGCATGCTAGTACACACGCAAAAAAAATACACACATAAAAGAGGCCAAACGTTTCCAGAAATAAATCATCCCATTTGAAGAAATCAAATGAATTGCAAAGTTTCAGTCCATTTCCTGTTTTGACTTAATTGAAATTGAATTGAACCACAACTGCAACTGACACAGACAGAGAGACAAACAGACACACGTACCTTGCTGAACACATGGGGAGGAGAGTCCTGGCGAGACTTTCCCCATGTGTTGCCACTCCTAAAGGGCCTCAGCCTCTCTGGCTCTGTTAAAAAGAGACATACATTGACAGTGAGCCCTGAGCAATGGCACAGAAATCAGACTGAGCCGGGCGATTGCGTAGCTGGGAGCTCAAGCTCCTCACCGAGGTGTACTAATCAGCTGGAAGAGGGAGGTAGCATGAACCCCAAAATAGCTGGAGCTAACATACAGTACCAGTCAAAAGCTTGAGTCCACCTTCCATCTGGATTACAGCTAATCGGGCGCTCTTTCATTCTTTAGCAAGATAACAACCCGAAACACACCTTGAAGGTGTGCAGAGAGTGAAGGAGGAATGTGAAGGACAACCTAATGACCTGGCCTGCCCAGTGTCCAGAACCAATCCCAAAGAACGTGTATGGGACGAACTAGAGGCTGTTATCACGGCAAAGGGTGGCTATTTTGAGGAATCCAAGATTCAATTTTCAATTCAATTTTTATCACAAAAAGTATTAAGCAACAAAAGTATTCAAATAAAATGTAAAAATACTCAGGAATTAAAAATACTGAAATATTGAGGAGCAATAAAAGCAAGATCAAGAACAAATAAAAACAAGATGAAAAAAATTAAATAAGAAGCAAAGCAATAAAAGCAACCCATATCAACTAAAAGCTAACTTTTCAACTGACTGAATTAGGTACTATTTTCTGCCTCTCTGATCTGCATAGGCAGGCTGGGAGCATAAAAGCAAACAGTAGGTGTTCAGTGTGGTAGCTTTCTTTACTGCTGTGTATAACTGTGCTTTGGGTTGCACGGTGCCCCAGAGTCTTACTGCCCTGCGCACTGTTGGGTGGGCATCTAAAGGACTCACTTTCATACGCGTGCTGGGGTCTTCGTCCGTATACCACATCTGAGTCCGGCTCGCTCCACTCGGCAGGGCTGTTTTCTCTCCACATGCCAACCTCTGACCCTGATGACAATGCTACGAAAGGTTAGCAGCCGTGTCACTTCGCACGCACAGCCAAACTTCTCAGACCACACCAAGAACGCTGTGCCCATGCACTAGGGAATGGTTACAGTGACAATTCTAAGAGCAATGGTTGAGGGGACTCCCTATCCATTATGGAACAAAATCATGTGAAATGTCCAAAAAACACATGTATATATGTGATCACATGTGAATACCTGTGAAGTGAATGGGACAACATGCAACAATATGTGGAAAACATGTGAAACTCATGTGAAATGAACAAAAATCATACGTGATTTGCATGTGCAGAATTTATGTGATTTTTCCATGAGTGTAACACCGTGACATTCTTAAATAAATATTTATTGAAGGTCAACAGTTTTGGCCATTCAGACCTTCATCAGGAATTCTAAGAGCAACAAACGACAGTGCGCTTGTACACTCACCAGCTGGACTCCAGGAGCCAAAGTTGCGTGGGAGACTACTGGAAGGTGATTGGCCGAACAGATGAGGGGAGATCCTGCTGTCTCTTCTGGGGGACATGCGGCCTATACCGGAGTCATAAGGGGACATTGCAGTGGGCGAGGGGTGCGGTTTCAGGTGAAAGGACTGGTCAAAGGCCAAGGAACTTGGACAGGGGGAAGGGCTCCTTTCCATGTACCCATGGTCCCTTGGGCTGCTCTCGTACTGGAACTTGTGTTTTGGGGTGTGAGGGGACAGTCTGGGAAGGGTCTGCTGACCGCAGGATGGGGAGAGTCTGTCTGGTGAGAGTCTGGTGAGCTGGCATGGGAGAAAACGGGGGGAGGCGTGCTGGATTTGCTGTCAGAGGCCTCCAGATTTTGAGAGTGGGGGCTAGGCTCAATGGCGACGGGGGTCGGCACAAGTGGCGGAGACAGGGAGCCGCTGGTGTCCTTGTCTCTCTCTGACAAGTGGCTTTTCTCTGGCTTTTCTATGGAGATTGTGGAGCCAGTCTGCATGATGGCAAGAACATTAAAAACATTCATGATTCTTGACCAGTAATACAGACAGGACACTGACACTGTGACACTGGTGGTGTAGTTTAGTGGTTAGGAAACTGCTCGTGTGACTTTGAGGCAGCAGGTTCAAATCATAAAAAACACCAGTTAAACACCAGTTTAAAATCCCAGTCCTAGGATGTAAAAATGTGTGGATAAGTGTGACTGCTAAGAAAAAGCTAAGGTGAATGACAATGAGGCAATGTGTAAGTGATGGAGATAATGAATAGATAAGTGTGCCAATAGGGCAACATACCTCAGTGTTGGATGAGCATTCCTTCATCAGACTGTCAAATTCCCGGGACAATTCATCAGCCATGGCCATAGAGGCATTCAGCTCGCTGGCCAGAGTCTGGACTATAGGCCCATCACCATAAACACACATATACACACATACACACACGTATACAGACACACATGCATACGAACATACACACAAACACGTGAATGTGATTTCAGAAAACTTGTCGGCCACAGTCGGCATTGGCACCGTCCGGATTCAATAAAAATGCAATTACTTTTATACTCACACAGCATCCTGGTGCTAAAACAAATCTCTGGATTCATGTCTGCCACCTTTTGTAGAACAATCTCCAAATCTGTGTCTCCCCTTCGGAATCAAGATTGTAGAAATAGAGAAAGATCAAAGGTGTGAGTCAGAATATGGAATGATTATTTAAACAATTCAATCAATGTGTTTTGCTGCATTCCTTGTTCTGCTGCTGTTGTCCTTGAGGAAGCAACTGTGCAGTTGTGGTCAGTCAGTCTTGGTCAGTTTTGTTCTGACTGGCCCACTGCATGGCTCCTCCTTATTGACTGTGACTTCAGTGGGTTTAAGGCTTCTACACATCACTAACAACCTAACTATTAGCCAGGGTTTGGGGTCAATTCCAGTTCAATTAATCAATTCAGGAAATGTATTGAAATTGAATTCATGAATTGAAAAATGGCCACAACAATGTAATGTTGATTTTTCGATTAATTAATTGTAATGCAAACAGTAAGTATTAAAAAGTAATGCCTCAGTACTTTCAATTTAGCTGAAAAAAACACACATCGTTTTTAAATATGGTTTGATTCATTTAACATATTAATTTAAGATGCATTTAGCCATCTGCTAGTGTTTGTGACAGCCATGGTATGAAAACCTGGTTGATTTTTACAATGGTTCCCATTGGATTCCCTTCATTTGTTCATAATTACTGGTGGCACTTCCTCCTGATCAGCCAGTGGTTACCGGCGGGTTGCCAATGGCTCACAAAGTTTCAACATACAGAATCGGGGGGGATACGTCTTTTCAGAACCTAGTAGAGCACACCTGATCAGACCATTCAATCAACCAGTCACCAACTGCACAGAGGCTGAAACTGCTGCCTCCTGAACAAGAATCCTGACAACACCTGATGCTCTCTTTAGGAAGCCATTTTGTGGTTTGAAAATAACAAAGCAAGCATGTATCTCAAGTTGAAACAGGTTGACAGGTTGCTTCAAATTCCCTCTTTAAAAAGATTAGGTTAAGTGTACATGCAAACAAGCTCTCTCTCTGTCGCCCTCTCTCTCCTTCCCTCACACACACACACACACACACACACACACACACACACACACACACCAAGAGATAGTAAGTAATGAGGGTCTCATGCCATAGGTCCACAGCTTTACACTCTCACAGCCGTTCACATAGTGACATCACAGTGTGACACCGGTGGTGAGCAAATTCTGGCCACACCCTCCATGACTCTGTGATCCTCCACACAGATTGAACTGGCTCCCTTTAGTGCCAGTGTCAGCAGTGCCGGTTTGTGATGACTAGGTACAGCTAATGCCTGTGAGCAATCCTACTCTCCTTCCAGTTGGTAATGAAGTAGGCGCTGTGTATAATATGTGCAGGGAGTATGCAGACTGATAACACTGTTCTGTTTTCACTCCCTGACACTCCCATGTCACTCCCGAGTCCCCACATGCTTTCTGACTGCCTTCCTCCGTCCTTCCCCCTCCCTGAAGCACCACTACACAACCTCAAAGATTCTCCCTAATACTGTACTACACAAGTCTGGGGTAGTTCCAAGCCAGAGCAAATACAAAGTATCAGGTAAGCGTTATATTTAAATACAGTGTAACAGTGAAAAGGAGCATACGTGTGGGATGGGAGGCCTTTAAGAGACATTAAAGGATTAGGAAAATGATTTTAAACAAAGAAATATAAGGGTGTGCCCAGAATCTTCCCTACCCACAGCTTGACTTAGTTACATAATGTTCTGTCATCATAAAATCATTTTCTAAAAAGCTTTTCTAACCGTTCAGTCAAGGCATGCCAGCCTACTAACACCACTTCATACCAACTACACAATAAATATTGCCTAACAATTACAACACATTGTACATGAATGAGTGTATCTGGCCATTTAATGTTTTGAATGTCTCTGCGCCTGATCTCATTGCACAAAAGCAAACTTCCCCCACTTGTCAGGACTTGAGCACTGTTTGGCTACTGTCCCTCGCATTCAGTGTGGAGGTGCCAAATAAATAATTTGAGGAAATTCAGGTCTGTCACTCAGACAGAGTTAGATAGGTGTCCTAACACAGCTTGATGATGCTGCCTTCTGGACAAGTGCCCACAATCTCCTCTCAGTTCTCACCCCTCTATAAAATCTATAAACAGGCACCATTCCTGGCACAGCCAGAGGACCACTGCCCATTCCACATAATGTAATCACCACCTCCACAAACAGGGCAATGCCTGACACTTCCAGCAACTGTAAACAAAGTATACTCTGTCGGAATATGTAGGTCCACCCACAGACACACGTACACACACACACAAACACACAAACACACAAAATGTGTATAACTAAAAGGTTGCAGGGTTGATTCCCAGGTGGTGCACTGCCACTGCCCTTGTACACTTGAGCAAGGTACTTAACCTGAATTGCTTCAGTAAAATATACAGCTGTATAAATTGATTGTATGTAAAGAAATATAAAATTGTATATGTCACTCTGCCAAGAGTGTCTGCTAAGTGTAAATGTCAGTGAGAGTAAACTAATACAGGATCAGCTCACCCAAGGTATCACAGTGCTCAGGAGCAAAATGTATCCACATCCTTCAATGACAAGTGTAAACATAACACAATGTTTAATATGTTTTTTTTCAGAGACACACACACACACACACACACACGTAAGGAATAAACCATGACATGCTGCGGTATGAGGCTGAAACTGTGTATATATCCTGAGAATGCACGGCGTCACAAAAGGTTTAAATGCAAAATATATTTTTTTAAAACAACCTTTGTCAAGTAAAACATTTTGTGTAAACCTGAAGAAATATAGTTCCTTATTTTCCTAGGTTTATGAAGAGATGAAGTGTTCATTACTTGCACAGCAGATAGTAGCAATAGGGAAAAAGAACAGTCAACTTAAGCAAACTGTGCTGGAAATTGACATATATCCCAGTCATATCCTTGCTATCAAGAACACAGACAGAATTATAGCAAAAAGCCTGTTAGCTTGAGTCAAGATTAGCTAAAAGTACCAAAGAAGGGGAAGATGAAAAATATGCTGGGGGCGTTAAGAGCGTTAAATAAGTTAATAGCATTAACATTAGCTAACTAGCTAACATGAATTGCCTAATTTAACAAGCCTGTAAAAAGTACAGTACAGAATAATGCTTTTCTAGCATTTCCTAGGTGTGTACCTATTGTATAGCTTGCTAACGTGTCTAGCTTGCAGAACACAAAACATCCCACTAGCAAACAACTTAGAAAACAACTACAAACAATAACTTAGCAAACGTAGAAAACAATAACTTACTTAGAAAACAATTCCACTAAGTTATTGCAATCTTAAAGTGCTCCATTGAATAGTGTATGCAATAAAGTAATTGTGGTCAAATCATGTGCTGGACTTTGACTGATTCAAGAGCTATATTTGATCACTTTCAGAAATGTTGTATGAATAATACTATTTGGTTAGCCTTTAGTAACACAGAGGACTGTGAGTGTGCATACATGTGGGTGTGTGAGTGTGCGAATGCGTGAGTGTGTCTGTGTGGGTGGGCGTGTGTGGGTGAATGAGTGTGTAAGTGAGTGAATGAGTGAGTGTGTCAGAGTGCCCAGAGAGAGAGGTGTGATAAATGGTGCAGTGCTGAAAGACCCGCATTGACTCAGCATGTGACCGCAATGGAGGAATCTCTCAGTTCTCGACCTGCATTCCACATGGGTCTGCCCATTTCCATCAATCACTGTAGCATCGCCTGACTACAACAACAACAACAGCAAGGGAAATGAGGTCAAATGCAGAGTCTTAAGAGTGCTTAAAAGTCATCTAGGATGCAGAAAGTGTTTGGCTGGACATGTACCTATATCATATTGGTATTGGGTCTGGGGTGGCAGTGGCTCAGTGGTTAGTGACATGGGCTGGCAAGTGGAGGGTCAAAAGACCAACAAAAAACCAACAAACTGGGAACTGGAGGGAGGCTAGTTCACTTCATGGGGCACTACCAAAGTGCCCTTGTGCAAGGTACTGAACCACTAAACTGCTCCAGGGGCACTGTACTATGGCTGACCCTGTGCTTGGACCTCTCTGATGGAATACATCTGTATAGTGGCCTGTGTGTGTGTGTATCTAGGAGGATATGTGAAAAGACAAATTTCAATTACCTTGTGTAACATGGCTAATAAAGTATATTCCTATTCCTATTGGCATTGGGTATTGTACGGGGCATTGACCTTGCGTGTACTTGATAGGTCCCACTAAACATTTTTACCATAGCTTAATTTTCCTGATTTTAATTATTGACTTTGTCCAGGAAATGATCATATAATTAATTTCCAGCCACATGAACACGTATAGGTTAAATGTAAATTGTAAAGTAAACTGCTGATAATTTTTCAGAGCAGTTCCTATGAAGCTGCACAGAGAGTGGTGTGATTCTAGAGCGATGGTCCGTGACCAGCGAAAATCATATTACCAGATAGTTCATCATGATAATCTCTCACCCAATACTTTTCAAATGTTCATTGGTAAAATAAACAAGACAAGCAACATTTTTTATTTTTAACACAGTAGGGGGAAACCATGTTAAAAATATTGTAGGAAGATAAAAGGCTGACGCCCTGGTAATAAATGTACACTATTTACATGAATCGACAATTATAGTTAAGGAAGTAATGAGAGATGTGGTTAGACAGGATTGGGTGCGATTGGGGCCTGCTGATATCATGCCTGATATAGCAGATTTTGGTGACAGTAAATGCAGAAATGTACTGTAGATATTGGTCAAATACATAGGTTAAATATTTTAATTTAGGCGTTCTTAAATGCAGTCCTGGGGACCCACTGTGTGTGCTGGTTTTCATTCCAACCACAACTGTAACCTGTGAATTGTAAGGAGCTGCTAATTGTTATTAATTAGACAAATGGTTATTTTAGGATTTACACTCATTTAAGGCCACATTATGACAGAAACAGCATTTGATTGTGAAAAATGAAGGGTTCAAAGAAAAACTTATTTTTAGATAATGCAGGTTAAGGGAAAATAACTTAAGAAATAACTTAAACATATGTTTGCAACCACCTTAATTGGTCAATAGATTTGCTGTAACAAAAACCAGCATGCACTGTGAGTCCCCAGGATCCTTCCTTTAACTCTGGATGCTGGTAAAATCAATAAACATGCCTGCAGATCTCTGAGAATTCCCAATCGTATAAGACTGAATACAGGTGAAACTAGATGTGTCTTTTTAAAATTGTCCGTAATCTGCAGGAATTCTACTGGTTTCTAGAGGGTTAAAAATATTTTAAATAATTGTTTGTCCTGGTGGTGCAGTGGATAGCACTGTTGCCACATAGCAAGAAGGTCCGGGGTTTGAATCCCGGGAAGGGCCTTTCTGTGTGGAGTTTGAATGTTCTCTCTGTGTCTGCGTGGGTACTCCAGTTTCCTCCCACAGTCCAAAGACATGCACGTTAGGCTAATTGGAAAATCTAAATTGCGTGTTGGTGTGAGTGTGTGAGTGAATGGTGTATGTGCCCTGCAATGGATTGGTGACCTGTCCAGGATGTATTCCTGCCTCTCGCTCAATGCATGCTGGGATAGGCTCCAGCCCCCAATCGTATAAGACTGAATACGGGTGACCAGGAATAAGCGGGTTAGATAATGATGATAATGATAATGATAATGATGATGATGATGATGATGTTTGTCCCAGGCCTGATGCAATGCCCTCAAGAGGGTTTCGTATAATATCAAGTGGACACATTCCCAGTTCTAGATGAATCCATAGAGTAGTCCTGCAATCTCAAATGCAATAAATTAAATAAGCATTCAAGGAATATTCCATGCAAAAATCAAAATTTCAGTTTACTACTCACTTTCGGTGTTGTCAGTCCTTCCAGATAGTTTTGTTAACATTCTGCTTATTATCGTGAGCATCCAAATGCCAAATGCCAAATAGTCAATATTCAATTAACTGACACACATAAAAAGCCTAGATGGCAAAATTAAATCAGACTATCTTTGATGTGACCTAATTTGGTTACATTTGGAAGCTATAAATGTTTGAATTAATGGCTGAAATTATTTTCACTCGTCTTGAAGCCAAAGATGTCGAAACATGTTCTGGTAGAAAACAAATTACTGGGGAAATAGATTACTTTGAAACGTATTGCACGATCAGTTTAAAATTTGGAAATAGCCTGGCTAATAAACACGATCATGGTCATGCATAATGTCATAAAGTGAAATGTTATATAACTTAGGCTATATAATGGACTATTTGTTCGATATTGTGAGAACAGCTCACTTATAAATGGTATTGTATGACACCACGTATAAATCACCAGATTCTTATATTCTATACGATTAATTTATTTGACGCGTTTTTATGATATTTAAATACGATCAAGGCAGTAAACATAAAATGTGTATGTGTTCTGTCAGTGAAAATTGCCAGATAATGTTTTTCAGAGGGTCTCCCGTTACTGGTAGGCTACGGACAGTATTTTCTGAATCAAATGTAAATGTCCGATTACCTGCTCCAACTCAAAATTTGGTGTCACATAACAGTGTCTGGATTCGCCGAGAAATGGGCCAGTTTAAAACATTTTAAGCTCAAATAAGAACACGCAAATAATAACCATAACTCATATCTTTGTCAAATTCAAAATCTGTTTACTTTAGCACTCGTGCCTGTCTGCATTTTTTTCCGTTTCTAAAAGAAGGCTAGACCAAAAATGAAAGCACAAGAAATACAGAAGTAATATTTAGCTGAGTAATCTGTTTGCACCAAGGCGGTTTATAAGCCTTGCTCTACATAAATAAGAAATAAAAAAATAAAAAAATAAAAAGTATAAATATTCGGACTTACCCCGGCTATCAAGTCGCCTGGTTTGTTCCCAATTGCACATACGAACGCAGTTCTCCGGGAAATTATCTCCTCTCGATCAAGTGTAGTTTACTGTTGTACTTTTGTCCGCTCTGTCCTGGGCTCATGTGTCAGCGGAACATAATGTAGGCGAAGCTTTGTTGGTGAATCCTGATGGAATGCAACCCACCCCACTGTCTCGCAGTAAACTGGCTCAGGTGTTCCCACAGAAGAGCTGGGGCTAGACAATACGTGACACCCCTAATCTGTGCCACTCCCATATGCCTCTTATTCTGCCTTTTCCACCTCCAATACTTCATATTTTATGATATTCAGATAACCGGTTTGTGGCTCTTCCACACGATATCCACAATGTGAAGATGCTTGTGACCAAAAATATCACAAGGGAAGTCATGTAAATCTATACTTTGATTTGGAGGTGTTTTTGACTGTACAAAACAACAGCTGTTCCCAATGCTCAACGGTGCCAGTTTAATATATGATGGCACTTGAAATGAATGAGCTTTCCAACTATTTGCAATTCATTCGATAACATGACAGTGTGTAATGCAGACCAGACGCATAAAATGTCATCATACACCAAACTGTAACAATTCACAAAAAGTTCAGCATGGCTTTATGATCCACATCAATTAGTTGTTAGTTAGTTTTAGTAAAAAGAGTGTCAGTCCACTTTGATGGTTTCCGCACAGAGGCATCCATGGACAGCCATAGTAACAGACTAGTCTTCTTGATATTGTGTACTGCTTAGAAGTGGACGGATTGTTGCCCATTCCACCACTTGGGTGCCAAATATGAAAGGCAGAAGGGAGGGAGACAAGTCAGACAACAGTAGCACAGTGGGCGACGTGGCCAGAGGTTCAGAATAGGAAAACAGAGGTGCATAGATCAAAACAATTCAGTAACTATATTCATTAAATTATCCACACACAACATATTTTACTTAAGATGAGGCTAAATGATTCAAACGTTTTAGCATATTGCCTTCATTACTGAAATATGCTGATTGCAATCTTACATACGTAACTCTGAAGCTTCACCACAGGTACTTATAGAAGTTAGGTAGGCTACAGAAGACCGCCCAAGCTAAATCTGGGGCTCAGAACAGCAAGTCCCAATAAGTTGCTCAGAACATCACCACTTAAGAGACACAGGCTCCTTTTTATTCTCAATTCCAAAATTACACAGTAAAAAAAAGGAGATGTGGAGTGCAAGAAAACACATTGACAGGACTATTATTTTTGTAAGGCCTGTTAGATATCGTTACATAGTCAATGTGCATTCCTGGAAATATGAATATGAAAATATTTCAGCCGTTACTCCCATCTAGTGGAAGAAAAGGAGTATAGGTCTTCTGCTATTGAAAAAAAACGTACCTGCAGTTTGTGGCTTTATTATACATCCTGAATTTGGTGCAAAATCACTCTGTTTATCAGTGATGAAGATATGGATGTCTTATGGTAATAAACTTAATAATAATAATAATAAACTTTATTTGTATAGCACCTTTCATACATGATATGCAGCTCAAAGTGCTTCACAATTGTAAATAGAATTAAAAAGCAGAGATAAATTAGATTGGTAAAAATGCATAGGTAGAGGCATTCAAGGTAGACATACAAAATACAAAAACCGTGGAATAATACACACTATTAATTTAACCAGCATTTAATTTAAAAGCCTGTTCGAACAGGTAGGTTTTGAGCAGTTTTTAAAAAATGTTCACAGAGCTTACATCTCTGATGTGTCTGGGTAGGGTGTTCCACAGTTTTGGGGCATAATAGCTAAAAGTGGCTTCCCCGCTCGTTTTGTGCAGTACTTTGGGAACGGTTAGAAGGTCAGCACCTGAGGACTGGAGGGATCTTGTTGGCTGATACGAAATTAGAAAGTCAGAAATGTATGTGGGTGCTGTGCCATTTAGAGCTTTGTAGGTGAGTAAAAGTACCTTGAAGTCAATTCTAAAGGAAACAGGGAGCCAGTGCAGGAGGTTAGGACAGGAGTGATATGCTCTCTCTTTCTGGTCTTGGTTAAAAGTCTAGCAGCCGAATTCTGAATGAACTGAAGTTTCTCTATTGACTTTTTTGGCAGCCCGGTGAAGAGGGCATTGCAGTAGTCTAGTCTGCTAGTAATAAAAGTGTGAACTAATTTCTCTGCATCCGTTAAAAATGGCACAAGCGGCCGTACTTTGGCAACATTTCTCAGGTGGAAGAAAGCTGTCTTGGTCACCTTGCTAATATGGGCCTTAAAATTTAAGTCAGAATCTAAGATGACACCTAGGCTTTTAACTTCTGGTTTGGTATGGGGAGCAAGGTCCCCAAGCTTACTAAAAAGGGTTTCTAGGTTTGGTCCTAGCAAAAGTATCTCTGTTTTATTTAGTTTTAGGAAGTTGTCATTCATCCATTTGTTTATAGCAGTCAAGCAGGCAGTCAGCGAGCTTAGGCCATCTGGGTTGGGCTCTGTTGGCTCAACAGAAATGTATAATTGGGTGTCATCTGCATAACTATGAAAATTTACATTGTACTGGTTGATGATGTGACCTAATTGAAGCATATACAGTGAGAATAGCAGGGGACCAAGACAACTTCTCTGAGCTACCCCAAAGGGTAGCTCATGTTTTGTAGATACATGATCGCCCGGGCTAACAAAAAATGTTCTCCCAGTTATATAGGTTCGAAACCAGTTTAGAACATTTTCTGAGAGACCAACCCAGTTTTCAAGACGGTCGATTAGGATCTTATGATCAATGGTGTCAAAGGCTGCACTTTAATCTAAGAGGATGAGGATTGACACTTTATTTGAGTCAGAAGCAAGTCTAAGATCACTAACTATTTTGACTAGAACTGTTTCTGTGCTGTGATTTGATCTGAAGCCTGATTGAAACTTTTCTAGGAAAAAGTTATCATTTAAAAAGGTATTAAGTTGATTAAAGATCACTTTTTCTAAAACGTTGCTCATGAATGGAAGATTGGATATAGGTATGTAATTATTAAGATTGTTATTATCTAGATTTGACTTTTTTAGTAGAAGCTTCACTACTGCTGTTTTGAAGGCATTAGGAAAGATACCAATTTCTAACTAAGTGTTGATTATCTTTAGGATGGAAGGAGACAAACTACTATAGATGTTCTTGAAAAATGTACTGGGGATTGGGTCAAGACCACAGGTGGAGGAGTTTATTTGAGTTACGATCTGGCAGAGTTCAGTTTGTGTAATATTGTTAAAGCATCTAAGAGTCGGCGGATTATTATGAGGTGTGTCAGACTTATTAGTTGTTATGACAATGCCTGTCCTAATTGAGGTAACTTGCAAATTATTCGCATTTCAGAACAGAGGTTAGACTGATTGGGTCAAAGGGGGTTGGATTTAGTAGTCTATCAATGGTAGAGAATAGAACCCTAGAGTTTCCGCTATTTTCAGTAATGACTTTAGAAAAATAGATCTGTCTCTCAGTGCGAACAGCTTTGTTGTAGGTGACAATGCTATCTTTCAGAATGCTATAGCATTCCGTATATGGTGAACCTCAAGTTTAGTTTTTCTCCATGTTCTTTCAGCTTTTCTGCAGGATTGCTTTAGGTCACAGGTAGTTCTGTTCATCCACGGTGTCACCTTGACATGTGACCTTTTTTTGTTTTTTAAGGGAGCTACTTTGTCAAGCATGACACTCAGTTTACTGTTGAAAGCATATACCATTTCATTTAAGGGATAGGGTGGGAGGCCACAAATGGGTCAACTTTGTGTCCAACTTTTGCACCTCTGTGTCCTTGAAAGGCTGGGCAAGCATTTCTGGAAATCTTTGTTCAAATCAAAAGGGGTGAGGTGAATAGTTGATTGATTTGATATGGAATGACCCTATAAAGGTTTCCATGAACCTCTGGGAGAGGACAGATCCCAGCTTATGTGACCATTGAGGACATGAAAGCATGCATAATCTCCCAAAACAAAAATGCCATCAAAAAGAGGTGAGGCTACTACAACAATTACTGACAATTGTAAGGCTTAGAATGGTTTTAGCCCAGGTCTAAGCATAGTGTGAAAGCCCTAAAGGAGCCCGCAGTCTTGGCTAAGTGTTGATATACATCTGCATCATCAAAAGTCTATGGTTTAGTCTGGTGCTGTTTGTTTGTTAGTGCGGAGTTAAACAAAGCGAATGAAAAGTATTGGAAGCTAGCCCAAAATACAGTCAGCTAGGTGTTAAAGATAGCCCAGGGCTAAGACAATTAGTGTGAAAACCCTATTAGTTCTCAAAATATGGTGTGCTGAGGTACTATGTGGCTGATGTATGAGAATGGGCTAAATTAGTTTGAATGGTGTGACAGTTTTTGCCAGATAGAACAATATAAATAATTACTGGAGTTTGTAAGGCCATGATGGGTGACGGCAAGGGCTTCGGCATGACGTCCTGCAGGCTCCTGAGTGGTGTGGTGGTGGACACAGTGCTCACCGTGCTCCATGAGTTCCGTGATGCCAGCAGACTGATGATAGACTTTTCCCAGGCTGCCAAGACGAGCAGGATGATCTTGCTCCGCACAGAGCTCCTCTGGGCTGTCCCACACAATGCGGGACATCTGGTCATCCTACATTTTTTTCCTTATGGGTTTTCCATATGTGCCCATTAATAATGTCACCGAACTAACTTGCACATTGCCAAATGGTTTTATTGACACCCCCCTCATTGGACTGCCCAACCCTTCTTGAAGCCAATGCCTTTATTGCCGACCACTACCAAACTGGTCAAAGGCAAGAAATATTCTGTTTGCGATGGCCAAAACCAGCAATTACACGGTCCAGGTGCGTTATCATTACCATCGTCCTCAAACTAGAGCGCAAAGTCTGCTAGCAATGTCATGGCTATGAGAATGATTGTATGTAATGATTATGTAATTAAAAAGGCAGAAATTGGTCTGATTCAAATGTCCTCTATCATGTCTTGTTAGTGTTGTATGGACAAACAGAAGGGGCTAAATTCAGCAGGAGACAAGAAGCTGGAGTCACAGTAGGGCTGTCCCCGACTAAAACAAATCTTGGTCGACCAACAGTCGTCCGTTTTTTTCGATTGGTCGAAATGTTTTTTTCTATATGACACACCCTATTTGTTTGAATAAATACAACTATATGCACACTGCGCTTGTCTCGTGTTTTATAACTTTCTTATGTGAATGACACAAATGAGTGACAATAGGCTAATGACTTTATGGAGACGGAGTTCAAGATTACCTGAAAGAAAAAAAAACTTCTCCATTCTGAGCTCATGCTGCCCTTGCAGATTCTGCCGTTGCGCTTGTGAAGTTGTGGTATGGCCACATAATAGGCTGATGCTTTTATTTGGCCACAACCATAACACATTCTAACGCCTAGGCTATATTTGATTTAATTAACCAGGTTGGTCTCATTGAGATTTAAAATATATTTTGCCAAAAAATAGGCTAACAAACGAATGATCGCACATAGCCTAATGTCTTAAATTGTAGCCTAAATTTGAACATAAAGTGGCTATAGCCTATCAAAAATAACTGACTCGAGTCGGAGACCATCCTACTTCCCCAGTCGTTTCATGTTATGGCACAGGAACACTAGCTTGTCCACATTTTTTGGCAAAAGGCTGCTCCCCGTTTTATTAACGATAACCCCTGCTTTGGAAAACGCACTTGCAAAGTTTACATTCCACTTTTTTTGGATTGTCCGCGACTAAAAGGAAAAGCTGCCATACTTTCTTTGACATTAGGCTATATCGAAATGAGTAATTAAAGTATCCCTATATCACTAATCTTAACTGTAGGCAAATCTTAGGCTACAATTAAAATGAGGCGGGCACATACACAATAATAATAATAATAATAATAATAATAATACTTTACGAAACTTTTCCTTCCCAGTGTTACAGGTATGGTACGCAGCTTCCTGCAATGATGTCTATCGCTGTATAGGTCTACTGCACTGCGATCTCTTGCGCGATCTATAACTGTTCCTACCATGTATTAATGCACATCTTGTAAGTCGCTCTGGATAAGAGCGTCTGCTAAATGCTTAAAATGTAAAAATGGCAAATGCACATTCGCGTACCTAAAACAAGAAGGATACAATATAGGCTACATGAAAGGGGGTGTTACGCATGTTAGTTATAAATAGCTATATAAACCATACAATTAGCAAAACACATTTATTATAAAATGTTACTTTTATTAGTTTTGCAGAATTATTCACAACATGACTATTACCTTAACTGCCTAATATAATTTAAAGAGAACATATATAGGCCTAGCCAGGGCCGACTCTACACATTTTGGAGCCCCCCACTCTCAATCACTTCTCAAACAAATCACTTACCAAAGTCTCATTTAAACAGGGAGGATAAGAGAAAATTCACTTTTAACACAATTGTTAACAAAGTCTGGGGGCTTTTGCAAAAACTTGCTGAGTGTATCAGTACAGACAGGTCAGTTATAATCCTATTACAAGCAAAAGCAGCTGTAGGACAAACAACTTAAATCTATTTTTTATGGATAGCTAGCCACATTATTATCACTGATATAATGTTGTACCCTACTACTAGTTTTGGTAGCCTAATAATAGGTATGTTACAATTTCCGTGCGCAGCGGCGGTCTAGATGTGCCTGTTTACGAGAGACGAGACTATGGCCGTACCCCAAAAATGCAGGCTTTTTAAGGGCTGTGCGGTTTTTTTTCCACCATATGTCTGCGATATAACGTAGTTGAAAACTCGATCCTCCCATCTTGTTTCCGAAATTGTATTAAACATTGCTCGGTTTGGTCATAAGCTACACTTCAGAGTCAGACTCGTGTTTAGTGCTTTCAAAATGATATATCGCAAGTTCAGGACTAAATAAAAGGTATCCAGGACGTTAATTTAACATTTTATCTTTTGTTAGTGAAATTTCATTTAAATCTGTCGATGCGAAATGCGATATTTTTGACCCGGAATGTTAGATATCTTTGCCCAAATCAGGCCTGGCCAACCCGCGGCTCGCGCATGCGGCTCTTTGCCTGGTTTCATGCGGCTCTTACGTTCATATCGAAGTTTGTGTTTTTGTTTTTTTAATGTGCGTGTTCGCTTCGCTTGAGTTCAATACGGTATTTTCGTCAAACGCGCACCGCTCGCAAAATTTCAGAAGACGAAAAAAAACACAGTTAGGCAGCGGTCCCCAACCTTTTTTGCACCACGGACTGGTTTCATGCACCGGGTTTAAAATTACGAGGGGCGCAAAAAAATTCCTCTTACCCCCCCGAAATAAATGAACTGGTGTCCGGTTTTATTTCGCGTGTAGCACCCCGGTGATGTGGCTCTTAGTCTCTGACTGGTTGGCACCCTGGCCCAAATGCTCACTGCCTGCCGTGGTTTTTGCCGTGTCACAGCGTGTGGGCAACATGTCATTATGTGATTAATTGATTATGTAATGCGATTTCAGATTATTAAAATTAAGATATAGGCTATCATATCTTTTTTAGAATGCTTCAATCTGTAATTACTGAAAATGTCATACAATTATCTTTATTTTTAAGAAGGTTATGGGCATTTATGTTATTGAATCACAGCTTTTGTTTCAAGATCATTGAAAAACAATAGGGGTCAATATGCAAATTTCCGAGTGTGAAAATGACCATAACTTTCTTAAAACGTAAGATATGAGAGTGAATAAGGTATCAAATTAAATGTATTTTCATGCACTATCTGGTGGGATTAGTTTTAGGCTAGATTTATAACATCTCATTATCTTGTTTATTACTTCGCTAGTTAGCTCCCTAGCCTCCTACAATAACACAGAAACACAACAAAACGGCATTTTGATGACATAGCCTACCTCTTAATTGGACTCTCTTTTCCTCCTCCTCTTTCCTCCGTTTTCTCCCCTGCGCACCTGAAGCCTTGTGCCTTTTCAACGTCATTGGAAACACAAAATCTGTCTGTCATTGATCCGCTCTCAATCGCGCTGACGTTGGCTCTCTGCATTCTAACAGGGCCGATACTAGGCGAATAAATCTAGCGTGGGCATTCCCCACGATTGAATGGCTTCCTCAAAAATGCTTCCGACGTGCTTACAAAATGTTTGCATGGTAAACGAATAGTTCATCATAGATTTTGAGAATCTTTATTATAAATATTAGTTGGCTAGCAGTATTGTTTTCTTCAATCATGAACCGCAAACTCAAACTCAGAAGGCTTTTTACAATTGCGGCCATTTACTTGCGCTGGAAACGGCTCGCAGTTTGTCTCCGGTACGTTTTTCTAAACGTACCCATGCGATAAAAAATTGCCTTTTAACCAACACAAACATTAAATAAGATGTATATAGGCCATATAAGTTTAGCTAGCTATAAATATTTATGCTTTTAGGATTAAATAACGTATGGCGGTACTGCAAACCGCTGTTATCAGTTTCTCCTCATTCATGTTGAAGTGTCGGAACTAGGAACCAATGGTGTTGTGTTGGTTCCGCGTGGAAGGTAAAAACAGCAACACATGAATTTGATTGGCTCTTACCAAGTTCAGAATTTTCAACTTTTCTGTGTCGCCGCCACGCCCACAAATCGGCCAATCGGTCAATCACCGGAAGTCGCCCACTCTCATAGAGAATCAATGCATTTCGGGCAGCTCATCGCCGAATCACCCCCTGTTAGAATCAGGGGTCAGGGGTCAGGGGTGACTGTATCAGTAGTGCGTGCCTCTGCGCTTGACCCGACAGGCGACAGCACGTCTGTTGGGTTGCCTGTGATGCGCGCACTAAACCCCCACTTTCAGCAAGCAGCCAGTCATCGTATTCCTCATCTCAGTGCAGGCCAGATTAAACATTGTGTGAGGAACAGAACAGGGGTGCAAAGTGTATTTATTTTTGTTTATTTGTTCGTTTATTTGGGAGAAAAGGAGAGGGTGCCCAGGATGTCTTTTTTTTTTTTTGGGAGGGCGACCTGGCGCCCCTAGCCGACATGGCACCCCAGGCGGCTGCCTGTATTGCCTGTGCCTAGAGCCGGCCCTGGGCCTAGCTATGTTAAGAGTGAAAGACTGTCACTGCCATACCCGCAGCATCCAGAATGGATTATTCTACTGACAAGCGCAGCGAACTGTGGCGCAAATCTAGGTGTCTCATGCTGCATGGAGATTTTACTTTTTTTTTTTTTTTCTTTTATTTGGCGCGACTGCTCGACCAAAACAAATCTCGGTCGACCAACAGCCCATCGACCAAACAATCGACCAGTCGACTAAATGGGGTCAGCCCTAAGTCACAGATAATTTTCTCTGAATGGACAATCTCTAAAATGATCTTTTCCTTTTACATCCAGTGGGTAAATATGAATGCAATGCAATACAATTAGCAGCTCCCAACTTAATTATACCCAGAAAGCATGTGATGAAAGTATATCCAGAAAGCATATTAATATACAGCAGTGGCGGGCCGTGCATTTCACACCTATGCCTTCAGTAGTGCTCCGTCTGAATCAATCCACCCCTCAATAACTATTTTATGGCTATAAAAGCCATCTTATTGTTATGTTTTGAGTGTCTGTTCGGTTTGTTTTTGCACTTTGTTTATTTATCTTTCTTCAGTCATGTTTCATTCTCGTTCTGTCATGCACTTCGGGAAATTCTATGTTTCGGTTTTTCCGTCTTCGTTTCTAATCTCGTTTTACTTCCTTCTTACTTTCTAATTACACTTTGTATATATTAGTTAGATGTATATAGTACTAACCAACTAATCTATTAACATTAGGGATTTAGATTAAGTTACTAACACTACTAATCACTAATTATCTCACGCTTCTAACTATCGCTGTCATTCTCTCTCGTCCTATCTCTGTACGCTTCTCACGTTCCGCTTTATTCGCACGCAGATTTCTTTATGCATTCCTCCTCCTCCCTAAAAAAATGAAACATAGAATTTCCCGAAGTGCATGACAAGACAAGGAGAGGAACTCGAACAGGAACAATGACAGACGTGGAACAGAACGAGAATGAAACATGACTGAAGAAAGATAAATAAACAAAGTGCAAAAACAAACCGAACAGACACCCGTTGCCGTTGCATCGAAGATAGATAACTCGTGTATCCAGAATAAATGCCTTTACTGAAGAAACAAACCCGGGGTGCTACAGCTGCGACACACATAAAAAATAATCAATAATAACCTCATAAAATTGCAATATTATTTGGGAAAATAGCAACATTTTACTCACCAAAAATCCTTATTATTTGTACACAAAATCCATCCCCCTTTCTTTCCTCAAAAAGAGTTCAATTACTCTGTCGTACAGATTATCCGTGTGTTTCAGTTCCATCAAGAAGTCCTTTTCTATCGCCATCGAAGCTAATGCTGAAAGTCGAGCCTGCCCTTTCGTATTTCTGGCATAAGTTTTAATTGGCTTTAGGGCTGAAAATGTCCGCTCAAATGTCTGAATCACAGACTGATGTTAATTATATTTTGTCCATGAATACTTATTAAATAATTCCAAATGGTCTGTCCGCTTCCTTTCATAGCTTTTCCCCTGATTGCGCTGCTTCCAGACGTGTATTTTCATATTAAAGCATTTAACCAATCACATTACATCATAGTCAGACACTCTCTGACTATCCAATCAAAGGGTGTGAATATGCTGACGTTACCTAGGCCTTCTAGAAGGCCTTCGTGTCCCCAACTCAAAATCTGATTGGTTGAAGCAACAGTTTGATCAACACTTATTTTATGCTACAGGGCCTGCAGAACTGATTGTGAAGGCCTCCAGGCAGATTTCTTTGACCCTGGCAACAAATGATGGCTGAAATGTGATTGGTTAAATGCTTTAATATGAAAATACACGTCTGGAAGCAGCGCAACCAGAAAAGCTATGAAAGGAAGCGGACAGACCATTTGGAATTATTTAATAAGTATTCATGGAAAAAATATAATTAACATCAGTCTGTGATTCAGATATTTTTTAGGCCAGCAGAGAAGGCCTTGCAGGCCCTGATGGCCCACCACTGATATACAGTATATTATAATGACAGTAATGATAGAGATCATTGTCTTTTTCAGAGGTGTAAAAGGAACATAAGAAAAACAGGAATGGGGGGTGTTCAGCAGGGATTGTAAGGCACTTATGTGATCCATCTGCTGCTGCATTTCTGTCTATGGCATATAAGAGGCTCAGCCACCACAGTGATCCTTGGTATTCCACAATGTATGTCACCTTTTGTGGATTGTCTGGTGACACTTATGAGGTATGAAAAGCCGTCCGCTTCATCTAGCAGTTCTCTGTCCAGATTCATTCTGGTTATACTGTTTGTTGTTGGCGCCCATGGTTGGAAGTTATCTGTGAGTGCTGGTCTGTTTTGCATTTTTCCTCCAAACGGTTTAGTTTAGAATTAGTTGGCCCTATATCAGAGCTTAGGTGCAACTTTTGCCTTGAGTTTGTTTATGAGCAGATATAAAGAAGGTTTGTCACAAATGTTTCAGTTTTGGCTGAACATTTTTTGGTGTGGAAGTTTCTTTGTCAATCACACATGCTTTTATAATGGTGAAGCTCATTAGCATAATTCATTGCAACCAACTGTTTAGTCAATTGATGTAAATTAATATAAAATATAATAAATTACACATTTCTTCATTGTTTACATTAATATTGAAAAAAATGTGAGTTCAAAATCCTTATTCCATAAGCAATTAAAGTGCCCAGTGCATACTGCCAGCAAGTTTCCCTTTGTAGTATATATATAAAAAATCCTTCTCTATTGTTTAAAAGCAGGCTTGCTTTGGTATATATTGTTGCTTGTAGCCTGGATTTCTTGGATTGCATTTGCACTTGTATTCATAATTAATTGACAAATTATTGATGCAGTTATTTATAATTTATTCCCCTTTTTTGGATCAATTTTCCCCTGTCCATATCCTGACCTTATCCATTATAACCTTTATATACCTTTATTAATAAAACCACACCCCAAGTACAGATCTCTACAGTGGCAATTTAAGGGCATCGAGTCAGCATATACACATCCAGGAAAGAACCATTTATTAACCAGGGGTCATTCTGCATTGCAAACAAACAAGAGTTACACTCGCAAAAATCAAGTTAAAATAATAAAGTGGAAACCTAATAACATTAATAGAAATGATTTCCCTAGACAAGCAGTGTGAAACGTGAATCAATTTTTTAAAAGAAACATGATTTTTACTACTGTAGCATTGCACAAAGAAATAGGCCACTCTATGTAAGCCTATAAGATCACCTCATTGTGGGAAACTCCACAGCTAGTATTAATGTTAAATATTTACGGAGCCTGTTAATAACACACACACACACACACACACATACACATCTATCTGGTGAAGGAGGATTGTGAAGGACAACTCAAACTAATGACCTGACCTACCCAGTGTCCAGACCTCAATCCTATAGAACTTGTATGGGACGAACTGGACAGAAGAGTCAAAGCAAAGCAACCCACAAGTGTCTCTGGGAATTGCTGCAGGAGAGCTGGGAAGACACATCAGGTGATTTCTTGCTGAAACTTATTAACTGAATGGCCCATGTTTGTGAGGCTGTTATCATGGCAAAGAGTGGCTATTTTGAGGAATCCAGAATTCAATTTTCAATTAAAATGTCCTTAACATTTCTTTGATGTTCCTTTTTTTATTGTTTCATGTATATATATTTTTTTCCAAGTATTTACAGAAACTTGTATGGTGTAAAACATTGTCAATTATGAGATAAACTTAGTTTCCAGCAGGTGTACTCAAACTTTGACTGGTACTGTATATATGTATGTATATTTGTCACAATATTGTGAAATATTGTAACAAATTAAATACATAGTCACTGAGACCAAATATATATCAGCATATTTTCTGCCTGCATTTACCAGATTTGCTGCATTTACACTTGACCTATGGTTAGTTTTATATCTTAAAGAACCAACTGTAGCATTTGAACAGTTAAGAAATAATAATAATAATAATAATAATAATAATAATGAAAAAGTTACTATAGCAAGTTCAGGAACAGGTCATTTGTCAGGCACGTGGTAAGTAGTATGTTACATTACTTCCAGTTTCATTTCTGAGGGAAGTTCTTCTTCTTTGAATTTAATAGGCAGTTGTAAAAAAAAAAGGTGCATTACCGCCACCCACTGAGCTGGAGTGTAGAACAAAGACAGCAAGGTACTTTGTGTAAAATACATAATTAATTATATACAGTAACCAACTAAATTAAGCAATACCATCAAAATAAATGCCTTTGTAGACTAAATCATTAAATCATAAATCATTGTTAGTGTCCCATTTAGCCTCGTGTGTCCCAGTCTGAGCCGTGATATGATATTCTCCTCACTCCTGTTCCGACCCGTGGATCTCCCTGGCCCTTATGTGTTCTGTATATTGTACATATGCGTCCCCTTATTCTCCTTGCCCCAAAATTGGATCCATACTCCAATCTGGATCCAAAGAAGGTAACGGTATTTCACACATTACATCCTGCCCAGTTCTAGAATACAAGGTCTTTAAATGTATCGGTACGGCACATAAGCCTGTGCATATTACTACTCTGTCTGGGCCTCTGAGGTAAGTCACGGAACCTAAGAAAAATAAAGAAAACGCGTTAGTTCGGGGGTTCTCAATCATGGTCCTGGAGGTAAGATTGGTACATAACAGCTAACATACTAATGTCAATCATTTTGAATCTACCAATCGCATTTGACTATAAAATGTTACAACGACGGGGTTTCCGCTGTTCGGCGTATACAGATCAGATAGACGGTATTTTTGTCCAATCATAGAGGCTGGTGCGAAGTCGACGACGACAACGACAACGGTAGTGAGGGAGCGGTGTCGTCCATTTTGTGGAGCTTGTAATAGCGATCGGAGCGAGGGAAACTGTGGGCTGAAACAGGTAGCTTTAGATATTTGTCTAGGGTGAAAATATCAGATGCACCAGATGTAGGGAAAAACAATATATTATTTTTACGGATTAACTGGAGTGATAATTTGTTACCGTTGTAAAGAAAGGCGTCTACATTTGCCAGTGTTGTTGTTGTTGGATAGGTAACGTTCGCTAGCCATCTATCCTTTGAATGCCATTTACAATTCGGTTTGAATGTCTATAGCAACCTAGCAACTAGTTAACTAAACGGCTTGCTAACTAAATGTATCTCTGGCTGTTTGTTTCCATACGTGTTAAAACTGAAATAATACGTTATTTGGCCAGTTAAATGAGTTCGCTTTTCACCGTATAGTTAAAAAGCCAACGTTAATCCACAGTGTCAGACATTTCCACTTGGAACTGAAGCTTTGCAGGACCTTAACTGCACTTCGCTAGCTAGCTATCTCCGTTTATCTTGCTGACGTTACACAATCGTTGTTTATTTTTGTCTGTTTGCAGAGTGGGATTTTTCAAAACGTATTCCTTCACAAATTTACAATATGAGTGGAGTGAATGTGAAGAAATTAAAGGTCAACGAGCTGAAAGAGGAACTTCAGCGACGAGGCCTGGACACCCGTGGCCTGAAAGCGGATCTTGTCGATAGGTTGCAGGCTGCACTCGAGGCCGAGGCCACAGGGGAAGGGGGCGGGCCACCGGTGGCTCTTGGTGAGGGGTACGGCATCGGCGAGGAAGCTGGAGAAGGGGACGACTATCAGGACGAAGGTAATTATAGCTGTTAGCAACAGCTCTTTAGGGAACTGTGTTATTGTGTTGGAGGAGCCGGTATGATGGCGTGGATTTTGAATCAACGCGGTGGCGCAGCTGCCACTCATTCTGAAAGAGATTAGAGCGGGATTACAGGGACAGATTTACAGTTGGGCGACTGCATGGTGGCGTGTCCTGCAACGTGACGTGAAAGGATTCTTGTATTGATAGATTTCGATATATAGCAGGGCGCTTGTCTGTGCTTTGTTTTTGTTTTGATGTAGGGTGATTGTAATGTGCCCCGCTTTCCCCTGTTTAAAGTAATGACAACGGTAAGGCATATGTATGTTTCAGACAAATGTTAGCTAGCAAAACTTCACAAGAAAGACTGCATTTTTGATATTTTGAGTCCAGAGGACACTAAACTGCAGTTTATATTTAAAGGGTGACATTTCTTTAATCTTTTAGATGAAGAAGATGGTGGTGAAGAGGATGGTGATGATGAGGAGCAAGAGGAAGAGTACCCTGAGAAACAGGAACAGGAGAATGGGGATGGAGAAGAATTGGATAAAGATGAAGCTCCTGAAGTGGGCTTTGGTATGAGTGAGGCAAACCAGCAGGAGAAGAAACAGGATAGTTATAAGGAGCTGCTGGAACCGGAGCCTGAACCACAACCAGAACTGGAACCACAACCAGAACTGGAACCAAATCCAGAACCAGAACTACAAGAGCCAGAAGTAGCACCACTGGAGAAAATGGCGTTTAAGCCAGGTGAGTGGGGACACAAACTGGGCTTTCATCTGCTCTTTTGTTTCCCTGGGTCAACCTGATTGAAATGACTTGCATAAATCAAGGATTGTGTTTGTATGAAATGTATTATGCGAGTGTCCAACCAACCAACCTCCCTCCAAACTGTGTTGGAGACAAACGACAATTCAGTGACAAAAAATGTTTACCGTGGGCTAATGTTGCTTTTTAATAGTTTACCATGGGTCAATGTTGCATGTTAATAGTCCTCTTAAATGTGGTATATGCTCTGAGTGGCCACGATATAAAAATTCTGTTTTTCCATTCTTCAGAAGAGCTTGAGGTAAAAAAGGAGGAGGAGGAGGAGGAGGAACAGCAGGAGAAGCAAGAGCAGCAAGAGCAGGAGGACCAGGAGCAGCTACCCAATGAATGGGAAACTCTGGAAGGTCAGGAGATGGACCAGGTTAAAACTGAAGATGATAGACAAGCCCCTTATGGCCGCAAGAGGCCCTACGACGAGGGCCGGGGTCATGGTTACTACGAGCACCGTGAGGACAAGAGGTACATTTTCCAAGTTCATCTATTTGGCTTTTGCTCTCTCCTCATCCCTGGGGCAGCCATGTAGTATTGTGAAGAAACTGCTCTTGTAACTTGAGATTGCAGGTTCGAATACTATGTGTGGCTTCGCCGTTGTACCCTTGAGCAAGGTACTTTACTTGAATTGCTTTAGTAAAAACATCCAGCTGTGTAAAGGGATGGTATGTGGAAAAACTCAGGCTGTGCAAGTCACTCTGGATGACAGTGTATGCCCAGCAAATAAATGATGAATGAATGTCTGTGCTGCCACTATGCGCCTGCTCATGCTACATGTGCCATGTCCTGTCACTCCCAGGTCACGCTCCCCGCAGCCCCCAGCGGAGGAAGAGGAGGAGGACTTTGATGATACTCTGGTGGCCATTGACACTTGTGAGTAAAGGCTTTGTGTGCGTGTGGGTGTGTGGGGGGTAGTAAGGGTGACTTTGGAGTATCTCTTTGAGCATTGTACATTGTCAGACTGGTGTGGTGTGATGTGTGGTGGAGCGTTCTCATGAAAAATGACTGCCACTGTAAAGTGCTGTGAGATTGTAAAAGGCATTGCATGAATGCAATCCATCATTATTGTTAGTAGTAATATAAGTAAGTAATTTGTGCTTGTTTCCACAGACAATTGTGATCTACACTTCAAGGTGTCTCGTGACCGGTACAGCGGGTACCCCCTTACCATCGAGGGCTTTGCTTACCTGTGGTCAGGAGCTCGAGCCAGCTACGGTGCCAGCAAGGGCCGCGTCTGCTATGAGATGAAGGTACTAGAGAATGGCCAGCACTGTCTGTAATGACACTTACATTTTCTTTAAGGCTTCATGGATTAAAATGGCAGGCAAGGCTTTGCTGCCTAAAATATTGAAATCTGGTCAGTGTTCTTCAGTGTTGATGTTTATTTCTATGGAGATGTGTAAATTAACCTCCCCCAGATTAATGAGGAGATCTCTGTGAAACACCTGCCCAGCAGTGAGCCTGACCCCCATGTGGTTCGTGTGGGCTGGTCCTTGGACTCCTGCAGCACACAGCTGGGTAAGACAAAAACTCACATGGCAGAATAGGAATAAAGATGTCAGAATGGTTGGCTCTTGAACTTAATTCTTCGTACTTAATTGATGTGTAAGACAATTGTATAAATGAAAGGCCATTCAGAATAAGAAATTGTGATTGTGGTTTTGTAGCAGGCTGCTCAGGTCACCAGAGTTGTGGATGACAGTTGTGCACAAATCGCTTCAATGGTGAAATTGTCTAGCAAATACTTGTCGATATTGCGAGTGTTTAGGCTAGGTAGCTAACTACGGCTACAGAACCTCAACCAGTTGCTTGTTCTTTGGTGTTGTGTGCAAGCTGAGAGGAACACATCCAGTGTACACACAGCCCCCCCCCCCCAAATATGATTGTCTATATGTCCAGATTGTTATTCTGTATGGTTTCTCTGATAAAACAGTGATTGTATTTTCTTGTGGGAGTGATTAG
Organism: Aldrovandia affinis; assembly: GCA_029706075.1. Taxonomy (NCBI): domain Eukaryota; kingdom Metazoa; phylum Chordata; class Actinopteri; order Notacanthiformes; family Halosauridae; genus Aldrovandia; species Aldrovandia affinis. The sequence goes on from JAINUG010000065.1 coordinate 746,075, forward strand.
TGACTGTACCCATTCCTGTCCCAGGTGAGGAGGCCTTCTCCTATGGGTATGGAGGAACAGGAAAGAAGTCCTCAAGCTGCAAATTTGAGGATTTCGGGGAGAAGTTTGGCGAGAACGATGTCCTCGGCTGTTATATAGTAAGTGATCAGTTCTCCCAACCCGTTCCCGCCCGGGAACACCCCCCTCTTGTCCTAAGAAGTTAGCTTCTCAGGGACTTCTTTGTGATGTTTCTCTCAGGACTTTGAGAGCAGCGAGGAAGTGGAGATGGCCTACTCCAAGAACGGGAAGTGGCTGGGTGCCTGTTTCCGTGTGAAGCGGGAGGAGCTGGCTGAGCGGCCCCTGTTCCCCCATGTGCTCGTCAAGAACTGCGCCATCGAGTTCAACTTTGGCCAGAAAGAGGAGCCCTACTTCCCCCAGCCCGAGGGGTACACCTTCATCCAAAATGTCCCCCTGGAGGACCGCACCAGGGGCACCATCGGACCCGCCAGCAAGGCTGACTGCGAGGTGAGCGACTTTCTGTGCCCTGCGGTTGCACATAACCTGCATAAGATCACAAAAAAACAGACAAAAGGGTGTGTTCGTGGGCTATAGCCTATACCCCAAGCGCAGGGTTTATTGTTAATAAAACGAGGACAAGCTAGTGTTCCTGTGCCATAACATGAAACGACTGGGGAAGTAGGCCATCGGATGGTCTCCGACTCGAGTAAGTTATTTTCGATAGGCTATAGCCACTTTATGTTAAGCTTTAGGCTACAATTTAAGACATTAGGCTATATGTGATCATTCGTTTGTTAGCCAATTTTTTTGCAAAAGAGATTTTAAATCCCAATGAGACCAACCTGGTTAATTAAATAAAACATAGCCTACGCATTAGAACGTGTTATGGTTGTGGTCAAATAAAAGCATCAGCCTATTATGTGGCCATACCGCAACTTCACAAGCGCAACGGCAGAATCTGCAAGGGCAGCATGAAGAGGCTTGGAACGGAGACGTTTTTTTCTTTCTTTCAGGTAATCTTGAACTTCGGCTCCATAAAGTAATTAGCCTATTGTTACTCATTTGTGTCATTCACTTAAGAAAGTTATAAAACATGAGACAAACGCAGTGTGCATATAGTTTATTAAAACAAATAGGGTGTGTCATATATATTTTTAAAGTTTCGACAAATCTGAAAAAACGGACGACTGTTAGTCGACCAAGATTTATTTTAGTCGGGGACAACCCTACAACATTACTTATTGCAACTAGGGTAATATGAGTTTGGTTGCTTCGTTTAGTTGTGCTGCCTGAAAAAATAAGGCGGAGGGGCTTTGCATGTTGATTGTCGTTGTCGTTGTACCCAAATCAATTATGACTGATTTGTGCGGTCTGCTTGGGGGGGTCCCTTCCATGTGATGGTGTCTGCCTCTTCAAAAAAAAAAAAAAAACATGGAAGAAAAAAATACCTGTATTTTCGTTATCCATGGCAAAGAAGAATGTGAGTGAAAAACACACGCCAAGAGGATTAAAAATATATATATATTCCAGTGAGGATAAATAGTGTTGAAGAGTTTCGCACAAGAAATGAGAATAGCCGTCTACTTTCTGGGGGGAAAAAGGGACACCTAAAACAATAGATATTCAGTATTAAATATAATTTGTCTACTGTAGTCAATTCTCATTAGTCTAATAATGGATTTTAGTTGAGTTGTGTTATAAGAAAAGTATTTAAAACAAATTCATTCTCAACAAAAACACTGTTACCGAATTCAATTTTTCAGTAGTGAAATAAAAAAATATTGAAATGTAAAGTAGACACTTTAAATAACTTCGATAAGCTTTGAAATCTGTTACTACATTTCAATTTTTTGATGTTTTGAAAACCGAAAACGTCACTGACCACTCTACATTGTGTACTTTTTTGTCATTTTTGTGTAGGTGTGTTTGTGTGTGTGTGTGTGTGTGTGCGCGGGAGATGAGCGATATTTTGATAGATGGTCTGCAACACACATGATATAGCCTACTGTTAACTTTTTATGGGTCCATGAATTAGGGGGTCTTGGACCTTGAAATGACTTGAAAAGTCCTTCAATTGGTGGCATTGGTCAGTGTGGGAAACCTAAGCTGGGGCATCTGCACTGGGAGTAGTGTTAGCCACATGGTGCCACCAATTTTGCTCTGGCAAAACTGTACAGTACCCTTTGCAAAGCGGCTTGATGTAGTGCAGGGATCCGCTGCAATCTGACCAGAACCAACCTTGTTTGGCCCTGGCCCCCTGTTTGACGATTGTGGTGTGCCTTCCTCAGATCCTGATGATGGTAGGCCTGCCAGCAGCCGGTAAGACCACCTGGGCTGAGAAGCACGCGGAGGAGAACCCTGCCAAGAAGTACAACATCCTGGGCACCAACGCCATCATGGAGAAGATGAAGGTCAGAGTTCAAAGTTTCAACGTGGGAACAAAGTCCGACCAGACCCCCGTCAAGTACCGTATCTGAAATGCGTTCGATGCCACTAAAATTCCTGCCGATTACTGGCCATTTCGAACGAGACGTTGATTTATTTTTCACCAATATTCAGAACAGTTCCTCTTTCATACGATTGTGATGGCTTTGTTGACAATTCTCTAAGGGGAATTCTCAGGAGGCATCTAAGGAGTTAAGTGTTTCAAATGTGCATTTGACCTTTGATGCGGCGCAAAACTGAAACTCCTCTTCCCCCTCCCCCCAGGTAATGGGCCTGCGTCGTCAGCGGAACTATGCTGGCCGCTGGGACGTTCTCATCCAGCAGGCCACCCAATGCCTGAACCGCCTCATCCAGATCGCAGCCCGTAAGAAGCGCAACTACATCTTGGACCAGGTATTGCCCCCTCCCCCCCTTTCCTTAGACACACACCCTCCCCCCCCATCCCACACCCCCCACCCTATTCCCTTCCCTCCCCACTGATAAGCACACCTATTATTGCACTCTGAAACTGTCTGTCTAGTGTAGAAGCATTGATCCAGCCCTCTGTAATTCTTGCTTGAACTCGCTACACTTTTTATTCTTTGTCCTGAACATGTTGTTGCTGTCATGTATTGAAAAGTAAAACCATTAATGCTGTTGTGTTCAAGTGACAGAGGAAAATGCAAAAACCGTACCTGTTCTCATTCTTCAATATCTTTGATTTCTTTACTGTATGTCTTGTTGAAACATTGTACAAATAGTCCATGTGAATAATAAGATGTTGAAAAACAAGTAAACACTGCCTGGTGAGTAAGAAATACACCTTTGTTGCTACGTTAATAGTAAAAATAAAGTGAAATCCACATAGTCTTTGATATAGTAACAGTATTTATACATGTAGCATATGGAACTTTTGAATGTTGTATTTTATAATAATAAAACATCCAAGGTAAGTGGAAAAGCTAACAACAGTTTTAGCTTTCCAGGGCGTTGCTCCAAGTTTCTAAAGGTAGGTACGGTCTTACGGGCATCTCATGGTATTACCTTGGAAACTGTGAGTATCCGCAGGTAGGTAGTGAATGTTTGTTAATGTCAGTAGGACAGGTGTGCGTTTGAAGAACAGGTAGGTACAGGTAAGTAAGGGGACCCCGTCAGTGTAGTCAGGACTTATTATTAATTTATTTAAGCATGTGCCTTTTAAAATATCATTGCCTTGACCGAATGATCTCTTGGCAAGTTAACTGCTGTGAAAGTTGTGACGAAGAGCGTAGCTACGGTGTTTAGCTTCAGACCGACATGAACGGTCCCCTGTGGAAGAGAGGGAACACGCTGAAACAGCCAATGTATGCCACATGCTCGTTTCTCCTTGTGGTTAGTCCAGTGTTCAGTGGAGTTGAGTAACTTCAGAGTTTAGAGTAACCGAATAAGCGCTTTGTCTTGGAGGTGCAGAGGTTTGGACGCGCAAAGTGGATGTTGAGACCGATAACCGGAGTAGGCGTCGCTCCTGTCAGTGCGAGAGACGTTGCGTACAATGAACGAACATGAACATGAAGACGATGAATGTGAACGTGAAAATGAACAGTAGTTGTTTCAGGTGCATCCGGGTCGCTTGTGATCTCTTCAGTAGCACAGGGCCATGTTAGCTTGTCGCCATTTTACAACCGAGGCGATATCCGTCTTGATTTTTAGCATTGAGCGATCTGTCAGCTTACACCTGTTACACAACAAACAACCAACAGGGCAGGAATGGTCAGCTCAACTGTTAGTCCTTTTGGGGTCCCCTGATGTGTAATGTTTTTCACAGTATAGGGCCCCTGAGAGACTTCTGCCATCCAGCTGAAAAAGGTAGGTGTGTGAGGTTGTGAGAGACAACCATTAGTCGTTCCAGAACAGTAAATATAGACCAATGACAAACAAGAAAAAAACTCTCTCACTTTCATCATTGCAGGATTCCAATTTCCCTCCTACGGAACGCAAAGCCGTAACAAAAGCAAACAATAATGAACAGCTTCTACTTCTTTCTTGTCACCATTGCTAGACAAATGTATATGGATCAGCCCAGAGACGAAAAATGCGTCCTTTTGAAGGTTTTCAACGCAAGGCTATTGTAATTTGTCCCACGGACGAGGATTTAAAAGAGCGAACGTTAAAGCGAACTGATGAGGAAGGGAAGGATGTGCCCGATCATGCTGTTTTAGAAATGAAAGGTAGGAATTCCATGGAAAACAAACCCCCAAAAATAAACAACAAACAAGATCTGCTTTTACTATGTATGTGTTTTTTTTTGTTTTTTTGTTTTTTTTTAATCGAACTTGGAAGACCCTTCCCCCACCCTTCTCCCCTTCAGTTTAGCCTCTCGCCAGATTTAAGACCTGCTCCCTATTGTTTCCCTGTGCCTTCCTTTTGAATTTTAATTTTCATCTGTTATTTGTACCTCATATCCCCCCCCCTCCGCTTCATGTCCTTCTGTACCACTGCAAACTGAGGGTTCGAGTCACAGGCTTTGAAGCCTGATGACTAGTCACAGGAACAGGGTTGAAACCCTTTATTTTGTGGTTTCCGTCCAAGTTTGATGTATTGACTACCACTTGCTGTTCACTGGCATTGCATGCATTTCAGAAATCTGCAAGTTGAAGTTGTTGGAACATTGGCCGCTTGCCCAGCTTGTAGTCCTTACATGGTTGGTCCATTTGGGCAAAACAATTCCCATTCCTGTTATGATCGCAGTTCACTACGTAAGAGCAATGCTTGATTTGCAGTGGCCTTGTCTTTTCACCCCATCGTCCTCCCTTTACTCGTCCCTCTTTTCTCTCCTTAGTCTGGCGACTTTTATTTTATTTTCTTTCTTTTCCTCCTAAACTGGAGCAAATCTTCCCTCTCTTCTTTGAGGCAACGTTTGCTCCAAATCCTGTTAGCCCCCCCTCATTGCTCTCTTATACCTATCCTCGCCATCCCCCTTTCCTTTCTTTCTCTGTGGCTCTCTGTGTTTTTATTGTCTCTGTCAGAAATTAACTGTGTTTCTCTCTGTCTCCCGGCGGCCTGGCTGTGCTCGTCCTCATTGCGTCCCCCCTCCTGCCTCTACTTCCTGTAGCCAACTTTGTGCTCCCAGAGGCTGGCGAGTTTCTGGACGATGTGAGCTTCGCCGAGGTGCAACGGGAAGAGTCCGAAAAGCTGGTGAAGCAGTACAACGAGGAGGGCCGCAAGGCCGGCCCCCCGCCAGACAAACGCTTCGACAACCGGCAGGGTGGCTTCCGCGGGCGGGGCGGGGGCTATCAGCGCTATGACAACCGCGGAGGCCCCCAGGGGGGCCGGGGCGGCTACCAGAACCGGGGCGGCGGCGGAGGAGGCGGCGGCTTCCGAGGGGGTGAGGAGCCACATGCCCACTTCCCGCGGCACCATCTGCACCTTTCTGTGTGCAATTGAGCTAAAGGGCATGGTCCTCTCTTCTGCAGGATATAACCGTGGTGGATACAACCAGAACCGCTGGGGGGGCAATCAACGGGACGGAGGCTCGGGGGGCCGCGGCGGATATAACCGCAACCAGCAGTCTGTAGGGGGCTACAACAGCCGTCAGGCGCCCTACAACAAGGGAGGCAGTGGGAGCAGCGGGTACAGCCAAGCACAGGTGAGCAATGCCCATCACACCTGCTCCCACAGAACTGCTAATGGATGCTGCTCATAATTCTCTTCCAAGTATTCTTTACTCATTGTCCACTTTTTGTTGTTGTTGTAGCCCCAGACCTACAACCAGGGCTACAATCAAGGCTACAACCAGGGCAACTACAGCCAGGGCTACAACTATGCCCAGTACGGCCAGTACCCAGGGTACAGCCAGAGCTACAGCCAAACCCCTGCTACCACTGGACAGACGTACAGCCAGCAACAGAACTACAACCAGCAGTACCAGCAGGTGAGTTCTAATGAGCACTGCCTCAACCCCTAACCAGGCCCAGGCTTTAACCAGAGAGTAGATGGTTATTGAGATGGTTCACTCCAGTGTCCCAACATTTAAAGTCCCTGTCAATGTTTCAGTATTTTTATAGAGCGCACCTGCTCGCTATGACCTTATTAGTCTCAATGAGCTCTGAGGTACCCAAGATGCAATGCGATCAGGACGCAGAAGTCGGCAGGAGTGAACCCTATTGTTGTAATGTATATTCGATTTGCCTCAACTGACCTCTCTGCCCCTCTTCTCCAGTATGCACAACAGTGGCAGCAGTATTACCAGAACCAGAGCCAGTGGAACCAGTACTACGGACAGTACGGGAACTATGGCAACTACTCCAGCCAGGGCACCCAGGGCACCCAGGGCTCCCAGGGAACACAGTAGCCCCGAAGCAGACCCGCAGTGACACATGGCAGACAGATTGCATCCCCTTCCGCAGCTCATCGTCGCTTGTCCTCTCTGTCTTGTGTCCCTCTCCGCCTCTTCCACATTCTTCCATCAGCCCTCCTCTCTTCATGTTCCTGTCAGATTGTCAAGGTCCCCCCACATTTTTTTATTTGCCTTAAAGCTTACAGCATTTCTGTTGATGTTGCCGACAAGTGTGTATTTTAGCTACATTAGATCCTGCATTCAAGTAGATGGAACATGCAGCTTACTTCAAGCCTGTTTTAGATGAGGAACCATGCTCTCTCCACTGAGCTACAGCAAACGTGTGATATTGTAGAAGGGGATGAATCCTACAGTACGTCTGTGCTGTGCAGAAAGTGTTTCATAGCTCAGTTAATTTGGCTAGAACTTGCACGCATAAACTTGCAGCCACTTACCTTTGGTGTTTTATGGGGGATGGAGGCATATTTCCCCTTTTCAGTTCATTTTAGTGGTTAGACCTTAGATCAAAGAACTGCAGATTTAATTTTTTTTTCTTTTTTAAATACCAGCCTTAGTTTTCACCAAGGTCCTGCATTTTCATGGGTTTTGATTTGATAGTCATACATTCCCCCCCCCCCCAGATTAATTCATATGGAAGACTTAACATTTTAGTTAGTGCTTTTGTGTAATTTATATCAACTTAATTTGTGTTTAAGGCAAATCTGAAACCATCAAACTTTTACCATTGTTTGCTTTTCCCTATGTACCATTTTAAAGCTGTTAATAATTCTCTGGAATGCATATATCCCTCCCCTTTCCCGCCGGATATTTTTTTGCAAGTTTTGTGGTCATTAACAGGTTTTGTGTGTTGTGTAAACTTTTTTATACCATGTCTGTAAAACTATATCTGCACGTGGTTCTATGTTCAATCAAAATTCAGACACTTTTTGTATTTGAGAATATATTCGGATGACTCCAGTCTTTTGTGCCAGTTCTTTTATTCCTTGTGTCTATTGCAATACTATGTTTTGCTCTGTAGTTACAAGTAATGTATAGTTACCTGGCTAGAAAAACGAATGATCCAATAGCATGGGTGCGCAACCAGTTAGTATTAATACACGAACTGCAAATTACCTTTTTTATTCACATTATTAAAATTATTCACATTCACTACACCTCACACTGCCGTGTTGCTTGGTAATTTGACAGTTTGTGTAGTATTTCTTACCAATGAATTTGAACACGTTGGAGGTTGCAGTTTATCATCACGCTAGTGACTTGGAACCACAAAACAACATTCAGTAATATGTCGGAATGTACGGTTACTAGATTTGTGTTTTGTTTGCATTTCATTGCAAAAAAAACAAATGGTTCACGAAACTGCTTTGTCATCACTGACTTACAAATTCCCACTGACGTCGCAGACAAACACGATTATAATAAATGGGAAAGGGCTTCCGCAAACCCTAATCTTAACCATCTAGGCCTTAGGTAAGTATCTACAAGGGGCGCGTGTCGTCTTGTGGGTCTTCACTTTAAAAAAATACTTTGTCATTGAACCTATCTAGCTCATGATTTACTGAACATCTGTTAACGTAATTCGCGAATTCATACACGTTCTTGATCAGATGTCATTTTCCTCTACTGTAGGTGTAGGCAATTTGGCCCTCCAGCAATGCTAGTATACCAGATTTCTGGTGGGAGTATTTGTGTGCCTCTGTTATCAAGGAGATCTGGGCTACACCTGATCTCACACCCTGTCCTAAAAGGTAATAAATACATAGGGGGGGAACTTAATGTGTAAAACAGCCTGTAAATTGGCGGAAGGCATACCTGCCATCCCAATTGGATCCCAGCGGCGGTGTTACTTGTTTGGTAACATGTTAACGTTTATGCTAGTTGGCTAAGTAGCCATCAATTTGTTAGTTATCCATTGCTCACGCCTTTTAGCTGAATCCTTATCGATTGCATCTCAATCAAGTTCAAGCAGGACATATTTGCCATTTCATTTGCTTTTCCTGAGTCGTCTACAACAAGCCAGGCTGGTATTGCTAACACGTTACTTAGTTAGCTAACGTTAACTTTGTGTATTTCTAAACGACTCTCGTAGCTAGCTTGCTCGCTAGCCTGTTCGGTTCACTACTCATGGCAAGAGATGCAAAAACGGTGTCTGCTCTGAAGAATATTGGGTGAGGTAAATTTAGCTAGCTTAGCTTTAATAATTGGCTAGCTCGCTAAAATAGATTCGTTAGGTTGCTAACTTACGTTAATGCATCAATGCCAATTAATGCGAGATACTACTACTGGGAGAACTGTCTGGTGACAGGATCTGATGAGTTATAGCGATAGTAGTGAAAGTATCTGTACACCACCTCTTGTCCGCAACGTTACAGGTTATTCATTCTTCTCTGTGTTGTTTTCTACATAAGGTACCCTGGCAACACCTGTGTGAAGGAGTGTTATTGTGAGGAGCTTCCCTGTCCCCTCCTCTCCTGGCTGGTGTCAGAGTTGAGGACGACCTGTCCAGAGGTACAGCAAGGAAGCGACGGACAAGGTGACAATGCCGCAAACATAATTCCACTCGCTCTGCACATTTAAAATGCTTAAATGCAACAACAGTGGTGTCTGAAGTTGGAAGTGCGTTTCTTTTTATTTTAGGGTGTGCGGCGGGTGCCGTCTTGGTGGGGGAGCTGAGGGCGTTGCTTAGAGAGTTGCACTGTCCATACACTGACCTGTCCACGGAGACGCTGACTCCTGCACTACTGAACACAGCCACCGGTAAGAGCCACCATGGCAGACAGAATCACCTCAGGTGAGGGGGCGCAAAGGTGTAGAACAATGCTGGCAGTCTCAGCTTGATTGTGCCACTGTGTCACATCTGCAGACTTCCTGGTGACAGAGCTGCAGGCAGCCAGGATACTACAGTACAGAGAGTGCCATCCAGAGGACACGGCGGGACAAGACGACCCCGCGAAGGAACAGAGAGAGGGAGAAGATCGGGTTGAGTTGGAGGAAGAAGAAGGAGGAGGAGGAGATGGAGCAATATGGGATAGAGAAGGAGAGCAAGAAACAGGAGAGGAGTCAGCCAAGCTCTTTCAGGTCCTTGGTCTCGATCCTTCCTCTCAGCTGAGTGATGCATATACCGAGGTGAGAATTACTCCCACCTATGGACAAGCACAAACACAGGCTCTTACAAACATGTACACGGGCCCACACAGACACACACACACATGCCTGCCTGTACATACACACACACACACACACACACACACACACACACATATACAAATGCGCTCACCCAAAAACACACACACACATCTTTATTTATGTAAGAAAAAGATGAAGAAGTTGTGAAAACGAAAGTGTTGGGATGTGAGAGTTGTAAATCATGGCTGAGGTGTGGCTGGGCTAATGGACTGCTCTGTGCGTGTCTGTCAGGTGGAGTCACGTCTCGCCTTGCTGCCAGGGGGCGCTGTGCCAGAGCCTCTCCTGAAGACAGCGCTGAATTCTGTGCAATGGGTATGGTGTGAGGGAGGGGATATTCAATTTTTGTTGACGTGATGGTTCATGGGGCTGATGGTCGGTTGTTAAGACTTGTCTTGTGTGTGGATGAGCCCCATGGTCTGGTGTCCAATCTGGACCGTGCCAGTGGCGGTTGTGGCTGGCAGCCCCTCACGACAGTGCGTAACAGGACGTCCGTGTCTTATCGCACACCAGCGACCCCCATCTGGTCAATCAAAGTGTCCTCCGCCGACTCAATGTCTTGTGTGAGCATAACTGGTGGACTACAGATTGAAAAGAAGCAGCGGCTGCCATCCCGCATTTCGGAGGAGGAGGAGGTTAGATAGAGGAGGTTGCAGCCATGAGCATGAACACAATTAATTGGGTTCTCCAAGCAGAAAATAGGGGGTAAAAAAACTACTGGAGGTACCAGTGGAGCCAAGTTTTGTAGTTGGGGATCTCTCTAAATGTACAGATAAATATGTATTTTTAGGGCTTGCAGTACTTCTGCTGACCTCCATCCTCTCTCTCAGCGGAGCCTCCAGCAGATCAACCAGGCTCTGGCTCGGGACTACGAGTGTCGACGAAGCATGATGACCAAGCGCTTCCATATCACCCTGCAGTCCTTCACCTGGGGTGAAAAGGGCCTGGTGCGTATCACCCTATCTCTCTCCCTCTTAACCTGTAGTGAACATTTCTGCTTCCGAGTACCAGGGTTGGGGTCAAATACAATTTAAATTCACTCAGTTCGGGAAGTGTTAATGCGTTGATTAACGCTGTGAGCATTCTGTGTCTTGTTCAGGAGCGCAGTGCGGTGCTGTCCTCTGTGTCGCTCCTGTCTCCGCTGGCCCTCAGCTCCCACGTGTCTCTGTCTCTCCTGCTGGCGGCCAGGGAAGACCAGTCCCGCATCCTCCCGGTCCGAGCCGGGCCGAGTACTGCCATCCACAAGGTGTGTGCGTGTGTATGTGTGTACATGTCACTCAATCAATCAGTGTCTATTTTTGCATAGTGCCATTACAAATAGGTTCTTGCACAGCATTTCATAGTGGACATTTTTCAGAGGGAATTAAAAAAAAACTAGAAAAACAGTTCAGCAAAAAATTGGAAAATGATTCCCTGACACCTTAAGAGGTGATTAAACTCTTGGAAAATGTGTGTCTGTGTGGGGTTGGAAACAATATTCCCAATGCTTGGTGGTTTGACTCATTCCAGGTCTGAATCACTGTCTCGTTTTTATGCACACAGGTCAGTCAACACTCATGTACCCCTGCAATTGATATTTGACAATAACTGCATTGTTAACTGTTGTTATTCATTGCATCTCGATTGAGGAAAAACTAAAAGAGAAGTTTGAAAGCTGATAATATATAATATATGGCATTTAGCAGACACTTTTATCCAAAGCAACTTACAGTAATGAATGCATACATTTTTCAGTGTATGTGGTCCCAGTGGGGATTGAACCCACAACCTAAGCGTTGCCAACACCATGCTCTACCTACTGAGCCACAAGAACACATGACTTGATGACTTGCTACCCCTCTACCTGGTCCACCAGAGAAACAGCAAAAGGAGGATGTGGATCCACAAACTTTAAAAAATATTTGATTGTTGGAGAAACATTCTGGAAGTGATTACCACAACATTTGTCGTTAATGGTCTGGCTCAAATTTATAGTTAACGTTGCGGTGGAAACACTGGCAGTCAGAAGAATTAGGACAATTTTTTACAGTTGTTGCTATAGTTATCGGTTCTGGTGAGAATGGCTCTTTACTAGAAGCAGGTCAGTGGACTGAGTAGAAGCTGCCTGTTGGTGGAACACTGACCTGCTTGTTATAAAACCTGGGATGGCTGAAACCTCTATGCATTGGGAGTGCTATGTCCATTGCTTCTGTCTGTGTGCGTGCCTGCATCAATCAAGCACTGCGTATGAGATATGCAAAGCCAGTCATATGACTTTTGGCTCTGATGATGCTCTCTCCCCCCCATCTCTTGATTGGCAGATTCTGATGGGGAGTGTTCCAGACAGGGGGGGGCGGCCAGGGGAGATTGAGCCCCCCATGCCTACCTGGGAGCGTCGCAGGGAGGGGGGAGGAAGAGGAGGAGGAAGGGGCGGCCACTGGGGCCACTCGGGGAAGAAGAAAAACAGGAAGAAAGAGTGAGGAGGGGGGAGGGGGCGGAGGTCTGTCTCTCTGTGTGCATGTGCACATGCACACTGCTGCCCCACAGAGATAGGTGCGCTGAACGGAGTGAACAAGGAGAGGACTGAGTCCACAGAAGACCGAATGTAAAAGAGAGGGAGGTGAGGAGAGAGAAAACAACATAGATATACAGCATGCAGGCAGTGCAGTTGTTACCTAAAGGGATGGTATTGGTATTGTGTGTATATATATATATATATATATATATATATATACACATCTTTTACTTCTATCACTGTGATATTAAAGTGATAGGTGAAATATTGAAGCCCTGGGATTCGGGATTTAGAAGATACAGCTTCACCTGATTGTGCACTTTGTGGGTTACGCTAAAGAGCTCTCTAGGTCCTGGAGGCAGCGGTGAGTTTCTCTCAGTAAACAAATGATTCTGCATGGCTTTGATTAAACATAACCAAATCAGTCCTGTGACACGGGTCATCATCTTCGGGGAATGATCCTCGCGCTCAGCAACTTTATTCCAATTGAATCAAGATATGAGACATGAAGGCTTTCGATTAAAAGTATCCTTTGAGGTGGAAGAACTGCCTCAATGGTTTGAATAAAGTCTGTTTTTTCTTTTAGCTATTGCAACTTGTAAACTGCTTTTTCCCCTTTAATTGTGTAAACCATGGGGGTTTTAACTAAAGACTACATCTAATTTCATATGCTTGAGTGAGGTAGCGTGTAATTGGCTACTGTAAATAGACTGAAAGTACTGCAGGGATACTTGTTTGATGCAAAATTAGTCCATAATATGAGATATATTTGTCAGGCTTATTCATTTGCAGGCGTGGGTGATTTCAAATTATATATTTATTTCAGCTTTTCCTTAGAACGCACGTTTCCTTAATTGCCAAATTGCTTCCAACAGTTTGATTGTGAATGTCTGACGACTTGATATCTTGATTTTCAGAAAGGGACCCACACATTTCCCGTATATGCCCTTAAAAAGACATGTTGTATAAAAGTTGAACAGGGCTTTTCCCTTTGAGTCCGTCGCTGCAGTGTTTGAGCGAGGGGATTTCTGTTTCTCCCCCTCTCTCTCTGCAAGTATTTCTTTTGCCATATTTAAAGGTGTTATTAACATAAAAATCCTCTAAGCTTCTTATTAAGTGAAAAAAAAAATACATTGAGATGTGTTTTATTGCGTTTTGTTGGATTGTACCTGTTGGGCTGGTAAGGCATACAGGTGTTATTTGAATAAAGATTTGGGCCACAGCTGTATTGTCTCCGCCTGCTGTTGTGATTGGTGGTTGGAGGAGTGGGTGGGGTAAATGGGATCAGAGGCGCACAGTACCAGAACTCTGCACTTCACATCCAAGGTTCTGTTATTGCATCATTGAGCCTATGGTGTTCCTGCGAGGGAATATACAGGTACAGACAACTGCCAAAATAAAGGAAAACACCAACATAAAGTGTCTTAATAGGGCGTTGGGCCACCACGAGCCACCAGAACAGTGTCAATGCGCCTTGGCACAGATTCTAGTGTCTGGAACTACTGGAGAGATGCAACACCATTTGTCCACGAGAAATTCCATTGTTTGGTTAATGGCGGTGGAAAATGCTGTCTCAGGCGCCGCTCCAGAATCTCCCATAAGTGTTCGATTGAGTTGAGATCTGGTGACTGAGACAGCCAGGGCATATGGTTTATTTAGTTTTAATGCTCATCAAACCATTCAGTGACCACTAGTGCCCTGTGGATGGGGGCATGGTCATCCTGAGGACCACTCCCATCAGGATAGAAATGCTTCACTGTAGGATGAAAGTGATCACTCAGAATGGCCTGTTTGGTCCTGATTACTATCAATGCGTGATGTACAGTCTTCGTTACTGCCTTTTCTGAATTCAAATACAATGCCCGGAGACTCCTGAACATAGAGATAGCGATTCGTTTTCATGACCATAAAATCTTGGACGGGAGTGGAGAAAACTCTTGGTGCTTTTGCTTCCATCTTTTTTTACTCTGCTGTATTATCGTGGTGCTTGATTGTGAGTGTTGGTGTCTGACGTAGATCCTTTACTTTGGGCGCGCTTTTTTCCCTTACTTCAGCTAGCTGCTGTTATTGTCTCATCTCCGATTAATCTCAACCACAAGCGCCACATGAAGAACATGTTTCAATAAAACAGTATTTAAAAGACAAAAAATTTACACAAACATCACAGCCATGCACTTGGGTGACAGTTATTACTCATAAAATAGGTGCTCTGTCCATTAATGCATGTGCAATAAATATAAGCTACTTGACTTGCCCTGGGTTTAGTTGGGATGGGGACTACATGCCATAAGTGCCACAAAAGCACTTCGATGTGAATATAAAAACGAGGAGGACATGAAAGGGGATAGATGGTGGACACCGAGTGTCTGTAAACTGCCACAGCTGCCGGTGTCGGTGTCACGTCTCTGGAGTGTCCTTCCATTTCGCTTTGACTACCTGTCGCCTCCCTCCTCCCTTGAAGTGCAGTCCGAAGAGTCACAGCTGAGGGGAAGAAGGTCAGAGGTCAGTGCTGCTATAGGGAGGCTGCCCTTTGGCCTCGCCTCGGCAGAGATTCCGTGGGAACGTGGAGGCGAAGGGAGCTAGGGAGGCCCAGGTACGGAGGAGGGGGGGAGGAGTCGCACAACACCAGTTGCACTCAGTTTGTCTGTAGCCTGCTTGTAACTCCGCACCAAAGTAAAACTGTTTTATTGGGGCTCAGCACCTGAAGAACAAGAACAATAATTGTCTTGCAAATAATACACCCCAGAATGCGATCCGGGGAAGCTTCTCCAAGAGCAAGGGGGGTGGAAATCCAACGTGAATCCAATCTGAGTGAGTGTACCCCTTCCCTTCCTGAAGAGGACCTGGGGCGGGGAATGTGGCGATATCAGCACAGTGGATCTGTGCAAACCTGCTGCAGGAGATGAATGAGTGGTGCTTGGCTCCGTCCCTTCTGCTCAGGGGCACGTGTGACATGACAGTGACAGGTGTAAAAGGTCCTGAGGGGGGCTGAACGGGTGTAACTGCCCGGTGATGCCAGTTCCTACATCCTGGGTACGTGTGCATGCATGCACACATGCACGTACAGATGGCATGTATATGTACATGTCCGTCAGGCGGAGGGAGATCAGTCCGTCTCTCAGCTCTTGCTCTTGTGCAGGTGCAGCTCCTCCATCTTTTCCTGCAGGAAGGGTACCGGCATGGATGCGCCCCGCCTTCTCTGGGGCGCTGGGGACCCCTGCGGGAGCCCCTGTCTGTGCACGTGGGGACTGCCACAAGGACCCGCTCTGCCCTGGGGGAGGGGGAGCACAAAAATGGTGTTGTGAGTTATAACTGTGTTATCCACTGCCTTCATTGATCAATGAAGTGCTCAGTCACAAGGAAAATGTGCACACCCTGCGGCTCTCCCAGGTAAAGAGTGGACACTATGACTATCAGTAATCAGACCTTTCAGGGATTCTCCAGTTCCTGAGTCCCAGCAGGTCTATTAAAATAAGGTTAAGGTGAGGCTGACATATCGACATACTGGTTCTAAACTAGAACAAACCTCTTTTAGTAAACCCAATTTTTACTGAAATGATTAAAACAAAAAGAAATTGTTATACATTTTTTAAAATGTAGTGGCCAATTATGCCCTCTTCTAGTCTATCCCCCTTCTCATACTACGATTTTGCCATCGCAACTCTGATACGGTTGACGGCTTGGCCAGTTCTAACTCACAGAGACGCACGGAGCCGCTTCTACGCTGAAAACTCATGCTGGCTCCCCCCATCCCCTGGGAGGGGCCCAACCACCACCCCCGGACGGGACTCCCGGCCGCAGCTGAGCTGGCGCAGCCTGAGCTCAAACCCAGGCTGCAGTGGGCGACCTGCACTTGGTTGTACCTTTCAGAGGCCCCCGGCTACTAAAATTCTTATCGTGATGCTTTCCTTTCTCAGAAATTGCAGGTGTCAGTAGACCTCCATGCGTATCTTGACAGGACTAGTAAAGAAATGGCAGTGTGTAGTGTTGCTCTGTGAAGCCAGCATGTTTACCTTTTCCAGAGGAGGCCCTGTGAATGTGTGTGAATTGATCTGCGCTCTCTTGTCTGCTGCCCCTGGCGTCCAAACCCCCGGGTCCGTCTGGGTGGATTGGTCCGAAAGCTCTGAACTGTCCCCGTTTGTCTCCGTAGTGGAAGGGTCCTCGTTTTGCTCTGCTCCCTCGCCATGAGGGAACACAAAGGTTTCCTCCTCAGAACCTGATTGGGAATACATTTACAGATGAATATCTTGTTTTGTTTGTTTCACTCATTTCCCCTCCAGTTGCGCCTCTCGACTTGAGTTACCACTGTGCCACCCACAAGCCAGTGACTATATTCTACACCACACACCAAACAGTAATGCAGAAGAACTATCTCACACTAAAGACAACCAGCAGTCTGTGGATGCCTGCTGCATTGTTGGGGAAGATTTCAGATGAATACCTTTTAAAAAAAAAAATAAAGTGCCATTATTTTCTATTGGAATGTTCAATGTTGTTTGTAAGCTGAGCTCATAGCTGCAACCCCCTTTGTCAATTTGGGAGAGTGCAGACTCTTTGAAACATGTGATGTCAGTTGCTGCTAATTTTCACTCCACAGTCCACCAGTTAAAGGTCCTAAACATTGTGTCCTGCTCATCCTGTCATTGCACGTTACATGTAAATGATCTTAAATTGTGCAAAAAAATCATCTTTAATACTTTTTCCCCGATTAAAATGCTCAGGATTGGAGATATATGCCTTATTTCTCATCTATTGGCAAAGTTGTAAGGCAGATGGGGAGTGGGCAGGGAGCTAATATTCACAAGCTGGCCTTATTTGACATGTTTATTGACCTACATCAGCAACGAGTCCTGTGTTTTTTAAATAGACTAGAGGATGTGAGAGTGTACCGAAGCTTAATAAATTGCAACCGTTTCTCTCGCTCCTCTTCTAAACATATCTTTAAAATGTGTGAAGACACGTTTTGTTTTTTGGCATCCAGGCACGACACGGTGCTGTAAGTCACGTTTGCATTTTTGTAGATAGCTACGTTTGCTGGCTAGTAAAAAACGTGAACGTACCTCCTCTACAAAGTAATTATGCTTACAGGCAGTGATTTTTGGTAAACTTGTATTAAAATGTATTAAAATGAGCTGGGTTATCTGACGTCATAAATAATCTCATGTCAGTCAATAGGATTGGGACACCATAGTACTGTATCTTTGTTTACACAAAGGAGGAGCCTGACCCAGCTTTACATGCAGTGGTCAGTTTTCAAGCTTTCAACATCCCACTTTCATCTGATTTCACCCAAACATCATCCTATTTGATGAAAAACTTGATTTTGACAGTTCAGAACCTTTTAAGCTCACCGAGATGTTGAGTCGGAGAAGAACACTCCATGTACACTTCATGTGCTTCTGCAGGCAGAGTGGATTGACCAGAGGGGGTCAAATTGGCCAAATTGACCAGAGGGGGTCGCTGTTGCACCATGAGACACGGATATCCCGTTGACTGAAATCCCTCCCACCCTGAGCGATGCTATAGCAATTATACACTGCCCCGAGGGGCTGCTGGCCACAGCATCCGGATTTGATAGCAGACCATGGGGCCCATCCACACACAATAACTGCCTTAACAGGGTGAGCCACCAAGTAGCCCCCAGATCAACACCTTGTGACTGGTTATCTACCTGTATAAAGGTGCAGGTTTGTGATGCTTCCGGGATGAGTAGATAACTTACCCGAGCTGTTTCCCTTCCCCCGGTTAGGGGCCGGAGTGCTGGGGCAGGAACTCGCAGATATCTTGTACCTCTTCATACACTCCAGCCCCACCTGGTCCTTACAGTGTTTATGACAGTTCACCCCGCAGTCTGAGAGAGAGATTACGACAGCCCCGTCAATTAAAACTGCATTCATAAAGCTGTGACACTGGACTTTCATTAACCCTAAATCATTATAAATAACACCAAATCTCTTATTTGGCCAAAATGGTCTCATCCATTTACCTGAAAGGGTGATATATTGGTGTTAAGGAAGGATATGCTGCATAATGCTCAATAAATAGTGGTCTGCGACAGCAGTGTAGTGTAATAGTCATTCAACTTCTCCTTTAAGTCAAAGGTTGAAGGTTCAAATCCCAAGTGGGCTACTGCTTTCGTACTGTTGGTCGAGGCACTGAACCTGAATCACATCAGTAAATATCCAGCTGTATTAATGTGTAGCATGTCAAAATGTCAGCTGTGGAAGTTGTTCATGATTAGAGCTGCTAAGCAAATCAAATGCATCGTGCATAATGTCTTAAGATGTGTTAAATGTGAAGTTACCGGAGAGTGTCTTACCTCTGCAGCGGTATCCCTGCTTTATGACTCCCAAAAACTGCAAGAGAGCAGACACAAAAGCAGAGGGATGAGTGGAGGAGAGAACAGTCAATCTCTCAGAATGAATGGGTCTGAGAGCGAACGCACGTGAGGCTACAGAGAAGCCAGGCAGATGTACTCACAAAACCACGGCAGGTGTCAGAGAAGGTGGGCTTCTTGTAGGTGGTCTCGTGGAAGTTGTGCAGGAAGTTGAAGCCCAACTTGGCGCAAACTGACATCCCGCGCATGAAGTAGGAGGTGATTTCATCCCGGCTGATCTGTCCTTCCCTGAGCGAGGGGTGGAGACAAGATGAGAGAGGCCTAAACAGCATTGAGATACTGCAGTACATGCAGTACATGCACATGCACAGGGGAGGGGACTTGAGGGCTTGAACACATGCCCTTTTTGCCTCCATGTCAAAAAGTGCCCTTTTTCACCAGGTAGAAAATGTAAGTATGTGCCCTCAGCCAGCCCCATGACAAAATTACATATATTTTGAAAAGTTTAAGGTGAACAATATTAATAAAATAAGCCCCATTGTTGTCGAATATTCGTCTTTCATGGTAAAATCCTGATGTGTCAATACATGCAGCAGCTGTCTCTGCGCGCACACACAGACAAACTCGCTCTCTCTCAGTCACACGCACACACCGCCTGATACCACTCTCTAACGGAACAACAAAGCCGGTCCACTACTCGCACACAGTCCCAGGGAGAGTGTCTATGGGGAGTCGCTACACACTGTTGATAATTAGCTTTTTCATTTGAGTCTGAAAAACATAATTAGATGTTTAATCACATGGCTAACAGGATATTATGCCGATTAACTGACAAACAAATAACCCTCTGGACGCATCTCTTATTTAAAGTTAATTTTTAAATGCTGATAAAAGTTGATTTTGATCAGTGCTTTTTTCCAGCTAAAAGTCTGTGCCTTCCTGCCCCTTAAAGCCAATACTGCTCGCTGTTGAACATTCGCACACAGGGGGGTGATTCTAAAATTATTGACAGTTTATATGTATTCTTTCTCCCTTTTTTCTATTTTTTTGTGTGATTACTATTATTTTTCATTGTTGTCACTAGTGTCACACTTCTGTCCTATGTATTGTCTTATTTGTCAAATTTCTTTTAAAAGGAGAGGTGTGATGTAAGTTGCCTAGGCATGATTAAACCGAATAACATATTAAAAAAAGGTTTATACATGTATTGATAGTTATAAAAATCAGAACCAAGAAAAGTTACAACGGTGGCAATGCTGATAAATATTCTTAAATGGCTGTCTTCAAAATGATTAAAATGTGAAAAAAGGCATAAAAAGAATAGTCGAAAGAGACCAAAGAGCGGATATCTGGTAATCTGGCCTGGTGTCTCTCCTGCTGGTGTCTCTCTTTGTTGCGCTCTGTTGCTTCTCTCTGTGTCCCCGCCATTGACGCCCTCACGTTTGAATAAAGCCACCTGTCTGTGTACGTCTAACGTGTCCTGTTGTCCTAGGTCACCTAGCCATGTTTGCCTGTGTGTCCGTCAGCTGTCTGACCTGTCACTGTCATGAGTGCAGAAGGAGAATGGAAAGCTGACGGCGATCTTCTCAAAGTCCTCCAGCGAGATGTAGCCGTCCAGGTTCACGTCATAGTTCTTCATTATGGACTGCAGGAGGCAACCACACAACAAGGCAGGCACATCAGGACCCCCGAACCCATGTAACTGCCCTTATGCAATAAAAATATATCCTCCATGTATTGAGATGTAATATATTGCTAGCTTTCTAATACATTCTAGTTTTTCATTATTTGTGTCAATTAAATACCGTTCTCACAATATTTTTAGTATGTACTTACATATAACAACGATGTAAAGAGATGACACAGGTACAGTATGAAATTAGAAGCATTGTTATATGTAATACATTATATTGTTATATGTATTGCAACATACACTTAATAATATAATTGCAATATATTGCACAATATACAGCTTTTCATATAATATAAAAAGTATTACCATATATTTTATATTACCATAATATATTTTGGAACAAAAATAACAATATATTGGCAGGTATTGCAAAATATATGTGGAGTACTTTTATATAGTCAAATATACTATTTCATACATTACAGTATATTTTTCAATATACATGTTCATCGCGTAAGGGTGAAATGGCTAATCTAAAAACAGTTAATTGGATGAGAAAGATAGCACACACATACACACACACACACACACGCACGCACGCACGCACGCCTGCGCATGCGCGAATAGCGCTCTGCACTCCAATAGCATTCCTCAGCACTCACGTCCACCATCTGTTTGACGTGTCTGGAGATGGTGTCAGGGTCCAGTCTGGGTGTGGCCTCTGACCCCCACTCCGCAACAACTGGAGGCTTGACCAGAGCAGCGGTCTGTGTGGAGGGAGAGAAATGACAAAAAATTGTGCAGATAATATTAACTGCAAAACGTGAAGACAGTGTCAGATTCAGATGAAGTATTCATTTTGGTACTGTGGGATGGTGGCTGTATATCTAAAGCTGATTTTTTTTTATGACTTGCGCCAACCTGTATCTTGGGGTTCTTGGGTTCCTTGGCATACGAGAGCTCGTATATCTCATCCTCTGTGTAGCACAGGTCCAGAGACAGCTGAGGGGTAGAGTAGGGTGGAACACAGGCAAAGGGTCATGCAAGGTCATGCAGTGATTTCTGCAAGCAGTATGTGTGGTCCCTGAAACTTGTGATGGGAGAATGAGGTTTCATGAGACCAAAAAAAGTGGCGAAGCTACCTTATGTTATCGGTGGCTCACTGACTTTAACCAATCTTTGTGTTTTGCTGCAAAGAGCAATATATTTTAATAGGTTAAAGCCCTTTTGTCTTGACTGACCAATCAGACCCCGAGGCCCTAAAAGGGTAAATTACCATGATATCAATCAATGAACAGACAAGGGGCCCGAGGTGGAGATGAACTGCAATTTTCACTCAGAGCTTCCCTTCAAAGATTGTGCAGCTGTACAGATGCCATTTTATTTATCTTAAATTTTTCCAGGAAAGTTCCATTGAGAGATGAAACCTCTTTTTTCAAAAAAAAGAGGGCAGCATCAAGTGATGGTCACTGCCTTCGAGGTCTGACGAGTCTAAGGCTGCAAAATTCATGGAATTTTCAAAACAGGAAACCTTTCATGGGAATTTATGGGAATTATATGGGAATTTACAACCATATGGCATGTACTGTTCCATATAAATGAAAAAGCTTTTCAAGCCTTATCAAATGATTATTTCTGCTTTATTAAACTTGCAAGTTGTAACATCCAATTAATGGCAATTGTTAGCTAGCATGCTAACCAGTCTTTGAACAATGCATAAATACATAAATTGCTTAAATGCAAAGTTTAGCTACAGTACATTAAGGAGAGTGAGCAGATTAAATTATCAACAATCTATTCTGTTAAATTTTGACAAAGTCATATTCACACACTTATACCATTAACTATTTGCCTAAATTATGATGACATGTGTCTGTTGAGCTGTGGTTAATCAGCCTGATTGTAGCAGGTAGGATTCTCTGACTAAATGTTTTCTGGATCGTCATGTGATGGAAGCCTGAGCTGTGCATGCACGACACTGCATCACCAATAGGGGGAGCAAATTGCTCATTCATTTAGGAGGACACCTTATTTCAGACACTCAGAACTTTGTAATTATAAAAACAAAACCATAATAAATAAGATATAGTAAATAAAAAATACTTTAAGACTCCAGCTCTAACCCTAACCCTAAGACTCTGTTAGTAATTTTAAGATCACCTGTAAAAAAAAAAATTCTATGTTTGACAAAATTCCCAAGCCAAAGTTCCCGTGGAAAATTACGCAGCGCTAAATATTGGCGCTGCACTTACGACTCCAGCGCCAATATCCCCCCACTCCCCTCCTCCATCTTCCCCAGCTGCCTCACCGTGAGAAGGTGCAGTAGGTCCTTATTAGCCTCGAAGGGGGGCGTGCTGCTGTGGATGGCCAGCAGGTCAGAGATGTTGCTGTACAGGTGCTGCAGCTTGCTCAGGTTAATCTTGTGGTCCTCCAGGTAGGCAGGTAGAGCCTCATTCAGGGAGATCAGGTCCTTCAGGTGCACACCCAGGATTGGCACCTTGAAGCCCACGCATTCACTGTAGGCCCGTCGGTAAGTGCCATAGTTACTGCTGGATGACAGCAGCTCAGTCATCTCACTCAGGGTCTGAGCACAGGTACGTGGGTGGAGGGTGGGTAAGGGGTAGAGAGAGAGAGATTGGTGGGGAGGATTAGCATTGTATTGGTAAGTTCAACTGTGACTTTAGTGGTAACTTTGTGTGGCACAGTGCACACAGTATCACACAGTACAAGATGCATTAAACAGAAGATGTGTTAAAACTCTTCCAAGGTTCGCAAGCGCTTTCTCCGCAGTGTTCAGATCTGTTTCTGTTCACTGTCTGTTCAGGGCCAATGCTTACTAATGGAAGTGGAAAGCCAACTTCAAAAAAGGTTAGAAAATTCTTTTCCAGCCCTGGAACAGGAACTTGAACAGCTTTGTTCAGCTACCACTCTTAAGACACACACTTTTAAGCCAAAACAGTTTGCTTTGACCATTCATCTAGTTTGAATGCTTCTCGTAGAGTGATATTTTACAGGTCTAGATTGTTGGACCAGCTGAGGTCTTTGAGGTCTGTTTCTGGGTCTGGAATGTTCTGCCCTAATAAAATTGGGCAAGACCCTTGCCCTGGTCCCTGGGAGCGTGTGATGCTGGGCTGGAGACGGACCTTGGTGACGTCTGGGGGCAGGAAGCTGGCTGTATCTTTGAGGCGGGAGATTGAGCTGTGGCAGAGGCCCCCGATCACAGCCATCAGAGTATTGAAGTTCTGCAGGGCTTGCAGCTTCTACCGAGGAAGGGAGGGAGGAAGAGAAAAAGGGAGATGAAGAAGGGAAGAGAGAAAGGGGTAAAGCTTCCAAGTTCTACACAGATTTAGCATCTGAGCAGTTGGAAGGTTAAAGGTGTGGTCATATTTCTGATATGGGGCTATGGAAACACTCTTATCCTGGTGCATTGCATTGCAAAGAGTGCAATGGGCCTGGGCCCTCTGCTATGCTGTGTGTGTGTGTGTGTGTGTGTGTGTTGTGTGTTTGTTTGTTTGTTGTGTGTGTTTACCTGTGCTACGTGGATGAACTTGGTGAAGACCTGTGCTCTCTGCTGAGCAGTGTGTCGGCTCAGGATCATCAGCTGGACCCACTGGGAGACCCCATTACACAGCATGACTGAGCGCTCTAGGGCCGGGTTGCCCCGCACCGCACCGCGCTCCACATAGCTCCGGTAGTCCAGGTACTAATCCACACAGAAACAAACAGACACAGAGACAGGCTCACATCCTGTTGGACCTTAAATGATGGCAATGCAGACATTAGGGTGGGAAGCAGCCCTGGGTCAAAGGTCAAATACATATTTGAAATACTTTAACTCTTTAGATGGTAAGAAAATGGGAAAACTCTACTGTCCATTTTCTGTGAATTTTCAATGATGACATGTTACTAATCAAAAACGAATTATATGAAAGAAGGATTTTGTGCTGAATCTTGGTGAAAATCAATGTTTCATTTAAAACAAAGTCAATAATCTGCAGGGATTTTACTGGTATCTAAAGCGTTAAACCATTTCAAATAAAGTATTTCACCCAGACCTGGTGAGGGCAGTTCCCTTTTGCTCACCGAAACATTGCAGAAAGTCTTGAACTCCAGGTAGCTGAGGTGTTCGGCCATCTCACCGGGCTCCATGTGGTCAAAGAGCAGCGACACCTTCCTCTTCTTCACAGAGGGAGAGGGGGCTTGGGACGGATTCACCTGGAGGTTACTGGGGTGAGGAGGAAGGGTTTATTGAAATTCGGAACCAAGAAGCACAGAGGTCCTTCAGCCACATTCAGGTGTAAGCCAGGTTTTTGACATGAGGAACTAAAGATTGTGTTCATGCTGAGGCCTGGTTGGCTTTCTTCAACTCTTTCAGTCAGTGGCTATCATACCCATTTCCCTCCCTCACTTCTCCACCCCTCCCCTCCCAATTCCCCTCCTGTCACTCACAGGTAGGAAGTGTCAACCAGCTGGCACTGAGTCTCCTCCCCCTCTGTCCTCATCAGTGCCCACAGGTCACCCATCACCTGCTCGAGCAGGGGGTCGTTCTCAAACATTCCCGAGAACTGGCTGATCCAATGCCTGCAGAGGAAAGAAAGAGAGAGGGGGGATGAGGGTAGGCAACAGGGATTGGGTCAATTATGTTTCAATTCAGTCATTCAGTTACGAAAACTCTATAGGACCCTTGTGAATACACCTGTAATGTAATGGTGTGGAAAGATGGACAGAGACTGAAACACTGACCTGATGAAGTGGCAGATCTGTGCCCGTTGCTGTCCACTCCTGTCTGCAGGGCAGTCTTTATAGGTGAGAGAGTCAAGGCCGAACTATGTCCATTCAGCAGGTTTTATTACATGCTCAACCAAACACAACCAAACCCACCAACCCAACTAAACCCACCAACCCAAACAAACCAATCAACCCAACAAAGCCCAACCAAATCCAACAACCCAACTGAACAAAACCCACAAACCAAACCCACTGACCCAACCCAACTGCAATAAAACCCACCAATCCAACCCAAACAAACTCACAAACTCACAAACCAATCCAACCAAACCCACCAGCCAATCCCAACCACAGCAAATAATCTAACCCAACCCAACTAAACCCACTACCAACTAACCAAACCCACTAACCCAACCAAATGTCACTTATCTTCAGGCATCTGGTAGGAGGAGGCTACAATGGTTTCTGGGAGAATTTGAGTCTGACAGACTCTATGAGGAGGATATAGAGAGAGTAGCTTCTGTGCGAAGGCATGCGAGGGCACCACCCAGCTGTGCATCATCAGAGTCATATGTACCAGCTGCGTGCCTCTGCTCAGCTTCCCCTCCGAGTCTGCAACACAACACGACACAGGGCGGATACGTTATAGAGTACAGATATCAACGCAACACAGGGCGGACATGATAAAGGGTACAGATAACAACTCAACACAGGGCGGACACATTATAGAGTACAGACAGCAACACAACACAGGGCGGGCACATTATAGAGTACAGACAGCAACACAACACAGGGTGGACATGATAAAGAGTACAGATAACAGTGCACCATTCACTGTACCACAACACAGGGTGGACACATTATAGAGTACAGACAACAACACAACACAGGGCGGACACATTATAGAGTACAGACAGCAACACAACACAGGGTGGACATGATAATGAGTACAGATAACAGTGCACCATTCACTGTACCACAACACAGGGCGGACACATTATAGAGTACAGACAGCAACACAACGCAGGGTGGACAAGTTATAGAGTACAGATAAAACAACACAGGGTGGATAGGTAGCGGTGCACAGTCAGAAAACAGTACCCTAATCCCTGCAATACCACAAGATGCGCTGCAGAGCAGGGGTTCCAAAATGGTGGGTTGGGACCCACTTGTGAGTCATGGGAGGGGCTATCTGTATGAAATTCACTTTCGCATTGGCATTTATACCAGTCAAATTAAACACTGCACCTGTTACATGCACCGAACTAGTTGCAATGTACATACAGTTGTTTTGTTTTGACATGTGTTAAAAAAAAGAAGTCAGGCTCTGTGAGCTGCCTATAGCGGTCGCGGTTCAAAACCCGACAGTGCCAGACTGGCCCTAGCCGGGAGCCCCAATTGGGGGTGGCATTTGGCTGTCCGCCCCAGAGGGAGGGGTGAGGGTGAGCCGGCACGAACTCGCCAAGAGGTGTCTCCACAAAGGGGGGCAAGTTCCTTCTCGGAGGAGGCGGATCATCGCCGGCCTCTGGGAATTAGCTTGGCCTGGAGGATGGGCGGCGAGTTTGTGGGGGAGGGCGATTGGAAATAAATACAGGGTATTTAATATAATATAATACAGTATAATAATATAATATATGCCATTTAGCAGACGCTTTTATCCAAAGCGACTTACAGTAGTGAATGCAAACATTTTTCAGTACATGTGGTCCCAGTGGGAATCGAACCCACAACCTAAGAGTTGCCAACGCCATGCTCTACCAACTGAGCCACACAGAACCACTAAATTGGGAGAAAAACAGGATAAAATCAGAAACAAAATGATTATTTAAGTCAGGCTCAAATGTGTCAGGCTACATTTCAATAAGGCCCCATTAAAGTTCACTCTCATTGAGTGGGTCATGGGCTCCACGAGTTTGGAAGTTTGGGAGCTACTCTTATAGGGGACTGGGGACACAGACAGAAAACAGCATGCTAATCCCTAACCAGTCAGGCCTGCATAGAACCAAACAAATTTGGTGCAAACAGGGCCTGGTGGAGCACCATATCAAATAGTAAGGCTTGTGGTCAGAATGTGAAATGTCATATTGCGGTACAGAACAACACAGTCCGACGCGGTCAACAACCGAGAACACGTCTTCAACTACTTCATCCCGGGGGCCAGATTGTTTTGACAAATAATGCATACAGGCCAAACATCTTCTCTGTACTATTTATAAAAACAATGTATGAGTAAAATATATTGTAGATCTATGTAAACAAAGTAGATGCTTTCTTAATAAGAGATAACTATAACGATATAACTATAAAGATATAAAGACTATAAAGATAAAATAATTCGAATTTTTCTGAATGGCAGTGTTTACACTACAAAAGTAACTATAAAATGTATACAGCAAATATTGATACAATCATTCCCAGAGCAATTTTTAGAACGTTTCTCAAATGATAAAACTATTTTAAAAGTTTGTGTACCCACATCCTTCATCTGTTGTCTCTCCTGTAGGCCATGTAGAGGAGTAGCGAGTACGTTAAAAAATTCTTTTTGTTTTTATCAGTGTGAGTGAGAACAGTTAATAATGCAGTTATGAACAAATATAATGTGAGTGTTTATTGTTGATTGACACAATAAACACTCACTGTGTACATTAATAATGACAACATTCTTGATGTAGATGCAAAACAAAGATTTATAGTTATTGTTATACTTATTATAGTTATCTTTCTGGTGGGAATGGCCCTTATAAGGTGACATGGGATCAGCACAGCACATCATGGCACAGCACACACACACATTCCCTCCGTCTCTCTCACACACAAACAAACACTCATTCTCTCTCACACACATGCAGACAGACAAACTTACGCACTTATTCTCTCTATGTCACACACACAAACACAAACACTTGTTCTCACACACACAAACGTTATTCTCTCTCTTTCTCACTCAGAAACACACACACAGACCCACTTATTTTCTCTCTCTCTCTCTCTCTTTCTCTCTCTCTCTCTCTCTCTCTCTCTCTCTCTCTCTCACACACACACACAAACACACACATTTGCCCTCTTACGCACATTTGTTCTCTCACACACAAACACACATCACACAGACACACATATTCACCCTCTCTCACACACACACTTGTTCTCTCACTCACACACACACACACACACACACACACAAGCACACATATTCACTCTCTCACATACACATTTGTTCTCACACACAAGCACACACCACACAGACACACACATTCGCCCTCTCTCACACACACACGCTCGTTCTCTCGTGCACTCACCGAAGCAGTACAGGCATCGCTGGATGAGGTCGTCCAGGCTGGCCGCGCGGGTCAGGCAGCTGGGCAGGGGGCTCAGCAGGGCCTTGCTGATCTCCTGGGGGCTGGGACAGGTCATCCGCCTCTGCACTGACCTCCGACACCGCACCCCACCTGGGCTGTCATGGCGGGACTTCCTGAGAGAGAGGCACGGAGCGGGATGAGCGCAGATAGACAACAAAAGGCAAACGTAGAAACGGCCTTTCCCCAAGTGCAACAACAACAATCACCGTTTGAGTCATCATGACTGTTTTTCAATCTTCCCTCTTGAAAATGATTCCTTTTATAAAAAAGGTTGACCTTGACCTTGAAGCATTGTTGCACAATAAAAGAAATTGAGTCATGGTGCGTTTGATGTCAGAGACGTTTTTGTACAGTCATTGTTTGTGGATTATTAATCCCTGCTCTACGGTCTAGGCATTATCAAATGTGTATGAATGTTGACAAACCAGTTAAAGGATTCAAAAGAGTTACAACACATCTTTAGAAGCCCAAAGCACTGTATGGGTATTACATATACAGGTAACTGCTAAAATAAAGGAAACACCAACATAAAGCGTCTTACAGTAAAAGGGTGTTGGGCTACCACGAGCTGGCAGAACAGCTTCAATGCGCCTTGGCATAGATTCGACAAGTGTCTGGAACGCTATTGGAGGGATTCAACATGATTCTTCCATGAGAAATTTCATAATTTGCTGTTTTGTTGATGGTTGTGCACAACTCTGTCTCAGGCGCCACTCCAGAATCTTCCATAAGTGTTCAATTGGGTTGAAATCTGTGATGACAATCCTGGGGAGTGTGTGAGTGAGTGTGTGTCAGCGTGTGTGCGTGTGTGTGTGCATGGGTAGCAATGACGTAGCGATGTCAGTAAAATGAAGGCTGAGCTAGAAACACAGATAACGTGCTTCTTGTGTTGCTGTTTCAGCAGATGTGAGAGATAGTGCTGCAGCATGAAAACCTGCCGCTTTATCAGAACTGAAGCCTCTGCTCATCCCTGCTGCACTTCAAGCCGAAACCTGTGCCTATGTGTGTTTACTCTTCAGCTCAAACTTCCTGTGTGTGTATGGGCAGGGTACAGGGCCAGGGACAGTGGCAAGGGAAAGAGGCAGGGGGTAGGCACAGGGGGCAGGGGCATGGGGTATGGGGCAGGGCAGTGGAGAAATCCTGTCAGTGTTTGCTCTGACTGTGGTATGACGCCACACTGTGGGCGAGGTTCAGAGAGGAACAGGAAGCTCACTGTGGTGTGGAGTTCTTAGAATGTCCAGAGCTACGTGCGCATTGACCAAGACTCTGCACCCTCACACCTCTCGCTTGCTCTTTCTCTTTTGCACTGTCTATCAGTTTCCACTTTCATAGTAATTTAGTGGCCTGGCAAAAACACACTTTTGTTGGCAAGTAATTTCTCTCTGACTCTCTTGCTTGCTCTCTCTCTCAGTTTTTTTTCTCTCACAAACACAAATGTTCATTTTCAGTTCTCCTCCCAGTTAAAGCTTAGTCCTCGGTTTCACATCCTGAAAGGTCTACCAGAGAGAGAGAGTACTCACAGACACACGCGCACGCACACACATACACACACACACACTCATGCATATAAAATGGCAGACTTGTAATGTACATGGACAGGGCACTCTCTAAGCTTTCTTCCTGTCTTCTCTGATTGGTGATGTAAGAGCATCTCTGGGCCCGAGGGCCCTTCCTTCCTCAGGCCCAACCCTCAGTAGCTGCAGTATTTACCCCAGGGTCAGGTACTTCTTATTCGGCTTTAGCACATTGAGGAGAGGAATTTCTGCTGGTGACAGCAAACACTGGAATACCTCAGTCCAATATGCAGGCTTACTCTTCCACACCACGCTACACAATGCCCACTGAGCCCTAAAAGCTGGGGCATACACAGCACCCACATACACGCACACACACCCACCCACTCTCACAATGACTTTGATTGTCACGGAGGGCTTTCTGGTTGGGGCAGACACAGTTTGTGGTCTTTGGGTTTCCATTTGGGACAATATTTTCTCTCACATTGGGATCTCTTGGATGCGAGGACCAGTATCGCTGACCATTAGTGAGTCTGAATACCACGCATTGTCCCTGAGATTTGGGACAACAGCGGCCAGCTCAAAGTGAATTTGAATTCAGTTCAATTTCAAATTGAATTTCAAAGTGAAATGTTGAAAATAAGTGTTGTCATGACACTTTGATCTGTTAATTTTGCTTTAAAAGTTAGGTAAGTCTGGGCCTTGAGGTTTTTATAGTAGAGTCTCAAAGCTATAGTGTCTTCAAAGCAGCTATTATGCAGTCACACCCTCAGCCTGATAAAAGCCAGTAGCGCTGCAGGTAATTTGCCCATTCAAACAGATATTGTGTTGTCCCTCGCTATATTGTTAGTATATGTTAACCTTCACTTTCATGGTTATAACCGATTGTTTGTGTACATGGAGACATTTCTCAAATTCTGCCATTTTTCTGGGAAGTGAAAGCAAGTGGTTCAAGCCGATTAAAGAGTTCCCCAACATGCCATTTACAAAACCTTGTTCATATGAAAGTTCTGCACTGTTTTTGAAGGTAACTGTTTGATTCCATTCTTACCTTCCCAATTGGGAATAAAAATTAATATAGTTATTGACCTCTTTGTATTTAACCCATGTTAAATTGGTGGTACCCACAATATAACTTGATGGGACATATACGTAAGTGTTTTTTAATCTTTTTTTCAAAAATGTGTTTTTCTGATTTTCTCCTGTTTTTCTCCCAATTTGGTAGCCAATTACTCCTGCTATTCTTAGGTCAATCCCCTCCCTCGTAGTTTACTGCCATAGCCCTGTGACCAGCAGTGACAAAGGCGAAGCATCGTCTCCTCCGAGACGGCACTCGTCATGCTGTCGACTGTAACTCCGGCACCCCAGAACCACTCCTGTGCGCAGCGAACAGTGTTGGTTTCGCTCCTCCCTCCCTGGGTGGCACTCCTCCCTCCACAATGGGTGGCAAACCCTGGTTTCCATGGCCAGTTTGAAACCACTAGACCACGCGGGAGGCATACGTAAGTGTTTTATATTGAACACAATTCTTGATTTTAGTACTATAGTATGGGCACAATATTGTGCTATGAATGAAGGTCAAACTCTGGAGTGTCAATATAAACTTACATCTTTTGAATAATGTAACACTCCAGGTGTTCTTGAGTTTTAATAAATAATGCTTTGAACAACCCATCGTGTAAATGTAATGCTATTACAGTGTTATTTCAAAAGTATAACAAAATAGTCCCGGTTTGTTTATTGGTGGTGTAGTGTTATTTGTCTTATTGATATTGATAGAGTTGTCTGTCTTGCAATGTTGTAGATATTGTATTGTTGTTTGTATCTGTGATAATATTGTTAAAACCAAAGAAAAAGGAAAAAAAAGTATAACAAAATAGATAACTTTTAGTATTAAATATACAGGGGTTAGACAAAATAATTGAAACACCTAATACGGTGATAGGCCACCCTTTACCTTCTTGGAATCATTCTTGGAATGCTTTTATGCAAGTTTTTAACTGTTTCTAGTGTGATCATTATTCAAGAAGGAAATCCTCCAGTTCTTTGAGAAATGATGGCAGTGGTAATTTACTCTGCACTCTGAACTTCCCATAAAGGTTCAATAATGTTTAGATCTGGTGATTGGGGAGGCTATGGAAAGTGTTTGACTTCATCCGGGTGTTCATGACACCACTCTTGAATCTGCTTAGTGTGTATGGGGGGATATGGGAACATCTTGAGGAAACAATGTTTGCACCACAGGGTACACGCGGTCACCTAAAAAGGCTTTGTATTCCTTGGACGTAATTCTAACATGCAGAGTAATAATCGGACCAATGACTCCCATGAGATGGCTGCCAATACCATAACAGATCCACTACCATGTTTAACCTTGAGAACTGGCAATGTGGGTTGAAGGCCTCCTTTGGCTTTCTCCAAACATAAGCCTCTCCAAATGTAAGAAAAATAATAAAAGGTGACTCCTCAGACCACATTACTTTTTTTCACTGCTCAGAAGTCCAGGTGTATGCGTTGTAATGTATTGGCCTCAGTTGTAAGTGGTTTCCAAATGGCAGCCCTACCATAAATATTAGCTTTGTGAAGCTCACAACATAGTTTTTGTTGAGACTCGATCACAGAGGTGTAGATTCAGTTTTGTGGTAATTCTGAGGCCATTGTTTTGTGATTTTCAGCAACTATCCTATTAAGTGTCTATCTATCCCTGTTGGTGAGCTTCAACTTGCAATCACTGTTCCTCTTTCTTAATGCAATTTTTCCATGTTTAGCTTATGCCGTCATAATTTTCGACACTGTTCCCCTTGACACATTAAATAATTGTACCATTTCTGTGACCTGCAATTCGGGCACTAACTATTTGATCTCTTTCAAAATCTGTTAGATCTCTTTAGATGTTGCTTTAGAAGCTCACATATTAACAATGTTGATTTTAAAACGTCTTTTATAGCAAAAATATATTGGTAATTAGTATCAACATTAATATGAAACACATGTGTAGACTCATTTTTAATTGTGACTGAGTCCTTTTTTATTTGGTGTTTCCACTAATTTGTCTCCCCCCTGTAACTATCAGAGCTGATATGACACTGGCATTGTTGCTGTGAAGACTAGTATATCTAGAGGAATAAGGTATTTTGGATGCAATGTGGGACAGGGGAATATGCTGTTTGATAATTGCATTTTAAAAATCATCTCCTTAGACAATACCTTGCCGAGGATAAGACCCCCTTCCTCAGATGTGCTCAGAGGTGCAGCAAATGGGCCACAACCACTTTTGGGGATGTTACCATGTGACCATAGAGGGGTCAAAAGGCCACCACCTTGTGTTTGCTGCTTCTCTTACACCTCTTTGATAACCCTTTCCTGTGTCCTGCCAAATTAAGCCCTGCCCCCCCCCTCCAGTCCTGCCTCTTCTCTCCCCCAGTTGGATGACTGCCAGTTAATTTGCATAAGGAAGCTGCTTGTTCTTTCAGTGCCCTGAATGCAGAGGCAGAGGCAGCTAAGGTCAGAACTGGTAGTGAGGGATGTCCTACAAAAAAAAGATAAAACTTAATAACCCACACAAGGTTTAGTTTTGAAGTTTCTGTGTGTCATTAGATAAATGATTCCTGCGAAGAGTGTGGCTCATTGCATTTTCATTTCTGTAACATATCCTGCAGTAACAGACTGAGAACAGTGTAAAGAGGATTCTGTGATGTCATTTCCTTTTAAAAAAGTCAGTTATTGGGTTTTCCCTAAAAACCACTTGTGAGTTACAGTTGGATGTGCCTTGGATAAGCAGTTCCCTGGAATACCCAGCACAGAATGGAAGAGTGGAATGAGTACAGCTTCTATAGACTCACCATATACTAAGCTCCTGCATTCCTTCCACCCTCTCTGCTTCTTAACTACAGGAGTGTCCAGTGTGCTATAGTACAGTACCTAAATGTCCATTGCCACAGTCTTGTACTCACAGCTATCAATTCATTCTCAGAAGATTCAACGCATTGGATTGTTTTGCCTTCAATAGTAGGGGAGGCAGAACTTGCAATGTTAAAAATAAGGAGCTGAGTATCTGGTGGGTCTATACAATCTGTGGGATGAGCAGCAGTGCTGTAGTGAATGCCAGCCCGGCTATGGATGGGCCGACTCCCAATGCAAATCCCTGCACAATCGCTTCCCTGTCAGCAGATGTGATGTGCACCCTGCTGTTCACAGGGTGCAACTGCCTAACACGCATCATGAGTGGGGCACAATAATACACACAAACACAAATACACACACCCCCGACTTGGGCGCACGCAATTGGCTTGTCTGGGATCCTCGGAGGCGCTGAACTAAGGATGCGTGCCCACTGAGGAACACATTTTCATCGACGGCAAACCTGTTTGCAGTTGAATTCCATTCGTGGATCGCCTTCTGCAGCCTGGCCCGTGTGTATTTAGGCACTTGTGTGTGGGGAATTTTGTACAGCTTTCAGCTGTAGATTGGTATGTTCCTTCATAAATTATCATGTGTGCAGGCAGGACAGGCATCCAGTATCAACTGCCAGAGCCAGGTGCTAAATGCCGGCTGACCTACTCCAGCAAAACACTGTGTCCTACTCTACAGCAGTCCTAAACACTGTCCCACATCAGCAACTGAACTCCATATGTGCTCTAAGTTATTATCGTGAATAATAATCATCATCATCATGCTTTTCATATACCCAAAGTTCACTGATCTCTTGCACTGCATCCTTGTTTATTTGCTTAGAGCTTATCCACAGCCAATTTCTAAAGTTGCACATATTATCCAATAAAGCAGGATATTTATTGAAGCAATGTAGGTTAGGTGCCTTGCTGAGGGCTACATGGTACCTGGGATTTCAACTTGCAACCCTCTAGTTCTGGAACCACCATGCCAGACTTCTGCCTGGCACCCAGATAACACTGTACTCAGTACTCATTGGTCAAACTAATGAGGTACTGCTGTCCAGTAATATGCAGGTAACTGCCAAAATAAAGGAAACACTTTATGAAGGGTTCTGATGGCTCTGTTATGGTGTAGGGTGCATTTTTCCTAATTGTTTAGGTCCACTTAGAGGGTAAGATAAATGGCAATAAATACAAAGCGATAAATACAGAGTGATCACCTTCATCCTATGGTGAAGCATTTCTATCCTGATGGGAGTGCTCTCTTCCACGATGTCAAGGCCCCCATCCACGAGGGGCATAAAAACAATGCAAACCATATGCCATGGCTGTCTGAGTCACCAGATCTCAACCTAATTGAACACTTTTGGGAGATTCTGGAGTATTCCAGACACTTGTAGAATCTTTGCTAAGGTGCATTTGAGCTGTTCTGGTGGCTTGTGGCGGCCCAACACCCTATTAAAGCATCTTTTGCTGATGTTTCCTTTATTTTTCCAGTTACCTGTAGCTCATTCTGTACTAGGTCTGCCAGGACAGGGGAACACTGTAAGTAATAATGGTCATAACTGCTGGGATGGTGCTGTACCGTTTCTAATCTGAGATAGCTTGGGGAGCTACAACCCCTCCCCCCACCACCTTTACCCTCTCTGCCTCCCTGCCGCCCCCACCTCAATACTTGCTCTTTTCATTCAGAAAACAACTTCTCCTTCTTTTGCATTGGAAATCCCCCGCTTCTCACCTCCCCTCCCCTTCCTCGCAACAAAACTCCTTCTTTCACGCAACATTTCTGGCTAAAGATGGTCCATTCCTCTCTCCCCCCTCTCTTTCTGTCTCTCTCTCTCTCCTTCACTCTCTCTCTCTCCCTCTTTCTCTCACACACTGAGACAGAGGGCATGCAAATTTCTTCCTTTCTCTTGTTAATTGATTAATTGATGCCAAATCGTTTGAAGGCCTTGTGTGTGAACGGCTCACTCTCTCTCTCTCTTTCTCTCATAGGAAGTCAAAGGCTTATACACACTCTCTGTCACACATACACACCATGTTCTAAAGTCTGCAATAACCTGTGGCCTTGTCCTCCATGTAGAATTCTGCACACTATTCGCTGTGATAATCCAGAAACCCCTGTTTTCCAAAGGATCCTCCTGCTGAAACTAGCTTGGCCTCCATAGTCATCAGATTACACTTTAAACTCATACCCTTATGTGATCTTACATTTACATTTTACATTTTAGGCATTTAGCAGACGCTCTTATCCAGAGCGACTTACACAGTTGACATTTCTTACATACAGTCTATTTATACAGCTGGATATATTTACTGAAGCAATTCAGGTTAAGTACCTTGCTTAAGGGTAAAACGGCAGTGCCCCCACCTGGGAATCGAACCGGCAACGTCTGAGTTACAAGCCCAGTTCTCTAACCATTACACTACACAACCCGGCAGTGTAGACACATAGTGCCAGTTAACACTAACTTAATGGCAATATTTATTTAGATATTTAAAAATTTGTCAAAAAGTTTACTTGGGTCCTAAATTAATATAAAGTTATTGAAAATGATGACATCAGCAGATTTTGCAGTAGGGAATTTCCCTATTAGTCATTAAATATTCAGGAAAATCATTCAACTGAATATTAATAATTTTACTAATCATTTATTTATCATTTACTCCTTATGTCTGGATTAAGGATGGATTAAAACCACTATTTAAATACAATATGTTGAAATCAAATATATGTCTTTAAGAAAACATACATTACCAATAACATATAATTATGATTGAATATGATTTAATATTAGCTTGATTATGCATACATATTTTAAAATGTACTCCATACTGTGCTTAACACAATATATGCTGTATATATTATGTCATGTATTTTGCAATACATTCACAAAGAACATTTTATCCAGGATAGAATTAAAAGTGTAAAAAAATCCAACTCTGCAGGTCTATATGGACAGATATTATTGTAATCACAATTAATACCCATTGCCCACAGATGTAACAATAGATGTTTTAATTTGGACTAAAATATGTAGGGCATGTGTGTTTGGACACCCTGCACCCCTTGTTCTGTCTTTTTCACTCACTCACACACTCTCACCTCTCACAAGACCTACAGTATACCCATAAATCTGAACTATTTAGTTCCGGTTTGGCACCAATATGTGGATACATCACAACATGCCATAACCCTATTTTAATAAACATGTCTGTAGCCCAGACACTCAGGTTACAGCTCTAGTGTATAGGCTTTAATGCCATAGGTTCAGATCCTCGTGGGATTCAAATCAAACATACAAATTGTTGTATGCTTGGCCAAAGTGATGACTCTTAACTCCAGTAACAAGCCAGCTGTACATATAGATTACAGAATATACAAAGCTGCTACCCTGGATCCGGGCATCTCAAAAACAAATATTTAATAGATACATAACATGAATTAAACTGTTTGAACCATGTAGGTGTGTCAACAGCTATTTCAATGAACTGATGTAGATGTCAGCTTATTCAAGTCAACGCGTGTGGCCATTAGGATAGGTTCTTTTTTTAACCAAAGATAGACTAAAAGCAAACAGTAGCTACATTTGGATGACCTCTTCACACTAGTTCCAGTCTGATTATACATTGAAAGCTGAAACAAGTGCAGTCCATTGATTAGCTGCTTCTGCATGCAGCCTAGGCTAGCCATATTGCAAAGCCCAATGAATTCACAGCATACAAGCATCAGATCCAAGTGACCAAATTAAGTATGAGAGTATGCACCCTTGTTATATCCACTGACCTACAAACAGTTTTGGGTGAAATAAGTCGTGCTCACACATCGCACTAACAGATCAGCAGCACAGAAAATCCAACTACTCGTCAGAGTG
This sequence comes from Aldrovandia affinis, assembly GCA_029706075.1. Lineage (NCBI taxonomy): Eukaryota > Metazoa > Chordata > Actinopteri > Notacanthiformes > Halosauridae > Aldrovandia > Aldrovandia affinis. The sequence goes on from JAINUG010000065.1 coordinate 783,845, forward strand.
ACTTGAGACTGCATGTCAGCATTTACACTGACAATAAATGACAGATTAATTAACACAGACTGAGAGAGAGGCAATTTTTGCTTCCGTATATATATTCAGTTCAGTCCTCTTTACAACGGAAAGCAAAACAAAAAAGTACCCTTAACTTTGCATGAAACTTGTCACTAACCACAAGCTTGAACAGATAACCACAGGGACAGAGAACAAAGCTGAACTGCACGCACACCCAGCAAACACATACATACATACGCACACACACACACACACAGTTATATACAATACCCACTAAAAGCACACACACACAAACACACACACACATTTTACAAGTACCACAATGACAGGGCTAAAACAGGGCACAGACTTCATAGATGCACTGTGACACACACACACACACACACACACACACACACACCGTGGTACCTCTTAGTCTCTTTTCGATTCATTGTGAGACTCCACTCCTCAGTTCGCCGCCTCCTCTCCTCTTGCGCAGGCATCAGTCAGTGCTCCAGCACCTCAGCGCTCCATAGCTGACCCTGTGTCTCCCCTTGCGCTCTCTCGCTCTGCCTCTCGGGGGAGCTGAGACCTGGACTCTGACGTTCAGGGCTGCTGGAATGCCCCGTCAGACGAGAGCTGAGCAGGAGAGACACTGCTGCTGTTGACACTTGAGGAACTGAATGTCTGACTGACTCCGCTGCCTGTCAGTGTTTCTCAACTCCCCCAAAACAGTGAATGATTAAAGTAGTAGTTAATCCAATGTACAACTAAGAACAATCCCACGAGGAAAAAAACCCAAGAAGAAATATTAACAAATGACAGGAAACAAAGAAAAAACACTAAAAACAAACAAGCGAAAAATACAAGCAACTAGTCATTCGACCCCAACCAACACACCTCTTACATAGAGGAACTGGCTCGGAGAGATAGGGGAACTGTTATTAGAGCAAGTGAGAGAGAGAGAGAGGGGGTGAGAGGGACACAAAAAGGGGGGGGAGGGAGGGAGAGACAGAGAGAAAAAAGAAGCAGTAAGAATCTCTCAAGATGAGAGAGGAACTGACATGCACATGTGGAAAATGGTTGTAAACAAGCACACATGGCTTTTAATATTTTTTGATTAAGCTATCCTTACATTTTGCGCAGGTTTTACATACGTTAATGTTTCGTTTTTTTTCTCATAGGTCTGATGTTGTCTTTTCTTTCATCTGACTACATTGCTGAGACCATATGAATAAAAAGACGAATAAATCATGATAATGGACAGGTTGTAATCAACCATCTTCACCTGTAAGCTGTTTTTGAAGAAGACAGATGTCACCTACAAATCGTTTGTGCACCTCGCAGTACATGATGACCTGCCACCTACACAGGGCTTCAAACTCTGCTGGCATACAAGGAAAGGAAGGGGGGGGGAGGTAGGAATAATTAGGGTGACAGGGAATCATTCGGCTCTGTGTTACACATAGCAACTAGTAGTTAATTAATTATTAATATCATTATTACTTGAATAATACTATTATATTATAGCTGTATTAATGTATTGCCAAAACAACTATTTTCTGCTAACTGCTTGGGCAACTCAACACTTTCATGACATGCCAATGAAGTGCTTTGAAACTGAAACTGAAGGAGAGGGGGAGAGAGAAAGAGAGGGATTTAAAATTGAGGAGAAAAATGATATAATGTGTAATTAGTGGGTTAGTATGTCTGAACAGTGAGCCTGGATTAACATTGGGGATTCAATGCCTTATTCAAATCACAGTACAATTGAAGAGTGAGAAAGAGGGGGAGAGCAGAGTGAAGAGTGTGAGAAAGAAGGGGAGAGCAGGTTGCTTTTATTGGTTACGTCAGAGGACTTTCGGGAACATAGTTTTCGAAAGACAGCCTTGTGTAAGAGCCCGTTTTGCCTCGTCTGCCCAGCTCACGCATCTCTCTCTGCATCTCTTTCAGCCGGTCTTCCCTAATTCCCTCTCTCCCCTGTTCTGTCTCTTCTTCTACAGCTTTGTCTCTATGCCTGCACAGTGAGGCACTGTCTTTGGGGTTCAATCCCAGAACATGCAGCTGGACACCAAGCCTCAAAGACATCCTTGTTAAACAGATATGGATGGGAGAGGGAGCAAATGGGAGAGACCGAGAGGGTGTGCTCCCTGTGTGGGGGCGAAAGTGATAATTTGAACATGTTTGTGTATGTGCAGGGTGTCACGAAGGCCCATCAAACGCTGTAAGGTGTGCTGTGTTTCTGTCTTTCGGTATAAGTGTGTGAGTCTACGGCACTGCAGTAGTTTCAGACCGTTGGCAAAATGTAACTGAACTGGTATTCATTATTGTCAGTTGGTGAAATACAATTTGAGAGAATATTGACTCATAGAATTAGTTCTAACTGTAATTAGTTCTCACACTATTAGCTGTTGAAACCTGTAGCCTACAATTAATGAAATAGAATAGCAATGTAAATAATGGGTAAACAGTCTAACCTAAAGAAAATAAAACATAATATTATTTAAATGCCTCCATTTAACAAATTTTCTTATTCTTAATTCGGACAGCTGGAAATAACCGGAAGTAGGAACTCGGATATCGGAACAGGAGACGTCATGCAGTCCAGGGGAAAGCCAGGTGTGAGGAAGGCGTGGGTGGTCGACGAAGGCTCTCATAAAATGCAAAGAAAAACTTCAAGATCTTATTGTAAATATGTATTAATGTCGACATATGTTTCTGATTCGTTTTTATTTTGATAAATAATAAGCCATAGTCAAGTAACGAGCAAGCTGGTTACTTGACGTAACGCCACCCAAGCCCTGACTATATAAGTATATAGCCAGCTTTTCATTGAACGGCCTGCGACTATTTTTTATGCATGTGTTTATGTCAACGTATTTGCGTGTATTTCCTTCGCCACCTATATCCCAACTTTTTTTTCTGACAACAAGAAAACTGATACTTGTGCAAATGCCTAGTTCACCGGAAGATCGTTTGCGCGTGGCTGCTGTAATAAGTGCTTTGAAAGCTGCAGGTGTCCGCGTGAAAAACTGGAAAAACTTTTTAAATGGAGAAACCACCAATGGGGACACGTATGACCAGGTATGACTACCTTTTGTACTGTTTAATAGGTCAAGTTTGTGTATGTGAGCTCCTGTCAGTAGCCATTTAAGCTATAGCACTACATAACAACCTCAGTGTTGCCTCAACCTCAGTCACTGCTTTAAATATTTAAAATATAACTATTATTGTGTCCCATAATTGTTGAATATGTCCACTAACTATATATCTAGCTATACAAATCACAATGAACACTGACCTCGAGTGACTATTGCTAATGATGGATACATTCTATGACCCCCACACACACAAATTGATCGTATTCCAAAAGCATGCTACAAAAAATAAAAATTGACAGATTTTCCAAACAAAAAACTGCCCGTGTCCAATTTGTGAAGACTGCTTGCAATGTAACGTCTTAAACGTAACCTACATGTTATACGGTAGTTAAAATGATTTTCTCTTGTTAGCTACCTATCCCATTTAACCGATTGGTAAAGCAGTATTTAAGACGGTGTTTCAATAAAAACGAGGGCGTGGACGTAGGCACTTTGAGGAGCCATTGACAGCTACAAACAGACATGCGTGTGTTTTTCCATGCTAGGCCTCAACTGTGATGTCTTACCATTCTTAGATGTACACACAGTATTTGTATTCATTATTGTGAATTACATCTCTTCGGCTGACAGGAGAGGCGGTGTAGATTCTTTGCCTTTGGTCGAGACCTATCCTTGCTGCCACAGAGCCATTTACCAGAGATGGGTGGCACAGTCCCACGGTATGTGATCCCCAACTTTCCTTTTGTGAAATACTATGTGGTCAGTGTAGTTTTGTATAGTCAGAAATGCTGCTAGTTATTATGTAGACTGTTTACTATATCTCTGCCATCTAATTTTGTTTTTCACCTAGCTAGCATCCCTCCCCCACTTAGCCAGTTATATACTGGCTATCTGTAATTGTCAAGACTTTTTGGGAAGTGAGGATAATAAAATATTATTCTGAATGCATGTTCATCATGTTTTGTCAGTTATATTACATTAAATACATTTGTTTAAAAAAGAAAATCAAAATCAGTTTTTTGCATGGAAATCATGATTTGTTTTCTTTACAAGTTTTAAGAGGAGGCATAGGTCTGGTCATGGTTTTGAATCATAACAATGGTTGAAAATCGCTTCACCTGTGCATTTGGACTGAGCAGTGTTGTATGATCTGTGAATTTTGTACACAATATTCTGAACAATAGGTTGCATTCAGGGTGCTTATTGAACAGCTCATCTGTGAGAATTGTCTTTCAGCTTCCTGGTGGATGCCTGTGAGTTCCTGTCTCAGCATCTGCACACAGAGGGGCTCTTCAGGAAGACGGGCTCCCTGAGTCGAATCCGTGCTCTCAGGGTAAAGGCACTGAGGAAATGGGCCTGGGATTATATGGGAATTGGAGGCTGAAGAGATTGAGCAGAAAGGCCAGGCATTGAAATGTATACACTACCGGTCAAAAGTTTTAGAACACCCCCATTTTCCTGTTTTTTACTGAAATTTAAGCAGTTCAAGTCCAGTGACTAAACTGAAATGGTAAAAAGGTAAGCGGTAAACTGCCAGAGGTTTAAAAATTAAAAAAAAGTTTAGGTTAGTTTCCTACACCATCAAAATGCAAAGTGGTGGAAACTGACAGGAAGAGGTCTGGCAGACCCAAAGCCACAGCAAAATCAGAAGACAAGTTTCTGAGAGTCAACAGCTTGCGTGATAGGTGGCTCACAGGACAACAGCTTAACACTGGTCGAAGTAAAGAAGCCTTGGTTTCAACTCTGAAGAGAAGACTTCGAGCTGCAGGTTTGACAGGTCGAGTGGCAGTAAGAAAGCCATTGCTAAGTTGGCAGAATAAGAAAAAGAAGCTTGCCTAGGCCACGAAGCACCGCCAGTGGACTACTGAAGACTGGAAGAAGGTCTTATGGACCGATGAATCAAAATTTGAAATCTTCGGTTCATCACGCAGGGTTTTTGTACTCTGTTGAGTGGGCGAAAGGATGGTTCCTCAGTGTGTGACACCAACTTTCAAACATGGATGAGGAAGCGTGATGGTCTGGGGCTCTTTTTCTGGATCCAGAGTCGGCGACTTGCACAGAGTGACTGTTAACCCACATTAACCCATTACTTGTTCCCTGAAAAGGGACTCTTTTTTTTTTTTTTTTTTATAACTCTGAAATTTACATTATTTTTCAGTTTTTGGTAACCTAAACTTTTTTAGTTTAAAAAAAAAAAAAATATATATATGTATATATTTTTTACCTCTGACAGTTTACCCTTTGCTCCATTTCAGGTTATTCATTGGACTTGAACTGCTTAATTTTCTGTAAAAACTGGAAAATGGGGGTGTTCTAAAACTTTTGACCGATAGTGTGTATATATATACAGTATATATATATATATATTTATATATTTCGCTGGTTATGTTATGTGCCACAGGTTTTTCCTCAATCAGGTGTAGAAGACTAAGCGTTTCTCTTGTTTATTTAACTGCATTAAACCAAAAAGCTTGCAAAATGAATTTCCTTAAGTGGAGTGGCGCCCTCACTGCCAACACACGTCAATCGTACCGCCACACTAGTCAGGCTCATGGCCTCACGGTACTATGAGTCTGACCTGGTGGACACTAATGTGAGGTAGATCCACCCAAATTCCTGTGATGACCATAATAAACCAATGGTCTGTTACTTCTCCTGACAAAACATGTATTCATAATCCAATTGGATGCCCAAATTCAAGCCAACTCAACCATTCCCCTATACGATAAGATAACACTGGCTAAAATGCGATAGAACCAATCAGATTGCAGGACACTAATCTCACAAACTGTAACTTTCCTTCCAAGGGTTCTCTGTAATTTCCCACTCAAGCCACCTGACTAGCTGCTTACCCCATCCCGATCAGGTCCCGATCTGCGTGCTGATAGGCATGTTGGTGAACTCTGTGCTCAAGTGTGAAAGCGCTTGGCTGTCCACCTCAGTGTTTGCGTGAGCATGTGTGTGTGTCATTCTATTCTTGTTTGCCTGTGCGTATGTCCGTTTGCCTGCCCTCTCTACCCCTCTGTGTTACTGTATCTGTCTGATGGAGCAACATCGTTCTCTGTCCATTTTGCAAGACAGGAAGAGCTGACTTCTAGGGCACGTGGATATGTGCAAAGTCAGGAGATGAGAAAGAATGAAACTAACTCCTCCCTCTTGCTAACACGGTCTCTCTTTTTCCCCGCACTGTAAAGTGTGCTGACAGATCAAAGACGTTCATCATTGCAATGAAATATGATTTATTGCGTGACTAAACAAAGGAGAATCTTTACCCAAAGCAAAATGTGAACACTTGTTTCGGGTTGTTTAGTAAGACTGCTTTGCATGGCGCTTTGACACATACCCATAGTGATTGAACATGCCTCTGTCTGCTCTCAGTGAAACTTCCAAACTGGATGCATTTTATCTCTGGACTCTCCCAAGGAGGAGCTTTTGCAAATTAATTCTGGCAAGAGCATACTCTGTGCAAGAAGTAGTGCACACTCCTTAAAGTAGAAGGTAGTGTTACATTTGCAGACATCAAAAAACATCAAAGGTGATGTAGCTGCTTGACCCCAATACCTCTGTATTTCCCCACTGCAGGTAACTGTTCTGATTCCAGAAGCCTGTGAAGTTTGTTGTAGGTGGCGATAGAATGGGTGAATCGCAAAAAAAAGATTCACCATATACGATGGTACATTGTGGGGTTTTTTGGCAGCCATGTTTTTTTTCAGCAGAATAATCAAACTGCCTTCAGTGAGGTGATGGCTTCGCTCAGGAAGCAAAGTTATACCACGGAGGAATCGACATCATTCTGAGTGGAAACATTTCATATTGTGAACTTCAGTTCACAGTTCAGTTTGGGAATGAAATTGTGTATCTTGGGCAGTGAGCATTTGACCAATATGCAACCGCTTACATTTCTCACACCTCATTTTGCCCTTAAGCGATGCTTCAGATGGAGGCTAAAATCTAATGTGAAATGGAAAGGCGAAAGGGCTCTTACACGGTCTCACAGTGTGCGTGTCTGTGTGATTGAGTGTATGTTAGTGTGTACATTTGAGTGTATTTGCATATGAGAGCATGTGTGCATGTGAGTGTGCGTGGGTGCATTAGTGAGTGTGTATGAGTATGTGTGTATGTGCGTGAATATGCTTATATGCTTGACAGCCTCTCGATTCAATTCAACTTAAATGCTTTATTGGCCTGACATTTTAAAAATCCACATTACCAAAGTGTATTTTTTATTACAGTTAGCAATGATAACAAGTAGTGAAACATATCGACAAAACAACAGTAACACCATTAATAATGATCAAATAATAATAGTTATTAATTGAAAAGAAATGATTGAAATGTCTCTCGCTCAGGCAGGGCTGGAGCAGGGGGAGCCGGTCTTCTCCCCCCCACTGTCCTGCTCCCTGCAGCCCTGCGACATGGCCTCCCTGCTCAAGCAGTTCCTGCGCGAGCTCCCGTCCCCTCTCATCCCGCCCGAGCTGCAGGGGACGTTGTGCCGCGCCCAGGGGCTGGGGCCCGGAGGGGGACGGGAGGGGGGGCGAGACGGGGCCACTCTGCTGGTGACGGCGCTGTTCCCCCCGTCCCACGCCCGCACCCTCCGCTACCTCTGCACCTTCCTCAGGAGCGCCGCCCAGAGGTGAGTGCGGAGAATCGCATGCCATCTCACGCTATCACTCTTTCTGTCCATCTCCCTGTTTTTTTAGAAAAGAGAAAGCACGATTGTGGACATTTATGTCTCTTCTTGTTGATCCGTGTGATAAAAGGGAGCTTAGGGGAGCATATCTATCTCTCGTGTTTCTCTTGCAAATTTTAAAACGTATTTCCGTGGCTTTTTGGACAGCTGTAAAACATAACCATTCGATTCTGTAAGATAATTGATCACTTACGCTGGCTACGGAAATCTCTCAGGATCCTAATGACTGGCGTGTCTCTGTTCCTTAATAGTTCACAAGTTATATTCCGCCGTCTCAAGGAATTGTGACGGATCGTGAGAAATCTAAAGAATCTAGAGAACTCTTCAAGCCCATTGATTGGTGGATCTTGCAGCTCGCCCACGCGATCCACTGAAGTGGTTCTCTTAACGCGGTGAGGTGGACAGCACCGCTCTTCCACCCTCTCGTCCCGGCTCCGCAGGTGCAGCGAGAACCGTATGGAGGTGGGCAGCCTGGCCCTGGTGATCGCCCCCAACCTGCTGCACGTCCCAGCCTGCAAGCTGAGCACGGGGACCGAGAGGCTGCTGGACCGGCAGGCCACCGTCGTCACGGCTCTCATTACCCACGCTGACCGCATTGGTGAGGACGGAGCTCACACGACACCTGCACATAGACACGTAACACACCCTGCCCATTTAAAGTCTTTAGCAGACGCTTTTATCCAAAGCGCTCAAAATGTCATTTTCAGTATATGTTACCCCAGTGGGGATTGAACCCATAAAAACACTGTTCAATCACAGAGAACCATTTTATTTAAACCTATTTAAACTTATTTAAGTGTGGGGGAATGTCACCTTTGCCTGCCTGAAAAAAACCATATTAAATTTTTATCCTGAAAAAGTAACTAGAATAACTTGGATTGATAAGTCTACACCCTGCTTATCATACCAATTGTAAACTAGCTCAGAGGTAACCAATCACCTTCCAGATCACACACCAAGGTAGTTGGCCTCCACCTGTGTTGAATTGTAGTGATTCTGATTACTTCAGAATAAAATCGGCTGTTCCTAGAAGATTCCACTGTTGGGTAGTGCATTTCAGAGTAAAGAGTCCACCATGAGCAACAAGGAGCTTTCAGCTTTTTGAAAAATGTATCCCCCACTCTCGTCATCTCCTCCATCCGCCCACATCCTCAAGGCGTGGTTCCCTCTGTCATCATGGAGACGTTGTCAAGTGGTGCCACGCCCTCAATGGAAGGGGCGGGGTTTCAGGAGAAGGCGGGGCTCGGCGTGTACAGAAGCCTGAGACGGCAGAGGAGGCGGAGTGTTGGAGGTGAGAAGGTGGATGGCTGGTTTCTGACAGTTTGACAGTGATGGAAGAGTGAGGTTTCATGAACCCCATAATAGGTGGAGCAATGAGCTTCAATTGCTGACTTATTTGAACCAATCAAAAGATTTTGCCCTCCACAGCAGAAAACAATGATTGGTTCACATCATTTAAGGTTACTGATAGCAGTTCCTCCCCCCATTTTTGGTTTTATGAAAATTCACCATCACTAGATTTGGAGGGTCAATTCCATTTCAGTTTGGGAAAGGAATTGAAAGTCAGTTAATTAATTTTAAAATCCTCATAGAAGATTATGGGCTTTTTTTCAATTCATGAGTTGAATTTCAATAATATATCCGGAATTGACTGAACTGAAATGGAATTGAGGCCTGGTTATGGATGCCAGCGCACTGTGTCTGTGTTGAGGGTGACGAGGAGCAGTGAGTAAGGCCTCTCACCTCAAACGTGGTAGGCATCATCTTTTCATTCTCCAGTCTCGCTTCTCGTCCAAAGCTTGCTTTCTTTCCTTCGTCTCTCTCTCTCGTCGGTTGCTTTCCCAGAGATGTTTGTGGAAGCGTTCAGCAAGCTGAAGACGGGTCGCACTCCCAATGGCCCCTCCCATCCCTCAGACGGCACACTGGGTAAGAGAAACTGCCTGCGAGTGTAAGCCAAGCCTGCCATGTGCATGTGCAGCAGTAATGTCTGCTTGTGTGAGAAGTCACTGCACTGTCAGTGCTTGAGTGTAAGCTCTGTTACACAGATAAAACATCACAGATGGGTGCATGCGCATGTGCACGGGTGATTATGTGCATGTCTCAATTAGTAGATTGAGGTGCTCATTAAGCTCATGACTTATGATTATTTATTTTATTATGTTAAATAATTAACTGTCAATATTGTATAGTGCAGAATGATGCAGCTCATTCTCCATGTGCTCCACCTCTCCACCTCTCCAGGCCAGCAGGTGGCTGTGAGTCCCACCCCCAATCGCTTGTCACAATCAAACGCAAGGCCACTGAAGACACGTTTACTGAGGTGGAGGGCTCTGCCAAAAAGAGGTACCTGGGGTACTCCAAAGAACACTGATCTTGCTGAACATCTCTCTTACCTTCTCTGTGTTCGGTTTGGTCTTGTCAGATTAGCCATGATCAGGGCTGCACGTAAGTGATACGCCAGTACGCAAATACTGTTAATTGCGTCCTCAAACGTTAATTGCGTACCAAGCAAGACGACAAACTTTTGAAACATACACGACTTTGTTTGATCAGTCATTTGATTTGAGACTGCGTGTGTGCGTGCGTGTGTGTGTTTGCTCATACACAAAATCATTGGCCAGTGCCAAGTACAACCAACAGGATAGCACCAATGATGGGTTGTATAATCAGTCTAACTTGTGTTAATCCTTGTTGCTCACCACTTAACTATAGGTGCTGCCCCTAAGAGAAAATCTCACTCTATGTAGTATTACGCCCTCTTTCGATTATTTATCAGTATATTCCATTTCTGTAACCTCTACATAAGGCATCAATAACTCATTACTATGAAAACTCTAATGTGTGTGTTTGGCAGGCGATCAGTCCACGACCTGAGAGACGATAACCAGCCCACAGGCCTGTCCTGCTCAGACGGTGAGTCTCCTCAGCGGCGTGGGCCTGTGCTACAGCAGCCCATGCTCATCGACAGACTAAACGAAACCCCCCGTCTGTCTGTGCAGAATCACAGTCCACCGTGAGCCAGACACAAAGCCCCACCCCCAGCCTCTGCACTATCATTTCTGGAGAAGAGGGCGGCAATGAGCGGGCCCTCCCCGCTCCCCAGCTGACCTCGGGCAAGAAGAGGAACCACAGAAAGGACACTAAAAGAGTACAGAGGCGAGTCATCGTACACCCCCCACCACCGCCTAGTCTCTGGTCTGAGTGATCTGGAATTGTGATATTATGGTGAAGCTACAGCTTTTGCTCATTGGGGCAGTCACAGTGACTTGCAGAGGCTGAAACACACAGGCCTGCTCCTGCTCCTGCTCCCGCTCCGTGCTCCGCCGCGATCCTCAGTGGTAGCGCGGGCGTCGCTCGACAGGCCGGAGCACAGGCAGTGTTCGCACAGGCAGACCCGCCTCTTCAGACTGCGTCTTTGCTCCCCTCCTGTCCACGCTCTCTAGCACTTACTATTTCATTAATTCGGTGATTGTTTTGGTAGCGACAGTATCACTTATTGTTGTTGTGTGTATCTACGATTGTTACGGTTGTAGGTTGGCATAGTCACTGTCACATGCGCATGCTGTCTCTGATCTAAGAGTGGTGCTGGCCTGGTCTATATCACTGTTGCTCATGTAATCAGTCCAATCAATCAATCAATTTTATTTTCATACAATGATCGTCACACTCAGTGTCCCAAGGTGCTGAAGAGTTCAAAAACGATTCGCCAAATACAAAAGCACAAATCAGCCAGTTGCATGCATCTTCCTTAAAAGCAATTTTTAAAAAAAGTAGGCTTTGTTGCTCACATAACTCTTGTGGGTGTGCTTTTCCTCCTTCGCGTTGTAAGTGGCTCTACATAAGAGCGTCTGCTAAATGCAGGTAATGTATGTGTGTGTGTGTGTGTGTGTGTCTCTCTGTGTCTCCAGGCTCAAGGCCCCAGAGGACCAGGCCCAGCGCCGACGCAGATCTCTGCGCTTCTTCGCCGTGACCAGCTGGAGCGGCTCCGTACGTCTCTGCGGTCCTGTCTGTGCACTGCACCTCTGTCTGCTGTTTTTGCTCGCGCTCTCCTGTGGTTGTGGTACTCTGCTCTGCAGTACGGCATGCTCTGCACAGAGGCTGCCCATCCGCCCCCCCACCGTCCACATCCTCCCCCCCGCGACCCCTCCCCTCTGCCCCCCCTACCCCTCTGCCCTTCTGCTAAACAGTTTCAGTATGACTTCACCAGTCTGATACAGCGATGATTGCACTGTAGCAGTACCTACCAGACCTAGGGCAAATCATTATTCAGATAATTACAATTGATAAAAACTTTACTAATACTAATAACATAACTCTTTAGGCACCAGTAAAATAGCTGCAGATTTCTGTTCATTTTCAAACGAAACCTATATTTTCAGCAGCAAAGTTCTTGTTGAAATGTTTTGTTGAAAATTCTGGGATCTGCAGGACTGTTTTGGACACGGGGTCTAAATTGGGAGCTGTTGGAGTGTAATTGCTCTCAACACACTGAAATGGAGAGCTGGCCCACGTGTGAGGCTGGCTCAGTACTATAATAGAGCTTCCAATGGAGATGATGCTCAGTTAGTCTTCTCTTCAGTCCATCAGCTTAACATGACCTACACAACATATCCTCGTTTTAAGTACAGGCACTCCTCACTTAACGACCTACCTGTTTAACGACCGTGCAGACTTACGACCAGCTCTCTGACCAGTCGGTATTGTACGCTGTACGAGAACTTTGGTCGTGGAAACGGCAGCGCGGCGTCTCAGTGTCAAGCATCTCATCTTGCATCACCCTTTCTCAGTCTGTCTCGTTCCCACAGTCGGTCAGTATTCACTACACTAGCGTTCGCAATCTTCAAGACTACAAATATTGGTCAGTATTCAGGAACGGAACACGTTAAGTGAGGAGTGCCTGTATTTATGGTTACACTGTCCCAACAGCAGTGGCCTGAAGAGGCTAAATTATTTTTGCACTCCTGGGCCATTCTTTCGTATGATGCCTGAGCATTGTTTCAGAGAGGTAATGGACATAGCAGACGCTGATTGATGGATTTGATCGTTTTTCTCTATTTGGGGATTAAAAAGGTGTGTTTTTACCCCCCAAAAGTTTGTACTTATTTAATGCAGTGTGGGGAGGGATAGCAGTGTCTCAATTGTTTTCAGTTGGTAATGGTTCATCTTTGATCTCCAGAGTACCGCCCCCTTGGATGGTGGAGAAGCGGACAATTGGCTATTGGGCACTAAGCGGATGACTGACAACCCGGGAGAGCCATCCAGCTGTAAGGGGGGCGGTCCCGTTCAGACGCCCGTCATTGTGATTGAAGGCCCAAGAGGAGGTTCGGTTTATTCGGTTATTCACGAATGTAATGAATTTAAATAAATGTAATACATTTATGTGTATATCCACTCCTACGTTTCACAAATACTCCTTTCAGCGTTGGTTTTGTGGCTTGCTCTCTGCAGTGGTGGTGGGGCGGGAGGAGGAGGAGGAGGAGGAGGAGGACAACGACCCAGACATCCTGAACTGCAGCTTTGTCTCGAACCTCCACGACATCTCGCCCCCCGACGTTTTGCCCGCCTCCTCCTCCGGGCGGATATGGAGCGCGGCGCAGCTCAAAGGGACGGGTGCGCCGGTCCGGGTGACGGACGAGGCCCGCGATGGGAGGGCCCGAGGGGGCGGAGCCACAGCATGGTCGAGGGCAGGGATAAAGGGACCAGTTGATGGAAGAGAGGCGGAACTAGAGGAGGAGGAGGAGGAGGTGGGAAGAGAAGGGGCTGTGGGTCCTGAAGAGGAGCGTCCAGTCATGGATGTTTTCTGGAGGGTCAGTCGGGGATACCGCCCCCCACGCCGCTCCATCAGCCTGCCGGAGGTCATCTCGGAACAAGCAGGGGGTCAGGGAGAGGGGGTGGAGGAGGAGGAGGAGGAGGAGGAGGAGGAGGGGGCGGATATGGAGCGCGGCGCAGCTCAAAGGGACGGGCGCGCCGGTCGGGGTGACGGACGAGGCCCGCGATGGGAGGGTCCGAGGGGGCGGAGCCACAGCATGGTCGAGGGCAGGGATAAAGGGACCAGTTGGTGGACGAGAGGCGGAACTAGAGGAGGAGGAGGAGGAGGTGGGAAGAGAAGGGGCTGTGGGTCCTGAAGAGGAGCGTCCAGTCATGGATGTTTTCTGGAGGGTCAGTCGGGGATACCGCCCCCCACGCCGCTCCATCAGCCTGCCGGAGGTCATCTCGGAACAAGCAGGGGGTCAGGGAGAGGGGGAGGAGGAGGAGGAGGAGGAGGAGGAGGATGAAGGGGAGGGTGGAGGTGGAGAATTAATTGATTCAGATTTCCACAGGTGCGCTTGGCCTCTACAGGAACACAAAGAGGAGGGAAACGGAAAGGTCCGGAATGGCATGGGGTCAGAGAAAGAAAGCATGAGACGAAGTGAGGAGGAGGAGAAGAAGAGAGAGATGAGAAGTGGCAGCATAGATGCAAGGAGACAGAGAGAAAGACGAAGGAGAAGAGAGAAGAAAAGAGACGAGCGGTGAAAGACGTAGGAGAGAAGAAGAAGGACGAGTCAGGGCTGGGGTTCACGAGGTCCCACCAGCGCATGTCCGTGGCGGATCGCGTGCGACGGTTCAACGTGCTGTCGGCCTGGCTGCGGGCCCCCCGGGCCCCGCCCGTCCCTCCCGCCCCCCAGCGGGGCCCCGTGCGTTTGCGGAGGCAGGGGGCCCGCAGGTTCGGACGCTCTATCAGCCACGAGGGCGTGGCCGGGCTCCTGCAGGAGCAGAGCGCCCCCAAACCACAGCCTGACAGTCGGGACCCGCCAAAGCACAGAAAACTGCGTAACCTGTCCCCAAACCTTCCGAATGGTAAAAACCCTTTGAACCTTTCCAACCCTACAATCCAGATCTCCAAACAATCCAAACCACAACACCATCCCCTATCACAGCAGCTTCCCCGAAAAACTGCGGGAGACCAGCATCCACTCCACCAGGGTCCAAAAGAGCCTCAACCGTCGCAGGAGCCAGGAGGACCGCCCCACCTGAGGACTGAGCTGCAGAGAGAGTGGGAAGAGCGGCCGGGCGAGCCAGACCTGCACGAGCTGCTGGAGCTGCAGCTGCACATACGCCAGCCGGAGCAGGAGCCTCCAGCATCCCAGAATGCCCTGCGTTTGACCCCGCCCTCTCCCCGACAGGGCCTGTCAGAGAGCGGCAGGTCACCCCGCCACCTAACCCCCCCTGCCCCTCTGCACCTCCACACTGATGCGTGGCCGTACAGCGTGCCCGCAGCCCATCCCCCAGCCCTCATTCACCCAGCCCCCTGCTGCCCCCTAGAGGCTGAGTCGTGCGTCAACCCAGCTCCAATAAACGACACGGGCATCGACTGCGCTCCCTGTCTTTGCGCTGTTGACCGAAGCGAGATGGGGGACCGAGGGGGCGATGTACAACCCTCCCTTTCTCCGCAGGCATCGCAGTTCAGGGTCCCGGTCATTAGGAGGCGCTACAGAGACTCTCCCCGCTGGCCCATTCCTGAGATTCGTATCACCAGCTTGACTCCCTTCCAGCTCTGAATTCAGTCACTTCTGCCTGCTCACATCCTGAACCAGGAAGAGGCCAGCCCTGCTCCTCCCACATCTGAACTGTACTCATTTGTAATGTATGCACTGGAGAAAGTAAAGTTAACATTAGGTGCACTTTGGTGATGGATGTTTCCGTGACACTACACTGTCGGTACCTGTTCATGCAGTAGTGTAATATGGGCTGGGCTCTTCATTTTGTTTTAGGTCTCATTTTAAAAATGTTTTGTCGTTTCAAGTCAATTTCTAATAGTTAAATACTTCAATTATTATTACTGAATTAATAATATGGAATTTATTATGGAGCGTCTGGCTATTTGTCATATTTACTAACTGCCCTCACTTTAGTTAAATGTTTTTTCTTGTTCTTAATAAAAGGAGTTATTTTAATGTCTTTTACCTTCTTTTCCAAAACTGTGTGTGTACAGGTAACTGCCAAAATATAGGAAAAACGAGAGTAAATGAAGGGTTCTGGTGGGATGCATACTCCTGGCATGGTTTAGCTCAATTAACCCCTTAAAGGTAAATGCCAATAAATACAAAGCCATCCTGAGTGATCACCTTCATTCTATGGTGAAGCATTTCTATCCTGATGGGAGTGTTCTCGTCCAAAATGACAAGGTCCCCATTCACAGGGCTTTAGTGGTCACTGAATGGTTTGATGGGTATAAAAATGATGTAAACCATTTGCCATGGCCTTCTCAGTTACCAGATCTCAACCCAATTGAGTACTTCTGGAGATTCTGAAGCGGCACTGGAGACTCCGTTTTCCACCACCATCAACAACACACCAGTCTGAGGTCATGTGCGCTCTGGACAAAGCAGGTTCTTCAAGGACCTTTATTCAGTACATTGTGCACTTTGGCTCCGTTCATCGTTCCTCAATCCTGACCAGTCTCCCATCAGTTCCTGCTCTGTCAGATTGGATGAAGCATCCCCATCTCTCCAGCATGATGCTGCCACCACCTCAGAGACTGCTTCACCGGCTGTGTGCTTTGGGTCGTTGTCGTGCTGGAAGGGATGGTATTAGCTAGGTGATGAATGATACCTGGTTTTTGCTGCCAGACGTAGGGATGGTATTAGCCAGGTGATTCAGGCCAAAGAGTTCCATTTTTGTCTCAAGACCAGAGAATCTTTTTCCTCATGCTCTGAGTCCTTTAAGAGATGTTTGGCAAACTCCAGGCGGGCTGTCATATGCCTTTTACCCAGGAGTGGCTTCCATCTGTTTCTGGATTTCATGCCAATTTCTGTTCTTAATTATTTAACTAGCCCAATCATTTACATGATCTGACATTTCAGATACATTTCTTGATAAGCCCACGCGTGACAGCTGAACACTGTTCTTGTGTTCCCATGTGAAACATTTTACAGTGTAATCTACAAGTGAACCAGCATTAGTGTATCCATCCACTAATTAGCTCATTAAGCTAGGGTAATTGCTAGACACAAAAACCTGCATACACACCGGCCCTCCAGGACCGGAATTGCCCCCCCTGGTCTAGCCACTCTACCATAAAGGCCTGGTTGATGGAGTGCTGCAGAGATGGTTGTCCTTCTGGCAGGTTCTCCCATTGCTGCAGAGGAACTCTGAAGCTCTCTTAGAGTGCCCATTGGGTTCTTGGTCACCTCCCTGACCAAGGCCCTTCTTGCCCGGTTACTGAGTTTGTGCCGGACGGCCAGCTCTAAGAAGAGTCGTGGTGGTTCCAAACTTCTTCCATTTCACAATGATGGAGCCTACTGTGCTCCTGTGGAACTTTCAATGCTTTAGCAATGTTTTTATACCATTCCCCAGATCTATGCCTTGACACAATTCTATCTCGGAGGTCTATGGAGAGTTCCTTGGACTTCATGGCTTGGTTTTTACTCTGACATGCACTGTGAACTGTGGGACCTTATATAGACAGGTGTGTGCCTTTCTAAAGCATTTACAATCAATTGAATTAGCCACAGGTGGACTACAATCAAGTTCTAGAGACATCTCAAGGATGAACAAAGGAAACCGGATGCATCTGAGCTCAGTTTGTAGTGTCATAGCAAAGGGTCCGAATACTTATGTAAATGTGATATTTCAGTTTTTTATTTTTAATAAATTTGCAACAATTTCTAAAAACTTGTTTTTGCTTTGTCATTATGGGGTATTGTATGTAGATTGATGGCAAAAATCTTTTTTAGAAATTTTAAATTAAGTATAACCCAACAAATTGTGGAAAAATTGAAGGGGTCTGACTACTTTCTGAAGCCACTCTATGTCAAGGCCCAACACCCTATAGAGAGACTTTATGTTGGCATTTCCTTTATTTTGGCAGTTACCTGTATAAGTCTCAGAATGCTTGTTGCAATAAGTTATGACTCTACTTGCGCTACTATTAACATTGAAATAAAGAAAGATAAAAATAATGTAAAATAATGAAGGTGGCATGCAGTTGGGCCTATAATGTGTCAGTTGTGTTAAAATATGAAACACTCAATCATCCACAGTTTTTTGCATACTAATGGATGCTGTACAGACATGATATTCTCACAGTCGCCCCCTCCTTGTTATATCTGTTCAGGTTTTCCGGTTCTCTATGAAGGCTCGTATGCCTTTTAAAATTTAACTCCAGTCTAGCAATTTCCTGCACGGTCTCCTGTATTGTCACCATAGTTTTGTTTCTGCCATTGAGTTATGAGGTGAAAACGGTGTGTAAATCGAAAGTCCACCGTGAAAGCTCTACTCTTACTGCAACTTTTATTACAAATGCAGCTAATGGAACATTGTGGTTTAGAGCAGAAACAGGATGTCTTGCAGTCATTTAATTTGCATGTGTGTATGGTTATGATAAAAGTCCATTTGATATAAGAACATTAGAACATAAGAATTCATAATGACAAGAACAGGCCAACTGACCCATCTAGGATCATCATTTAATATAATATATTGGTAGGCACATTTGATTAATTTGATGTGTTATGATAATGGTTTTGTTTGCTTGTATTCAATCGTAAGATGTTTTCCAGAGAGTCCTTCAAAAGACATGCAGGGACTCACTGCCATCTAGTGGTGGACATGTGCCCTTCACCGATCAATAGTTCACATTGGCTGGGACAAGAGAACAGGTTATCTGTTAGAAGGGGGGAAACCAAAAATGCGCAGGATGCCTTTCAAGGGCTTTTGTTGGAAGTCATTTTGCTGAATTTAATTATTTTTTTCCCCTGCCATTGTTCCCAGCCCTCAGGTAAGTGGTTTCTGTGCATGCCCATTGAAGTTACCCTGAAGCTGTTCAAAATGGCCCAACTAAAATCACTGGTACTTCTCTGTTAGATGCGGTTGCCATGGGAGACCGGAGAGAGGGAACGAGCTGAGCCATGACAGTTTGATGCAGGATGCAGAGAGGTAAGGCAGAGGTGGAAATCTGTGTGGTGTATTTGGACTGTGCGCTTTAGTCTTTGAGTACAAGCACGCGTAGTAGGGTGTGTCATTCATGCAGCTTTTTACAAAAGGAGAAAAAAGGAGTACGGCCTGCTTTTGAAATTGCCAAATTTGGGATTGTCAGTTTATTGGGGCTCATTGAGTTTTCTTTCTGTTGGCCTGAAAACAAATATATTTTATTGTTCATTCATGGATTTGAATGCCAAAAAAGTGTTTTTATTCATATAAAAACATTATTTTCAAGAGAAATCAGCTGAATTTGAAACCATGGGAGTGCATCTTTAAAGGTAATATATAACTAGTTGTATATTAACATAAACATTTAAATGTAAGTCAAATGAGCATGGGTAAGCACTTACAAATATTGAGTGTAGTAGAAGGGGATATTAGATTTGAAGAGATGGGAATTTGCTGATAGACACGACACAAAATATAACTGCCATTGCAGGCAACAGCGGAAACCAGTAAAGCGCACAAAAAGATGTGCTAACACAGCAGATATGTCCCATACCATCTTGCCATTCAGCTGATCTTTTACATGTCATATCTTTTACATGTTCTGTAGTCTAAATGTGTCACTGTGCCCAAGTTTTGTCGAAAAAGATTCAAGGGTGACTCAAGGGTGACTTTTTTTGGAGCGTCTTTATCTTGTACTTTTGGTGACTGCAACTGAACATATTGTTCTAGATGTGGTTTAACCAAGGCACTTTTTTTTTTGTACAAACCACTATGACCTATAAGCTACAACTGAATACATTGTCCTAAATGTCATCTAACCAAGCCATATGCATGTTTTTTTTTTTGTACAACCCACTTTGACCTATATTTTCTGCTGTATACTCCATTGAACCTGGTTATACTGACACAGCCTTCAATAACACATAAGCACCATATTTTTCTGGCTTTGTTGTTTTTTTTGGTCTGGGGTGTGGCTTTTTACTGCAGCCTCTCTGTGGTTACTGCCGACTCATCTACAGCCCCTACAGTTCACTACACGCTTTCTGAAGAAGCCAATCATATCGAGGCGCTCTGGGACCTTATTAGGACCTGACTCGTTTCTAGACAAAGGGAACCTTAAAATGCAGCAGTGTTTCTACCCTGACTTATTTCACTGATGTGCCTGTGAAGTACTGTTCCCAGCCATCCTGAAAAGGACAATTGATTTAGGTCAATTCTTTTTTTTCTTTTAAAAAATAAATATAAGGCCATTGAAGACACATATCTCTATCTTTATTTCTAAAGATGTCTGTGTTGCTGCTGTTGATGCTCTCTGAGCATTTCTCTGCCCGCATGTTCTGGAAGTTCTAGAGCTCCCGATTGTGACGTGACTCACTCTGTGGTATTACAACTCTTCTGAATGTGTACATGTAAGATGTAGCCCGTTTATCATTCATTCATTCATTTCATTCGGAAAAGACGGCAAAAGCAGCGCTCCACATGATCCCCCCGGATTTCTCATGCTTTCCTTTTATAGACCCTCCAAGGGGGGGGCTGTCAACATGTGGGAGTACCCCAGTTACACTGACGCAGGCGTGTGCTGGTGGAGGGGGGGGGCAGAGGCTGGGCCGAGTCTGTGACAGTGCGTTGGCCCCGCCCCCCCTCTCCCGCTCGCCATGGCGAGAGAGGGAGAGAGCTGCTTGTCTCTCTCTGTCACTCCCTTTCGCACACACACACACACACACACACACACACACACACACGCGCGCACACACACACACACATCGAGAGCAGCACATGACACACATGCTATCCTCCGGCTCACCCACACAGTGAGCACCGAGACCGAGCGTGGAAGAGTGGGAGAGACAGAAGTGACAGAGAGAGAGAGAGAGAAAAACGAGGGAAGGATTGTCTCATTTCTCCTGAGGAGCGTCGGATCACCCCCGGGGGGAGGATGGCAGAAGGAGGGGAGGGAGAGGAGGAGATTCAGTTCTTGCGGACGGTGAGTGATGCTTACTTTTCCCTAGTAGTGGAGTTTGACCTGTGTGGAGCGATGCCGCGGTGTGTGGATGGGGGAGCTGGAGGAGGTTGGGGGGTCGTTAGTCGTGCCCTTACATCCAGATGCAGCCCCAGGCCCCACGTGCGGTCGTCTAATCAGTGTCATTTACTTGGATGAGTCTCTGTGCTGTAGCGAGTCTGTCAGGCACACTCCAGTCCCCCAGCTCACGGACTGCTGAATCCTACGGAACACTGAATTCCCCAAATACACTGTCCTACATTCTCAGTGACTCCATTCTATCTTGTTGCACATGGCTAGTTCCAACCTGTTTAGTTCCAACCTGTTAAGTTCTGGCTGTTTAAGTTGCTTAAATTGCATTCCTCTGTAACTCCTTTGGACAGTGTAGCTTTCTATAGGTGTTCGACAGGGGAGACATCAGTTTTATTGTATTGATGTGTAATTGCTGGGCTTGTTGTGTGTGTGTGTGTGTGTGTGTGTGTGTGTGTGCGCCTGTGTGTGTGTGCGTGTTTGTTTGTGACGCACTGTGCCTTTCCCATGCGTGTTTTCCGTGTCCCGAAAGTTCCCCCCTCGTTGGTTTCTCTGGGATGCGTGGAGATGGACAGTGCCCGGTGTGCCCGATGGCATTGTTATCTATTTATACGGCAGGGTAGCAACGTCTGTCACTGCAAGGACTCGGGCAGCTGGACAGCTGACACCAACACAAAGACATGCAGACAGACAGGAACACCACAGAGAAATGTAGCTCAGCACACCAAGCTGAAAAGAAATGAAAAAGAAATGAAGTTAGAGTGATAATGTGTGGAAGAGAGCACTGATTACAGTGCCACAAATAAGACTGCGATGTTTGTTTCTCTTTCTTTTCTTTCTGTCTTAAGTGGATTTTAAATGATTTAAGTCCTTCCTGAACCGGTACCTTATCCATTTGTCTGGTGTGATAAGTGGCTCTACAGGGGTTTGAACAGACAGTGATGAGAAAGCCGAAGAATGCAATGAGGAGGGTAGGAGGGTTCGAATGGCGTCCGTGCAAAGGTCAATGCCAGTCTGGAGACGTACCACGCGCACAGGGCAGTGAAGGAAACGGCGGCCGCTGTCGCGCGCGTCACTCCTGGAGACGTCAGCACACTTGTCTTCCTTTTAATGTGAAATAAATGTTTTTAATGCGGTCGGGCCCCTTTCTCCGAGATATATCACACTCGGCAATGCCACTGCTCTGTGCTGGTGCTGAAAGTGAAAGCCCCTCCCCCCCTACAAGTCAGACGTCAGAGGTCACGAGGAGATGACAGCTTAATGTGCTTTTAATTACTGGAGAAATTCACTTTGATGATGGAATTGGTGCACAGAACAGGACTGAACAGAAAAGGACAGATTGCATTCTTTTACAAGGTCCTTCTGAAGGTGCAGGATATTTTGTGCTGGATCCGGACTGAAGAGGAGGAGGTTGGCGGGAGGTTTTATCTCAGCCTCAGCCTCTGTCGGGGGGGTTCTTCATCTGGGGTTTATCCCAGCGCACACACTGCATCCAACCTGGCAACCGTGTACACATCTTACACTGGTGCGCCGCTACTCGAGATACCACTTTGTGCCAGACATGGGGGCAGTGTTTTGGGGAAGGTGTTTTGTTTCCCACAGAGAGTGTGGCTGTGTCTCTCTCACTCTTTTCTCTCTCTCTCGCTCACTGTTTCTCTCTTGTGACTTATTTCTTTCACTCTGTCTCTCACTCTTTCTCTCTCATGCCCTGTCTCACTCTCACTCTCACTCTCACTCTTTCTCTCTCATGCCCTCTTTCGCTCTCTCTCTCTCTCTCTCTCTCTCTCTCTCTCTCTCTCTCTATCTCTCACTATTTCTGTCTTTTGCCCTCTCTCTCTTGCTCTCTCTCTCTCTCTCACACACACACACACACACACAAACAAACAGGCTAACTTGTGAACTATACACACAGAACCCAGACATACAGGGCCTCTCCACCATGGAACAGGACTGTAGCCACATTGCACACCATGAGTGGATCTGCGACTGCCGTAAGTGTGTAACTCCAGAGCAGTACAGCACCATACTTCCAATTTGACCCCTCTGATCGGCAAAAATCAAAACTAGACTCTGAGCCCCATCCTACCCACCAAGGCTCAGTGTGCCAGAGGGTTCAGATGCTTCTCTTGTGTGGCCAGCATTTACTCCTGATCTCAGGTAGAGCGTGTCGCTGCCATGCAACGCTGCCGGGGATGACTAAAGGCGTGGCCGGGTTCGTGGCTCCCCGAGTGCAGGTGTGAATCAGTGGTGTAAGTGTGTTTTAGGAGGTATTGGGCTCCACTGTGCTGCAGCACTTTCTTTTTATAGTGCGCTGCTGTGAGCCTCCGAGACACAGTCAGGAGGGATGGAGAGACTGTCCTACATCGCCTTCTAGGATCCTGGGGGAGGGGAGTGTGTGTGTGTGTGTGTGTGTGTGTGTGTGTGTGTGTGTGTGTGTGTGTGTGCATGTGTGTGTGTGTGTGTGTGTGTGTGTGAGTGTGTGTATGTGTGTGTGTGAGAGTGCGTGTGTGTGCAAGACTTCCTCTCGAAAGGGAGAGTGCGTGTATGTGCGTGCATGCGCGCATGTGTGTGTGCATGTGTGTCACGTGTGTTTGCATGTGCATGTGCATGCGTGTTTGTGTGTGTGTGTGCGCTTGTGTGTTTTTGTGTATGTCCTCTTCTCTCCGTTTCCTTCTCTGTGCTTCAGCAGCCTGCAGCTCTCACCTGTCTCCACAGAGGTCGAACGGTGCCTGTCTGTCTGGGTACCAGTGTGGAGGCAGAGAGAGAGGAAGGGGCTCCTTTCCACAGTGGATCAGTTCCACCAGGGAGTTCCCTTATTGGACAGGCAGCTTTGTCATGGAGATATGAGCATATGAGATCTGTAAACATCTGTATTATTTGTGTGCACGTGCACATTTGGGTATAAGTGTATGGGTGCTTTTTTCCGTGCGTACATGCGTGTGTGTGTGTATGTATGTGTGCATATGCACGTACATGTGTGGGCGTTTGTGTGTGTGCTTGTGTGGGCACATGCATGTGGGTGTGTGTGCGTGAATGGCTGTGTATGAGTGTGTGCGAGGGTGTTCGTTTGCACGTATGAGAGCATGCCTGTATATGTGCGCCCGAGTTTGTGTGTTTGCATATGTATGCATATATTTATGTGCGAGTATGCACATGTGTATATGCGTGTTTGTGTGTGTGTGTGTGTGTGTGTGTGTGTGTGTGTGTGTGTGTGTGTGTGTGTGTGTGTGTGTGTGTGTGTGTGTGTGTCTGTGTGTGTGTGTGTGTGTGTGTGTGTGTGTGTGAGAGAGTGTGAGTGAGTGAGAGTGAGAAAGACCACAGTAGAGAAACTCCACCCGACGCTGACAGATTTTGTACGGAGGAGTGTGGAGGTGTTGGAATGGCGGGTCCATACTCTCTCTGATGCTGTTCATTTCCAGCGCTCCTGAGTTCTATATATACTGAGACGAGATTAACAGGCCTGTGCCCAGGCCTGTGCCCGGGCCTGAATGAGCAGCTGTTTACTTCAGCCCAAATAAGAGCCCCGCTCCATGTTCTATAGCTGTGATGAGTGAGCCACCACAACAACATGATGAGTTTGCTTCATTTAGCTGTGGGTTCCTTCCATGTCATCCAACTGTCTGATACATACTTTGTTTTCTCTTCTACTTCTTGTTCTATGATGATAAACCTTATCACCTTTTTATGCTTGTTATGTTTGTACAGCACTCAGCGCTTTCCAGATAATAGAAAAGGAAAGGTGACAATAATTTAAAAAAAAGGAAAATAAAGATAAATTAAAATACAAAGAAGCATTGCTATCAATGGAAATAGTAACATAAGTAAGTAATTCATTAATTAAAAATAAAACGGGTCACACAAAAAATATTTTTCCTTTTTTATTTTTTTTTATTGTAGTAGATAATGGTTTCGTTTTATAACATTTTTGTATCGTGAATTGCCCAAGTCATAAATAATACATTATTTAATTAAAGGTTTCAAAGGTACTGTGTAAAGTGTTCTAATTAGCTGATTAGGAGGTCTGGGAAAGATTGTTTATGTACGGCCCGCTCCAGGTGTTTTTTTTTGTAACGTGCTCACAACACAAGGGTAGGATATGTTTCTATGCTAAGGCGGCAGTGTAGCATAATGGTTAGGGAACTGGGCTTGTGCAGGGTCGATTCCCAGGTGGGCCGCTGCCGTGGCACCCTTGGGCAAGGTACTTAGCCTTAAATGGCTTATAAATATCCAGCTGTATAAATGGATTGTATGTTAAGAAATGTAAACTGTGTAAGTTGCTCTGGATAAGAGCATCTCCTAAATGCCTGTAAGGCAATGTGATTTCTATAACTCCAGGTTATTTTCCTGGAGCTCAGGTTGACCACCCTTTAAAAGCTCAGGGAATCATTTTGAAGTTTTTCCCATATTGGCTCAATTGGGGTTTTTAATGTATGTTTTTTAAAATCCCATTGGGAAGCGCTGTGTGACAGCCTGTTTGTAAATGCCGCTATACAAACACAAAGATTGATTGATTGAGAGGGTGTCTTGATGGGCTGGTGGGTACGTCAACGAATACCACTATTGGGCCTGTATGGATGTGGGACTGACAGTAAATCTTAAGTGTGCGGATGTGTCTGTAGATGACCTTGGGGAGGTGTCTGTAGATGACCTTGGTGAGGTTTGTGTGTCTGCATGCTGGCTGCTTAAGATTTATGGCTAGGTGCCAGTGGTGTGGGAGGAGTCTTTTACGTGCCTCTGTGTTCTGGATCGGGTGCCCCTGTGTCTGACCCTGGACTGTCCTGTCCTGCCATTGCTTCCTCCAAGTGTGTCATCCAAATGTCCCCAGCTCCGCAGAACAAAGGAATGTAGGAGCAGCAGGTGCAACTTCCCAAAATAGAGGGAGAGAGAGAGAGAAAGAGAGAGTGAGAGAGAAGAGAAGAGAAGAGGGGGCAGAGGCGGCGAGAGGGTATTGGAGGAGGGGTTGGAGCGGTAAACAAAACAAAGGACATCCGTTTTTTTATCAAACTTTATTCTGCCATCAGTTAACACAACATAACCAAACCATATTTTTTATTCAGAAGTTACATTTTTCTTAATCGCCAGAATAAACTGTTCCTTGACTGTTTAAAAAAAATAAAAAATAAAAATATCATCCTTCACTAACGAACTTGAGACATTCTGGATGTCATTGTCTTCATTTTGTGCATCCTTGTGTGGAAACTGCTCACTATTTAGCCTCACCTTTGTGAATCACAGAAACATCAAGCCTGCAATAAAACCCACACCACATTCTGCCCCAGATTTTCATCTGTCTTACTTTCTCCTCTTTGATAAATGGCCATTTGCACTCGCCTCAGAACAGAGACGGAGTTCACGCCGTCTCCCTTTGTGCAAGCCCCAATAGAGACACCCAGAATGCCTTGCCAAACTCCACAAATCAGCACGAGGGTTAGGTCCGGAATAGTCTCTCTCAAACTGTGAACCAATGGTATTTCTGTGAGCACAACAGGCTTTTGCCATTAGCCTATGGGCTCATGCTCACCAAAGCATCATACCAAGCAGCATCCCTTGTGGCAGGTACCCAGATGTTTTTTAAGCATGGTTTGGCTGAGAGAGTGTGGGAGGAGGGAGAACAGTGTTAGAGTGGAATGAACTGGTGTAAGAGAGGGATGTTTGAGTGGTGAGTGAGATGGGTAGCCGCTGATATGGGATTGAGTAACTGCTGGGTTTATTTGTAACATGACTCAACCAGCTCATTATGCACCATATACCCACATAGTGTACAGTTTATATACAGGTAATTGCCAGAATAAAGGAAACACGAGTAAACTAAGGGTTCTGGCGGCTCTGTTATGGTGTGAGGTGTGTTTTCCTGGAATGGTTTAGCTCCAATCAACCCCTTAGAGGGCAAGATAAACACCAGTAAATATAAAGCCTTTCTGAGTGATCACCTTCATCCTATGGTGAAGCATTTCTAGCCTGATGGGAGTGGTCTCTTCCAAGATGACAATGCCCCCATCAACAGGGCATGAGTGGTCACTGAATGGTTTGGTAAGGATTAAAATGATGTAAACCATATGCTATGGCCATCTCAGTCACCAAATCTCAACCCAGTTGAACACTTATGGGAGATTCTGGAGCGATGCTTGACATAGCGTTTTCTGCCACCATCAACAAAACACCAAATGATTGAGTTCTCATGGAAGAATGGTGTTGCATCCCTTAATTCCAGACAGTTGTAGAATCTATGCCAATCTGTGCTTTGAATCTGTGCTTTGAGGCTGTTTTGATGGCTCGTGGTGGCCCAACGCCCTATTAAGACATGTTATGTTGATGTTTCCTTTATTTTGGCAGCTACCTGTATATATATATATATATATGTGTGTGTGTGTGTGTGATTGTATGATTGTATGATTGTGTTTGTGCACACACATTATTGCGGGATTCCATTTTAAATACGGACATTAAATCCATTCTTGTCAATATATACAAACGTTTTTTCTCCATAGGTATTCTGGTTTCTAGGTAGTCACCGCAATCCAATTCTGTAGTTGTCATATTTTGAATGATATACATCCAACATATTTTTTTCATTCAATTCTGTCTTCTAGTTGTAACTATGTATACTGTAGAGTGCAGTTACAGAACTACCCTTTCTTTTCGCTTGCTGGTGGGTTACGCTGACACTCGTTTCAGCAGCAGAATGGATCTGCCAGTTACAGCAATGACCTTTCAGTGCTGTGAATAAATTGAAAGATTTTCTATCACAATGATTGCAAGAGCTATAACAAGACCTCCATCTCAGAAAAATCCATCATGGAATAACTGGTGAATTTTCTGATGCTCATTAGATATAAGCCAGTTAGGAAAGTTGATTGAATTTTCAATATAGATGCAATTTTATAACAGTTTTTTTAAGGGAGGCATTGGATATGCCCTTTACAATATTTATTTTCCTTAAAGACAGCATTACCACAGGTGACTTGCATAGCTCATATTTTTGGCATAATGCTATCTATGGCTTGTTATTTTCTTAAGGAATTGAGATCAATTTGAGCAACCAAGAGTTCAAGGTCAGCGCTTAAACATGGGAATCAAACCTTCAATCCCTCTGGCTACAAACCCAGAACCTATCACCCCTCAGACATTCGGCCACCCCTTTGCATTGTGGGACTGCACTTAGCACTTGCACTGCCGTGGTATTGTGTGTCCGTTGTTCATGCAATATGTGATGTCATAACACCGAACAGCTGAGTATCATATATCCTCCATACGTTCCTGGTGCTTGAATAGCACTTGGTGGGCCTGTAAATGGGAGTTATTTGGGGAGGCGATGATGAAGGAGAGGGACAAGGGCTTTGGGGCTGAGAAGAGGCGCTGGTCTGGGACGGGCCTGGCTCAGAGGAGCCATCTCTCCGCCTCGTCTGGGCCAGCACTGACATTTAGAACCCAGCGCTGCTGCAACGCAACGGGAGCCCTGCCAGCTGACAGCAGCGCACCTTTCAACCCCAAAACAGAGTGCGACAGAGATTTAAAAAAAGGCCAACCCCCATACAAGCTCCATTAGGTATCGACCCCCCCTCCACCCACTCACTCTTTCACTGCCATCACCGCTGTTGCATCAGTCCATGCGCAGAGCAACAGTCCATGCGCCGTCCAGAGAGAAGGATTTAGACAGTGCAACACTGTAACGCAGTGTTTCTCAAATAGTGGGGCGCCCCCCTGGGGGGGCGCGGTGCGATGCCAGGGGGGGCGCGTGTGACCCCGGAAACATGCTTTTTTTTGCCGTACTAGAATAAAGTGTAATTGCAGATATGAAGTGCAGTAAACAAACCCTCAAGAGACACCATGGAAAAATATTTAACAGGGTTGAAAAGAAAGGCGGAGAGAGACAAAGATAATGAGACAAACAAAAGTCACCCGAAAGCTAGAATGCGGGGTTAGACGAGGAAATATGACGAAGCGTATGTAGCGCTTGGCTTCACTGTGACTACGGTGGGAGATGAGGAAAGACCGGTGTGTTTACTGTGTCTTAAAATGTTGGCAGCGGACAGCATGAAGCCAAATAAATTAAGGCGTCACTTAAAGACATTACACCCCAATCACGCTGATAAGCCGCTTTAGTTTTTAAGCGAAAACGTGCCGAATATTGCCGACAATCATCCCGCTTTGTGAATGCTACTTCAGAAAACCAGCGAGCACTGTTAGCATCATATAAGGTGGCGTACCAAATTGCTCAGTGCAAAAAACCCCACACCATAGTATTTCTTTAATGTTAATAAGGATACAATGTTATGCAGAGGTGTACTTATAACAATTTTATAGACAAATGATACTATTTATAGTCGCGGCGGAGAGTGGGGGGCGCGAAATGTTTTCTTCTTCCTAGGGGGGGCGTAACAGAAAATAATTGAGAAGCACTGCTAACGGAGAAGGCCCACTTCCGTAGCGCCAGTTCCTCTCTCTCCTCTCTTTCGCTTGGGGCTTGTTCACACCCGGTGGCTGGGGATTTTTTGTAGCTCCCTCATGCATGGCTGGCATTCCTTATGTCAGTGTGCATTCCCTTGTGCGCTATGTTAGCTTGGGGTTGTTTTGTTACTTAATTTTTTAATACATTTCAGGTTATTTAACTGTGTATCTATAAGTCAATATAATGGAAAAAATATTAGTTTGCTGTTGATTTTCATTATTGTTGCTGGCAGTTTTCCACAGTTGACATTGTGTAATCCATTACTGCTGAATAGTCAGTAGTTGTAGTTGTCAATAGCAGTGTCTAGTATGAAATTGAAGGATACCCAGGCCCTCTGTATCTCCTAAAATGTGAACTGTTCCTCCCTATAACTGTAAAACTAAAATGATTATGCCATGAAATAACAGTATTATGTGTATATATACTTACACTATTATAAATAATCCCACTCTCAATATCGTGAGAATTACATAACACCTTCCAGTACCACATGAGCATTCATAAACACTTATACCAGCTGGCATAGATATGCTGTCATTGTCCATATAAAATATGGTTTTACTATATGGCTTTGCTTTAACTATGGCATTGCTATATCAGTTTGCTATATCAATTTATTCACATTGTTCTATATATTTGTATAGTACATATCTCGTTATCTCTTTGTATTGCACACACTTGACTTGACATTTTGATTTACATATTTATCCTTATTTTATTGTCTTTATTATTTAGTTATATTTAGTATTTAGTATTTCTCTATTCTTATTTATTTCCCCACTTGTGTATATGTGAGCAATAATACCTTTCCAGATGTTTTATTTATCTTCACGAGTAACCGTTTTGCATAGGTGCTATCTAAGTTGTGAAATAAAAGACACTTTTCTGAATATTGGAAAGGATTTTTGCATACATCATTTTTACATTTTTGCATACACATGTGACATGGGTTTGTCACATGGTTATTAAAATCCAGTATTTGTGCCGTTGTTTTGTCAGTTCCCGCACATTCTTAGTACAAGCGTGTGTTTGTCATAGCGGAGACTTGTACAATATGTCGGTTTTGCACTTAAGAATGATAAAGACTGTATACAGTTTTATGACCTCTGTGCCACCACTAGGGTGACCAGATTCAAACTGTCCAAATTCAGGCCAAGCAGGATGATTTTGGGGGACGGGAAAGCGATTAAGTAAATTCAAAGCAATAAAGAGAGAGGAAGTTGAAGCAACATTTCTGGGGGTGGGGGGTTAGTCAGGGGTGTAATGTTATGATTTTATTCCAAACGCGGGACACCATCCATCATTGTAGGACATCAGGTCACCCACATCAGGTTCTCCCAGCGAAGCCCATACAGCGTCACAGCCCTGGGGCAGGAAGTGGCCAGCAAGACCAGACAGGCGCGGTGATACAAGGGGGGCGTTTGACAGTCAGCTTCCCCCGCAGCTGAGGTAGGAGTCTTGTGACCTTGAGCTTTGTCATGTGTCCTTGAAGGTCATGTGGTCAGCCTTGCCCAGGAGTTCTTGGACCATAGGGAAGCCAGTATGCAAACATCTCAATACGCTCCGGTATATTAGCTCACTTCCATCATCTACACCATTAGCTACATTTGAGCCTCCTCTATATTTGCTTTAACTGTAACCCTACTCCAGGCTTGGATTAGGGCCATGGGGTATTATCAAAGGTATTTATTCTTGGTTGAGTTATTGTGAAATACACCCAAAGCAAAGTACATTTTCACCTGGACATTTGTATATCCCCATTTTGTCGCGGGTGGGGTTGAATGTGTCATTTTTATGGATATGTGTCAGTCTAGAATGCAGTTTCATTACTGTAACACCCTTCCTGTAACGAGTTCCTCCCCATCAGTGGATCTATTTATATGGCATAGTTAAGCCTTTGAATTTTCAGGCTAACTCCAAAAACATTTCGGGTGACGCTCAAAGCGGATAGGCTTAAAACTGTGAAACGTTGATTGTCGCTCTGAAATACTTTCAGACAAAAGCAACTTCTGTTGTGTTCAAGAGGCTAGCATCAAGTCAGCAAGCCTGTAGGTTTAAGAAGTACAGAACAAGCTGCGTTCTTGATGTTTTAGCTTCATGTTTTTATATCTGTATATTCTGTTTACATTGCCCACATAATGGCCTTTGAAAGACCTTGGGCCGTGTTTCGGAATGGATTCTGTCTTGTGCTTTGTTTGTGTGTTCAGGTAATTGAAGAGGAACAGGTTACGTAACTCCCAGCAGGCATAACAGTGTTTTCCGAGAGACGGGATCGAGTGGAAGTCCTTGAAGGGGCTCGGTTGTGTTTGCTCGCCTCTGTAGCGCTGTCAGAACACACTGTCACTGAGGTCTGAGTCACACACCGTTTCTCTGCTCTTACTTATAATGGCAACCTTTCCGCCTCTTCATCTGAGACCCACACAGGCCTTCGGCCCAGACCCAGGGGAGAAGGACACACTCTACTGTACCCGTTTAATCAGATGGATGTTTGCTGAAGCCCTTCGGGTTGAGTGTCTTGCTCGAGGGCCACGTTTTACTGATCATTATTCCTCTCCTGCAAAAAATAACATTAGGTTCAGTGACTCAAGGTGCACAATTATGACAGGAATGGATAAAGGAGGAGAGTGGTGATTGGTCTAGTAATGAGAGAGTGAAGAGATTTGATTGGTTGTTTTATTAATATGTGTGAAAGAGAACGGATAAGTGTTAATTGGTCCTGGGATGTAGCGGTATAAGGTTATAGAAAGGTTGTTCTCAAATCCTAGCAGAGGTGGGGCTTAAGAAAGAGAAGAAGAAGA
This sequence comes from Aldrovandia affinis, assembly GCA_029706075.1. Lineage (NCBI taxonomy): Eukaryota > Metazoa > Chordata > Actinopteri > Notacanthiformes > Halosauridae > Aldrovandia > Aldrovandia affinis. Next base: position 815,814 of record JAINUG010000065.1, read on the forward strand.
GAGGCAGTTCTGTATAATGGAAAGAGAACAATGGGGTTTGATACAGAAAACTAGTCATAGAACTGAGGGAGCTTTGTGGATGAGGGGACAGGGATGGTAAGTTCCATTTCAATTCAGTTAATTCAGGAAATGAACTGAAATTTCAATGAATGAATTAAAAAATCCCCAGAACATTATGGGCATTCTTCAGTTCATTTCCCGAATTGACTGAATTGAAAAGGAATTGTCCCCAACAGTGCTCGGGGAGTGGCCATTTTGCAACAGGATGTCTGCTTCACCGAGATTTCAGTCTGTTACTGTGCGTATGCATCACCTTTAAGCACAAGCTCATTTGGGCAGGCGCCTGAGAGACAGACTGGACATGGCCTCAGTACTTCAGAGGCTGAAACTATGCGATGAGAGTCGCGTTTACGTTTGGATGAAATATGAAAAGGGGGTATGCATGCACAGTTTATGTTGGTATGAGTACCTTGGCCTCACTACAGCTGGAATCTGACCTAGAGAGACACTGTAAGCCGAGACCTCTTGTCTTTGACTCAACACTCAAAATCAGTGTACTTTGCCAACCGTGTAATATATCAACATGCCTTTTAGGTTTCCGACTGAATTGGACTTCTCCAGAGCAATTCCCACAGGATAAAAATGGATTGAATGTTACCGTGTGCGGAATGGGGACAATGCAAGTCAATGCATAGTGTCAGATGCTCCCCATCGAATGTCTCGGTAGTACAGGTAACCAAGGCGGTACATTTTTAAAAAGCAAGCGTTCAGGTTTCTTCATAATTGGAAAAAAATGACCACCGGAAGTTATTGTAGAGTCATCTTTGCCAGTAGTTGAACCCAGAGCAGTGTAGCTCCTTTACTGTCAGTTTGCCACAGTCTTTAAGAGAAAGGCAGAGAGAGGGAGAGAGAGAGAGAGAGGGGGGAAATTGGGGTCAACTGGATAGACGACATAATGACAGATTGAGAGAAGCAGCTGGGAATGCATTATGACAGAGATTTGGGAGTTGGGAGGGAGGGGGGCATTTGTCGGTGTATTGGCACCAGTGAGTACTGGCTGCCCTGGGTTAGATTGGATGCGCACATGTATGCATGTGTGTTGCTATTGTCTGCGTGTACATGTTGCGTCTGATTGAGGATGATATCTGAAGAGCTCAGCTCAGTATGTTTTTTGTGTGTAGTAGGCTGCAGTGGCACCAGGTCTCGTTCTGGCCTGCTCAGCCACACTGTGCGCCCCTAATTCAGGGCTTCCCAATCTTTCTGAGCCCACAACCTTCTTACTGAGTGAACACATTTTCCCTGACCCACAACTTCTTAAATTGTAGCCTAACATATGTTCAAATACGGATTTTAAATGGTTTTAACATGCGTGAAAAAACAACTGCATGTACACTGTAACTAGTGATGTGAAGATAACTAGTACAGTGCTTAATATGAATGGTGTGATTATCTATGGAAAGTGTACAATATAAAGTCAGGTATTTTTTCCACATGCATCTTGTGACCCACCTCAGCCCTGGTCATGACCCACAGTTTGGGAATCACTGACCTCTCCATGTGTGCTCAACCCCAAACGGCCTCTCCCATGTGCGTTTCACCCCTAACTGATCTCTCTGTGCGTGTTTGACCCCCTAACTGATCTCTCTCTGTGTGTGTAGCGGGTGTGCTCTGGTACGTGAGCGTCCGCTACAGAATGTGATGTCGATAGGAGTGTGATTCGTTCCCAGAGTTAGGGACTTGAGTCTTTAGCTCAGCGAGCTAAATCGCTCTCTCGTCGCGTCAAGATCCCTCGGTTCGAAACTCGCTGCAGGCAGAACCAACTCCGTTACATGTGTTTGACCCCTAACTGATCTCTCTGTGCATGTTTGACCCCTAACTGATCTCTCTGTGCATTTTTGACCCCTAACTGATCCCTCTGTGCGTGTTTGACCCCTAACTGATCCCTGTGTGTGTGTTTGACCCCTATCTGACCACTCTGTGTGCATTTGGCCCCTGCAGGAGGATCAAGTGGTGCTGCAGTGCACCGCCTCCATCCTGAAGGAGCAGATCAAGCTGTGCCTCTCCTGCGAGGGCTTCGGGAACCGCCTCTGCTTCCTCGAGACCACGTCCAACGCCCAGGTACCGCTCAGACCGCCAAGCCAACCCCCGTCTGCGCCGTTTCTCCTCTTATCGGCTGGCTGTCTGACATGTCAGGTTTCTGCTTTGCCTTACAGAATGTTCCGCCTGACCTGGCGATCTGCTCCTTTATCTTGGAGCAGTCCCTCTCAGTTCGCGCCCTGCAGGAGATGCTGGCCCACACTGCAGAGATGGTAAGAGGTGTTTTCGGGGGGGAGGGGTATACTTGGGGTGGGATGTAGATTGAGAATATGTAAAATTAGGCAGGAAGAAAAAAGCTGAATATTGTTATTTTTCATTTTTATAGACTTGAACTTTTGCCTAAACAGTTTTGCCATGGAAACAAGGGCCTTTTTTTTCTTTGTTGAAAAGCAATTATTATATATATTTTTTCTGTTCTTCACTTTTACTCTGAAATAAGAGGGGGAGTGTCTGAGGTGGGGCTCTTACCCTCAGGAGGTGACAATTTCAGACACCCAAACCATGAATGTTCTGACACACCAAATAATGATTACTTTTATTTAGACACATGAGGCTACATAGCTGTAATTACTGAAGTTTTTTTTGGACAGACATATCAGACTTGACAGTTGTATGTAGGGTTGTCCATCAGATAGAGTACACATGAGAAGATTGAAGTGTTTGGAACCAATTAAGATTATTGCTTCCTGTTAAACAGTGAGCAGTACTCTGTGCTAAAGAGTTCCAGTTTCTCCACCAGTGTAATTTAACCTCCTTTTGTCTCTTCTCTGACCCTACACCCCCTTCCCCCCCTGCCAACCATAGGCAGTCGATTTGGACAAATGGGTACGTCTCTGCTCATGTCTCCCGCCCCAACCCCCGTCAGTCTTTAGGCTTTTTGTCCTCGTACTGACTGTGGTCTCTATGAAACGCAGCTGCAGCCCTTCCTGTTTCTTCTGCTCCTACTTCCTGCCCCTTGCCTAACAGCCCTCCGCTGGACTAAACACTCCCGACTCGGCTCACTGTTGTTTGTCATTGCTGAAATCCCAAGCCGTGACTTAAGTGACCCTTTGGGTAGGATCCCTTACTTCTGCACTTCTGCAGGAAGAGCCAAGAGCTTCTTTGGAGCCAAGAGCCTCCCTGGTCTCCAATCTAGTCGATGCACCTCAACGCTGGTGCCATGGTGGGGCCATGCCAGTTACGACACCTCATAGATCATTATTAACACTCCGTTAAACAATCCCACGTCCCCTTCCATCCCTTCTCTTCCAAAGTCTCCTGTTTCATTCATTTACTTCCCGGAGTCCTCATGTATTTTTCCCTTGGTGCCTTCCCTCCCACTCCAATCGAAAACAGCATGACAACCCCCTCCTGTCCTTCTCTTTACCAGCCTCTCTTCAAAATCAAAGGGATGTATTGGCACACAGAGGCACACTTCATTTTGCGCAGGTGCTTGGCAAAAAGAGAACAATGCAAAATACAAAAAGAATGCCAGCACACTGCTATTGAGCCCCCAAGTGATTTATTTCATTTAATCTGAGCTTGTGCAATAGATCAATCCAACACAAAAGACTCAGATAATCATAGTGAGGTCACTAACGAAGGCTGAGCTACAAGTTCTCCTTTAACAAGAATGTTCATGTCACACCAACACATCACAATTGGGGATTTCAGGTCTACTTGTTTTGCATGAGGGTGGCATAGTGCCAGTCCCAATGGAGACTCCAGGTGGCCGTGATAGCTTTCTGAGCAGGATGAAAGCCAGCTCCGAGGAGGCAGCCTCCTGGTCCAGCATTTATCCAAGTCCTAGTGAAGAACCAAACTGACCCAGAAACCTGCCTTGCCTGGTCTCCCAACACGACTAGGTTTGCTTAACCCAGACAAGCAACCTGCTTTCACTCACAGAAATAATCACAAAGTTAACGATTATGGTGGTGTTGATGATGATGGTGATCACTAATAATAATAATAATAATTTTTTTCATTTAAAATCTCACTGGATTTTGGATAAAAAGGTAAGATATTTTATGTTCAGTGTTTTCAGTGGCAGCCATGAACCGATGAGATTTTGCTGTAGTGATGTGCTGCCATGGAAAAGCGATGTAGCTTTTCTCCTCGTTCATGCATATATGACGTTTTGTTTTAAGGTCGTTTTCGATATTTCATATGTTACCATTCTGTGTTTCATCATCGTCACACGATGTATCTGTTGGTGGTTGTTTCCCTCACGGTTCCTTTCTCATGCCAGCAGGACGTGCTGCTGTTCCCTATTTTTTTGGTGTTCCCCACGGTCCCGGGGAGGGAGTTGGACCATGGGATGTGTGGGGGAGGGATATGGGATGTGTGACGGTCTCAACAGTCCTCACTGTGTCCCCAGAGCTCCATGTGCCTGCCTCAGGGGGCAGTGGAAATGATTTTTGGTGACTGGTTTGTGTAGTAACATCCCGCCTTCCCTGTTCTCCATTTAGTCCTCCCAAGGTGGGGGCCACCGAACCCTGCTCTATGGTCACGCCATCCTGCTGAAACACACCCACTCCAATATGGTGAGTCACCAAATGTACACCTCCCTCTGCACCCTGGCCTTTCCTCCTCTGTACACATCCTCCCTTCTCCTACGCCGAAGGGCCTTTCTCACTCTTCCCCCTTTTTTTCTAACTAGGCCCCCATCTCCTTTTTCTACCCTGTCTCATTACCCCCAATCTCTTTACTCGCTTCACTACTGTGTTATGACACTACCATTTTCCCATTCTTTCTAAAACCAGCCTATAGAAGGAAGTAGGATTATATTGTATTATGCATTATGATATTTATAAATTGAGGTAATTATTTAATTAGTTAATTGTTTTACAAAAGATATTTTTTGATTCCATTAAGAAAATAAAATGTGAAAAATGGCATATACTTATTATACCCATTTTTATACTTTTCCAGTGATTGGTTTGACAAACTTTGGTAAATTGTTTTTTCTTTTCCAGTGATTAAAAAAAATTTAAAAATCCCTTTTTCTTCCACATTCTCCCTGTGTCAGACTCTCCTTTCTTCCCTTTGTCTCAGTATCTTAGCTGCTTGACCACATCCCGGTCTCTCACAGACAAGCTGGCCTTCGACGTGGGTCTGCAGGAGGATTCCACAGGTATGTGCTTTCTTCTGTGCCATCTTTGTTCTGAACTGAACAAAATAAAGGAAACACCAACATAAAGTGTCTTCATAGGGTGTTGGGCCACCACCAGTTGCCAGAACAGCTTCAATGCTACAGATTCTATAAGTGTCTGGAACTGTTGGGATACAACACAATTCTTCCATGAGAAATTCCATCATTTGGCATTTTGTTGATGGTGGTGGAATCCAGAATCTCCCATAAGTGTTGAATTGGGTTGAGATCTGGTGACTGAAAAGGCCAGGGCATGTGGTTTATATCATGTCCATGCTCATCAAACCATTCAGTGACCTCTTTGGATGGGAGCATTGTAATCCTGGAAGAGACCACTCCCATCAGGATAGAAATGCTTCACCATTGGATGAAGGTGTTCACCTAGAATGGCTTTGTATTTATTGGTGTTTACCTTGCCCTCTAAGGGATTGAATGGACCTAAACCATGTCAGGTAAATGGAATATGCTTTGTATCCCTCTTTTACTAAAGTGTTTCCTTTATTATCACAGTTACCTGTAGATGTCACTTGCCATCAAGGTTTTAAATATCAGTGTGCTGACAAATTGGGCAGCTTACCGGTTTGTTCATTAATTCCACTAACAAAAGTTGTCAGCCACTGAAGATTGAATTGTGTGCCTTTTGTGTCCACAAAATGTTTTTATTACGTGATGCGCCTCAAAATGTATGTCCACCACAAGACCCTGTTTGTACAAACCTCTGGCCCTTAGGGGAGGCCTGCTGGTGGACCATTCACCCTGCGTCCAAGCAGAGGTCAGAGGGAGAGAAGGTCAGGGTGGGGGACGACCTCATCCTCGTCAGCGTGTCCTCCGAGAGATACCTGGTGAGTTTGTGCCGGTGGGCTCACCTTTCTGCTCACCTGACCACCTGACTGAAATGAACTTTTCCATTTGAGCAGTGTCTGCCTTCCAAAATGACCACTTCATTTTCAAATACTTATTTACTTTCTTCCTTTCCACTTAATTTCATTTCAAACTGAAACGGATGCACATTAAAAGACAGCTGTAAGGCAAACTACTCGTCAACCACTAACGGTATGGGGATAACAGTAAGGGGACCGAGTTTGTAACTCAGAGGTTGCAGGTTTGTTTCCCAGGTGTTGTACCCTTGACCAAGGCACTTAACCCAAATTTCTTCAGTAAACACCCAGCTGAATAAATTGATTGTATGTAAAGAAATGTAAAACTGTGTAAGTCTAAATGCCTAAATGTAAATGTGATGTAGTCATTCCACACTTCACCAGTGCTGTTTGGAGAATCACCCTTCCCCCAAAAGCCAACACCAAGATGTCTGCCTTCTGCTTCCGGGTCTTTCTCATTCCACACTTCACCAGCACTGTTGGGGGAGTCACCCTTCAGCTCAGTGTTCTGCTGGCCTGACTCAAACTCTGTTCTGTCCGTGCAGCACCTGTCCTACGCCAGCGGGGACCTGATGGTGGACGCCTCCTTCATGCAGACCCTGTGGACCATGAACCCTGTGTGCTCTGGCTGCGAGCTGGCTGAGGGTGAGCACAACTCTGGTCTCACTGGCAGGCTGCAGGCTGGTTTGGTTTAAAGGAGGAGGCACCAGGCCCTCTGACATCACCATCAGCCCCTGCTCCTCCTCCACCACCTCTCTGATGCTGCTTTCCCACAGACCGCTCACACATGCAGAAAATGTTCCTCCACAAGGACAGTCTTAGAGAATTCTGTCACTCAGAGAAGGTGGATCACACAGAATGCAACTTCCACGGATACCTGGCGGGCAGCTATTTTTAGATTCTGGCAAGTTATGAGCCCAAGGTTGAGCTAGCTAATCTCATGATAAATCAAAGGACAATACTGCATTTTTTATTAAATCTAAAAGCAGATATTGTTCAAAGGATATGCCTTTATCTTTCAGACCTTTCTACCGGTTGACTGTCTGTCATCTTGTTAAGATTATTCTTGCTTCTCTATTTGACAGGGATGGTTAGATCGCATCCGCGTCATCAAGCGCAACTATAAAAGTTGAAATCATTTGAACAGTGGTGTGTCGCATAGCTATGTGTTCAGCTCGTGTGCTTCTGCTTTGTTGCAACCGCGCGTTTGCGCTTTCTGTGTGAAAGACCCATGACTCGCACGGGTGTCCCTGCAGGGTATCTGACCGGAGGATACGTTCTCAGGCTGTTCCACGGACACATGGACGAGTGCTTGGCCATCCCGGCTGCTGAACAAGGAGAGGACCAGCGCAGGTGAGAGGGGTCTTCATAGCGCTATATATGAAATAAATATCGTTTTAAATATACTTGCGGAAAAGTCACTACTATTTGAAAAATATATTTTCAAAAATAATTTGAGAAAATATCTATTGTCCAAAAATAATTTGACACCATTTCGGTAATGGAAAATATTTGAATACTGATTTGAGAATGTATTTTAAAAACAAATTATACCAAAACTCCAATGATTTTAAAGAGTTGGTATTCACAAATAAAATAAAAAAAGGCTGAGGAACACCCTCAGCCTGGCTCCAGCACTGACTCTGCTCACTCTCTTTTCCCCAGAAATGCACACTATGAGGGGGGAGCCGTCTGCAGCCACGCCCGATCGCTATGGCGACTGGAGCCCTTACGAATCGGGTGCGTATGTGTGCGTGCTCTCTTCAAGCAGTGTGTGTGTGTGAGTGTGTGTGTGAGACAGACTTCCCCCACACCCCTTTGCACACATCTTCTCTTTGTCCCTGCTCTCTCCCTGTAGTTTGTCAGAGGAGTTAGCCTCCCCTCCCTCTCCTCCACCCCTCTGCACAGATATTTTCTTGTGTTGAAGTTTGTCCCTGCTTTCTCCCTGTAGTTGGAGCGGGAGCCACATGAAGTGGGGCCAGTCGTTCCGCGTGCGCCACATTACCACAGGCCGGTACCTGTGCTTGGATGAGGAGAAGGGGCTGCTGGTGGTGGACCCTGAGAAAGCCAACACAAAGATGTCTGCCTTCTGCTTCCGGGCCTCAAAGGTCTGAGTGACAACTGAACACCAACTGACCTAACTGCACCCCCGTCAACAGTTTATCGTCTGTTTTCTTTCTGCCCTTTGACATCTCTGGGTGTCGTTAACTTGTCAAGCAATCAGAGGTGCGGTTTAAAGGGTGTTAAACTCACAGTGGATTGTTCTCTTCCCCTCCCGCGCTCCCTGGAGCAGGAGAAGACGGAGGTGGCCCAGAAGCGTGACGTGGAGGGCATGGGCACGCCGGAGATCAAGTACGGGGAGTCCATGTGCTTTGTTCAGCACGTGAACACGGGGCTGTGGCTCACCTACGCGTCTGTGGATGCCAAGTCTGCTCGTCTGGGGCCTCTGAAGAGGAAGGTACCCTTCTACCACACAGGGCGGAACACAGGCTCAAACTTTATTAGTCACAGAGCCATGAAACATTGACAACTGAGGTTGCAAGCTTTCTATTCTATGTATCAAACTCAAAATGGAGATAGGAATAGTTGTTTTTTTTTACGATGCTGACAATATGAGTATGTATATGATGTCCCTTAATTTGTCCTGTTCTGGTTAGGGTTTGTGAATATCCGTTAGGGTAGCATAGGGATTATGTATCTTCACCTCCATCAATTACCCTAGAGCAGGGATTATAAATCTTCACCTCTGTTAGCGTAGCACCACGGATTATAAACCTCCACTCCGTTATCCTAGCGCAGAGATTATGAATTGCCACCTCAATTCGCCTAGCGCAGGGATTATGAATCTCCACCTCAGTTAGCCTAGCGCAGGGATTATAAATCTCCACCTCTGTTAACATAGCACCACGGATTATAAACCTCCACTCCATTATCCTAGCGCAGGGATTATGAATCTCCACCTCAGTTAGTCTAGCACAGGGATTATGAGAGACACTCTGATGCGTCCCTCTGCCCTCTCCTCAGGCCATCCTGCACCAGGAGGGGCATATGGATGATGCGCTGACGGTGGCGCGCTCTCAAACGGAAGAGTCCCAGGCCGCCCGAATGATCTACAGCACCGCTGGGCTCTTTACCCAGTTCATCAAGTACGACCCCCCTCTCTCACCCCTGACACTTAGTGTCCATCCAGTCTATAGAGCAGACCCAGGTCAAGCAATTGTTCTGTATAATCTTACTCACTTCTTTACCCATACAAATTTAAGAGAGAACAATAAATAATATCACACTCCCATGAAAATAACACCATGCTTCCTGCATGCATGTGCGTATGTAAGTCTGTCTGTGTGTGTGTGTGTGTGTGTGTGTGTGTGTGTGTGTGTGTGTGTGTGTGTACTGTATATATATATATATATATATGTATATATATATCCCATACCTTTATTTGAAATACTTATCTCTTTAGACACTAGTCCTATAGTATACTGACAATTCTAAACAATCTCCATTTCAATCTCACCAATTTTCAGGAGTGTTTTTCTGATACATGCACACACAAGTACCATGTTCGAGAGTACAATAACAGTGCCCTACCAAGGATTCAAATGTAGAATTTCAGTTATTTTCAATTATGATTTGAAGTGCAGTGGGAGTCTTATCCCACATCTTATCGCACGTACTGAATGGTCTGCTGTGGAGAGCGTCTGCAGTGTTCTGAAGCTCATGTCTCACCTGGTAGGAGCCTGGACTCCCTGAGTGGGAAGAACAAGGCCCCCGCCCCGCAGGCCCTCCCCATGGACGCTGTGGTGCTCTCCCTGCAGGACCTCATCTTCTACTTCAGGCCCCCGGAGGAGGAGTTGGAGCACGAGGAGAAGCAGACCAAACTGCGCTCCCTGAAGAACCGACAGAACCTGTTCCAGGAGGAGGTCAGAACACACACACACACACACAGTATATAAGCACGCCATTGTGTTAGTCAGTCAGTAACTGACAATTGATCCCTTAATAACTTCTTAACCCACTCAGCTGGTTCCAGACTTGTACATTCATGTTTATTTATAAGTTGGGATAAGTTGGAATCATTCTTGAAAAATAATAGTATTTTAAGGGAGAGCCAACATGGTTTTCTCAAAGGGAGGTCATGCCTAACAAACCTCCTGGACTTTTTTGAAGAGGCTACAAAGTGTGTTGACGTGAACCAGGCTTATGATATTATATATTTGGACTTTCAGAAAGCATTTGACAAGGTACCACATGAGAGGCTCATTGCTAAAATGAATTCAGTAGGAATTTCAGGAGTAGTTTCAGAGTGGGTTCATAATTGGCTGCAAGGGCGAATACAAAGAGTAACAGTAGGTGGGGCCATATCTGACCTCGGTGCTGTGGGCAGTGGTGTCCCGCAGGGATCGGTGCTGGGACCTCTGCTCTTCTTTATTTACATAAATAATCTTGATATGGACGTTAGTAGCAAAATAGTTACATTTGCAGATGATACTAAACTTGGGGGTTTGGCAAACAGTTTGGAATCGACTAAAGTAATCCAAGATGATTTAAACAAAATCCCAAAATGGGCAGATACATGGCAGATGACATTCAATATTGCTAAATGTAAAGTTATGAATGTGGGAAATAAAAACATTAGACAGGAGTATTTTATGGGAGGAGAAAAGTTAGTAGGTGTTCAATTTGAAAAAGACTTAGGAATTGTAGTTGATCAAAGCCTATCTGCATCAAAGCAGTGTGCTACAGCAGTGAAAAAAGTCAACAGGATGCTGGGATACATAGCAAAAAGTATTGAGTATAAATCAAAGGAAGTTATATTAATGTTATATAATGCCTTTGTCAGACTTCACTTTGAATACTGTGTGCAGTTCTGGGCACCACACTACAAGAAAGATATAGAAGCTCTTGAAAAAGTCCAAAGAAGGGCAACTAAACTGATACCTGGTATGAAAGATAAAAGTTATGATGATAGACTTAAGGCACTCAGTCTATTTAAGCTTAGCAAACTGAGACTTAGGGGGGATTTGATTGAGGTTTTTAAATTCCTAAAAGGGATTAACAAAGTGAAATACCAAAGTTTTTTTAAGATAAGTGGGGTCAGCAGAACAAGAGGCCACAGGTGGAAATTAGTTAGAGGCAAATTCTGGAGGATATTAGGAAGTTTTTCTTTACATAGAGAGTTGTCAATGCCTGGAACAGCTTGCCAGGTCAGGTAGTAGAGGCAGAAACACTTGGGATATTTAAGTCCAGGCTAGATATAGTACTAGATACTCTTTAGATTAGGACATGACGAGCCTAGATGGGCCGAACGGCCCGTTCTCGTCATTATGTATTCTTATGTTCTTATTTATGTGCCCATATCAGAGAGAATTTAGCATGTGTCTGTGTTTTTGCTCTCTGCACAGGGCATGATCACCCTGGTGCTAGACTGTATCGACCGGCTCAATGTGTACAACACGGCTGCCCACTTCTCTGAGTTTGCTGGGGAGGAGGCAGCTGAGTCCTGGAAGGAGATTGTAAACCTGCTATATGAGCTGTTGGGTATGGCCTTCTGTCCACATACACACACACACACACACTCACACTCACATACCACATACTGTACACATTCACACACACACACACACACACACACACACACACACACATACACACACACACACACACACAAACAAACACTGACATACCACATACTTGTATTTGTGAATACACATACTGTATTTGTGAAAAGCGCTATACAAATACATTTGATTTGATTTGATACTGTACACATACACACACACACACACACACACACACACACACACACACACATACTGTACACATACAGTACCAGACAAAACTTTGAATGTACCTGCTTATCTAGGTTTTACACTGTATACTTTTCTGTATAAGTTTCTCACTCTGCCTCACTCTCTCTTCAAAGCCTCTCTCATTCGAGGAAACCGGGCCAACTGTGCCCTGTTCTGTGATAATCTGGACTGGCTGGTCAGCAAACTGGACCGACTGGAGGCCTCCTCAGGTACTGACCCCACATCTATTTTTCAGACTTCCTGTCTCCTAGCTGAACTGCAGTGTGTTTTGCACAAGCCTCAAACCGTACACAAACAAGTGAACACCGGTCTCTGCTCCTCCCCAGGTATTCTGGAGGTGCTGTATTGTGTTCTGATTGAGAGCCCTGAAGTGCTGAACATCATCCAGGAGAACCACATAAAATCCATCATCTCCCTGCTGGACAAGCATGGCCGCAACCACAAGGTGAGCCGTGGGGAGGCTGGACACAGTCAGAGCACAGACCCCAGACCTGAGCGGTCAAATACCTATCTGAAATACTTGAACTCTTTAGATGCTGGTAAAAATGTGAAAACACTCCTGCAGCTCTGCGTCAAATTTCGACAGGAAAGGGGAGCTGCAGACAGAGAGCAGGGTTGTTATGGTCATATCAATACCTGCAGGTCACCCTGATAATTTTCAGTGAAACATGTTACTAACCAAAAAAATACAATGATGTGAAAGAAGAATTTTGTTCTCAATATTGGTAAAAAAATATGTTTTATTTTTAAATTGCCAGTAATCTGCAGGAATCTTACTGGTGTGGAAAGGGTTAAAGTATTTCAGATAATTATAACTATATAAAAATATTTATTTTACCCAAGTCTGGTACCTCCCAGGTCTGGTACATGTCCCATGCTCATCTGGTGGTGAGGGTCACAACGACCTGCAGACATTCAAAGATCTGCACCATCAGTCATACAAATGAATCCCCTCTGCCCCCAATAAATTATTCATGATTTCTAATTATACTATGCTCCACAGACAGAAATAGCCAACCTATTCCTGATATAGAGGATATACTAGTGAAATACAACATTCCCAGCTGATTACATTAGATGTTCTGGCTAACACTTATTGCATCCAGGTCTGACAGAGACACTCTCACCCTCTCCCCATCCTCGCCCCTCCGTGTGTCCCCCAGGTCCTCGACGTACTGTGCTCTCTGTGCGTGTGCAATGGAGTGGCTGTGAGGTCCAATCAGAACCTCATCACAGAGAATCTACTTCCGGGTCGTGACCTCCTGCTGCAGACCAGCATCATTAACTACGTGACCAGGTGACACGACAGTACACCGATCACATCTACGCCGGGGCTGCTTCAGCTTTTTTCTTTTTCAGTTTTTTAAAGACTTTTACGAGCACCTGCTAATTTCACAATGCGATGCCCCCCCATAACTGCTGAGTCAGCGCTTTACTGATTAAAAACAATCCACTGTTAACAGTAATTTATGTGTCCGGCAGAAGTCTGATTCTCTTGCTGTCTTCAATTATTTGTCTTCTGTCTTTTCCCTTAATTCTCTCTCCTGCCTTCTCCAGCATGAGACCCAACATCTTCCTGGGAACGTGTGAGGGCTCCACGCAGTATAAGAAGTGGTATTTCGAGGTGATGGTGGACCATGTGGAGCCCTTCCTCACGGCAAAAGCATTTCACCTGCGCGTGGGCTGGGCCCTCACTGAGGGGTACAGCCCCTATCCGGGGGGGGGCGAGGGCTGGGGGGGCAATGGCGTTGGCGACGACCTATACTCCTACGGCTTCGACGGACTGCACCTGTGGTCAGGTGAGCCGGGGTTTGGCAGTACATGGGGTTCGCATGGGACACGTTCAACTTGCAGGGCACTGTAACATATCCTTTTCTACGATATATGATTGGTCATATTTGCAGAATTCAGGACCTGGTACACACGACTTTGCTCAGACTGCAAAATGAATGAACAATGCTTAATATACAGAAGTAATGATATTAATTGAATATTCATATTTTCAATCAGAATATCTTCATGTAGAAGAATTAACACCACACCATGTAGTGAAAGGCCCTGTTAGTCCTTCCTTCTTGCCACTTCCTGTGCTTCCTCTGTCCTGTTGCTTTTCAATCGTCTTTATAGTATACTGCTGTTCATTAATAGCTGTCACTGAATTAAAAAAATGTAAGAAACCGGTTTCTGTCATCATTACAAATTTCACATGACCAAGGCAATGCTGTAGATACAGAAGTGGTGTGATTCTGCAGTTGGGTACAAGCCTGGGATCGTCAAACCCGTTCTCGTTGGGAGCACACTGCTGACACTGTGAGGGGAAGCAGCTGGTGGCACCTTGGACCTGCCTGGCTCCCTTTACCACAACTCACCAAAATCATCTGTCCGAATAAGCGCGCGATGTGTATATTCTATAACATTGGTGGCTAAGCTTGACCCCTCCCTCCCCTTCTTTAGGGCGTGTCCCCCGCCATGTGGCCTCACCCAGTCAGCACATTCTGGCGGCGGACGACGTGGTGAGCTGCTGCCTGGACCTGAGCGTGCCCAGCATCTCCTTCCGCATCAATGGCCACCCCGTGCAGGGCATGTTCGAGAACTTCAACCTGGATGGCCTCTTCTTCCCCGTCATCAGCTTCTCTGCGGGTGTCAAGTGAGGAACTGGAGACTATGTGTGGGGGGGGGGGGTGGGGTGCTAGGAGACTCTCTGAGATATCAATCTGTCCATCTGTCAGTCAATCAGTCAGCCGATCCAATGAATCCAATCAATCAATCAAATCAATGAATCTTCATATAGCATTCTAAACACCAAGGTGCAGTTAAAAAAATTACGGGCAAGCCACAATTCATTCAGTTACATACAGTTACATAAAAGCGCAGCCACAAATAAACGCTCCCAGTTGGGTTTTAAAAGAGGCCATCGTTTCAGGCCATCAAAATTCTGATTTAAGCTGGAAGAGGATTCTACAATTGGGGGAGCATAGCAACTACAGGATCTCAGTCCAGTCGAAAGATGGACTGAGAAAGGTAAGGGGAAATGGTGGACTGTGTGCAAATTGCATGGCAGAAGGTAGGGAGAGGGTGAGGTATGAAATCATATAGTCAGCAAAAGCTAAAGCAACTCTTGCTCCCCCGTGTGTCATGCAGAAGATTTATGTCTGGCATTTAACATTTAACATTGTATTAGTTCGTTTAGCGAGAGGCACACTGAAGAAACAAATGCTCCGCATTTGATTTTACTGGCACGATTAATGAACACTCCTACAAATGTCTGCATCATTGTGCATCTGCATTGTTAGTCGTCTCCCCATCTGTAGTTAAAAAGGCCTGGATGGGAGGGGCAGGGGATTGCTGTGTATGTTATTAAGCTTTCCTACTCCCCCCTCCCCCAGGCTGCGCTTCCTACTCGGTGGTCGCCATGGCGACTTCAAGTTCCTCCCGCCCCCCGGGTACGCCCCTTGCTACGAGGCCCTGCTGCCCAAGGACAGGATGCGCATCGAGCCCATAAAGGAGTATAAGCACGATTGCAACGCCGTGCGCAACCTGCTGGGCCCCACACAGTCGCTGTCCCACACTGCCTTCACGCCCCGCCCTGTGGACACTGTACAGGTACCCTTCCCACTGACCGGCCAACGCCCATCCACTGTGCAGGTATTGCCACTCCCCTCCCCTCTCCACTGTGCAGGTCTCCCAATTACCCCCACCCCCCACATGTTGACATTCTGACCCCCTCTCCACAATGACCATCACCCCGTTCCCACTGGCCACAGTGCCTTGGTCTGACCCCCCCGTGCCCTGCCTTTCAGGTCGTGCTGCCCCCTCACCTGGAGCGCATCCGGGAGAAGCTGGCGGAGAACAGTCACGAGCTGTGGGCCGTCACCCGCATAGAACAGGGCTGGACCTATGGCCTGGTGAGCGTCACCGGGGCAACGAGAGCTTTACGGGAACTGACCGGGGCCAATCACGCTGATCGCAGTGGTGATTAACTGCAACGGCTGTTCAGAATAGCTGTATATGGGAGATTATAGCTTCAGGAAGCTGAACAGGAAGTTGGAGGGAAAAATGCCTTTTTGTTCATTTCTGCTTGCATAATTATTATATTATTCAAGCTAAAATTATTTTGAAAAAAATCATACTGCAATAAGGACTAAGGATATGTGACATATTAAACATGTTGAATATGGGTAGATTTCTCCTTTAAAACCCAGCTGTTGTACTACAGTTGGGAGTGGTAATATCTATCCTGGTTGATGTTCTGTCTCTGTTCCTCCCCTCGCCCTGCTTGCTCTCAGTTTCGGGACGACAACAAGAAGCTGCACCCCTGCCTGGTGGACTTCCAGAGCCTTCCGGAGCCCGAGAAGAACTACAACCTGCAGATGTCTGGAGAAACCCTCAAGTAAGTGTGGGCTGAGGCTCCCGCCCTTCTGCTTTCTCTTACTTTGTTATTCTGGATTTTCCTTTCCCGTCCTGCAAAGTTCCACAAAATCATCCTGCTTGTCCTACATTTGTACTGTTTGAATTTGTTCATTCTAGCTCCACCTCTGTCTCGGCCCAAATGATCTAGAGTGGGGGTTACCAAATTGGGGGAGGCACTGCTATATACAATTTTATTTTTACACACACTTTCCAGAGACTCACCAGTCATATTAAACTCACTAGTTACATTCATTGTACTAATTACACTCTTACTTCTGTCATATCGGTTTGTTAAAACCATTTTAATTCTATATTTGAATGTGTGCTAGTCTGTGTTTTAAATAGAAGAGGTGAGTCACAGACCATGTAGGGACTGCTTTTATGCTGGAAAAGTGTGTGTCTGGATTCAAGACTAAGGAACCACTGATCAGGAGTCCCGCATTGTCATTCACACTCCCTCCCTCCCTCTGATTGGACAGGACTCTGCTGGCGCTGGGCTGTCACGTGTGCATGGGCGATGAGAAGGCAGAGGAGAACCTGAAGAAGATCAAGCTCCCGAAGACGTGAGTCATTTCCCCTGTGGGCTTAAAGCCATTAAAACAATAAAAGGGAACTTCTCTAAAGGGGTTTCCTCATTTATATTACTGGTATTCTTCCTTCCCTCTTTCCACAACTGGGTCACATACATTATTTGAAATATTACATGACTAAAACCGTAAAGTTCCTGTTGATCACTGACCATTTTAAATGAAATTTAAATTTTCACTCAATATTCAGAACAAAATGTTTCTTTCATATATGAGTGTACATTTTGGTTAGTAACATGGTTTGTAGAAAGTTCTCAAGGTGTTGAAGATTTGACCGACATCTAAAGTTGAGTCTAAGTACTTACTAATGCGTATTTGATGCAGGTCCAAAGTAGATCAACCCAGCAATTGGGAACTGAGGCACAAAATCAAAAGTATCAAAGTATCCATGGCCCTTATCTGATTCATTGTTACTATACCTGAGTGGGTACAAAGCACAAGATCATTTAAACTTTCAAGATGATGTACAGATCAATAGTATAAGAATACCCATCTGTTTTAAAGGAACAACACATAGGCTTATCCGCTCCTACAGCAGACATGTCCTTTTAAAAACCTGCACGCAAACCGTGAAAGCCATCTATAGTTGTAGGTCTTTCTCTGGGCTCTAGTTCTTCTTGTGGCTCCAGTGGAAGCACACATGTGCCCCAGATTCTGAACCCTTGGTGAATCACTCAACAGTGCCATAGCCAATCACACGCCTTACATTCACTCTCTACCCAATCAGCTATATCATGAGCAGCGGGTACAAGCCCGCCCCCTTGGACCTCAACCACGTCAAGCTGACCCCCAACCAGAACACCCTGGTGGAGAGGCTGGCAGAAAACGGGCACAACGTTTGGGCACGGGACCGGGTCCGTCAGGGCTGGACTTACAGCATCGTGCAGGTACCCCTCTCTCTTCCACTGGCTCTTTTAGGCAAAATTTGGCCATATCCCTTCCCTTCTTCACTAGTGGTGTTCACTCCTGCCCTTGGAGAGGTGCAAGGTGGCTTTTTTTGCTTTCACCTTAAATCAGCAACCAATTAGGGCAGTAGTGTAGTATAATGGTTAGGGAACTGCTTGTAACTCAAGGTTGCAGGTTCAATTCCTAGGTTGGGGCAATGCCATTGTACCCTTGAGCAAGGTACCTAACCTGAATTGCTTCAGTACAGTATGTCCAGCTGTATAAGTTGTATGTAAGAAATGTTAAACTGTGTAAGTCACTCTGGATAAGATAAATGCCTGTACTGACTTGGGGAAAAGGGCTTTTAAGTATGCTGCGCCCTCCACATGGAATGTCCTACAGAGTGAGTTGCATGTTACGGAGATAGTCTCATCACCTTGGACTGACCATGATATGGTCTTTTTTGGACACACTCTGTGCCGGCCAGAAGAGGATGGGCTCCCCCCCTTTTAGTCTGGTTCCTCCCAAGGTTTCTCCCTACCAAGGGAGTTTTTCCTTGCCACTGTTGCCTTTAGGCTTGCTTTTGGGGGGGTCTAGGCCTGGGTTCCCCCTCTGTTAAGCATTTTGTGACAATTCAATAGTGAAAAGCGCTATACAAATAAATTTGACTTGATTTGATTTGATTAAGGGCATTTAAAAATATGATAAAGGAATTAGAGGATGGAGCAATAGGCTGTAAATGTTTCAGCTAAATGTTGCCTCTGTGTGGCTTTGCCATAATGATTATGTATTTTTATTTAGTTATCCTTGTAACATATCTGTAAATGTAAATGTAATGTAATTTATATTTTTTATATTTATATTTATATTTTTTTGTAAATTGTTTCATACTGTGTCTGTAACTTAATGCTGCTGCCTATCTTGGCCAGGACCACCTTGAAAAAGAGATTGTTAATCTCAATGGGGCTATTCCTGGTTAAATAAGGGTTAAATAAAATAAATAAGAGTGTCTGCTAAAATGAAAAAAAAAAAATTCACACCCAAGAAATAAGGTGTAGTGTGGTAATCAATTGCGTTGGAGCGGCAGTAGCTCAGTGGTTAGCGACATGGCTGGCAAGTGCTGGTTCAAATCCCAGGAAGGCCAAATGAAAAAAACTATGAACTGTAAACCGGAGGGATGCTAGTTCACTTGCTGGGGTACTGCCGAAGTGCCCTTGAGCAAGGCACTGAACCCGTAACTGCTCCAGGGGTGGCGTACTATGGCTGACCCTGCGTTCTGACCTCTCTTAGGAGAATATGCTGAATTCTGACCTTTTTGTAACTTGAACATGCAATTTATCCAAAATGAAGTGCTGAGTAACAATGAAAACTGCACACCCTGCGACTCTGCAAGGTCACGGAGGAATACCACTGCTGAATACTTTTTAAGAGCTTTACCAAAGCAGAAAGTAATTAACTAAGTAAACTCCATGTGTCATGAGTTTGGATTGATTCCAGCACTTTGGCTGACTGCTACAGTAAGGATAAAGCAGACCGGTGTGGTGTGAACGTTTGCTCCGGCCCTCTCACCCGCTTCATTCTACCACCAGGACATCTCAAACAAGCGAAACCCCCGCCTTGTGCCTTACAACCTACTGGACGAGAAAACCAAGAAGACCAACCGGGACAGCGTGTGCGCTGCAGTGCGCACACTGATTGGCTATGGATACAACATTGAGCCGCCCGACCAAGAGAGCAGTGAGTCTGTCCCTCCCTCTGTCCATGTGTGGCTGTTTCCCAATATCTCCTCTCGTTACGTATTGGCATGATCAAAGTGAAAACTTCCGGGCCTAAATCCAAACACCTGTGTGAGGTCTTTCCAGTTACCCCCTTTTCAGCGATGGAGCACTCCTTACCAAATATAATTAACTTATTAATATATTTGTTAAAATAAAATGCATTTATATTATATTTCATTTCAGAAAATATACTGCATAAATATATCTCTAATATGTTATTATTATATACAGTATATTATTATTATTATTATTATTACAATTATTATTATTATTAGTATGTGTGAAATATGCTTAGTTGAAGACATTTCAGCTGTGCGTATATATCATGTATATGCATGGTAAATCCATCTTTTTAAAACAAGTTCCATAACTATTCGCCCAAAGACAGGCTGCGTAAACAAGAATCGACATTAGTTCCGCACCGAACAAATTTTTCTCATCCCTGATAGCATCCTTTCCCCCTCTCCCACAGGCGGTCACGGGCTGGGCAGCATGCGCACGGATAAGATTCGTGTGTTCCGTGCGGAGAAGTCGTACGCGGTGACGCAGGGGAAGTGGTACTTTGAGTTTGAGGTGGTGACGGTGGGGGAGATGAGAGTGGGCTGGGCTCGCCCCAGTGTGCGGGCCGATGCAGAACTGGGGGCCGATGACTTGGCCTACGTCTTCAATGGCCTGAAGGTGATGCGTCTGCGCAGTGGCCATCTGCATCCCCCTACATCCCCTTACATCCTCCTAAATCCATATGTTGTCCCTCTAAATCCATATTTTATGATGGATGTCCCTCTAAATCCATATTTTATGATAATCAGAGTTGTGTGTCAATGCCATTTCAAGTCAAGTCAGTCGATTCAGGAAATTCATTGAAATTACATTTATGTGTAACCATGGTGTTTTCATTTTCTCAAATTGAAACGGAATGAAACGAAACCCCAAATCTGATGACAATACTCATTTCTGTGTTTGTGTTGAAATTAGCTTTCTTTGTTTGCTTTTGGAAAGCACACAATGCCCTTATCAGTATTGTTTGCAGAGTTGTGTTGTGAATTGATTCTGTTAATGACGTTCCCCTCCCCCTCCCCAGGCTCAGCGCTGGCATGTGGGGAACGAGCCCTTTGGCAGGACCTGGCTGCCGGGTGATGTGGTGGGCTGCATGATTGACCTGCCTGAGCAGAACATCATGTTCACACTCAACGGGGAGATGCTGATCAGCGACGCCGGCTCGGAGATGGCCTTCAAGGACATAGAGATCGGGGATGGTGAGAGGGCGAGAGAGAGGGAGAGTGACAGAGAGATAGAGAGTATGACACAGATCTGCAGTTTGACAGAATCTGGCAGCTTCATCTGCAGTAGTGCTTCCTCCGGCCCCTCCTTTGCCTCTTTTTAGATGTGTATGTGTGCGTGTGCGTATATACAGGTAACTGCCAAGATAAAGGCAACACTTTGGTTACCTCAGGGGTGGACGAATAGAATGGAGTGGAAAGGAGAGGACCGGGCTTATCCGCTGGTAGTAGTCGTGGCATGATGGACATGTGGCAATGCAACCGTTTAAAAGATCCCTCATTTACTGAAGTGTTGCTGTTATTTTGGTTATTTTGGTTGCTGTTACCTGAATGTGTGTGTGTGAATGTCTGTGTGTGTGTCAGGGTTTCCGTTAGAAAAAATCGGTGCCGGTCCACGTGTCCTGGAAGATTTCAATGTCCCGGACAAATGGGAGAAATTCCGGTCAAATATGATTTGTGTTTATTGAGCTTAAAAACAATTGATAGGCAGGCTATATAAAGAATGACATCATCAAGGCATGCAGATTTATAATATTTTTGATTGAAAAGTAGGCTACTTTTGCTTATACATTATATTCCAAATAAAATAAGTCCCGTCAATAGACTCACGTGCATAACGCTATTTTAAAAACAAATAAATAAATATTCCGCTAGCCTACGTTCGTTGGGGCAACATGTAAACACAAATAATTTCCTTCAGCTTTAGGCCTACATATTCTCAGATAAAGTAAAACGGAATTAAAACTATTTGCAAACAAACAAAAAGTTACATGTAGGCCTATCTGGTTCATAACATTTTAATTATGGCGTGCTGCTGCCGACTTGAAATCAAATCATTTCCGTTCGCTACAGACCTTTTCTCAGATAAAATAAAATAGAATAAAATCTCTTTGAAAACAAAAACAATAAATAACCTATTGCTGGCTCATATCATTTGACTTTTCCGCATTATGCTTAGAGGGAATTATTTTCACCGGACATTATGACCGGAGAGATTGAAATATGTTCAACAGATTTTCAACAAAACGGTATTTACCGGATAAAAAACCCTGGTGTGTGTGTGTGTGTGTGTGTGTGTGTGTGTGTGTGTGTGTGTGTGTGTGTGTGTGTGTGTGTGTGTGTGTGTGTGTGTGTGTGTGTGTGTGTGTGTGTGTGTGTGTGTGTGTGTGTGTGTGTGTGTGTGTGTGTGTGTGTTATTCATTTTTCCGTGTCTCTCTGTCTCCCCAGGCTTCGTCCCTGTGTGCAGTCTCGGTCTGTCTCAGGTAGGCCGGATCAACCTGGGCCAGAACGTCAGCAGCCTGCGCTATTTTGCCATCTGCGGCCTGCAGGAGGGCTTCGAGCCTTTTGCCATCAACATGAAGCGCGATATCACTATGTGGTTCAGCAAGAGTCTGCCCCAGTTCATCCCTGTGCCCACTGACCACCACCACATCGAGGTACCTCTCCACCACGCACAGACACCCTAGTGCTCGCCAAAACTGGGTCAAATGATTATCTGAAACATTTCATCATAAAAGTTTTTCGAGCCTTGTGATTACGTTCATTGAAAAAATATATAATGTTTGCAGTGCAGGTAACTGCCAAAATAAAGGAAACACCAACATAGTGTCTTAACCACAAGCTGCCAGAACAGCTTCAGTGCACCTTGGCATAGACTTTACAAGTGTGTGTAATTTTATTGGATGGATGCCATTCTTCCACGAGACATTCCATTAAATTGTGTTTTGTTGATGGTGGTGGAAAACGCTGTCGCTCCAGAATCTCCTATAAGTGTTTAATTAGCTTCAGATTGGGTGTTTGATCTGGTGAATGAGACAGACATGGCATATGGTTTACATTATTTTCATGCTCATGAACCTGTTCACAGACCACTTGTGCCCTGTGGATGGGGTATTCTTATCCTGGAAGAGACCACTCCCATCAGGATAGAAATGCTTCATCATAGGATTAGGATGAAGGTGATCACTCAGAATGGCTTTGTATTAATAGGCTTTTACCTTGCCCTCTAAGGGGTTCAGTGGACCTAAACCATGCCAGGAGTATGCACCCCACACTATAACAGAACCCTCAATTTACCCAAGTGTTTCCTTTATATATTTGTACAACATTTTCATCACCACAACACCCTCCCTGCAGATATCTCGTGTAGATGGGACGGTGGACAGCGCCCCCTGCCTGAAGCTCACCCACAAGACATTTGGCTCACAGAATGCCAGCACGGACATGCTGTTCTTGCGGCTGAGCATGCCGGTGGAGTTCCACGAAACCTTCAAGGTCCTGGCGGGGACCACGCCCCTCACCCGCACCCTCACCATCCCTGAGGACGAGGCGCTGGAGGTGGAGCCTGACTCTGAGTTTGAGGTGCTGAAGAAGTGCGCCAGCCGCAAGGAGCAGGACGAGAAGGAGAAGGAGCCCTCCGTGCCCAAGGAGATCCCCGGCAGCAGGGGTGGAGGAGGGGAGAATGAGAAGGATGCTTCCACAGAGAAGAGCAAGAAGAGAGGGTAAGGGCGGAGGGCGGGCTCTCCTTTCAGAGGAATGAAGCAGGGGTCTCAAACTCCAGTCCCAGAGGGACTGACACTGCGGCCCTCCAGGCCTGGAGTTAGACCTGCAGACACTGCGGCCCTCCGGGACTGGAGTTATACCTGCAGACACTGCGGCCCTCCGGGACTGGAGTTAAACCTGCAGACACTGCGGCCCTCCGGGACTGGAGTTATACCTGCAGACACTGCGGCCCTCCGGGACTGGAGTTAAACCTCCAGACACTGCGGCCCTCCGGGACTGGAGTTATACCTGCAGACACTGCGGCCCTCCGGGACTGGAGTTAAACCTGCAGACACTGTGGCCCTCCGGGACTGGAGTTAAACCTGCAGACACTGCGGCCCTCCAGGACTGGAGTTAAACCTGCAGACACTGTGGCCCTCCGGGACTGGAGTTAAACCTGCAGACACTGCGGCCCTCCAGGACTGGAGTTAAACCTGCAGACACTGTGGCCCTCCAGGACTGGAGTTAAACCTCTGTGGGAATCTTTTGTGCAATGTATCAAAAATTGCATCATTCCATTTTGCTGTGTAACACCACATTGTTGCACTAGCCACTTATTGTGTTGTGTGTTCCAGCTTCCTGTTCAAGGCCAAGAAGGCAGCTTTCATCACCCCTCCTCCGGTGGTTCCCACAATGCCCCGCTTGATGGAGGACGTTGTCCCTGACGATCGAGACGACATGGACATCATTCTCAACACCACGACGGTGCGACCTTTGACCTTACCCTCAATGCTCGTCGCATTTCATCATCTGATCACATTTGCATTGACACTCAGCTCTGAACTCAGGCACCACCATGTGGACCACTCAATAACCTTCAGGACATAAAACACAACAATAACAACATAGAAAGGCAAACTACAGGCAGCAAACAAGTGCACCTCTACTTGTGTTGTTGTCTGATTATTGTTGAATGTTCAATTTTTCTTGAAGCTAAGCACTAAGGTATGTTTGTGTATACAATGACAAGTTATCGCAGTATCCATATTGACTGAGCATACCCTCACTCTGCAGTGGTGTTTTTGACTGTATTCTTTCCCCTTCTCCCCCTCTTTCCCTGCAGTATTATTACTCTGTACGTGTCTATGCGGGGCAGGAGCCCAGTGGCGTGTGGGTGGGCTGGGTTACCCCCGACTACCACCAGTATGACCTTCACTTTGACCTCAGCAAAGTGCGGAATGTCACTGTCACCGTGGGCGATGACAAGGGCAACATCCACGACAGGTGAATTCCAGTGGATGCACACATATACACACCTACATAAATACACACAGACATGCAAACAAGGACACACACATAGATACGTACAGACAAACAGCAGTCTCTTACACACACACGTGCACACACACACACACACACACACATATACACACCACAGTTTCACACAGATATGCATGCACACATGCACAAACAAAGAGACACAGACACACACACAGACATGCACACACAGGCTCCTTACGCACGCTCTTCTCCCTTTCACAGTATGAAGCGCAGTAACTGCTACATGGTGTGGGGTGGGGAGTTCAGCAGCAGCTCCCAGCAGACTCGCATCACTCAGGAGGACCTTTTGATTGGCTGCCTGGTGGACCTTGACACTGGCCTCATGACCTTCACAGCCAATGGGAAGGAGATCAACACTTTCTACCAGGTGACCTGGGAGTTTGAGAAGGATGTGGTATGTCCCTAAGGATTCGGTGACTAAGGGTAACTGTGTAACGCTGAGGTGCTGTTTTTCAGGTGGAGCCCAACACCAAGCTGTTCCCAGCTGTGTTTGTTCTACCATCCTGTCAGAATGTGCTGGCGATGGAGCTGGGCAAACTCAAGGTAAGTGCCTCACCTCTAAATGACTCTTACCCTTGTCATCCATCTGTATTTTTGTTCCCGTTATTCATAGTCTTTCTTTGTGTTTACTGCTACTCTGCACTTATTCTTTCTTTGTGGACTCCTGTATGTGTCTCTCCCCTGCACACTCTTTGTCTCATTGTCTTGCTTTTTGTCTCTCTCTTACCTTCTTTCATATGCTTCACCTTATCTACAGTCAACCCCAAAATTATTCATACCCTTGCTAAAGATGAACAAAAAAAAGCTGTATAAATTAAATACATGCAACAAGCTATATTGTATACTCAAAAAGTGAAAAATATATTTCATACTAATACATTTGCTCAGAGAAGAAGTATGGTGCTCAGTATTTTGTGCACCCTCCCCTCGCAAGGATTGCGCTACTGAGTCATCTTTTATAATGTTTTATGAGGCTTTTTAAATTAGAATTTTGGAGTTGATTGCAATCCAGCTTAAGCTGCAACTGTGTATTTAAAAATAGTGTATTTGTAAATAAACAAATATAAAACTTTACTTAAACTTAAAGATAAGCTTAAGCTTAAGTTCATCTTTAAGTTTAAGTAAAGTTTTAAGTATAATCTTAAGCATATGCTTATATTTATACTTAAACTTGAACATAAAGACAAACTTAAAGATAAAGAAATGTAAGTTTAACATAAACTAAACATAAGCTTAAGCTTAACTTTATCTTTGTTCAAAGCTTTAAAGCATCAGCTTCTATTTCAGCTTTAGCTTATCTGTATGCCTACGCTTATGCTTATGCTTGTGCTTAAGCTTATGCTTAAACAAAACTTCCTCCCCCCCTGCCTGAGGCTAAGGCTGTCCCTGTTTCCGTCTCCCGCCAGAACATCATGCCCATCTCGGCGGCCATGTTCCGCAGCGAGCGGAAGAACCCAGTCCCGCAGTGCCCGCCGCGGCTGGACGTGCAGATGCTGACCCCGGTGATCTGGAGCCGCATGCCCAACCACTTCCTCTCCCCGGAGACGGCGAGGGTGAGCGAGCGGCATGGCTGGTCGGTGGTGTGCAGCGAACCCCTCACCATGATGGCCCTTCACATCCCCGAGGAAAACAGGTCTGTTTGAGTTAAGCCTAAAGGATCATTTTACCCCTATTTCCTTCTTAATATTGTATCCTTTGTCCTTTTTGTGGTACAAATGCAATGGTAGGGACCTCAAATAGTGTAGCAGTCTAATGCACCTGCATTGACTGGCGCCTTGCGAGTGTGAGCTACCTATTGCGGTTGTGGTTCGAAACCCAACTGCGTCAGCCCGACTCTGCCCAGGAGCCCCAATCGGGGGCGGCATTTGACTGTCCACCCCAGGGGGTTGGGGGAGGGAACGTCAGCACGAGCTTGCTGAGGAGCGTGGAGGACTTCCCTGTGGACAAAATAATAGGCGAGGTCTGTCTCGGAGGAGGCAGATCATCACCGGCCTGACCCGGAGGAATAAAAATAGAAATGAAATTGGATACTAGATTGGGAGAAAAACTGGAAAAAATCAGAAACAAATTTAAAAAAACCGAGAAAAAAACCCAGAATGCGATGATATATACATATTTTATATATATGTAAATACATCTTTCTCTCCTTCCATCTCTCTTCACCTTTCTCCATCTCTCTCTCTCTTTCTCTCCATACCTCTCTCTCCCCGTCCAGGTGCATAGACGTGCTGGAGCTCTCCGAGCGGCTGGACATGCTGAAGTTCCACTATCACACGCTGAAGCTGTACGGCGCCGTGTGTGCGCTGGGGAACAACCGCGTGGCGCACGCCCTCTGCAGCCACGTGGACGAGTCGCAGCTCTTCTACGCCATCGAAAACACCTACCTGCCCGGGCCCATGCGCAGCGGCTACTACGACCTGCTCATCAGCATGCACCTGGAGTCCGCCAAGCGCGCCCGCCTCATGACCAACAAGGAGTTCATTGTGCCCATGACCGACGAGACGCGCGGCATCAGGCTGTACTCTGACGCGGTGAAGGCCCACGCGCTGCCCGGGGTGGGCCTGACCACCTGCCTGCGGCCCAAAACGCACTTCTCTGCCGTCGGCTTCGTGGGCACGGACCCCGACCTGTACACCCTCAGCCCCATCATCCCCCTGCAGGTACTGAGGCCTCACGGAGACCGAGGGCTGTAGAGAGTAGAGACACAGAGCGCAGCTTATTTTCTTGAATAATTCTGCTATTCTTGTATGCTTTGGCAATATAGTAATGATGATAATGATAACAATAATAATAATAATAATAATAAGCTTTATTTATATCACTGTCTCTCTCCAGGTCCTGAAGACCAAGGCCCTGAACATGCTGACAGAGGCGGTGCAGGATGGTGGCCAGGCCATGCGGGACCCTGTAGGGGGCAGCGTTGAGTTCCACTTTGTGCCCATCCTCAAGCTGATCAACACCCTGCTCATCATGGGCATCTTCGACGATGAGAACGTCAAGCACATCCTCAAGATGATCGAGCCCAACGTCTTCAGCACGGAGGCGGAGCCTCTGGCGGAGGAGGGCGGGGCTGGGAAGGGGGAGCCAAAGCCCACCGCCAAGGAAGCAAAAGAGGGGGTCGGCGAAGCGAAGGAAGAGGAGGAGTGGCTGGAGGAAGGAACCGAGGGAGAGGTGGACGACGAAGGAGTGGGAGAGGAGGAGGAAGAGGAGGAGGAGCTGGAATTGGAGGAGGAGCTGGAGGAGGAGCATGCAGAAAAGGAGAGAGAAGGAGAGGACGAGGGAGAGAAAATGGATGGAGAGAAGGGAGCAGAGGAGAAGGAGAAGGAGGCCGGTGAGGCAGAGGTGAAGGGCAGGCCAGAGGAAGGACTGCTGCATATGAAGCTGCCAGAGTCTGTCAAACTGCAGGTCAGTCTGTCGCTCTGCGTCACAGCGTGAGGGGAAAAAGGTGTCAGCAAATATTTCAACTAATCGCTAGCCTTATGATAAAACAACTTGCCAGATGCCTATTCATATGATTCATTACTACCGGATAGCTGGATTGATGACAATCAATAAATCAATCTATCGATCAATCATCAATCCAGTTGGGAGGGAAGGTACTCAGCGTATCTCTCTCAAATACGTAACTCTTTAGATGCCAATAAAATTAATGCCAGTGAAAACACCCCTGCAGATCCCCATTTTCTGCGAAACATGTTACTATCCCAGAACACAATCATATGAATTCAATTAAAATATTAAATTGTCAGTAATCTGCAGGAACTTTACCTTTGTGCTGCTTCCCATGGTGTATCTGTGGCGTGTTGACCTTTGACCTTCTGCGGCAGATGTGCACTCTCCTGGAGTATTTCTGTGACTGTGAGCTGAGTCTTGCTCTCTTTCTCTCTCTCTCTCTCTCTCTCTCTCTCTCTCTCTCTCTCTCTCTCTCTCTCTCTCTCTCTCTCTCTCTCTCTCTCTCTCACCCTCACCCTCTCACCTTCTCTATGTCTCTCTCTCTCAGATGTGCACTCTTCTGCAGTATTTCTGTGATTGTGAGCTGAGGCACAGAGTGGAAGCCATCATCGCTTTCTCGGACCAGTTCGTGAACCAGGTGCAGAGCAACCAGCGCATGCGCTACAACGAGCTGATGCAGGCCTTCACCATGAGCGCTGCTGAGACCGCCCGCAAGACCCGCGAGTTCCGCTCACCGCCGCAGGAGCAGGTATGTACACCTCAATCAAAGAAACACATCTGCAGTAGTAGCATTATTATTAAAATAATAATGTAAAAATAATATATGAATATTAGTATTGCTTTTATTATATCATTTAAACTATTTATACAGTGCCTCCCATACACCCTTGCACGTGTGTGTGTGTGTGTGTGTGTGTGTGTGTGTGTGTCCGTGTCCCCCCAGATCAACATGCTCCTGAGCTTCAAAAGCTTCCCGGATGAGGAAGACAGCCCCGTCCCTGAGGAGGTCCGAGTGGCCCTGCAGGCATTTCACAACGACCTGCTGGCTCACTGTGGTCAGTGGGCTCCCGCCGCATCACTCGCAAACGCATGCTGGAACTAACTGCATATTCTGGATAGGGCTTAACATGACTTAAATCACTGTTGCTGAATGTGTCAAATCTTTTTTCTTTTCTTTTTCTTAACATGGAAACAACTGCTGAAATTAGTGTGAAATTTTACATGTTTAACATGAAGCAGCCATTTCAGCTAAGAGTGAAACTAAAAAAACTGAAGTTTCACTCTTGCTTAACATGCCTGAAATAAGTATTGCTGAAATGAATGAAATTTCTTTCTTGTGCTTAATGGAACTTAAATGACTCCTGCTGAAATAACTGACATTTCACTGTTGCATATTATTTTTATATCGTTTTATGAAGTTTTATGATGCTGCGACGGGGTTGTGCAATATGCTGCTCCTACTTTTACTGATGGCACCATATGTATGTATGTTTGTTTGTATTTCTGTATGATGTGACATGTGTTCATGGTTTTTGTAAAGCAGCGACACTGAGTTTAAGACAATTTTCCCTATGGGGACAATAAAAGTATATCTCTTATCTTAAGATGACTGTTGATACATTTCCCTCTTTCTCTCTTTACCTCTCTTTCTGTTTCAGGCGTGCACATTGAGGAGGAGGAGGAAGAGGAGGAGGTGGACACATCCCTGCGAGGGCGGCTCATCAGCCTAGTGCACAAGGTCAGGGCCTTCCGCAAGAGGAAGGAAGAAGAGAAGCCTGAGAAGGAGGAAGAGGCCAAACCCAGTGAGACTTTTCTCTCTTTCTTTCTCTCTCTCGCTCTCTCTCTCTCTCTCTTTCTTTCTCTCTTTCTTTCTCCATTTATTTAAATAATAAATAATATAAATAGAAGATAAATAGCATGTACTATTGTAATTCTATATACACAAGTCACAGTGCCTTCAGTTCAGTGCAGAATTCAGACGTGAGGCTTCTTACTGACACAAATGACAGGTCTCATATAACCCCTGCTTCAGCGTCCGTACACTGGCTTTCCGTTTCTTTCAAAACGTATTTAAAAATGGGCAAGGAGGGCCGATCCCAATCATTTACACGATCTGACATTTTTGCTAGATTCCTTGATAAGCTCAAGAATGACAGCTGAAAACTATTCTTCTGTCCCTATATGAAACATTTTATTGTGCTCTAATCTATGTGTGAACCAGCATTAACTAATTAGCTAATTGAGTGAGGGTAAGTGTCCCACACTTATCCTTACCCACCCCCCAGGTACTCTCCAAGAGCTCATCTCCCACACCATGATCCACTGGGCCCAGGAATCGTTCATCCAGAACCCAGAGCTGGTGCGGCTGATGTTCAGCCTGCTCCACAGGCTGTACGATGGGCTTGGGGAGCTAATCCGCGCCCTGCCCAAGGCCTACACCATCAACGCCGTGTCTGTGCAGGACACCAAGGACCTGTTGGAGTGCCTGAGCCAGATCCGTTCCCTGCTCATTGTGCAGATGGGGCCCGAGGAGGAGAGACTGATGATCCAGAGCATTGGGTCAGTACACAGATACAGTAATAACACAGTAATAACACACGGTCACATCAGTGCACAGCTACAGTAATAACACACAATCACAAGCACATCCTGCTACAGTAATAACACAGTAATAACACACAACCACATCAGGGCACAGCTACAGTAATAACACACAAACAATGATGACAGCTGCAGTGTAAAACTGGGTAAATTGTGGTTTGATTGGGTGATTGATTGAATGGTTGTTTGGTTAGTTGGTTGATTGATTGATTGATTGGCTGATTGATTAGTTGATTGATTGAAAGACTGCAGGGCGTGCGGAGGAGAGACTGATGATCCAGAGTATTGGGTCAGGAGGGAGGGGTGTGGAGCGGTGTGGTGTCCACCAGACCTGGGGGCTCAAATATGTATGCAAAGTACTTTAACTCTTTAGATGCTGGTAAAAATGTGAAAACTCTCCTGCAGATCTGAGAATTTCAACAAAAAATTGTACTAACCAAAATGTACGAACAAGACGAAAAGTTTTGTTGTGAATATTGGTATAATATTATATAAAGTATAAAATGGTCAGTAATCTGCAGGAATGTTGGTGTGTAAAGGGTTAAAGTATGTGAGTATGTGAGTTTTAAAGTGTAAATTATGTGGTCCTATGGAGCTTGACTTTTGGTACTGGACCCCCCAAACAAAGTCTTAATAGCCTTGGTAAAACCTCTATATTTAATAGCTATATAAATGTATAATATGTTCAATATGTGAGTATAAGCTCAATATATAATTTAAAACAACAGCCCTAAACCCCTAAATTATATATTAAATATAATTTATTATATAAAATAATTTCAAGATAATTTTATTTTCAAAAAGAAAATGGTGACTAAATGACAGATGAATTCTCAAGTGAACCTCCCTCTCTCTCTCTGTCTCTCTCTCCCTCCCTTCCTTCCTCTCCCTCTCTCTGTCCCTCTCCCTTTCTCTCTCTCTTTCTCAGGAACATCATGAGCAACAAGGTGTTCTACCAGCACCCTAACCTGATGCGGGCGCTGGGCATGCATGAGACTGTGATGGAGGTCATGGTCAACGTGCTAGGAGGCGGAGATTCCAAGGTACCCCCGGCCCCCCCTTCATTTACACCACTTACCCTTTCAGTATGCCTTGTCCCTGCTGTTTGGATCAGTGAGTCGGTGTAAAAAAACAACAACCAAAAAACTTTCTTGTTCACTCCCATGTTTTAGCTTATCATCAGTGCATTTGTTATCAATTCATCGATGAATCACAGCCTACAATTACATGATAATAAAATGTACATAGGCCAACCCAGAATAAAGGAAGTGGTACTCTGTCATAATTGATTAAATAATTATTTAGCAATACCAAATCAATGGAAATAATCTGCTTGTATAAATTAACTGTGATCAACTTTAAGTAGGGACGATTATATAAAGAGATTGGCATATTATTAATATTCTGTGGTGCAATGCAACTACAATGACCAGTGTACTTTTATATTATGCCATTTAGCAGATGCTTTTATCCAAAGCGGCTTACAGTTGAATGCATACATTTGTCAGTATATGTGGTCCCAATGGGAATCGAACCCACAACCTAAGCGTTGTCAACGCCATGCATCTACTAAGCCACAAAGAACCACATTTGACAATGATTTGGGTTATTCTGTTGTGTCAGTATCAAACCTATGTTTGTTTCACATTCTGGCGGCAATGTAGTATAGTGGTTAGGGAACTTGACTTGTAACTCTGAGGTGATAAGTTCAATTCCCAGCTGGGGCATTGCCATTGTACCCTTGAGCACGGTACTTAACCTGACTTGCTTCAGTAAAATATCCTGCTGTGTAAATACATATCCTGCATGTAAAAACTGTAAGCTTCTCTGGATAAGAGCGTCTAACAAATGGCTAAAATGTAAATGTCTCTCTCTCTCTCTCTCTAGGAGATCCGATTCCCACGGATGGTGACGAACTGCTGTCGTTTCCTGTGCTATTTCTGCCGGATAAGCCGCCAGAACCAACGGTCCATGTTCGATCACCTCAGCTACCTGCTCCAGAACAGCGGCATCGGTCTGGGTGAGAGACGGACATCTCCGTTATCGATATGCATTATTATTCTCAGCAATGAAGTGAGCAATGAAATGAGTCTAGACAGAGAGTACTGTTTTATAACCATGGTAGTCCCAACAGTGCTGGCTGCTGAGTGATCCATAAGATCCATAAACTCTCTGTGTGTGTCGATTGAATGATGTCGTTCAGGGATGCGAGGCTCCACCCCTCTGGACGTGGCGGCAGCATCCTGCATCGACAACAACGAGCTGGCGCTGGCTCTGCAGGAGCAAGACCTGGAGAAGGTCTGACCCTTTCTCACTCATAATCCCTCCCTCCACCCCTCTCATCGCCCTCTTTCCACATTTCCCACTCTCTCTCTCATATTCTCCCCCCTCTATCTCTCTCTTCCCCCTTTCTCCATCTCTCCTCTTCTCTCATAGTCCCTGCCTCCACCTCTCTCTTCTGCCTCTTTCCACCTCTCCCCCTTTTTTCTCTCTCCCTCCTTCCTTCCCTCCATCCCTCCCCTTCCCTCCATCCCTCCCCCTCAAATTAAAATTCCAATTCAAGCATACTTTGTTTTCATAACAAGACAGACTTGTGTTGCTAAAGCATTAAAATGCATAGATTGCAGTAACAACAAACTATCCACCCCCACCCACCAAAAATAAAAAAAATTTAATCTTTCAAGATTAAATCTCAGTTTAACCTCTCTCAGGAACATCTACCTCTCTCTTTCGCTCTTCTCCCTCTCTCGCCCTCTCCCACCCAGGTGGTGAAGTACCTGGCCGGCTGCGGGCTGCAGAGTTGTCCGATGTTGCTGTCCAAGGGCTACCCCGACATTGGCTGGAACCCCTGTGGCGGAGAGCGGTACCTCGACTTCCTCCGATTCGCCGTCTTCGTCAACGGTCAGCATACGCTACTGCACGTGCCCCCGTGGGTCTAACCCAGTCAGACCTGGGTTAAATCCTTTATTAGAAACACCAACAACCATTTAGACAACAGATTACTGACAATGTTACAAGAAACAATCTATTTTCACCACCATTCAGAACAAGGTTATTTTTTCATATGGTTGTACCTTTGGTTAGTAACATTGCTTAAAATTCTCAGGGACCTGCAAACAGGGACTGTTTCCAAATTTTACCACCATCCAAAGAGTTAAAGTATTTCAAATACGCCTCTGACCCAGATCTTTTCTGAATACTTCTGGTTTGTTACAGTCAATTCCACACTTCACAGAGTAATCATAAGCAGATCACTGTCTGCCCTCTCTGTCACTGCCTCTGTAGGAGAGAGTGTGGAGGAGAACGCTAACGTGGTGGTTCGGCTGCTCATCCGGAGGCCGGAGTGCTTCGGCCCCGCCCTGAGAGGAGAGGGGGCAATGGGTTGCTGGCCGCAATCGAGGAGGCCATCAAAATCTCAGAGGACCCCGCCCGGGATGGGCCCACGGTTAAGAAAGACAGACGCTTCCCCATGTAAGAGCGAGAAACAGCAGGTGTTGGAGAAGAGGCAGTGTGGTGTAATGGTTAGGGAACTGGGCTTGTAACTCAGAGGTTGCAGGTTCAAATCCCAGGTGTTGTACCCTTGAGCAAGGTACTTAACCTGAATTGTTTCAGTAAATATACAGCTGTATAAATGGATTGTATGTAAATAAATGTAAGCTGTGTACGTTGCTCTGGATATGGGCATCTGATAAATGCCTAAATGTAAATTTGAGAGGAAGGAAGGGGTGGTGGAAGTTTACGTGCTTCCCTAAAGAGTGTTACAGAGCTGAGGGCAGTTGTTTTTCCTCACTGGTGAAGCAGTTGACCTTTGACCTACCTTTGCTCATGCATATAGTCGTCTCTCCTGTGATTGGCTGGCAGGTTTGGAGGGGAGGAGCAGCACGAGGAGAACAGGGTGCATCTTGGGAATTCCATCATGTCCTTCTACTCCGCCCTCATCGATCTGTTGGGCCGCTGCGCCCCTGAGATGCATGTGAGTCTTTCTGGTCTTGTCTGGACTCGACTGATCTAGTCTGGTCTGGTCTGGTCTGATCTGATCACATCTAGTGGAGTCTGATTGGATCCGCAGATATCTTTAATGTCAGGCATGGAAAGAGACATAATATTTATGAGTCAGCATGGCAGTGTAGTATAATAGTTTGGGGCTACAAGCTCCTCATAGGTTGCTGTTTGAAATCCCAGGCAGGGCAGTACCAACGCACCCTAGAGCAAGGTACCTGGATGTCCTAAGTATCCAGAGTATACAGTACATGGACTGTATGTAAAAATATAAGCAGTGTTTTTACCACTCTGGTAAAGAGCTTCTGCTAAGCAAATAAATTGTGTAAAATATGTAAATTATGTTTATTTACTTGCATACAAAACAAAATGACAAAACAAATGGAATAACAATATGTACAATATTGAATATGCAAAAGAGGTTGTAAGCCCTAGCCAGGCTTATACAAGAACCTCACCTTTACATTTTTTTTTTTAAAAACCCTGAAAGATTGTAATATGATCAAAAAGGTCATATTAAAGATGATATAAAACCAATATATATTAAAGTGAAAAGAAAAAAGAAAACAATAAAAAAAAGATAGAATTTAGAATAAGTGAAAATGTCAAAATAAAAATAACACAGAATGCTGCTGTTTCATACATAGAAACACATTTTTTAAAGTTTGAAAGCAGGGGCATTTGTAGACAGTTATGTAATGGTTGGGCCTGCCCCTTCTCTGCAGCTGATCCAGGCTGGGAAGGGTGAGGCTCTGAGGATCCGGGCCATCCTTAGGTCCCTGGTGCCCATCGAGGATCTGGTGGGGGTCATCAGCCTGCCCGTCCAGATCCCCGCCTTTGGGAAGGGTGAGGAGCGGCACCATGGGACGGGACACATGCGTTACAGTTAGCTGTTTAACATGCTTGCAAAGTGCATACCAAGAGGTCAGGAAAAGAGTGGTAACGATACCGCTGGCTTTGGAAAAAGGCAGAAACTCGAATTTTCAGACTCTCACCTTTTCAGTGTCAGAACTGATAGTGTAATTACGCTAACATACAAGATAGCGTGAAGAGCCAAGAAATAATGGTATTGAAAAAACCCAAAGACTTTTCATTGGTTAATCTTAGTGAAGACCTTTTGAGCACTGTAAAATGTAAGAGTAAAGGGTTGGGCGATGGAAGGGTGGAGAAAGAGAGGAACGTATGATGGAGAAATAGAGGAATGTTGTGTAAGAATGTATTATTTATTGTCTGGGTTACGACCCAAGCCCCGTTGTACAATTGTTTTGTAATCATGTTGCTGTGAAGAGTATCTTCTTGTGTGCCTTTTTCTCCTCATCGCCATGTTTTTATGCACTTTTGTTGTTCACTGTTGTTCAGGCTTTTGCAGTGTTCTCGTTTACCCGTCTTTGTGTTTGCCTTTGCTCCGTTCTCGCTTTCCACCCAGACGGTGGCAGCATCATTGAGCCGAAGATGTCAGCCAGTTTTGTGCCTGACCACAAGGCCCCCATGGTGCTGTTCCTGGACAGAGTGTATGGCATTGACAACCAGGACTTCCTGCTGCACCTGCTGGAGGTGGGCTTCCTGCCGGACATGAGGGCGGCCGCCTCGCTTGACACGGTGAGTCCCAGGCTGTTTACTGGCTTCTTTCTACAGTTTGTCTGTGTCACCCACAGATTCTTTAAACTCACCAGATACTCAGCTCCTGCATTCCTTCTGTCCAACGTCTGGTTGGTAAACAGAGGTTCCAGTACTGTATTACTGTACAGAACATCCATTGCCATAGTATTGAACTTGGTCATACCTCTTAATGAAATTCTAGAGGATGCATCAAATGGCTTCAACGGAAGGGAGATAGAACTTTTAATGTTAAGAATACGGAGTTGAGTATCTGGGAGGTCTAAAGAATCTTTGGTGTCATGATGAGTCAATTATCCAATTAACTGGTTCTTCTGCACTATGGTTTTGGTTGTATATGTGGCTATGTGTGTATCTACATGTATTTATTTTATGCTCAGGCTGGATGTGTGTATAAATATAAAATCTGTACCATGTTTACCAGTCACTATCTTTTATTATGACTAATGTTGTCATTAAGGTAGGGCTAGGTCATTCCAGTCACCTAAGGTCGTTCCAGGTTTTAGAGTTTAATTTAACAACCTCACATTTTACACCTGGAACATTGGGAGGGATGTCTTCCAATCCAAGCAATGGCTTCAATGAATCAATTACAGACCTGTCAACCAGACCTGCCTACCTGTACGCATACTGCGTACCAGCCACGCATTTTAAGGTCAAAATACACAAATATGATATTATGACTTTAAAGTACAAAACATTTAGGCTACACTTACAAAGTAGTTATGAGACATAACTTGTTCTATTTGGACCTGAGGCAATCAAAGACAGAATGAAAGAATAGGACATTCATGGCTCACATTTCGGAGTGGTTCTCGAAATGATTTCCCAAGGTTGGCAGGTCTACAACTATGAGCTGAGTCAAAGTGAAAACCAGCAGGCCCTGCATCTGGGCAGGAAGAAGCGCTTCAGTGACGGCTGCAATTCTCTCTTTCTCCACCAGTCGGCGTTTAGCACTACAGAGATGGCCCTGGCACTCAACCGCTACCTGTGTCTGGCCGTGATGCCCTTGATCACCAAGTGCGCCCCACTCTTCGCCGGCACAGACCACCGCGCCATCATGATTGACTCCATGCTGCACACCATCTACCGGTTGTCCCGCGGCCGCTCCCTCACCAAGGCCCAGAGAGACGTCATCGAGGAGTGCCTCATGTCCCTGTGCAGGTTAGTAATGACCGCTCACCCTCTGGCTCCTCTTCTGTCCCCCCTGATTAATTTACAACAACAATTTAGTCATTTGCAAAATGCAATGGGTAACACTTTAGAATAAGGTGCATTTATACATGCTTAGTAAAGTGTTAATTACTGCATCATACGTCATGAAAATACATGAATACATTTAGTAAATATTTTTATAAAGGAGGCCCGGGGTTGCCACACTGAGAAATCAGTACTTATTGTAACCCTGTGTTGAATTTTCTGAAAATGGCAACCCTGGCACTCTTAAAAATACATTTTTTTAAATAATTTGTTTCAGATTTTTTCCCCTATTTCCTCCCAGTTTAGTGGCCAATTATACCCTCTATTTATTTTGATTTGCCCTCCCCACATGAATTCACTGCTTGTCTCTATGAGACAAGCTAATTCTCAGAGGGCAGCGAACTCCACTTCCATCGAGACGGAATTCGCCAACCCACGTTCTGTAGACACCCTTACGCGCTTCTCTGCAAATTCCTGCCGGCTCACCCTCCCCCCCCCCCTATGGCAGACAGCCCCAAACAGCGCCCCCAATCAGGGCTCCCCACCAGGGCCGGTCTGGTACAGTAGGGTTTCGAACTGCGACCGTGATAGGCAACTCACACTTGTAAAGGACCTGCCAATATGGGTGCGTTAGACCGCTACACTATCGGAGGCCCTGCTGCAGTTTTATTTTAAATTAAATATAACCAATTTAAACAGTTTAATCAACCCAAGAACCAGGTGAGGTGAGTTCACTGTGATATCAACTGCTTTAATTGATCAATTTAGTGCTGAGCAATGGCAAAAACCAGCAGACCCTACGGCCCTCCAGGACCAGGGTTGAGGACCCCTGTTTGAAAGTGTTCCCCATGCATGGTAGTGTGAGGGCAGGGTTCTCAGCCTGTTCTCCCCTCCCTGTGTCCCAGGTACCTGCGGCCCTCCATGCTCCAGCACCTGCTGAGGAGGCTGGTGTTTGACGTCCCGATCCTCAATGAGTACGCCAAGATGCCCCTCAAGGTGCACTGCCTGCAGAGCTCCTCACGCTCACTGCAAATCACACCTGGGCCAAATAATGACTTCAAATGCTGAAACCTTTTAGACACCAGTGCAATTCCTGCACATTACTGACAATTTTGAAAGAGATGTCCATTTTCACCAACATTCAGAACAAAATTATTCTTCCATATGGTGGTATGTTTTGGCTCGTAACATCTTTCATTGAAAATTCTCAGGGATCTGCATGAGTATTTTAATTTATACCAGCATCTAAAGATTTTATTTGACCTATTCTATTGGTAATGATAAGAGTTTACTCTAAAGAAAGATATTGTAAAATATAAGATTATTATAAGATTATAAAATATATTGTTACTAAAGGTGGCTGTTGATTAGCTGATAATGTCAATTAAGCAGTTATGTTAATCTGTGCATTAAGCATCATTAAGCATTGTTATGTGTTTGGTGTCATTATTGTATCTGCAGTGGTTATGCTGTTATTTTGAAATTTGTTGTTGTTATGGTTGCAGCTGTTGACCAATCACTACGAGCGTTGCTGGAAGTACTACTGCCTGCCCAATGGCTGGGCCAATTTTGGAGTCTCATCAGAGGAGGAGCTTCACCTCACCCGTAAGCTCTTCTGGGGGATCTTTGAGTCGCTGGCACACAAGGTGAGGCCTTTGTCTTTCAGTTGCTGATGCTCTAACGCTGCAGTGTGGGATAATGATTAGGGAACTACAGCAACGTTCTTAACCTGAGTTGTGTCAAAAAAATATCCAGCTGTATAAATGGATTGTATGTGAAAAAAACTGTAAGATGTGTAAGTCTCTGGATAATAGTGTCTGCTAAATCCCTAAATGTAAAATGTAAATGTAATGCAGCAATGCTCTAACTCGCTGAGACTGAGGCTGATACCAGGAACCAAGAAACAAGTCCAATGAGAGTCAGAAACCACAATCATACATGGGTCAGATAATCATTTGAAATACCTTCACTCTGTAGACACCAGTAAAGTCCTGGAAGATTACTGACTATCTTAAAAGAAACATATTTTCACCAATATTCAGAACAAGATTCTTCTCTCATATGGTTGTTCATTTTGGTTCCTAACATGTTTCGTTTGAAAATTCTCAAGCATCTGTACATTTTAAATGTAATTTGAATGCGTATTTGACCTTTGATCCAGGGCTACATACAATGCAGCTGTATTCACTCCATCCATCTCACTGCACACCCAAATGTTCAGCTCATCAACCCCCTGGCAAAAGGGTGATCCATAATGTATAAAACTATTCCAAATAGGTGTTTGACCTCAGGTCCACAACAACTCGCACTCTTCATCTTCGTTGTCCCCTTCTTGTAGAAATATGACTTGGAGCTGTTCAAGATTGCCATGCCCTGTATATGCGCCATCGCGGGGGCCATCCCTCCGGATTATGTGGATGCCAGCTACTCCTCCAAGACAGAGAAGAAGGCCTCTGTGGATGCCGAGGGGAACTTTGACCCCAAACCCGTGGAGACCACAAAGTGAGAGCACGTAATGACAGCACAGGGGGGACAAGAGGACGAGGAGGAGGAGGAGGAGGAGGAGGAGGGATGTATGGATCAGGGTCAGGGTCAGGGGTCAATCAAAATTTTGTCTATTTGGGAAATGAATAGAACATTCTATAAATTTATTTTTAAATCCCAATAGAATGTTATGGGCTTTTTTCCGCTTCATGAACTGAATTTCAATTAATTTCCTGTAATTACGAAATTGATATGGAATTGACCCAAACCCTGGTATGGAAGAAGAGAGATAGTGATGAAGAACAGAGGGATTAAATGGAGGGAGACTGAAGATTTGCCAATGGAGAGAGAGTAGATGGGGCTTGGCAGATTTGGAAGTTTTTCCTTCTGATTAGTCACACACATTTTGCTCATCTAGCCCAGAGATAATATTCTGTGTTTTTGCGTCCTTGCAGCACCATCATTCCTGAGAAGCTGGATGGCTTCATCAACAAATATGCTGAATACACACATGACAAGTGGGCTTTTGAGAAGGTCAGGATCATAACTACTCTGAGATTATGAGGTTTTGAGTCATTAAACAACACAAAAGAGTCACTATGCCATAATAGCTGTAGCCTTACTGCTTTCGCTGGATTAGTGATCAGCATTGACAAAGAGCATTGTTACGGTTGGTGCTGCATTGGTGAGTGTGTCCTTTCTGCTTCCAGATCCAGAATAACTGGACTTATGGAGAGCTGCTGGACGAAAATGCCAAGACTCACCACATGCTGAGACCGTACAAGACCTTCTCTGAGAAGGTTAGTCCCAGCGTCATCTGTGTCAGGTTGGGGGACCAGATGTCCCACATTGCATTTTGACTCGTCCTGCGTCCCGCAGTCATGGACGTTGTCCCGCTTTTTAATAAAATAATAACATAATTTGCCTCCTCCCACCAACCAAAACATTGTTGCAGCTTTCTCTCACTTTGTTATACAGTGTATACAGTGCTTAATTTGTAAAATAAGAGATGCCGGGCTCAATTTATTTTAGATTTTCTCCCAATTTGGTAGCCAATTACCCCAACCAATGTGAGTTCACACCACCGGTAGTGAAAAAATCATCTCCTCCGGGACTACTCACTGTTTCAGTCCTATGCTCAAGTCAGTTTGGCTTGAGGACATTTTGCCGAAATGACTGATGCCAGTGGCAGCACTGCTCAGTGATGGCTGATCTCTCATTCAGGACAAAGAGATCTACCGTTGGCCCATCAAGGAGTCCATCAAGGCCATGCTGGCGTGGGAGTGGACCCTGGACAAGGCCAGGGACGGAGAGGAGGATAAGACTGAGAAGAAGAAGAGCAGGAAGATATCGCAGACAGCACAGGTATGGTGGGGAGGGAGGATAGAGACAGGGAGGCCGAGAGGGGGATTATTAAGCAGAATGAGGCTATTTAAAGTGGATGTACTTTTTCCTCATGTGTTTTATTGTGATTTGATCCATATTTTGTTATACATTCTTTTCTTTTTCAACGTGTTTTGGGGACAGGTGTTAAATTGGAATTTATCCTTTGACTGTAAACACAAGAATACACATTGACGAGATGGGCGGTTCAGCCCATCTTGGCTCGTCATGTCCTAATCAAAATAATTTCTAGCCTGGACTTAAATAGCCCAAGTGTTTCTGCCTCTACTACCTGACCTGGCAAGCTGTTCCAGGCATTGACAACTCTCTGTGTAAAGAAAAACTCCTTAATGCAATGGTTCTGATACAGTTTTTCAACATTATAACAATGCTTTTTTGCTATGTCCCTAACAAATAAGCAAACACATAAATAAATACAAATTACATTTGACTCATACATCCTTTGTGTGTCTTCATTGTAGGCGACCTATGACCCCAGCCATGGCTACAGCCCACAGCCCATCAACATCACTGGCATGGGTCTCTCCAGAGAGCTGCAGGTACCACTCAAACTGTCTGACAGTGGACCTGATACCAGACCAGTACTGCACTAAAGCTGTATATCAGTACTGCATGGAATAATGTTAGCTTTCTCACTTTGTGTCTCTCCCTCAATCCCTCTCTCTCTCTCCTTCCTTCTCTCCCTCCTTCCCAAGTCTATGTCAGAGCAGCTGGCTGAGAACTACCACAATACCTGGGGCAGGAAGAAGAAGATGGAGCTTCAGTCTAAAGGTGGGCGAGGGTCCTACACCAGGGTTATTTATATACCAGGGTTATACAGGTAACTGCCAAAGTAAAGGAAATACCAACATGAAGTTTCTAAATAGGGCATTGGGCCACCACAAGCTGCCAGAACTGCTTCAATGCGCCTTGACATAGGTTCCACAAGTGTCTGGAACTCTACTGAAGGGATGCAATACCATTTGTCCATGAGAAATACCATAATTTGGTGTTTTTTTGATGGTGTTGAAAAACCCTGTCTCATGCACCGCTCCAGAATCTCCCCAAGTGTTCAGTTTGGTTGAGATCTGGTGAGTGAGATGGCCATGGAATATGGTTTACATTGTTTTTCATGCCCATCAAACAATTCCGTGACCATTCGTGCCCTGTGGATGGGGGCATTGTCACCCTGGAAGAAACTGCTCCCATCAGGATAGAAATGCTTCACCATAGGATAGAAATGCTTCACCATAGGATTAAAATTGACAATTGACAATTTTGTTATTTAGCAGACGCTTTTATCCAAAACGACCTACAAGAGTACATTTACATGACTAGATATTGTGAGAATCAAATAGTAAGTTATAGTCTAAACAATGACATTGCCGACATTCATGCTTCAAAACTTGTTATGGGCAAGAGGTTATAAAAAAATGGTATCAATTGAGGTGGAGTCACTCCTTTATGGATGATA
Source organism: Aldrovandia affinis (assembly GCA_029706075.1). NCBI lineage: Eukaryota > Metazoa > Chordata > Actinopteri > Notacanthiformes > Halosauridae > Aldrovandia > Aldrovandia affinis. The sequence continues at coordinate 858,705 of JAINUG010000065.1, forward strand.
GGAAGAGAATCTGCTGACCAGACCGGGTGAGGACGGTCATTCCACCATCTAGGGACCAGGGGAGAGAAGAGGCAGGGCGTAGGGAATGGCTACCACGTGTGTGGAGAGACGGGACAGTTATCAGGCCAGAGGAGGCTGATCGGAGGGATCTGGATGGGTTGTAGAGTGTGATGATAGATTGAAGGTAGCAGGGGACCCCTCATGGCCCGGTAGATCACTAAGAATGGCTTTGTATTTATTGACTTTTTCTTTGCCATATAAGTGGTTGAGTGGACCTAAACCATGCCAGGAAAATATGCCAGATATTTATATTTGCCAGAACCCCTCATTTACTCAAGTGTTTCCTTTAATTTGACAGTTACCTCAACAACAGGGTTATACACCAGTATCATGGAGGGTGTGTGAGTGTGTTAATGAATGAGTGAGTATGTTAATGAATGAGTGAGTGTGTTAATGAGTGAGGGCATGTGTCAGTGAGTAAGTGTGTTAATGAATGAATGAGTGTGTGTTAGTGAGTGAGTGAGTTTTTGAATGAATGAGTGTGTGTTAGTGACTGAGTAAGTGAGTGTTTTAATGAATGAGTGAGTGTGTGAGTGAGTGAGGAAATGTGTGAATGAGTGAGGTAGTGTGTTAATGAGTGAGTAAGTGAGTGAGTCACTGTGCTAATGAGTGAGTTAGTTAGTGAGTGAGTGAGTAAGTGGGCCAGTGAGTAACCAGTGAGTGCTTCTCTGTAGGGGGCGGTACCCATCCGTTGTTGGTGCCCTATGACACCCTGACAGCTAAAGAGAAGGCCCGGGACAGAGAGAAGGCCCATGAGCTGCTCAAATTCCTGCAGCTCAACGGATACGCTGTTACCAGGTGTCTATCACATCTGACATATGACATCACTCATGATCCAAGTAATTCTGACTCATTGCCATACAAACACCATTCCTCCCCCTTCTTTTTCCCTCTTTCTCTCAGGGGGATGAAAGACATGGAGCTGGACATCTCCTCTATAGAAAAGCGCTTTGCCTACGGATTCCTGCAGAAGCTGCTCAAATGGATGGACATCGCCCAGGAGTTCATCGCCCACCTGGGTATAGTGGGGAGAGGAGCGAGAAATTTGAGCGCGAGCAAGAGATGGAGATTAGAGGTTTAGGAAAAAAACCTGTGAGCCGGCCGTTAGTGGCCACTTTGCGTTTCAGTAAGACCCTATCAGTGAAAATGTGTGACTTTATGGATGAGAAAGGCAACTAATTTAAAATGAAGAACAAAGTGCGCAACACGGCTTTAAAACAATTACTTTGTGCTTATGGGTAAGACCATATGATTGTGTGACTAAAACAATAAAACCATATTTACAAGATCACATGAGTTAAGACCACACAGTTGCATAAAACTACCTGAGATGAGGTGTGAGTCTGAGGATATAAGGAAAGCTACATTAAGCCTGTATGAGCATATGAGTGTGTATAAGTAAGGCTGTATATATATGACCATACTCACAGGCTGCTCTTGGTCTGTGCAGAGGCTGTGGTCAGCAGTGGGAGAGTGGAGAAGTCCCCGCACGAGCAGGAGATCAAGTTCTTTGCCAAGGTGAGAGAGGCATCCCGCTGTCGGGCAAACGTCAGCCAGCAGACCTAGGTCAAAGGTCAAATACATTTATGAATACGTTAACTCTTTAGGTGCTGGTGAAATTTGAAAATGTTCCTGCAGATCACTGATAAGTTTCAAAGAAATATGTTACACACCAAAATGTAAAATGATGATTTGTTTAATATTGTCAGTAATCTGCAGGAATTTTGCTGGTGTCCAAAGGAGTTAAAGTATTTAAAATAATTATTTGACCCAGGTCTGCTCTCCGTGTCAGTGGTTGTAATGACTATGTCTCTGTGCCTCAGATCCTGTTGCCGCTGGTTAACCAGTACTTTAAGAACCACTGCCTGTATTTCCTCTCCACTCCTGCCAAAATGCTGGGCAGTGGCGGCCTCTCCTCCAACAAGGAGAAGGAGATGATTGCAAGGTAACTGAAGTTGAATGTTCACACTCACGGGCACACACACACACACACACACACACACATACACACACACTCACCCACACATACGCACACATGTGCTTACTCACACACTAGTGCAGGCAGACTGCAGGTGCCGGATCATCCAACAGGAGTTTCTCATGCTGACTGAAATCTCTTCCTCCTTCTTTCACATGTAGCATTGCCCCACAGGACTCCTAGCCAGTTTGCACTAGTATGGCCAGGTTTCAGTTCCAAACCACAGGGTGTGCCACTACACCCCAGACAAGTGCCACCCAGGACGCCCCACATAATGCATTTCTATAATAATTTCGTCATCCTTTCAGACAAGGCCATTCTGGTTCTCTAATCTGTCTAATCTGCGGGAGGTGCTGTAACCCTGCGGTTGTGAAATATCTACAAAGAGAACTTGTACACAATGTACAAACATTTCCTGAGGGTAAATTGGCCATTCTTTGTGTAACTTTCTCAGCAAAATAAGTCCCTTTGCAATGACTCATGCCTCAGATATATGAGAAATCTTAGCATTCAGTTCACTGTCTGCATACATATAATGGCTGTCAGACATGTAGTGTATATACTAGTAATACCTGAATATGCCTAAATACATATTCTTTCTGGAATTTAACCGGCAACTTCTGAGTTACAAGCCCAGTTCTATAACTATTATGCTACACTGTCTCCTGTACCAGTAAACCAACTTATACATACAGGTATCTGTCTACAGCATGCTGCAGCCACTTATTATTGTATAATATAATATGAGGTGACCATATATTGTGTGCTGTCTGTAACTACATGTACTCTATGCTTATTGTGGAAAGGAACATTAGCAGATGTTGACGCTGCTGACACAACTCTGTTTATAAACTCTTTCCCTCACCCTTCTGCAGAATCTTTCACTCCCTGTTACCAATCCCCTCAGTCTCTTTCCACTCTTTTTTGTAACTTGCTCTGTAAACTCCTTCTCTCTCCTTGTGTCAACCTTTTCTTTCCCCTCCCTCTGTTTTTCCCCCTCTGTTTTTTTTTCTTCTTCTGCTCCCGCTCTAGTATCTTCTGTAAAATGGCAGCTCTGGTGAGACACAGAGTCTCCCTCTTTGGTAAGAAACCTGCATGGAGTTCATCTCTCACCCTCTCTCCTCTCTTTGTCTCTCCCCACTTTGATTAAATGTTCCTGTCTCAATTTTCATCATTTTATTTCTCTCTAACCCCCTCTCCTTCTACTTTTAGTTTTTTTTTTTTTTGATTTGATCCAATTTTCTCCCAATTTAGTAGCCAATTACACCCGCTATTTTATGTCAATCCCCCCCTAGTAATGTGAGTTCGCTGCTGTAGTCTTGCGACCGGTAGTGATGAAGGCGAAGCAACGTCTCCTCCGAGACGTCACTCGCCAGGCCGTCGACCATAATCCAGTACTACAGGGCCACTCTTATGCTCAGCGAACGTCCTGTTGGCTTCCCTCCCCCCTCCCTGGGGCGGACAGCCAATAGCCGCCCCTGGTGGCACTCCCGGCCAGAGCCGACTCTGACGAGACAGGGAAATCCTTCTACCTTTTGATCACCCACATTTACTTTGTGCCTCACTTCCTTCTCCCCCTTTTCTCATTCCTTCTCCCTCCCTCCCTCTCTCTCTCTCTCTCCTTCTCTCTCTCTCTCCTTCTGAGTGCTCTGCTGTGCTTTGCTTTGCTCTCTCTCCTTCCTCTCTGTGTTGCTTTGAGCTGTTTGTAGGCCTCTTGAGTCCAGCCTTCCTCCCAGGGAGACAGCCCTGCCATTGGGAGAGGAAGCCCCCACAGTGTGCTGGCCCTCAAAGCTCTGTCCTCCACATACCACCTACCCACCATTAGCGAAAACCCCCAAAATGACATCAAACTGCCCCAGCAGCTGATAAAACTAAGCTATATATATCTCACCTGGGGTCAATAGGGGGAGGAACTGGGGGGAGCACTTGTTTGATTGGTTTCATGATTTATTGATTTCCCTCGACGTGACTGATCTGACAGCATTCAGCTTGCTGTGCGGCCTGACACGCTTGTACAATGCACTCCTCCCATCCATTCCTCGATGTCATTATTAACTACCAACAAAACTGTTAATTTCATTTTCAGAGCTGCTTCTTCTTTGGTTTCTTCTGCACATGAATGTTTACAATCACATATAAACCAATGTGAAATAAAGTCCCTGATCTTAGGGCACAGAATAGACTTCTCACGTTAGTCTTGGTAATCATTTGTAATAGCATTAATCCCTGCTTCAGCATCACTCAGAGTTACAGCTCTGGCTATTTGTAAAATACCCTTCGCTCAGCTAAAGGCTGAGAATAGCACTGTAGTAGTTCCCGTTTAAACATCAAAGTCAGTGACCTGCAGTGTGTTCAGTGTGCCAGTGCAGTGGCTCCCAATTTTTCAGAGCCCATAACCCACTTAATCAGCAAAAATATTAATGTGACCCACCCCTTATTCAATTTTACCCTGACAAGTATGGAATGTTCAAATATGGAATTGAAATGTCAAAAACCATGGCATGTACACTGTAGTCAGTGCAGTGCATGTATCATATGCAGAGTGTCATTTGATTGGTGTGAATGTCAAGGGTAAGTGCATTAGACTTATACACGATAAAGTATAATTTTTCGTGTGTCATCTCGCGACCCACCTTGGACCATCTCTTGACCCACAATTTGGGGACCCCTTTGCTGATGGACCAGCACAGTATGTGCATCAGGTCTCAGGTCAATGGAATGAGGTTGAGGTGAATATGCAGCAGATCTTGTGTCTGTCAAGAAGTTGATGTTGCCATGGTAACAATGTGTGTGGTGTGCAGGAACGGACGCTGCCGCCATTGTCAACTGTCTGCACATTCTGGCGCGGTCACTGGATGCCAGGTAATACATACTCTCTCACACTGATGCACACACACACACACACACACACACACACTCAGGTGCACAGGGGCTCTCTTCTGTGTAGTGCTTCATAATTGTAAAATTATGATTTATGCATTTGAGTATTGCAAGTAAATGGAAATTAATGTACAGAAAATTCATAATACATTTTGTTTTGCTGTAAAGGAAATTCATTCATTCATTATCACTAATGATCTATTACACTTTATTATAAGAATATAATAAAATAAATAATCCCTGCCATTCATCCACATGTCTCTCTCTCTCTCACCCTCCCACCCTCTCTTTCTCTCTCCCTCCGTCTTTATACCTCCCTCTCTCTCAGAACGGTGATGAAGTCAGGCCCTGAGATCGTGAAGGCCGGACTGCGCTCCTTCTTCGAGAGTGCCGCTGATGACATCGAGAAGATGGTGGAGAACCTCAAACTGGGCAAGGTGTCCACCCGCACCCAGGTCAGACCGTCCCAATGCATCATCCTACATCGTTTTTGTTCTTGTTATTTCTTCTCTCATTATTCGCTCCTGTTTTCACCATACATTTCTTCTACATTATTTCGTTTTTTATTTGACCTTTTTACATCTTGTTGACGATTATAACATGGTTTTATTATAATTTTACGTGAAACACTTTGGGCTGTAAATGTTGTATGAAAGGTGCTCTGCAAATAAAGTTTTTTATTTATTATTATTATTATTATAATATTATCAGCTCTGTTCACTTTTGACATCTCCACTGGTGTAATGCCTGTCAGTGGTGTTAAGTTTGCCCATCCACCATCTGCAGGTGAAAGGCGTGTCTCAGAATATAAACTACACCACCATCGCTCTGCTCCCTGTACTCACCTCCCTGTTCGACCACATCGCCCAGCACCAGTTTGGGGATGATGTAATCTGTAAGTCTCCTTCTTAACAGCAGTGGGCCCATGGGGGTAAAGGGAAGTGTGTTTATCCGCAGACAGGAAGTCTGGACTGCGGGGAAGGAGTCCTTCTTTTTTGGGGAAGATGGCTGCTAGAATATACCACCTGCACATGGACGTGTGCATCTTTGTCATGATGTTGCATGATACAGGATGTTAGAGTTGTTGTGACATGCCCCCAGGGTAACAGTGTTTGTCTCTGTTGTACAGTGGATGTCCTGCAGATGCTGTTGTGTGAAACAGGATGTCAGTTACTGTAAAATGCCTCCAGGGTAACAGTTTTTGTCTCTGTCGTACAGTGGATGACATGCAGGTGTCATGTTACCGCATCATGTGCAGCATCTACTCTCTGGGCACTGTGAAAAACCCCCATGTGGAGAGGTCAGTCAGTTACTGAGTGTGTGTGTGTGTGTGTGTGTGTGTGTGTGTGTGGGTGTGTGGGTGGGTGGGTGGGTGGATGGGTGTGTGAGTGTCTATCGTATTGTATTGTGAGTATTGTGTTGTCTGGGTTGTGTGTATAGTGTGTGTGTGTGTGTGTGTGTGTATGTGTATTGTACTATCTGGGTTGTATGTGTGTGTGTATCGTGTTGTGTGTATTGTGACTGTGTGGTTGAGTGTGTGTTGTTGGGTCTGACAGTGTCATTGAGTGTGTGTTGTATTGTGGTTGCTGCAGGCAGAGGCCAGCTCTGGGGAGTGACCGTGTTTTTGAGTTTGTGTTGGATAGTGCGACCCTGTGGTTGTGTGGGTTGGTGAGTGTGACCATGTGGTTGAGTGTGGTTGTATTGTGGTTGCTACAGGCAGAGGCCAGCTCTGGGAGAGTGACCGTGTGTTTGAGTTTGTGTTGGACAGTGTGACCCTGTGGTTGAGTGTGGGTTGGTAAGTGTGACCGTGTGGTTGAATGTGGTTGTATTGTGGTTGCACAGGCAGAGGCCAGCTCTGGGGGAATGTTTGGCTCACCTCGCTGCTGCAATGCCTGTGGCCTACATGGAGCCCCACCTCAATGAGTACAACACCTTCTCTGTCTACACTACCAAGACTCCCAGGGAAAGAGCCAGTGAGTGCTCCCTCTTCTCTTTCTCTCAGTCTCTCTCTATCTCACTGACTCGGTCACACCATTCTCTATCCTTCCTCTTTCTCTCCCATCAATTTTATATTTCAAAATACTTTAATTGTATGAAATGCATTACAGCAATTAATTATAAACCATACAGTAAAAATGTACAGTGGAACAGAATAGCAGCCAGTGGAAATTTTTATGTTGATGAATAAACATGATCAAAACTGTTTTGATCAAACACTATGAAAAATGGCACAGGATTTTAAGGGATACACGCCTTCAGTCTTTATGAGGTTGTATATCATTATCTATATATTATTTGTGTTTATCTTGCACCAGGGCCAGGGTCAATTCCATTTCAATTCAGGAAATGAATTGAAATTTAATGAATTGATTGAAAAATCCTTAGAGAACATTATGGCCCTGAATTGAATTTCACTTTTCAACTTTTCAAAACACAATTTTGCTGAACTGACTGAATTGAAATGGAATTGACCCCCAACCCTGTATTGCATGCTCTCAATTCAGTCAGTTCCATCTCAATTTAGTCAGATCATTAAAATTAAGTGAAATTCAATGAATGAATAAAAAAAAGGGCCATAATGTTCTGTAATTGAGATTGAATTGACCCCAACCCTGCATTGCACCCTCTCTTTCTCTCTATTCCTGATCTCCCTATTTACATTCTTCCCCTTCCCCTTCCCCCTGCCCCTATCCCCTGCCCCCTCCTCTATCCCCTGCCTCCCTGACCCTACCCCAGTCCTGGGTCTCCCTAACCAGGTCCAGGAGCTGAGCCAGGACATCCCAGAGCTGGACATCCTGATGAAGGAGATTGGTGACCTGGCAGAGTCGGGTGCCCGCTACACGGAGATGCCCCACGTGATCGAGATCACCCTGCCCATGCTCTGTAACTACCTGCCCCGCTGGTGGGAGCGCGGGTTGGAGAACTTCCCTGAGCAGGAGGGCCAGCTCTGCACCGAGGTCACCTCTGAGCACCTCAACCAGCTGCTGGGCAGCATCATGAAGATCGTGGTCAACAACCTGGGCATTGACGAGGCCTCCTGGATGAAGAGGCTGGCTGGTGAGGGGAGGAGGGGTGCAGTGGGGTGGTTTAGGGCAAGCCTGGACTGTGTTTGCGTTAAAGAATTTGCCTGCAAGGGGCCTCCCATGTGGTCTAGTCGTTTCAACATCCAACGCTGGCCACGGTGACCGGGGTTCGATTCCCCGGCCACGCCAGAGTCTGCTCTGGCCGGGAGTGCCACCGGGGGCGGCAATTATCTGTCGGCCCCAGGGAGGGGGGAGGGAAGCCGTCAAGACATTTGCTGCACACAGGAGTGGCTCTGGGGTGCTGGAGTCACAGTCGACAGCATGACGAATGCCGTCTCGGAGGAGACGATACTTCGCCTTTGTCACCACCGGTCACAGGGCTACAGCAGCAAACTACGAGGGAGGGATTGACCTAAAAAACAGCGGGAGTAATTGGCTACCATATTGGGAGAAAAACTGGATAAAATCAGAAACAATTATTTTTATTATTTTTTAAGGATAAAATCAGAAACAATTAAAAAAATTTTTTTTTAAAGAAGATGAAAAAAAAAAAAAAAAAAAAAGAATTTGCCTGCAAATGTAACAGGAGGGAATATGATTCAGACAGCCTATCGAGATCAGGGCCAAGCTTTACCTTTGACTCCGTTACACCCTGCAGTGTTCTCCCAGCCTATCGTGAGCCGGGCCAAGCCTGAGATGCTCAAGTCCCACTTCATCCCCACCATGGAGAAGCTGAAGAAGCGCACTGGGAAGGTGGTGGCCGAGGAGGAGCACCTGCGCTTGGAGGGCAAGTCTGAGGGCGATGAGGAGGAGGACACCATCCGGGAAGAGTTTGCTGTGCTCTGCAGGGACCTGTACGCCCTCTACCCCCTGCTCATCCGATATGTGGACAACAACAGGTACAGGCATCCCGTGGTTTCCCTTACAATTTATAATTTTGTTCTTGAGGCTTTTATCCAAAGCAACTTACAAAGTGATAGCTCTTTTAATAATAGATAGAGCTATCGAACGGTAGGTTACAGTCTAATCATTAATATTGCTGACAAAACCTTGTATACAGGGAGAAAAAAAGGTTATTATTAAAAATTTAAATATAAATTGAGGGGAAGTCTGAAAAGGTGAGTTTTCAGTCTTTTTCAGAAGATAGCTAGAGATTCTGCTGTCCTGGCCAAGTGGGGAAGGTCATTCCACCATCTAGGGACAAGGGTAGAGCTGCAACTGGCAGCCAGTTGTGGTGGCCAGCCAGGGTGGTGAGGAGTGGAGTGGAGTGTGTTAGAATTTTGGAAGGTTGAACACCTGTCGTGCGGCCTTATTCTGGATGAGTTGTAGCGGGCCAGAAGGCCAGCCAGTAAGGTATTGCAGTAGTCCAGGCTTGTGATGACTACGGTCTGGATAAGAAGTTGTGTGATCTCTTGGGTGAGGAAGGGATGGATTCTCCTGATATTGTGGAGGGAGAATCTGCAGGTCCAAGTGATCACCGTTAATATATGCTGTAGCAAGGTGGCAGGGGTGGCCACCATGCCAGGTGGTGAGTGGATGAACGACTAACCAAATAGTTAGTTCTGATAGGCCAATGGCCAATTTATTACCACTTTACAAACAAATTAATCTAAATCTGAAAACAAAGTTAAATCAAAAACTGTTCACAAGAGGGAAAACCGCAACAAAACCCAGCACCTCTTCCTCCATGTCCAAAAAACTCCACACAGGCATGACAGGCTGTGCTTTTATAATGGCCTAACGAAGGCAATGGCTCACAGCTGAGTTGATTGCCATTTGCCTCAGGTGAGCCTGCCTGTAAGTGAGGCTGCTGCTGTCCAAGGTCCTGTAGTACTCTCCAGATTGTGGGAGGGAACAGGAGCACCTGACAGCAGCCAAATGGGAGGCGCAGCCCTCTCTACTCCTCCCTCCACCTCTCCCAGCATCGCATATGCCATTTAGCAGACGCTTTTATCCAAAACGACTTACAGTAGTGAATACATACATTTTACAGTATATGTGGTCCCAGTGTGAATTGAACTCACAACCTAAGTGTTGTCAGCGCTGAGCTCTACTGAACCACACAGAACCACAACTGATATTTGTCCTGAGTCAAGAGGTCAGTCAGGCAAGCGGAGATACAGTGGTAGGAAAGACTATGTGAAGAGATAACTTTACCAAGCAATTTAGTATAAATAGAGAAAAGGAGGGGGCTAAGAACCGAGCCTTGAGGGACATTGGTCAAGAATGTGATGGGAGGGGAAACAGAGCCTTTTCATGGCAGTTGGTAGGAGTGGTTGGTATGAGGTGAACCAAGAAAGGGGGACTGTGCTAGCAATTAAAGAGTTGTAAATAACAGAGTAGATGAAAAGTCCTCTGAGATGGAATGAAAGAAGAGGGAGGGAATAGGTAGGGCACTGGGATTTTTGAATTGGGTGTCAGAGAGGGGTGAGAAAAAGGTTAGAGGCAGGTGGGTTATTGAGTGGGGGAGAGAAGGACAAAAAGTGTATGATCAGAAACATGGAGAGGTGTTACAGTGAGGTTAGGAGCAGAGCAGGTCCACCTGATTGCTATCCTTGCGGGTAGGTGGAGATGGCACCATGGTGAAGTTGAAGGACTGGAGGAGGGGGAGGAAGGCAGAGGTCTGAGAGGTGTCGAGTTGAATATTGAAGTTGCCGAGGAGTAAGACCGGGTGTTGCCCTCAGGGAAAGAACTGAGTAGGGCATCCATTTCCCACAATCGCTTCCAACAAATGCGCCAGGGCCTGGGTTCTGCTTGTTAAAGTGGTTGGGGCCCTTGTCCACCTAGCATCACAAACTAGATGGACAGGGGCCCCCAACACTAACCATAATTTACTGCAAAGAATAAGGGGTTTCCCAGTGTCCACGCCAAATTTTCTACCAAACTTTCTCAATTTGGTCATCTAATCATTCTCCAGTTTAAATACCTTAATTATCCTTCCCTTTCCCCTCAAATGCCAGTACTAAATGGCTGCCATGGATCATACAGTTCTACAATGTGAGATTAAATATCCTGAGATTAAATATGCACTATATAAGTGCAGTCCATTATTATTGTTAAAGGTGCACATTTTTTATTCAGTTTCAGTGGATCTGCACAGCTGCCACACTCTGTGTTTAGTGGATGAGCGTGCGTGTGTGTGTGTGTGTGTGACCTCACTTTCACCACGTGTGGCTCAGGGCGAGGTGGCTGACCTGTCCAGACCCTTATGCCGAGGAGCTTTTCCGGATGGTGGGAGAGGTCTTCATCTTCTGGTCCAAATCTCACGTGAGTACCCCCCTCTTTCTCTATCTTTCTCCCACCATCTCTCTCATCACCATCTCATTCCCAGCTCCCCTCATTCTCTCGCCCCCTCTCTTTCTCTCCCTCACTGTTTCGCCATCTCTGCACCGCACGCTCTCTGGTCTCTCCGCAGAACTTCAAGAGAGAGGAGCAGAACTTTGTGGTGATGAATGAGATCAACAACATGTCGTTCCTCACCGCTGACAGCAAGAGCAAGATGAGCAAGGTGAGCCCAAACCGGCCTGAGCCGGATCATCTGATCGTATCGGTTTGCGGTGAGCAGGTTTACACTGGGGTGGAGGTATCTGTATTGATGGAGCTAGTCAGATCCACACAGCTTTGGGCTAGACTGGTATCATTGTTAAACTTAGTAGAGCTTAACTTATCAGGGCTTTTACTCCACTAGTCTATCTTACAGTCTTCCTGAAGGGGTTTAAGAAACTGTGAGCTTCATGAGGCAACATTGGAATAGGCTGGACTAATTTAATGCATATGTCTACAATAAGCCGCAATGGTTTGTGGTGGGTTAATATACAGAAGACTGTGAAAGGGTGTGTTCCATTAAAAAAAAAATTATTTGTTCTCTGAACTACTGTATTGTTATGACACTACTTTCTGTGATGGAATACCGTTGGAGTCTATTGAACAAGATATGGTGTGAAAGAAAGGAGAAATGATTCTGTGACCATTCTTTCTTTTGAAAGTAATGAAAAAAAAGTGAATAAATATGAATAATCATAAGGGCCCAAGGAAAGGTAAGAAGGCATTTCCTCCCTCCTTCTTCAGAAGGTATGGTATTCTGGAATACTTCCAGCACTGTGCCACAGACAGAGCAAGAGAAGCACTCACAGAGACTGTTTTTGGGAGTCTCGGTGTGAAGACATGGTCCACTGTGTGCTCTCTCTCTTCTGCTGCCTCTCCACGCGAGGGGCTGCAGGCAGTGTCTGTGTGCGTGTCCATGTGTCGATGGCCAGGTCTCGGAGAGTTGTTAACAGTGTTCTCTCTCCGACTGTCCCCTGTCCTGTTTCGGTGTGGACGCTGGGTCACTAGACCGGAGACGCAGAGGTTAGACTGTGTTTCTGCAGGCTGTGCTTACCGCATGGCACCTCACTTTGGGGAGCTTTTCATCAACCTCTCCCACACACTGGCTGAGTTACTGACCACAGTTACCATGTTACCACACACAACTTAGCACCTCACTTTGGGGAGCTTTTCATCAACCTCTCCCACACACTGGCACACTGAGTTACCACACACACTGACACACTCAGTTACCGCATACTGACACACTCAGTTACCACACACACTGACACACTGTTACACACACTGGCACACTCAGTTACCACACAATCCCCACACTGTTACCACACACTGACACACTCCATTACCACACACCCTGACACACTCAGTTACCACACACACTGACACACTGTTACCACACACTGGCACACTCAGCCACCACAGTCACAGGCATGGTCACTGCCATTTAAACACGTTTAAAACACATTTAAACATTTAAACCTATTAAAGACTTAAATCTCTATAGTAGTAAACTCTCACTAACACAGACAGAGGGATATAAGTGGTATAGAATATTTTATAAGGCACACACCGACAAAGACAGATACGGGTGGAAAGATGGGCTTTATGTTAGGCTGACTGACACACCACCCCACACACAGACGGACAGGCCACGCCCCTTGGCCATTGTCCTGCCAGTGTGAGAATGGAGTCAGGATACGCTTGATGAAAGTACTCTGCCGTAGAGACGGGCTCATGGCACTCGGCTCCATGCGAGAATGAGGGCGGACGGTAGAGCCCCTCAGAGCTGTTTTTGGGGCGGAGTTCCATTATCCCACTGATGAGTTTGCATTTAGTTGAATTTCGTTTGATGGGAATCTTCATACATACTTTTTATGTTTTTTTTTTTGGTGGTTTTTTTCTTTGTTGGCAGTTGGTTGGTCTGTATTTTTGTTACTTTTTTGAGATATCGCTCCTTCCACAAGAGGGTGCTCTCAATCCCCCCCCTCTCCGTGCCCATTACTTGCCCCTCCCCCCATTAACTGCCCTGTCTAATTACTTCAAGGCTGGGTCTCCCTAAAACCCCACAAACATTGTCTTTCCAACCCCTTTTAACCCTTGACCTGATGCCTGTGAGTGTGTGTGGAATGGGGTGGGGTTGGTAAAAAGGGGGTGGTGCCCTCATTCTTATGCATCATGGGAAATGTAGTCTTTTTTAAGAACATGATCTCATCGTTCAATTAGGACAGTGTCAGAACAGTGAGGATTTAAATAAAAAATGTTTATTCCCTGAATCCAAACAGTAAAATGCCCTTGTTTAAAGTTCAACACTGAATACTGAATACAAGTGGTATTGCATATCAAAACCCCTCACTTATCCTAGATGTAAAATATATTTATTTGATTTAATATAATAATTACTACATGTGATACCAATTATCAATTAAATCACAGAATTTGTTGATAGGCAGAGAAATATGGTGGATCAACCTTATTCAAAATATACAAACCACAATTAAATAAACATTAAGAGCTGTTTTCTTAAATCTACAGATGTAGGTTCAACTCCATTGACAAAGACTAAATATTAGATATAAAAATGACATGTAAAGGCAAATGTATGGTTTATGTGACAAGTCGCACAAAAAAAGTGATGCCAAAATGACAGAAATGTGTCACGGAGAGTGACGCGTACCTCCATAAAAATGAAAGGTCGCAGACGCCATCATAAAATGTTGCGTAATGTGATTGGAATGACGAGGTAAGGTCCATTGCCATAGAGATCCAGAATACTACTTCCATCTGAATTTGTTTATGTTTTGATGTTATTGCAATGGCCGCTTTTCAGGAATTATTAGCTGAGCAGGTGAGGAGGTATCCTCATATTTATAATTACTCAAGGAGCGATTATAAAGACGGTGTTTTGAGGGGAGATTGCAAGGACTCTCGACACAGACGAGCTACAATGCAGACATAAATGGAAACAGTTGTGAGACAGGTAAGATATTTATGTTAACATTAGCTAAGCAAAACTATATAAATATCTAGTTAGCAACCTGGTATCACAGCCAAATAAAGTTTGCTAATGTTATCTATTAGCTAGCTATAACATCGTTAACATCACTATCTAGCTATGCATTATAATATATTAGCTAGCTAGCTAATATATAATTATACTTTATAGAAAATATAAATGCTCAAAACTCAAACGTCACATACAGGTGTCGTTTGAAACATAAATTTGGCATTAACTATCATGAAAGAGATTAAATGGAAGAACATTTTACCAAAGCAAGTTTGTCTCTCTCCAGTTGCAACACACACAGCTGAAGTGTGAGCTGGGACTAGGACTCCCAAGAATGCAGGAAAATGAAGAAACACCCTTGAGTTGCTAAAAACTGAGCTGAAGCCATCAATAGGCCACATTTTAAGTGATTGGAGGAGGGGGGGTTGGCTCCCTCCCTCTTTAGCCCATGCATGATTCATTTAGGATTTGGGGAAAGCTCAGCACAAGCCAGGCTCAGACCCCTTTTTATATTTTTATTTTGGGTCACTTACTACCCCAAGATATCCTTTCAAGTTAGCCGTTGAAATGATCTCTCCTGATTAGAATCGTGGTGACACCAAACATTGATAGGACCTGGTTTATAACAGCTTGGTTTATAGTGAGATGTAGTTCAGCTGATATTTGGAGAGACATAATATGGTCAGCCAAGGAATATTGCTACCAAGTGACAAGGCAAATCGTAATACCTTGGATCTCTACTTTTAATCTGGTGGGCCTAAAATTAGGTAAAAACCCCAAATTGTGGTGTGTGACATAGACTTGTACGTTTGGTGTGCTGATCCAATATGGATGAGGCTGGTGTCAGACTTACATGACTAAGTACCCTGGTTTCACTCAAGGAGTAATAAACCTGTCAGTGAAGGTACCATGTTTGTTTATGTGCATTTAGATTAGGCCGCGCCATATTCTGTTTGCCTGCGCAGGATCATGAAATGCACCTCCCCTTACAATGGTTCCACTAAAATCTTGACCTTCCTTTTATACCTACCTCTTCCTAAAACACTTTTACTTAGAACACAGCCCTTTAAAGTATTATTTAGTGATTCTCAAACTTAACATGGTACTGCCCACACTGATGCCCTACCCACACGGGGAAGAACATTACACACTCGAGAAACCTTTAAGAATGGTGCGTAAGCAGACACACTTATAAAACAAAACTCTGCCTTAAAGAGTTCACTGCCATTTCAGCAATGCTTAATTTGAGATTGAGTATTAAAAGCAATGTAGCCCCAGTGATGTAGGTGTTGGATCACCCTCTCTCTCCTTCCCCACCTCCCCGCAGACAGAATTTCTCCGGTTCCCCCCATTGACAGAACATTCATATTCTCCCTGCTGTCAGGGCTCGCCTCCTCTCCTGTGCTGTGGGCTGGTCATTACTGTTGGGTCCTCTGTTATCTCCTCTCTCATAGCTGCCCTTGCTCAGCTTTGCATGGTTGTGTAACACACACACACACACACACACACATATACATATTCACATACACTGTCACCACAGCAGAGGGGTTACAGAGAGAGAGGCAACAGACAGTAATGTGCGCTCACGGCAACAGGACAGGAGAGCAGAAGGAGACCTCAGGGGCGATGGAGCGTATCTTATGGACGTGTGTTTTTTGGTGTGCCGTGTTCTGGGGGGGTGGGGCTGAGTGGTCAAAGCTTCTGCCTAGCACAAATGCCCTGCCTGGACACTGTGTGACTAACTGTTAGCTGCACTGTGTGTGGTCAGCTTTACTCTGCTGCAGCACCATGCTCCATAACCACACTTTCACCATTCTCTGCTAACACCTCAGCTGAGGCTGCACGTTGATTCTTCAACAAATTGGCGTGGGCTTAGAAACACACGTACGTATTTATCTGCAAGTGGTACTAGTCGTGATGGGCGTTAAAAGGCTAGGACTGTTCAGTCTGCTTGAGTGGAATGCTTCCCTTTCAAGCATGTTGTTTAGACAAATCTTGTTCAGCTTAATCATTTATATCTCCTCTTATGGATTACAATTAGTGATAATTTTGTCCCAACTGTCCCTTTCCTATCCCCTCCTCTGATCCAACCCCCTGCCTTTCACTGTACAAAGTATGACACATTACAAATACCCCAGTTACCCCATTTCTGAACAACTGCTGAGATGGACAGTAGTCATTAATGAGTGCCGAATGGAAATCTGTGTGTAAAAACCACAGGACCTGAAAATCCAAAGGGCATTATCACAAACTCAAACAGCCTGAAGAGGTGGACAGACATGTTTATGAAAATTCTACTCCAAAACAATGCAACCACTAGTCATTTCAACACATGTTGTGTTCTCTTTTTGCACAAAATTAGAACTGGACATGTGTTGATAACATTCAGGTTCTAAGGTGTATCTATGTCTTGAACAATTGTTTGGTGTAGAGTCCTCCACCCCCTTGTGTTTAGGGGGAATAAACAATGGCACTTCACGGTCCCAGCCTGACAGCCAGGTAAGTTGATCATTCGTGTGCAGATTGCAGAGAGGCCTACCTGTTTACAACCCAGAGAAACAGGAAGTGCTTGCAGTTACTGGGCTGGATTGCTGGGATCCTGCAGGGCAAGATTTATGGATTTCTTTTGGTTGCGCAATGTTTACATTGTGTTCTGGAGAGCACCCCTATCTCCAGTAATACTGAACAGGAGCTAAAGAGGGATTTTTGTACATAGGAATCCAGACAACAAAATATAATTCAGTACCAGTCTTTTTTTGTATGGAACGAGGTACAGCCTTTGCAGTGCTTTGCTGGTGAGTGCTGTGCCATTGAATCAGTATTGCCATTGGTTCAATGCAAAGCAGTGTTTTATTTGTTTGAGCCTTTTAGTTGTTTTGTCAAAAGAGGATGTGCATCTTTCCCTTTGATCACACACTGCCCCTATGTTATGTTATGACAGAGATTGTGCATTCTGAGCCTTTTGTCTTCAAACAGGCAGGCGGGTCGGACGTGGAACGTACCAAAAAGAAGCGAAGGGGGGATCGCTACTCAGTGCAGACCTCGCTCATTGTGGCTGCCCTTAAGAAGATGCTCCCCATCGGCCTCAACATGTGCTCGCCTGCAGATCAGGAGCTCATCAACCTGGCCAAGATCCGTTACTCTCTGGTAGAGTGCCCCCTGCCTTCTTGGAGGATCAATTGTCCCTGCTGCTTATGTCGTGATCAGACCCCTCTGCTTCCCCATCCTTTAAAGGAGTTCTTTCCCTGTGCATTTACCCCCTGATGACAATGATGACAATAATGTCTTTATAAATCTCTTTGACTTGTGTTGCTTTTCGCTCTGACAGAAAGACACTGATGAGGAGGTGAGAGAGTTCCTACAGAACAACCTGCATCTACAGGGAAAGGTCAGTGTATGTGTGTAAATGTGTGTGATTGTGTTTGAGTCAGTGTGTGTGAGAGAGTGTAAGTGTCTGTGTTTGAGTTTGAAAGAGAGAGAGATCAATACGAGCATGGTAATCTCTCTGCCCTTGTGTAGAGTGCTCATGTCTCTCTGTCGGTCTCTCTGAGGCAGGTGGAGAACCCCTCCATGCGCTGGCAGATGGCTCTGTATAAGGAGATGTCAGGGAAGGCAGAGGATGCTGATGACCCTGAGAAGGTGGTGAAGAGAGTGCAGGAGGTGTCTGCTGTGCTCTATCACATTGAGGTGGTGAGTTGCAGTGTGCACACTCACACACATACACCACACATATATGCGCATACTCATACACACATACACCACACATGCACTAGAAAGACCTATTGTAAATTCTTAAGAAACAAAACACTTAATTTAAATATGTGAACATGTTTTGTTTTAAGGGTCCATGGACCCACATTAAGAATGAAAACTCCAGTGCACCCACATGTCTGAACATACATTTAAGCACTCTGATTGCTGTTCTCTCTCTTCCTCCTTTCTTTTTCTTCTCTCTCTCTCTCACTCTGTCCCTCTCTTTCTCTTTCAGACTGAGCACCCTTACAAGTCCAAGAAGATGGTTTGGCACAAGCTCCTCTCTAAACAGCGCCGCAGGGCTGTGGTGGCCTGCTTCAGAATGACACCTCTCTACAACCTACCCAGGTAAAACACACACCTACACCCCTTACTAAAGCACAAACACATACACTCACTCTCGCACACACTCACACACACATGCACACACAAGCATGCACACACACGTGGACACAAGCTATAGTATTGCCTGACTCTCTGAATATGCTCTGTGAGAATTCAACTATGAAACAACAGTCTTCAGCTCTGCACAATCTCCATCTCCCTCTCTCCATTAGTCACAGGGCATCCAACATGTTCCTTGATGGGTACAAACGCACCTGGATCCATACGGAAGGCTACTCCTTTGAAGACAGAATGATCAATGACCTGTCGGTAAGTGGTCTGTGCTTTTATTAATTGCCCTGCATTGAGCTGCTCCTCACTGCTTTGTCGTGTACCCCTGTGCACTTTCTGTACTGAATGGTTTGACCTAGCCTCATTTGTCAGGCTCATAACTTTATGGTACGATTAGCATGACCAGTTTGGCACACTGATGTGAAATAAGTCTGCCCAAATTCCAGGAATGTGCTTTGCTAACAAACCAATTTTAGTTTAGTTTAGTTTAGTTTATTTGACATTTCACTTTAAAAAAGACAATACATGCTTACATCATGATTTGCATGTTGTAGTGCCACTTGGGGTGGGGTGACACTAGAGGACCTTTTCAGAGGGTGTAGGCACTTGAAGAATCCAGAGGAGGCAGTATTCCAAACAAAACGATAATTTTATTACACAATTTTTTGACAAAACACACAAAAGGATGGGTAATCGGGGAATTCAAAACACACACAGTCCACAATCCTTTTTTTGTTGTCTTTGTCCATAATACAAGTTGTTAATCCAGGCCAGGTCCTCATACAATCCACAGTCGATACACAAACAGGGTCCTCAAAACAATCCAATTCAATCCAACTAAACAATCCAAACACCAATCCAAAAATCCTCTCTCTCACCACGCATTTCCCTTCCGGTACTCAGCGAATTGTGTGGGGAAACGGTGTGTCATTTCCCCCAATTTGGCTTCAGCTGCCAGCAGTCCCAATTGCTTGACTTTCTTCAGCTGGTGGCAATGAGGTGTGGGACTGCAGGCTACTGGGAGCTGTAGTCCTCATAGCTCTAGTGGCTCACAAGTTAAAGGGCCAGGCAGCCATTTCCCTGTGCGGCCCCTTGGGTGCCACAATATAAATTTTAAGAAGACATATCAAGGATGACACAGAAAAGTCCTAGGACTTATTTCCATTGTGGTCCTTGTTATTAGGTATCATGGTGGTGTGTGTGTGTATTGTGTTTGTGGTTTTAGGCCTTAGCAGCATAATCAAAGTTACAATAAATAACAAAAATACAAAATACATTTACATTAGGCATTGGCAGCATAAACTAAAGTCTAATAATTAACAACAATAATAAATACATTTACATTACTCTCATTAAATTAGCAATAGAGTTCATAACAATCAATTACATGCATACTACCCTACCTACCCGTGTGAGGTACGGGATAAGGACCCAGACGCAGACCAGGATCAGGCAGAAAGGAAAGTTTAATTTAGGCAAGGATCAAAACCAGTAGACAGAGTAGCGAAGACACAAAATCTAAATCCAAGAGAGTAGTCAAAAAACAATCCAAAAAGTCAAAAACCAAGAAATCAGAAAAGGCAAACAAAACAGAATCGGCAGGCAAACTCAAAGTGAAACGGAAGGGGTATCTCGGGAAAATACAACAGACTCTGGCTTACTGATAATCGGCACAGGGAATGAGGATCAATGTTCTGACAAAGAGTGAACGTAAACACGGAACTTATATACAAGCAGGGAAGGGAAACACAATAGGAATCAGGTGTGACTGGGAGGATAGAAGGGCAGGAACACAGGTGAGAACGATAGGATTCACTAATACAATAATGAGGGGAAACGAAAGACACGGACTGGGAATCACATAGACACACTGACAATATACGACCTGGAAGAGCAGGCAGACACGTGCACAGTTCGAAGGGGAGGAACGCATAGAGAGAATCTGCGTGCAGATAAAGCGAAACGTGAGAAGCGTACAGGGATAGGACAACGAGAGAGAGAATGATAGATAGATAGAAGCGTGAGATAATTAGTAATGTTAGTAACTTAATCTAAATCCCTAATGTTAGTAAATTAGTAGGTTAATACTATATACATCTAACTAATATATACAAAGTTTTTGAGAAAGAAAGAAGGAAGTAAATGAGATAAGAAACCCAAGATAGCAAAACCGTAAAGTTGAAATCCCCGAAGTGCATGACAAAGACAAGGAGTGGATATCGAACAACAAGGAACACAGACAGACGGGGAACAGAACGTGAATAAAGCGTGAATGATGAGATGAATCAAACAAAATACAAAAACAAACCGAACAGACATAGCAAAACATAACAACCCGACTGTCCATTTACAGAGGAACATTATCTAGAAGTCAAAGTTTAACCTTGAAGGTGACTGGGTTTGCAGTCTGCTTAATATCATTAGGAGCCTTGTTCCAATCCTGAGCACCCGAGTACCTGAAATAACTTTTACCCATCTAGCTACGACACCTTTTCAGTGCCAGGTTCGCTACACTAGATCTGGTGTTGGGGCTATGGGCCTCTCCAACCCCTGGGAAGAAGTCTGACAAGTAGCTTGGGGCTCTGCCATTCACAATTTTGTGAACCAAACGGAGCTTCAACAGTGTTGAAGCCAGGGGAACAGGGAGCCAGTTAAGCTCCAAGAACTGGTTCCTCCCTATGTGATCACAGGGGCCAAGACCCAATACCACTCTAACTAAGTTTTTTCTTCCACATATTGGGCAAACTACAGAACCAGGATGTACTGGAATAATCAAAGTGGCATTGTATTAAGCTGGATGCCACAAGTTTTAGACATTCCCTGTCTGGAAACAAGGCCTTTCTGGCCAGGAACTTCGTTCTGGTGTTCGTTTTCCCAACCACTTTCAGGGTCATACCTGCACCCCTACATTTTCATCTAGTTTACAGCCCAAGTAGTGGACATGTCTTGGCTATGGCTTCATTTCCCCCTAGCTTCACTCTGAATTCTATCACTTTACTCAACCTGGGTTTGGAGCTAGGTTGAGTAAAGGTTAGTTCAATGGTCAGTTACTTCTTCTTATGAATAATTAGCTAGTGTAGGTGGGGCTCAAATTGGAGATGGATTCAAGCCAACTCAAAAACCATTGACCCATAGCACAAACCTCGCTAAAACTAGCTAGAACCAATCATATCACAGGAAATCAAGCTCACAAACTGTAACTCTTGAGATGGAGTGTCTGGGGTTGGGGCTAGGTTTAACCCACCACCTTGCTGTGCAGAGAATGGAGTGAGTCGGGGTGCTGTATCCTGCTTAATGCACCCATTCTCAGTGCAGAAGTGTACCACGCAGTCTGGAGCTGAATCCTGATTGCACCTGTGCTGGCTGTGGCCGGGAGTCCTGTGGGGCAGGGAACGTGATTGGCTGTAGCTTTGCCCTGGGAGGGACAGGTTCCATTGGGCAGTGCAAATCCAGCCTCTCTCTCCCTGTCTCAGAAAGCGATGGCGCAAGAAGAGGAGGAAGAGGAAGAGAGGGAGACCAAGCCCGATCCCCTTCACCAGCTCATCCTTCACTTTAGCCGCACGGCTCTCACTGAAAAGAGGTGAGAGCAGGATGCTCCGATAAATAGCAAGTATTGAGTATAAATCAAAGGAGGTGATATTGATGTTATATAATGCCAGACCTTGTCAGACCTCAGCACTGTGTGCAGTTACTGTATGTGCACCACACTGTAAGAAAGATATAGAAGCTATTGAAAAAGTACAAAGAAGTGCAACTAAATTGGTTCCTGGTATGAAAGTTAGTTACGAGAAAATACTTCACAAAGTGAGCTACCAAAGATTTTTCATAATTAGATCAGTTATCAGAACATGAGGGCACAGGTGTAAATGAGTTAAAGGCAAATTTCACATTAAGGTTAAGAAGTAATTTTTGCACAGCTGTGGAACAGTTTGACTGAGCAGGTAGTAGAGGCAGAGACATGCTTGACACAGAGCTGGATATTCTCTAGTCTGTAGGTAAATTATGATCCTAGATGGGTCAAACGGCCTGTTTGTCGTCATTATGTATTCTTATGTTCTTATGTAGACACCCCGCCCCCCTTAATAACACACAGGTCGGGCACAGGGGCTCACAGACAGATTCATGGGGGACATATAAGTAACTGCCAAACTCAACACTTTAAGTGAGGGATCATTTAAAATAATTTAAACTGGTGTTTGTCGGGCCACGGCTGGTACTGGCAGGTAAGCTCGGCCCTCTCCTTTCTAATGGTTCTGTGTGGCTCAGTTGGTAGAGCACAGCATTGGCAACGCTTAGGTTGTGGCTTCAATTCCCACTGGGAGCACATATACTGAAAAATGTATACAGTCACTACTGTAAGTCACTTTGGATAAAAGCGTCTGCCAAATGGCATATATTATTATATTACTAATGAGCTCGCTGCGCCCGACCTTTCCGGGCCTTGTCTCCAGGACTGTTTGACTGTTCCCTACAGTTACCTATATATTCCCCTGGGAAGTGTGGGATAAATGAGTGGACCTAAAGGACTGTACTGTAATGCAGGGGTTCCCAAACTTGTTTGGTCTTGAGAGAGGTTGAGGTGGGTCGCAAGTTTCATATGAAGAACTTACTGTATATAATACAGGCAGGCAGTGTGGTATAATGGTTAGGGAACTGGGCTTGTAACGTTAAGGTTGCAGGTTCAATCCCCAGGTGGGACACTGCCGTTGTACCCTTGAGCAAGGTACTTAACCTGAATTGCTTCAGTTAATATCCAGCTATATAAATGGATTGTAAAGAAATGTAAAACTGTAAGTCGCTCTGGATAAGAGCGTCTGCTAAATGCCTGTAATGTAATGTAATGTAATATAATACACTATCTGTTGATATGCATACGAATGCACCTGGTAAATGCACCACAGTAGTTACTATGTGCATGCAGTTGTTTTTAAATATGTTAAAACAATTCAATTCCATATTTGAATGTGTCAGGCTACATTTTATTAAGGGGTTGGTCACAGAAAATCTTTCCGCTCATTAAGTGGGTCGTGGGCTTGGTAACCCCTGCTCTAGTGAGCGATACTGCTGAACCTGCTGGTTTACGGTCTTACTATGTAATCGTCAGATCTCTTTCACTCTTTGAAGTAAAATTGTTCAACATTGAGATAAATACATCACTCCCTTTGCTTATGCTGTCTCCATTCCCACTCTCTTGTTCCTCTCGCTGCATCACAGTAAACTCGATGAAGATTATCTATACATGGCCTACGCCGATATAATGGCAAAGGTGAGCCTTTTTTATGTTGTTGTTCTAAATTGTCTCAACGTCACTTCTTTTATTATGCTAGCCAGGGCATGCTCCGTGACTCATTGTGCTAATTTCTGTGTTTCTCTCCCCAGAGCTGCCATATTGGTGAGGAAGACGAAGGGGGAGAGGAGGAGGTGGAGGGGGGCGAGGATGAGATGTCCTTTGAGGTGCGACAGACAGAGATGGTATGGGGGGGCCGGGGGCTGGGGACAAGGGAAGTCACTGGAGCGACCGCTCCCCACGCACTGAGTGACCACATCAGCCACTGCACACCCCACCACCCCCCACCCTTTCTCTCTCTGAATTTCTCTTCCCTTCTCTCACTCACCTGTGTCAGTCTTGCTCTGCTTGATTGCCTGATGACTGGGTCAAAGCAAAACCCATTGAGCCACCTGCCAAACCACAGATTACCACACACCAGGCCCTGAGGGTGTGGGAGTCCAAATTGGAATGGAAGCATCTGTTTGATGCTGGCTTAGCAATGGCAATTACAAAAAAAAAACACATTGATGTTGCCTGGGTTCCACTCCTTTTTGTGGAGGACAGTTATACACAATTTTCTGTGGTTCTGTGGTCAGCTGATTTCAGGTCAGTTTTTCAAATAAGGGCCGGTATTCATAAAGCATCTCAGAGTAGTAGAGTGCTGATCTACGATCGTGTTTTCCTTGTCCATATCTAGGCCTAGTCCATTTTGAGCGATAAGGCAAAACCGATCCAAGAAAAATCCTAAAATTGTGGATAAATGATAAGTACTAGCATTCTACTACTGAAGTGTCTACTACTTTGAAT
Organism: Aldrovandia affinis; assembly: GCA_029706075.1. Taxonomy (NCBI): domain Eukaryota; kingdom Metazoa; phylum Chordata; class Actinopteri; order Notacanthiformes; family Halosauridae; genus Aldrovandia; species Aldrovandia affinis. The sequence continues at coordinate 883,199 of JAINUG010000065.1, forward strand.
ACGGGAAGTATGAGTTGGTCCCATTTGATCTCCACACTTCCCAGTTGACCAAGTGACTTGAGTACTTTAACAGGTGTAATTATATGGCTGTGATACCCGATGCCGATAGCCGGCCCTCCTCTCCTGGTCAGAGCCTGTGTGTGTGGCCTTTCTTTAACTGTTACCAGTTTGATTTTCTAATTGGGAACCAACCGAAACTCTTTGATTCTCACATCTCTCTTGCTCACCTACTGACCCACTGGATGGCCTGTGTTCCCCTGGTTGGATCTATGTGTTGTATCCACCTGTTTTCCCAACCCCTTCCCCCCCCTCCTTGCTTACCACTGTCATTCTTTATTAATTGGACTTTATTAATCAATTCTCCCCTTCATACTGAACTTAGTGTATTGACAAACAGACTACAGTGAAAGCCTGCACAATCTCACACAGACACACGCACAGTCATATTCTCACACACACAGTCGCACACACAAAAAATATATTTTATGCCACATTCTCTACACACGATAATGTAGGGCCTTCGTAAACAGACCACATTTACAATTTTCTGGAGATTCTCTGACAGTAACGTCAAAGAGATCTCATGCAACACTTTTTGCTTTTTGGTAAAACATGGCTAGGCTTACGAGGGAGGGCTTAGAGGGCGGGGGAGGGGGGTGGGGTTAGGATGCTGGGATGTTTTAGGGTGGGTATATGGGGTAATAGCAGCATGCATTGTGCGTGGGAGGGATTGAGTACTTAAGTGAAAAATGGCTCTGTTTATGTATTATCGCAACAGTACTATTATCTCAACACTTGTCAACAGTACATTAATGGTCATGTTGTTACTTGAAAAATGTAAGCTATTACAGTATTACACAGGAGGAGAAATTAGGTAATCTGACCAAATCCCTATATAAGGCCATAAATCCCTATATTTTTTTAGCTCAGGAAATGTCTCATTGCTAGTATTGTACATATATTGTATGTACAGTACTGATACCTTAGATCATGCATACCCTGCCCTCAGAAAGACCTTTATTATACCAGACCTGGTGCCCTCAATGTGACAATAAAAGGCCTATAAGAAAGAACAGCACCCAGCCATGTGAGAGGAACTATGGCTAATTTATTTACCTTTATTCAACCGGGTAGGTCAACTGAGTTCTCATTTGCAGTGACGAACCTGGGGAATCAAAATGGGGAGGGAACACAAGGGATTGTGTAGCCAGTCAAATGTAGGGGGGGTGAGTAGATGGCCAAATGTAAAGAGCCAGGGAATTTGACCAGGAATCCAGGGTGTAACCCCCCTACTCTTTGGAATAGTGCCATGGGATTTTTAACGACCACAGTTAGTCAGGACCTTGGTACAATGTCTCATCTGAAGGATCTGTTTGGTGATTCTTGTCCATTGCAAAGGCTGTAGTGGGCAGGAATATGAGGGCTGTTTGCTGTAGTCTTTAACGTTTGCTCTAGTCAGCAAACGTGAGGAGGTTAGAATAACGACTCCATAACTAATATGTCCGGGGTGGGGGAGAGAGAATGAGTGCGACAGAGACAGCCCAGGAAACAGAGAAAGAGAGAGTGTGCCAATGATGAGAGTGATTGAGTGTGTGTGTGTGTGTGTGTGTGTGAGATTGTAGAGTGGAGTAATAAGAGCAGTCAGGTATAGTAAGCCAGGTGTGCGTGCATGTGTGTATGTGTGTGTGGGTGTGTGACTGTAGAGGTGAGTAATAAGAGCAGACAGCTATAGTCAGCTAAGTGTGTGTGTGACTGTAGAGTGGAGTAATAAGAGTGGACAGGTACAGCCATCTAGGTGTGTGTATGTGTGTGTGACTGTAGAGTGAGCGTGGGGGACAGGGTGGAGAGTGGGACACAGTGACAGCGCCCATCTCCCCCTCAGGAAAAAGAGATGGAGAAGCAGAGGCTCCTGTACCAGCAGTCCCGATTGCACAACCGTGGAGCAGCCGAGATGGTGCTGCAGATGATTAGTGCCTGCAAAGGTACTCACTGTAGCAGAACTGCACATATGAACACTCACTGCAGCAGAACTGCACATATGAACTCTCACTGCAGCATAACTGCGCATATGAACACTCACTGCAGCATAACTGCGCATATGAACACTCACTGCAGCATAACTGCACATATGAACACTCACTGCAGCATAACTGCACATATGAACACTCACTACAGCAGAACTGCACATATGAACTCTCACTGCAGCAGAACTGCTTATATCCCATAAAACTGTTTAGATTAACAGTTTGGAACTGTCATAAAACATTTCACGGGGGTTTAAACCCCAAATGAGTGGTCAATTATTACTGAATATATTGAATATCATTGAATAATGTAATGAATGCTTTTGAAGATACAAACATTTTTCATTAAAAATTGAAGAAGAGTTAATTGAGACTGAATATCTTAGTAACCCATCTCTCTCTTTCAGGTGAAATGGGTTGCATGGTGTCCTCCACTCTTAAGCTGGGCATCTCCATCTTGAATGGGGGGAACAGTGAGGTTCAGCGGGCAAGTAGAGCCAAGGCTGTGGAGTGTGGAGTTGTGTTGAGTTGTGTGTGTCCGCATTACCAGCAGCACGGACACGGACATGGACAAAGGGTTCACACGGACAAGCGGGAGATGAATGTGCTCATGGCTGGCCACTCTGTCTGTTGTCTGTTTGCAGAAAATGCTGGAGTATCTGAAGGATAAGAAGGATGTGGGCTTCTTCCTGAGTCTCCAGTCTCTAATGCAGACCTGCTGGTTGGTAACCTGGCCTAATCGTTCACATATTTGAGGGATAGCCTGTGGGATAGTAATAAAAGGGGTATTATGCTTGAATCTCAAGTGGTACACTGCTGCTGTATGTCTGTGCGTGCAAAGTGCTTTCACATTTGGTCCAGTAAAAAGCAAGCTCATTGAAGGGATTTTCACTTTCAACTAGACAGGATAAAATATGGGAGATGGTTATTTCGGTGTGTCACTCATTTCTTCAAGTCTTGCAAATGAAAGAAATTGGGAAGGGACAGCACTCCCAAAAATGAGCAATTCAAACAAAAGCCTCATTTCACATCTTTATTTGGAAAATATGTATATATTAAAGAACTAGCTAAGAAGTTTGCGCATTAGTTAGCATTCTGCAGAGCACACTGATGTCCAAACCACACATTTTCGGGAGTTCTGCCTCTTCATTTTCAGGAGGTGGGGAAATGAGTGACATACTTAGTTCTTTGTGCTGCACGCTTTTAGTCCAACTCAGAAACAAACAGAATCTCGCTTGTACTTTATCACCAGCATATTGAAAGAATCTTTTTTTGTCACTTCTGACAGTGTCCTGGACCTGAACGCATTTGAGAGGCAGAACAAAGCAGAAGGGCTGGGCATGGTGTCAGAGGAGGGCACGAGTGAGTCCTACACATGCCGCATCACAATCTGACACACTGGCACAGAGGGACGAGCACGCTTACCACAGATACAACCAGACCTGGGCCAAATACATAGAGTATTTAAATAACACTTTAGACACAAGTAAATGTCCTGCAGGTTACTGACATTTTTAATAAGAAACATCTATTTTCAGCAATATTTCGAACAAAATTCTTATTTTATATTATTGTATGTTTTGTTTGTAACATGTTCATAACAAATTCTCTGCTAGAGTGTTTTCAAATTATACCAACATCTAAAGTATTTCAAATTTGACCTTTGACCCAGGGCTGGATACAGCACAGGCCCCTGTGTTCACTCAATCCATCTCACTGCACACCCAAATCTTTAACTCATCAAACCCCTTTGAAAAGGGTGATCCATAATGCTGTATAATAAACTATAATGTAGGCTGGTCAGGCAAACGACTGATCATTGGCGAATGGATCATTACAGACCCGGCAGTGTCTGTGATTGATTTGTATTTGGGTGTTAACTGAATTAAAGCTTGAAACGTTAAAATTATAAGAATTAAATGTCCCTAAATGTTTAAACATTTCACTGATAATAATTAATTTGGCACATTATTTATTATAATTAAATTTTTAATGGAATTTTTTACCACAGCCTATACTTTAAATTAATCAAACTTACTCTGTCATTTTGATCTTCATTGAAGGGGTAATTCACTCCTCGTTGTTCAATGAACTGCACTAAGGTGTATCATAGCAACTGCAGCTGTATGCAACAGTTGTTACCACTGGCTCGTGTTTTGTGGTGTTCAGAGTTTGATTTGGTGTAAAGCTTTGATTTGTGTGCCATTGTTTATCATTTACATTGATAGCGCTGCATTTTTACCTCCTGGCAATGTGGTGGAACTTTGTTGGCATTTGCTTTTTTATGTTAGCTGTGTTTGTGTTCAGAACACACTGAACCCGGAACCTACTTTCTACCAAAGCCTTTAGCATTCTGGACATGTTCTCATCACATGCCATGAAACCAACCAATCAGAGTATGATATGATTTGCATGCTAGCAGGTTTCTGGTGATCTTTTGGGCCTATGTTATGGCTCAGAAAAATGTGGTAGTTGGCTACAAACCACCACACCAGGAATTGAGCGTCAAATCTCTGTGCAGATATGGTTAGTACTATTGCTCAGCTACCGTGAGATGAAATTAGGAGTTTCTTAAGCCTTGTTAATGCTGTAAAAACTGTGTATAAGAGGCTTAACATCAATTAAACCAAGTCAACTTTAGTATATACTACAGGTATATACTTTAGTACAACTTTAATATCCTCCCAGATATGATTAGTACCATCGTTTAGCTACCCTGAGATCAAATTTGGACTTTCTACCTATTGGTTTAGGGTCATTGAGCCTTGTTAAGCCTCAGGAAAAGCCTATTTTTAGGGGCTCAACATCAATTAAATCAGGTAAACCTTTGATAACTCTAATCTATTTTCAGATATAGGTACTGCTATTGCTCTGCTACCCTGATATAAAAGTTGAAGTTTCTACCTATTATTTTAGGGTCATTAACTCTAATTAAGGCTGTAAAAACACGTGGCTGTGTTTTTAGGGGCTTAACATTAATTAAACCAAGTAAACCATTGATTAATCTAATCTATTTTTAGACATGATTAGTACTATTGCTGTATTGAAAGGAAATCACAAAAGCCTGCAGACAGTGCGGCCCTCCAGGCCTGGAAATCTCTGGCTTAGATGGAGATTTAGTACTACAGCTACAGGGAAAGAGTCAGTGGTTACTTAGGACCTTGCGATACACTTTTGAATTAATTTTGTTGCATTTTCCAATGTGTGTAAAGGGCAGTATTGCTAGACCTTCAATCACATCAGAGTGAAATATATGTCCCCTACGTACCTCCCACCCCCTAATCTTCAGTAATAACTTATCTAGCAAAGTTCAGTGGTCAATAAGCAACACATAGTGCATTGACCAACCTCTCTTGTTTAGCTCAAACCTGTTTCTTGTCATCCTTTGTATAATTGATCTTCCCCAGTTTTTAAATAAACTGTCTGTAATTGCAATAATATAGTTATTTATATATATATACAGTATATATATATATATATATTAGCCATATGAGATCAATAACAGAGTAATACTGTATGTATTGCTAATGAATTACCTGTTGGTGTTAGTGGACTGTTAATCTCCCCATGCCACCCCTGGTCTACAGCTGTTTTCAACTCACTGCCCCTCTCTCTCTCCCCTACCACCATCTTCATCCCCTTCCTCCCTACATCCCTCCATCCCTGCCTCCTCCTCCCCCTTCTCCTTCCTTTCCCGGTCCTCAGACATGAAGCTAGAGCGTGGTAAATAAAGCAATAATTTTCTCTCCAAAATTTCTCTCTTCCTGTCCCTCCCTGTCCCTATCTTTTTCTATTTCTTTTTTACTCCCTTGTTTCTCTTCTATCTTCTCATTTCCTTTTCTCCTTCCTCATTTCATTTCTTTGTGTCATGGAGTCCGCTGCATTTCATTTTGCACTCAAGGAAGTCTATGAAAAAAACGCTTTTTGATCCCTTCAGGAAAATATAAATACCATCATTTAAATGTAAAATAAAAAGATTTTAACACACATATTCCCTTGAATAATTGTCATGTAACTTATAAAAGTATAATCCATTTAATTTAAAACATCTTTTAATCAAATAATACTCTAATTTTGAATTAGTTATTCATTATTCAGTTAGTCAGTTATCGTTGTTTGGGTACACACCTAATTGATCAAAAGTAATTTCAATACTAATTCATTTGTCCTAATTACAGTGATTGAAAGGTTGTTTTTTTACCCTTGAGTGCCTCATCACAGATCTACTGTAACTCCAAAGCTCTTAGATGTGTCACTAATTTTGGAATAAAAAGAAAACAAGAGAAGAACAACAGCCAGTCCATCCTGTCTCAGTCAGACCTGGTTGATGTCATTGGCATCCTTTTCCCTAATGCTTTCAATTCATTGCAACCGTGACAGAAAGTCCTGAAACACCATTTTCTTAAAACCTTCTTATGAACCTAATTTGCATGAAAATAATATTGATTAGAATAATAATACACTTCATCCTGTTATATCCCATTATATCCAATATATTGCTTGTGCTCTCGTTGTTCTATTGTCAATGATACAGATAGTGGCTATAATGATTCTGCTGCTACTGTATAACTACAGGAATTAGTTTGAGGAATAGAAACTCACATTTAATACCGTACTAAGCATGTGCAGTTTTTTGGGATTGACATTGGTATTTGTGGACACAAAGATGACTGGACATTCTCTGTCCAGACAAAAGGTAATATGACAAGGAAAACGTGTGAAACAATACAATCTTGAATGACGTATTATTCTTGTAATGATCTAAGAATGTAGCAGGAGGGATGATGCTAATATAAGTATACAATATTGTGAAAATGTATCATTTGCTCTGACTTATTTTGACTTCTTAGCCCATTTCATAGTAAACTAGATTTGTTTTGGGTTGTTTTGTTAGATCCAAAGCACAAAACACAGGCATTAGAAAGCAAACATCTTTATTCCTCTGTCCTGATGAACATGTAAAGATCAAAGGAAAGGAAAGCATTGAGTGATTGTGGTACGAGTGTAATTGAGCTAGAAAACAACATTTAAAGCTACAGTATCCAGTAAATATAAGAGATACTGGTCTTGTAGATACAAGGGGTAGACAAAATAATGGAAACACCAAATGAAAACACGAAAATACCAAAATATGAAAGGTGTCGTATTTTGAAGTAACTAAGTTTCAATTAAAAAGGAGTCTACACATGTGTTTCATATTACTGTAAATACTAATTGCTAATACATTTCTGCTAAATCAACACTTTAATGTGTGTGTTTCTAAAGCAACTTGAGAGATCTAACAGATTTTGAAAAAGGTCATATAGTTGGTACCAGAATTGCAGGTGCATCAGTCACAGAAACGGCAAAAGGATTGAATGTATCCAGGGGAACAGTGTTGGAAATCATGACAGCATATGCAAGGAAAGACTGCCTCAGGAAAGAGGAACAGTGGTTACAAGTTGAAGCTCACCAACAGGGATAGACAGACACCTAACAGGATAGTTGCTAAAAACCATAAAACAACAGCCTCAAAAATGACCAGAGAACTGAACATACCTAGTCTCAACTAATACTGTACGTTGCGAGCTTCACAAAGCTGATATTTATAGTAGGGCTGCCATTCGGAGACCACTTAACCTGGTGTAATGATCATAATATGATCCAATGAGTTGTCTTTTACTCTTTTTCCTACATCTGGACAGAAATATGTTTGGAGAAAGCCAAACATAGGAAGCCTTCAACCCACCTTGCCTGTTTCCAACTATTAAACATGGTGGTGGATGTGTTATGGTATGGGCAACCATTTAATGGGTGTCATTGCATCCAATTATTACTCTGCATGGTATAACTACAGCCAAGGAATACAAAGCTATTTTAGGTGACCAGGTGCACCCTATGGTGCAAATATTGTTTCCTCGAGATGTTCCCATAGTCCAAGATGATAGCACCCCATACACACTGCTACATGGATTCAAGAGTGGCTTCATGAGCACCATGGCCTCCCCAATCACCAAATCTAAACATCATTCAACCTTTATAAGAAGTTCTGGAACATAGGGTGTGGAGTAGATTTCCACCGCCTTCATCTCTCAAATAACTGGAGGCTTTCCTATTTGAAGAGTGGTTGAATATCAAACAGTTACAACAACTTGCAGAACAGCTTTCCTAGAAGGATTTAAGGCAAGGGCCTTATTAGTTAACTATTCATATATTGTTTGGTGTTTCCATTTGTCTCCCCCCTGTATTTACCTTGTCTGTTCTAAATATTTACAGAAAAGCTTAGTATCACTCCCCAGTTCTGGATACCACTCATGCCATTTTTAATGCTGAAGAAAATAATAATCAAATAAAAGCAATTTAATGTGTCCATTTACATAGACATTTTGTATACAGAGCATTTATTTTTGTATATACTACATATTTAAACTGGTGTTTAATTAGTGGTAATGATTGTGTGATAACAGCAAAGAGAGCTGCTTGAAATGAAAAGGGATCAACCTTTCAAATATACACCTTTTTAATGCTCAAAATATAGGCCAACAAATGAACTACTAATCTGTGTAATTCATTGACATCTTATACAACTGCCGATAACAAAACTGATATTACCAACATTTATTGCAAAGCATCTCGGCCATGATTATATACTCTGCTAAGCTTATCCTACTGATAGCATGATACTGTATGTAACCAGACACTGCACTAATTGTGTTGATGAATAGAATGCATCTGCGTTAAATACATTCCACCTTTAACCTTAATAAAGATATTATCACCTACTACGGTATACTATATCTCCAATTTCTGCAGTATATTACCTTAGACCTGAGCCCAATATCCCCCAATCCTTCAGTCCCTGGCCCTATACACTATCCTGTCTCACTGAACAAAAGTCTGCCCTGCACCCTTCTGTTTGGATACCCACAACGCCCCCTCCCTTTTCCTCACACAGTAGAGTTTGTGGAGTGCAGTAGATCTGTCCTGCATGTCTGTGTGTCTGTGTCAGCTCCTCACCTTTATGTGTAATGTATCTACAGTTTATATATCAATGTCCATTATGTGACCACATGTCAATTGACTATCATTGTGTATATGTGTCTATATGTGTTTGGTGTAAGTGTATTTATTTGTCTGTCATCGTTAATTCAATATATGTGTGCCTGTGCATGAAAGTAGTGTGTGTGTGTGTGTGTGTGTGTGTGTGTGTGTGTGTGTGTGTGTGTGTGTGTGTGTGTGTGTGTGTGTGTGTGTGTGTGCGAGCATGAGTGCATTCCAGTGTGTATCTGCGTGTTTGAGAGAGAGAGAGAGCCAGAGAGAGTGTGTGTGTGTGTGTGTGTGTGAGCATGAGTGCACGGCAGTGTGTTCTGTGTATTTGTTTGAAAGAGAGTGTGCGCGCATGTGTCCGTGTTTATATAAATGTGAATTTAGTTTCTCTACATCCTCTGTGAGTAATGTTCTTTATTGATGTGCTCTCTATGTGCCAAACTGAAGTCTGAGTGTTGGCCAGTCATCCAGCAGGGGAAGGGGACATTATTGCTGAACTAAAACCAAAGCTCTGGGTTCAGTGTATTTCTCTGCTGCTGCATCAGTTTATCCTCCTTTAGGTGGACAGAGAGAGATACCAGCACTAGTGGGGGCCATTCAGTCCCTACTAACATGCTAATGTGGGTGGGAGAGGTGTTGTGGGGATGGGATGGGGGGGGGGGTATATGATATGATATCATACTTATCCTTGCATGTATGTGTCTCAAGCACACATTGTCTAGCACATTTTTATTTTTCACACGGGAGCCTCACCAATCTCCAACCCACTGGCATTTCAGAGGCAAGTGCACAGACACCTGCAACATGCATATACTCACAAATGCTCACCTACAGCACACTCACTGAATAACACTTGCAATAGGCATTGGCTCACTGAATTGCACCTACAACGGCCATTGATACATTAAATCGCACCTACAAAACGCATTGACTGACTGAATTGCACCTGTGTGCATCCACATTTTTTATTAATTTCGCACACCTCCAACACACTGGCATCTCAGAAACGCTATCAGACACCTGCAACATGCATCTACCCACTAAATCTCACCTACAACATGTATCAACTCACTGAATTGCATCTACAATGCACATTGAGTCACTGAATTTCACCTGCAACATGCATTGACTCACTGAATTGCACTGATAATGCGCATCAGCTCACTGAATCGCACCTACAACATTTATTGACATGCTGAATTGCACCTAAAACATGCTTCGCTTCAGAGTCATAATTTCCTGATGGAAGCTATCATATTGACTAGCACACAAAGAGACCCAAATACGTTACTATATCTTACCTACAGTATTTTTCGATCTCTCTATTTCTATCGATAACTATCTATCTAATCATCTCTATAGCTGGTTAGCTAGCTACATAGATAGCAATCGATATCTATATATCTATCTTCGTAGCTAGCTAGCTAGCCACTTTCTAGCTATCTCTCCATTTATCTCACTCAAGCAAGCAGAACAGAAACACTCACATAGCTCCCCTCACTCACCCTCATATGGTGTGTCTCTTCCTGTCCTCACGTGTTCTCCCACTCTCTGTCTGTGCAGGTGAGAAAGTCATGGCTGATGATGAATTTACCAGTGACCTCTTCCGCTTTCTGCAGCTGCTCTGTGAAGGCCACAATAATGGTGAGTCAGGCAACATATTGTGTCAGGTGTTAAAATAATATCAAGCCTGGGATTACAACAGGAGTTATAATAACATTGTATCAGGGGTTACAATAACAATTATCCAGAAGATACAGTAATATTGATTCAGGAATTACAGTGCCATTGATTCAGCAGCTACAATAGCATTGAGCCGGGGGTTACAGTAACATTGAATCTGAGGCAACAGTGACAATGAATCGGGCACCATAAGGAGTCCTACACCCTGATGTGGCCATGTAGGTGAATTCCTGTGTCAATGTGCTCTCCACAGATTTCCAGAACTATCTACGGACACAGACGGGCAGCACCACCACCATCAACATTATTATCTGCACAGTGGACTACCTGCTCCGACTGCAGGTACACCTGTACACCTGTTTATTTGCATTTATCTTTATTCTTTCATTTGTTTTGTTTACCTTTATTCAACCAGGTAGGTCAGATTAGGACCCAATTCTCTTTTACTGTCACAACCTGGGGAATCAACGTGGGTAGGGAATGCAAGGGATTGCGTAGTCAATCAGATGATTAGGTGGCCAGATGTAGAGAGACAGTTTGTGGGAATTTGACCAGGGTTTAACACCCCTACTTTTTCAAAAAGTGCCATGGGATCTGTAATGCCCACAGTGAGTCCGAACCTCGGTTTAACTTCTCGTTTGAAGGATTTGGTCCAGAGGGAAGAGTGCTTCCAACTGACCTACCAACACCTCTTCCAGCCTCAACTTAATTTTTTCCCCAGGAAGTCTCCCATCCAAGTACTATCCAAGCCCACACCTGCTTAGCTTCAGCAGTTGGACATGAGAAGGGCACAGGGTGGTATGGCTGCACAGCTTCAACAGTTTGACATGATAAGGGTAAAGAGCAGTATGGCTGCTTAGCTTCAGCACTTGGACATCAGAAGGGTACAGGGTGTTATAATTCAACCATGCAAATACTTAAGATGAACAATTAATTCATTTGTGTCCCCCAGTGATTACCCCTCCTCTCTAAACCCTTAGATATTTATTTATCTAAATATAATTGTATTTTATTATATTAGGAAAAAACATTTACTGACAATCATTTTGGTTATGTGCATGGTAGCATAGATTCACCCCTGCTGTCTAGAGCCTCTAGGGCTCCCATACCCTTTCCCTCCCACTGCCTCCCTGACCCGCCCCCACCCAACTGCAGATACACACAGATGCGTACCCCGCAGGATTCCTGGCCACACTCGGCACTGACAGTCAGTATTCAGCATCCGCACCCTCTCTATTTGTCCTCTGTTCTCATCCCTCTTTTCCTGTTCCTGCCTCTCTCTTTCCGTCCGAAGGAGTCAATCAGTGACTTTTACTGGTATTACTCTGGGAAGGAGATCATCGACGAGCCGGGCAAGAGGAACTTCTCCAAAGCCATGACAGTTGCCAAGCAAATCTTCAACAGCTTAACAGAGTACATCCAGGTGAGAGAGAGCATGGTGCTACAGGTAACTGCCAAAATAAAGGAAACCCCTTAGGACAAGGTAAATGCCAATGCCAAAGCCATTCTGAGTGATCACCCTCTTCCTGTGGTGAACCATTTCTATCTAGATGCCCCCATCCACAGGACTCGAGTGATCACTGAATGGTTTGATGAGCATGAAAATGATTTAAATCATATGCTATGGCCATCACAGACACCAGATCTCAGCCCAATTGAACACTTACGGGAGATTTTGGAGTGTTGCCCTAGACTGCGTTTTTCCACCACCAGGAACAGAACACCAAATAATGGAATTTCTCATGGAAGAATGGTGTTGCATCCCTACAATAGAATTCCAAACACTAGTAGAATCTGTGAAAAGGTGCATTGAAGCTGTGATGGCTGCTTGTATTGGCCCAACGCCCTATTAAGCCCTATTATTCCTTTATTTTGGCAGTTACCTGTATATCGGTCATATGATTGTCTCTGCCTCCATGTGCTGATAATCGCCCCCCTGCCTTGTCTTTGGTCTCTTTCAGGGACCCTGCACGGGCAACCAGCAGTCCCTGGCCCACAGCAGGCTGTGGGATGCTGTGGTGGGCTTCCTGCATGTCTTCGCTCACATGATGATGAAGCTGGCGCAGGTATTGGCCTCACGCAACCCTTTGTTATGCACTGCACACATAGGGACAGTACCCTCACATGAAATCACCACTCTCCATTCACACACCCGACATCCCACATTCACAATGGTCATCCCGTGAACATCATTTGGGGTCAATTCCATTTCAGTTCAAAGTCAGTGAAGGAAATTCATCACATTAATTAAAAAAAAAAAAAAAAAACACCATACAACATTTTTGCCTTTTTTTTTTTTTTTTTTTTCAATTGATGAATTGAATTTTAATTCATTTCTTGAATGGAATGAATTGAAATGGAATTGACCCCCCAAACCTGATGCATATTCCGTTCAAAATATACATCTCACAATTTATAGCCACTCATACATACATATTTTCATCATACACCAGGCAGTTAAAATGCACCAGAGCTTTGCACAGTCAGCACTTGCCCTTAGAATTTCAAACACACACTCGGGATTGTATCCATACATGCTGGATATTCATAAAAAAGGTACATTTTAGAAACACGCCGGCCATTCTTCTGTATCTCTGTTGCACAAACACATACTGTATAAATGCACTTATAAATGCATTAACAGGTATATACTGCAGTGTACATAGCTTAAACAATGTCATTAGTTAACTATGTGTAATGTGAAGGCTTTGTGACCATACCCTAAGTTGGAATTTGCTGTGATACCATTTGCAGTGGCAAAGTGGCAAAAAAATCACTTAAAATGCTTTACTAAAAAAACCCAGTTAAAGAATGTAGTACCTTTTTTAATTCACTTTCATTTATTAACATATCATAGTGTCAATGTACCAAACGTGGAGTTTGGCTTTCTAAAGCAACTGTTTTCTAGAACAGGACTTTTGTTTCCCCGTAATACAGGGCATTAGGGTTGTCTTTCGGTGGCCGTTGAAAGCACCTTCATTAAATCAATGCAGTCATCTCCAGAATAAAATTCAGTGACTGGACATATGCAGTATTTAGCTTGTGTAACCCGGAATAGCTCAGACAAATTGTTGCTGTAATGCATTATCCCCAGTTATCAAAAAAATGGCTTCACATTCACATGCAACATACATACGCCCACTCACACACTGTCAGACATGTGCACACCTGTGCATTCTCTTACACATGCACACCTATCTCTCTCTCCTGCCCTTGCGTGCACACACACAAACACACACACATACACTGTCAGATAGTGATGGAAGAATGAGGTAGAGGCATCATGATACCAAAAATGGGTGGAGCTGCCATATGCGAGCAGTAACTAGTTTTTGCGGTTTTGAACCAATCGTTGTGCTATGTTTGAAAGGGCAAAACATTTTGATTGGTTCAAACAAGTCAGTGATTGACAGCTAATTGTAGCTCCACCCATTTTTGGTGCCATGATACCTCATTCTCCCATCACTACTGTCAGACATGCCCACACCTGTGCACTCTCCTACACATGCACTTTGCAGTTCTGTGATGCTTTATACTACAAATGTAACATTTACATTTATTTATAAATGCTGTTTTTTTGTTACTACTAAGCTATTGCTTAATATGATGTTAGTATAGCCCTCATTTTATAGTCTGGCATAAAATAAAAAACATGGCATTTAAAAAACATTTCCTTGATGTTTAGTTTCTGATATCACTATTTCAAACAAGGCAGATCTAGTTGTTGAAAGTAAAAAATGAAAACATTTACTTAATGTTGCATTTCTGATATCCCTTTCAAACAAGATGTAAGTGTTATTTAGTATATTTAAGTTTTTTTCTCAAAGACAGCAATGGTATATTAATTATATGACCTGTCTTTCACATTGTCTGTGCAGGGTAAAGTATGTATTCATTTTTATTGCTCTCTTTAAGTGATTGGTTTGTTCCTTGTTCATCCCTGGGAATGGGCAAACTCCTTTTCAAGTTGTTTTTGTTTCTCCACCTACCTTTAAAGCTGGAATTAGCAGTCAAAATCTGGAGACAAGAGAATTAGATTCATTTGATTTAGCTTTAAACTGAAAGATTTACATTACATTACCTCAAAGATTGGCAGCACAGTAATATATTCTGAATCAGAATTGTCTCGCCAGTGGAATGAGGTTGAAGAAAAATCTGGATGGTCATGCATTTTTCAGTTCAATTCATAATTTAAGAACCTGAAAACTCAATCAGACTCTGAAGTTCACATGGTTTCAATAACCCAACACAATCCACAAATGCAAAAAATCTCAGTTGGGTAATCAATTAACATTTTCAGACATGATTTGATAAAACCAGCTCTCCCCATGTTGGACAGAAATGGGAGCGTCGAATCAAGGCTTGGTTTCATGGTGTATTTCCCCTCTGTCTTTTAAAAAGTATTTTTGTGAAACCGCTTATTCCAGGCTTCTGACATTAATGGACTTAACACTTTAAAAATAATTGAAAAGGTGCAAGTCATTTAAAAAAAGGTGGACGAAACAACTTGAAAAAAGGGGCAGCCTACCTTAAATGTAACTTTCCCCCGGTGAAGTATATACCTTAATCTTATCCTCACACAGCGTGTATTTATTTTAACAGGTGTTGGTTTAATTTATCCATGCTACCGTATGTGTAATTTTCCATTAATGTGGATTAATGATGGCTTTCCCTAATATTTCTGATGTGCTGTTCTATGTCTTTAACGTTGTGCCTCAAGTGGATTGGTAAACATCTGGCCCTTTTTGATTTAAAAATGCATTTTTGTATTCTCTCTCATATATCTCACTAAATTTGCTACAGGCTAAAGATTTATTGTGATTGCATTTAATGATGAAAGTTTGGAACAGCATTAGGTCTTCGCATAGAAGTTTATGCCACAGGGAATAGCCAAAGTGGCCATTGCAAGTAAATGCTTTTTGTCCTTTGCAGGATGAACTAGAGCTGACATGCATGCCCCTAAAATGAATCAGTCATCTCATTTTTAATTACGCAGGCTTTTGTCCTCTTTGGTAGAAAAAAAGGATTTGGGGTCAAAGCACTTAGTTTTCAACCGTCAGTTTTAACTCTGGCTTTACACCACACAGGAACATGTTATTGAAGATGTCACATTTGACTGAGCGGTGGATTCCCATAAATATCGGGGGACCATAGAGTCTCACAGCGAAACTGTGGAGGTCTTTAGAACCATCGTCACTGAATGATGATGTCATAAAGCTGCAGTACCTCATTATTGTGAATGTGCTCGTTCTGTTAAATGTCAGTGAGGAGGACTTGATTATAAGACGGTAGAACTAAAACCATTATTATCACGGAAAATCTGACAGACTCACTGTTCCATCCTTGCACCTACCCCCCTCCCGGTCTGTGTGGTGGACTGTGTTGGGTGGGAGGTGACAGAGATGGAGAAAGTGAGGCAGGAGACGGTAGAATGATGGGAAATGCATAAATGGGCCAGTGATGTTGTGTTGAGACGGTCTAAAGCTTGGTCAAATGGATCTCCTTTGTCAGTAGCAACAGAGGGTTTCCTTTTGATCAACAAGTGCAGCAGCTTTAAATAAAGCTTGACATTAATTTAAATAATAATGGAAATGGGGGGGGGAAATAGATACTTTCAAAATAATAGTGCATACCAGTACAGTTAATTGCTGAAATAAAGGCGGAAACACTTTGGTTACCTTGGGGTGGGGGGACACTCAAACGGCCCTAGCCCAGGCTAGGAGAGTCCCAGCTGGGGGGCTAGTGGAGGGCTGGGCCAATCCGCCGGTACTGGCCGTGGTACCCCCCTGATGGGAACTCGCTGCATTTTCAATTATCCCTCATTTACTCAAGTGTTGCCTTTATTTTGGCAGTTACCTGTACATCCTATGAGGAGAGATTTTTTTCACGAATACAAAAATGAATTAAAAATGTTGGCGAATAACATTTTTATTCTGATGTGTAACCCTGCCAGATGCCCTCTGACCCTGGACTTCGAAATGGAGTAAGAGCCAGTCTTTCAGCTGCTCACTCATCTCACTCAGCGAACTTTGCTGTGTCTGATTTTCAGCCCCTCCTCCCCTCTTCTTTTTCTTTACTTCAATCTTCTTCTTTTTTCTCCCTTTTTTGACTTGAATAGTTTTTAAAAATAACAAAAATTGTTAGCTTCGAAAGTCTCAGGAGGGAACAGCTATATGATACTAAATATATTTTACAAACACATTGTTTCATTTGGATCAAAAAGGAAAGATGAAGAAACAAAACAAAAGAGATAAAAGTGATAAAAAAGGATGGAAATTAAGAGAAAAAGAAAGATGAGAGACAGATCTGAGCTGTTCTCACATCTGTGTCAAATTTAAACTAAAATGGTTGAAGTGGACAGAAAGGGATATTGTTACCAGAATTTAGCCTTGAAGCTAAAGGCAGAAATGTAGTTTTTCCAGAAAGGTGGATTATGGGGTAGCCGCATTGTCCCAAATTCTCCACCACAGCCTCTTGGATACATTTTAATGACAAAAAATGTATTATGAGAAAGGAAAATATCCTGAAATTGGAAAATTGTCAAACTGAAAAGATATCCACTATCATCATGTCTTTTGAGTGAAATGGATCATTATGGGATGTGGCAGCTGGGCAGCGGTGGGGGGGTTCCACAATGCTCCGATTAGCAGCTTTCGCTTTACCAGCCCTAGGCCACACTCCCACAGCCCTGTGCCATGCTCACACCCGTTCCCTATCCTGGCCTTCCTCTTAATTAATGAGCGGCAGCTGTGAGATGACACTCAGCTGGGTCTATGGCACAGGGCTGTCAGTGCACTGCTGATCACCCGTAAGCCAATGCAATGCGTGCGTGTGTATGCACCTGTGTGAATGTGCCGAGCATATGTGTGGGTGTGCGTGCGACTTCCAACAACATGGGAGAAGCTGTAGTGTTCAGACCATACTATACACTGTCCAGTCTCCTCCTGTTCACCCCCTGTGCTACGCCTTCCTCAGTTGTGTGTGTGTGTGTGTTTCTGTGTCTGTAATCTGTGCAGATGATGCTCTGATGCAATGTTTAAAATGCATATCTGTTATTAAAATGCAAACCCAGGATCGTTTCTGGAGTCGAGTGCACTCGGAGGTAAGGTGATCGCTGACTCACCTCCATGTCCTCTCCCATCTCTTTGTGGTAGGCCAGCTCTGCTGGCGGCAGTCCACAAGTCGAGCGTGGCCTAACTCCCATTGTTAAGCAAGCACCACAAGCCACTCAAAGGCTTAGTCCGAGCCACAGGCTCCTCTAGCTGAGTGCAGGTGTCCTTGCTGACAAGAAGCGTAGCTCTTCCTCAGTCCCCTTGGACATTCCTGTGACATACTGGCACAATGACTGGCAATTATAGTGATATTAATTATTATTATTACTGATAGCTACTTTAACTTAATTCTGATTGGATATATAGACTCCTGGTTTCAAATATCTGCTCTTCAACCATTTCCTTACTTTGAAATCCAAAGGCAGAAGGAGAATAAAAAACCTTACAATTTGTCACCCTTCTGTCATACTCAACCAGCACTGAATTACTTTATCTTTAATCTATCTGGTGCGATTTTAGTTAACTACACAGCCCTCAATAACTTACTCATATCAACCAATGTTTGCCCATTCATGTGCAGTAAGTAACTTATGTCATTCTGTCTTAGTGTCTATTCTGCGAGTGTCCCTGTTCATTTAGCCTTTAGTGAGATCTTCCCCTGAGCCAGTATACTTTTAGACTGGTAGACGTCCAGTAGCCCCTTTTGTGGGATGATTAACAAAGATTTAATTGGAGATTAAGTGAGTAACAGTGTAGTTCACTGTCCTGTTGGTTGCATTTGTGTATGTGTTGTTTTGTAGGATTCAAGTCAGATTGGGCTGTTGAAGGAACTTCTGGATCTTCAGAAGGACATGGTGGTCATGCTGCTGTCTCTGCTTGAGGGTAAAAGGCTGTTTGGCTGCTTAATCTTCTCTCCACATTCCTCCATTTTGTCTTTCCTACTCTCATTTCTGCCATTCTCTCTTTCTCTCTCCCTCTCCCTCTGCCTCTCTCTGTCATGTCTCTCTTTGGTCTCTTATTACTCCCTGTCTATCTCTTGCTAGGCAACGTGGTTAACGGCACCATCGCCCGTCAGATGGTTGACATGCTGGTGGAATCCTCCAGCAACGTGGAGATGATCCTCAAGTTCTTCGACATGTTCCTGAAGCTGAAGGACATTGTGGTCTCAGATGCGTTCCGCGACTATGTGACGGACCCCAGAGGACTGATCTCGAAGAAGGACTTCCAGAAGGCCATGGACAGCCAGAAGCAGTACTCGCCATCCGAGATCCAGTTTCTGCTGTCCTGCTCCGAAGCCGACGAGAACGAGATGATCAACTACGAGGAGTTCGCCAACCGCTTCCAGGAGCCGGCTAAGGACATCGGCTTCAACATCGCCGTGCTGCTGACCAACCTGTCGGAGCACGTCCCCCATGACACCCGGCTGCAGAACTTCCTGGAGCAGGCCGAGAGCGTGCTGAATTACTTCCGTCCGTTCCTGGGCCGCATCGAGATCATGGGCGCCAGCCGGAAGATTGAACGCATCTACTTTGAGATCAGTGCAGCCAACCGCGCCCAATGGGAGATGCCCCAGGTCAAGGAGTCCAAGCGGCAGTTCATCTTCGACGTGGTGAACGAGGGCGGCGAGTCAGAGAAGATGGAGCTCTTTGTCAACTTCTGCGAGGACACCATCTTCGAGATGAACATCGCCTCGCAGATCTCCGAGCAGGAGGAGGCGGAGAAGGAAGAGCCGGACGAGGAGGTGTGCGAAGGCGGAGGGGATGGAGGGGGCGGAGGAGGAGGGGGAGGAGACGAAGACGGCAACGGGGAGGAAGACCAGCCTGAGTCCAGCTCAGCCTTCGCGGACTTCCTCAACAGCACGCTCAACTTCCTGAGCATGTTCACCTTCCGGAACCTTCGGCGGCAGTACCGGCGAGTCAGGAAGATGACCATAAAGGAGATTGTGGTGGGCCTGGTTATCTTCTTCTGGACCATCCTGATGGGCATCCTGCACTTCATCTATAGCGTCTGCAAGGGCTTCTTCCTGCTGCTCTGGCAGACGCTCTTCGGTGGCGGCCTGGTGGAGGGGGCCAAGAACATCACCATGACGGAGATCCTGGCCAGCATGCCCGATCCCACCCAGGACGAGGTGCACGGAGACCTGCCGGGGGAGCCGGGGGGCGGGGAAGAGCAGGAAGCAGGTGGTGCCACTGACATGATGGACACCTGTGGAGGAGAGGAGGAGGAGGAGGACAGCCAGGAAAAGGAAGGAGGCCGAATGCCTGGCGTTGAGATCCCCGGGGGACTGGGAGACATGGGGGACACCACTCCTGTGGACCCCCCCACGCCGGAGGGACCCCCCTGGCCAAGAGGAAAGTGGTGAGGCATTATGCACAAAAGTACAAAAGTACAAAAATGTTCGGCAAATAGCAGAGGAGATGCAAAGTTTATCAGTGCTACAGCCAATAGTGGGAATCATTACGTAAACTGACAACATAACATTAAGTGCAAATTAATTTGACAGTATGTTGTTAAATACAGCAGAATTATGGGTTATTCAATGCTCAGACTAAATGCTCAGATTTCAAGGTTTGTTAAGCCAAGATACAGTTTGAACAGGTTAGTTTTCAGTTTTCCTGAACGTCCACGAGCCTAATCTCGATATATATATGTACACACTCACAGAGTCACATGAAATGGGGGATACTCTTACCTCTGTCTGTCTAAATGCCACCTTTAAACTCATTGGATGTGGGAGGTTGTTAGCTGCGTGTATCAGCCATTGCACTCTGTGAATGCCATGTTTGTCCCAGATCTCAGAGGAGGCTGAACCTGAGCCCCCTGCTATAGAGGAGCCCCCCCCAGAGCCAGAGAAGGCTGAGTGAGTATCCCTGTCCCACTAAACACTCAACACTCTCCCCTGCCCACTCCCGAAATCGATGGCTATGCGTTCTGTCCATTCACACTGTTTCAATGATCCCAGTGATGTATAAATGAACAACATTAATAACGATTGTTAATTCGTAAATCACGTTGAAACTGTGTGCAGGATGCATTCCTCTTTCCTCCATATGCATTTCTGTTTTGCCGTCCACCTGAGCGTACTGCCTCTGCTTCTCTTTTCCTTTGACAACACAACATTATGCATTCCCACCGTCCGGCCCCTCTCAGTGCTGAAAACGGAGAGAAAGCTGAGAAGGAGGCGGAGGCCAAGGTTGAGGAGAAAGAGAAGCAGCCGAGGAAAGAGATTGCGGCCAAAGCCAAGAAAGACAAGAAACTGGTCAAGGAGGGGGGCTTCGAGCTCTGGAATGAGCTGGATATCCTGAGGAACAAATTCATGGTGAGGAGGGGGAGTGGCCTTCTCTATGATTAATGGTATTTGTAACTTTTTTTATTTTACAATGTTCACAAAAGCCTAACTGGGGACAGGGGTGGAAAATTAGTCTTGGCTAAAACCTTATGTGCAGTACATCTGTTATCAGTTTTTAACATTGTACCAATTTCTAATTGCATTGTCCCCAGCAAATAAACAGATTAATAAATAAATGCATAAATGAAAGGTCTTTGCAGCAAGCCAAAATGTCAAGAACAATTAATGATTGAGAAGCTCATATTCCAATCAGTGTCATCAGGGTTGAGTTTGTGTCCTTCAGTGGCCTAGTCAGAGCCATAAGCCTAAATCCTATTGAAAACCTATGGAATGATGTGAAGAGCGCAATCCATCGATGGTCCCCACACAACAGGACTGAGCTTGAACACTTCTGTAAGGAAGAAACAAACGTTGCCCAATTTATGTATACAAAGCTGGTAGAGACATATCCAAAGTCTCATGGCTGTGATTCAAGCAAAGGGTGCTTCTACCAAGTACTAACTCAGCGGGGTGTAGACTTATCAATTCAAGTTATTCCTTTTTTTAAAAAAAAAATTTATTTAATTTTTTATAAATGTTAAATGAATGTTCATTTTGAGACTTTTTCACTTGGAAGTTGTAGGGTAAAATGTGTAAATAAAGGTGGAAAAAGTTTGATTTGACATGTTTTCATTTCAGGCTGTAAAGCAATAAATGGTTGCAAAAACATTTTTGAGATGGGGTGTAGACTTTAAAGGGGCACTGTATGAAACAATATTTTGGTGTAGACATTTGCTTCTTATGTATTAACTTTATGTATTATATTGAAAAAACTCCTGATGATCTTTGTGCCTGCATTCAACACTGCATTGTGGATTGCAAGCTGCTCCATGATTGGTTTTCTCTCTTTCTCTTTCCTGTACAGAACTACCTGTCTCGTAACTTCTACAACCTGCGTTTCCTGGCTTTATTCATCGCCTTTGCCCTGAACTTCATCCTGCTCTTTTACAAGGTCATCAGAATGTATATTGCCATGGTGTCTCTAATATGTGCTCCTCTCTGTTTCTCTGCCAATGGAGTGATGTCACTGTGGAGTGATTGTCTGTAATGCTGCTAGATTTGCCTGTACATGTGTGTGATTATATAAAAAAATAACATTACATAATATATATATATATATGTATAAATTAAGACTGTCAACCAATTAGAGCAATTGATTGATTATTTATTTTTTTCCCATTGGTTGAATTACTTCATTTGGTTTTAAACAAGCTAATGTGCAACACAGCGGAGAAAAATAGTTAATAATGAATTTAACGGATGATTTTTTTCTCAAAAAATATTTGCTGATTGAGGCATTAGTTGATTGATCATTACAACCCTAATATAAATAAATTAAATACAATATAAAAAATTAAACATATATCACTCAGAATTGCTTTGTATTTATTTCCATTTACCTTGCCCTCTAAGGGGTGGGGAGACCAATGCCATGAAAATGCACCCCACACCATACCGCCAGTATCCTTCATTTTCCTTTATTTTGGTAGTTACCTGTATGTGTTAGACTGTTATTTCTTTATCGGTTCCTTGAGTCTCCCCTTCTTTTTCGCGAATTATATGTCTGTCTGTCTGTCTCCACCTACCCGAATACAACCTGCAGGTGTCTGACAGCCCCCCAGGCGAGGAGTTTGAGGGCTCGGGGGAGTTTGAGGGCTCGGGGATATTCGGAGGCTCTGCGGAGGAGCCGGAGGGGTCTGGGTCAGAGGATGCTGAAGGGGACGATGATGAGGCAGGTCCAGTGTACTTCTTCCTAGAAGAGAGCACTGGCTACATGCAGCCAACAATGTCCTTCCTGGCCATTCTGCACACAGTCATCGCCTTCATCTGTATCATCGGCTACAACTGCCTCAAGGTGAGCAGACACGCACACACCCGACTGTGAGGCAGCACTGATGCTTCTGTGCTGGAGACAATCAATACAGTCTGCTTTGTGCATGATGTAGCTTATCAGGTTTTTGTTTTCACCCTAAAATCTTTTTGTGTTATTTGTTATATTACATCACCTTTTCTCAATATTAGGACTTTTGTGATGGTCAAATATTATTTTGATTCAACATTTGCCAAAAAACAAGAAATTAGCAGGGGGGGGACTTACTTTTTCTGAGTGAGTAACAACAAAATCTGCACACCATGCAGCTCTCCAAGAGCAAAAAGGTTCAGTGAATACCACTGAACCTAGAATGTAAAACCAGTGCAAAACAACATTCAAACCAGTGTGTATATAGCGGATGAGCTCTGGTACGTGAGTGTTCGCTACAGAAAGTGACGTAAGAGTGTGATTAGTTCCCGGAATTAGGGACTTGAGTCTTTAGCTCAGCGAGCTAAATCGCTCTCTTGTCATATCGAGATCCCTTGGTTCGAAACTCGCTCCAAACTCTGTTACATGTACACATGCTGGAATTTTGTTGTCCTTCAGATTCCCCTGGTCATCTTCAAAAGAGAGAAGGAGCTGGCTCGAAAGCTCGAGTTTGATGGCCTGTATATCACCGAGCAACCGGAGGATGACGACATCAAGGGCCAGTGGGACAGACTGGTGCTCAACACACCGTAAGAGACTGGCAATCTACAGACCCCCACACCATTTAAGACTCCATACAAAGGACAGGCTAAATTACTGTAGAATTGCCAATTAGTCCTAAAATATATTATTGGACACCTTCTTGGTAGTTTTATAAGAATGGAACAATGTGTTACACATTGTTTTTAAATGCTTTTCTGTAGCCCAAATGTGCCTTCAATAGATAAAACTGTTGATATAGTGCATCATGAAGAGCAACACAGGATACATTTACACAGGATAAATGCTATTGGTAGTTTAAGTTGATTGACTATCTTTGATGTGCATCAGTGTTGAAATAGTGAATCCGTATGTAAAAAAAGTTGCCCTGTTTTAGTGAAAGAAAACAAATCTATAAATATAATGAATAATGTTCCTGGATGAATAATAAACTTTGTTCATTATACCTTATGTACCTGTGCATGTCATTTCTCTGAACAAATGTGTTCTAATTACAGATCTTTTCCGAATAATTACTGGGACAAGTTTGTGAAGAGAAAGGTGAGTGACTTGCATGCTGGGTGTTCTGTGGGTTAAGCTCAGCTGTTGGTCAGGGTGGTGTGACCGTGCTGACCGAGTGGTCATGTGTGCAGGTGCTTGATAAGTGGTCAAGGTGGTGTGACCGTGCTGACAGAGTGGTCATGTGTGTAGGTGCTGGATAAGTGGTCACGGTGGTGTGACCGTGCTGACTGAGTGGTCATGTGTGCAGGTGCTGGATAAGTGGTCAAGGTGGTGTGACTGTACTGAGCGTGTGGTCATGTGTGCAGGTGCTGGATAAGTATGGAGATATCTACGGCAGAGAGAGGATAGCAGAGCTGCTAGGGATGGATCTGGCCTCACTGGATGTCAGTCAGCAGCACGAGAAGAAGCCTGAGGGGCCAGATACCTCCATGTTCGCCTGGTACTGCACACACACACACACACATTTAGATATACACTTAAATAAATATGACTTCTAAACCTGAGGTTGCTGAATATCATTTATGAATGAAAGCATGTGATTTATTTTGTGTGTGTTATTTATTTTTGACTTTTTGTTCCTCCTCAGGATCACCGCTATTGACATCAAGTACCAGATATGGAAGTTTGGAGTAGTGTTCACAGACCATGTGAGTCAAGAAATGGTTTACTGAGTATATGTGTGCATTGTGTTTGTGTTTTTGAGTTTGACAGTCTGTGTAGTATACATACTACTATGTGTGCCTGTGGGTGTGTGTGTAACTGTACAACGAGATGTCTGTGTGTGCATTCCTGTTTGTTGTGGTGCAGCTTTGGAATATCTGTGCTATTTTGTGTTTCTCGTTCTTCAGACGTTCCTCTACCTGGTGTGGTACACGGTGATGTCACTGCTCGGGCACTACAACAACTTCTTCTTTGCCTGCCACCTGCTGGACATCGCCATGGGTGTGAAGACCCTGCGCACCATCCTGTCCTCTGTCACCCACAACGGCAAGCAGGTATAGCCTGATAGCATTCAGGGTAACCCCCACACACACACACACACATACCCACACACTCTGTACAGCACACAGGTATAGCCTGATCGCATTCAGGGTAATGATACCATCTCATTGGGTGCTGTTGGGTGTGTCAATATTACACACTAACTCATTCACTCTCTCTCTCTCTCTCTCTCTCTCTCAGCTCATGATGACAGTGGGTTTATTGGCTGTGGTAGTGTACCTCTACACTGTAGTGGCCTTCAACTTCTTCCGCAAGTTCTACAACAAGAGTGAGGACGAGGACGAGCCAGACATGAAGTGTGACGACATGATGACTGTGAGTGAGACGGGAGCTCACTGTGCGTGCGTGCGTGCGTGCGTACATCTGAGAGAGATATTGAGTGAAAATATAGTGCTGGATGTCATAGTAAAAAAATGCTAAATAATCATTCATTCCTGTGTGTGTGTGTGTGTGTGTGTGTGTATTTGTGTACTGTATGTGTGTATGCAGAATATTGTTAGCACTAAGTAAATTACCCTTTCACCCTCTCCCTGGATAGTTTCACATGAGCGTGTAATAGAATGTGTACCGTGTGAACTCTGTTTCAGTGCTACCTGTTCCACATGTATGTGGGGGTGCGGGCTGGCGGGGGGATAGGAGACGAGATTGAAGACCCTGCAGGAGACGAATACGAGCTCTACCGTGTGGTCTTCGACATCACCTTCTTCTTCTTTGTCATTGTCATTCTGCTGGCCATCATTCAGGGTACAACACTACACGCACACATGCACGTATATGCAAGCACACACACACATGTATGTGTGCACACACACACACACATATATATATGTACACACACAAATTCATGTACATGCATGTACACACTCATGTACTGATGCACACACTCAAATGCATGCATGTATGCACACACACACACACACAAACACAGACACACAAACACAAACACAGACACTGATACACTCAAAAACACATGTAAGCGCACACAGGCACATGCACACACGCACAAACACACATACACACACACATGAGCATACATACATGCACACACACACACAAATACACACTGCACTCTTAATACACAACATATGTCTGGAACATGCCTTGAAGTAGTCCCCCCTCACCTCGTGGAGTGTGGTTTGTATCAAAGAGGAGCTGGTCAGAGTGACATGGAAACTGAGATTGAATAATATGTAGCAGCCTGAGTGGGGGATTTACTCTTGATTGGTAACAATATAGAGTGATTTTCTGCTTTATTGTCACTCATATAGCTGGCTATTTATGTATGAAATTCAGGCGAAGTGCCCTTTTCAAGGGCAGAACAGCAGTGCCCCACCTGGGGTTTGACTCTACAGCCTTGCTCTTAAAGTCCACTTCCTCAGCCACTTTGCCTCCAGTGCTGCCCTGTAGCTTTCAGTGCTTTAAAGCATCACTGTTCAGGTCACTCTGTTTGGATATGCTTTTTGGCACCGGGTGAACTACTCCATGATGTTGAGTGCTGGCTGCTTGCTCTGCAGGTCTGATCATCGATGCCTTTGGGGAGCTCAGGGACCAGCAGGAGCAGGTCAAGGAGGACATGGAGGTACAGCGCTCCAGTTGTATTTAATTCAATTCAAGTTTATTAGCATGACAAAAAACGATATTCGCATTGCCTCTCTCTCTGCCACTCAGAGTGAAATACCACAGAGTCTTTATATTCACCAGATACTCAGCTCCTGCATTGGAGGTCATGGTTTGTAACATTGTTCTGGTGCTATATTGCATCCATTACCACAGTACTTGGTCAAGCCCCTTAATGAATTTTGAGAGGATGCTTCAAATTGTAATGTTTTGGCTTCAGCAGACAGGAGACATAACTTTCACTGTTAAGGATATGGAGCTGAGTATCTGGTATATCTGAGTATATAGAATCTGTGTTAACACTGTCCCTGCCTTAAATAATCTACTGCTGTCCCACATCACTTCCTGTGTTCACCATTCCCCTGCTGTAGTTTTATGTCTGGAAATGAAAAAGGAGTCCTTGAGGAAAGTTTTGGGTACTTTAATTAGCTGTGCTTAATTTTCCTCTCAGGCTAATTGATGTTGAGTTTTACAGCAGATAATCCAGGTTTTGCATGCTGGTCCACATGTGTTGGTATGGTGTTTGACTGGCCTCTGTTGATTTTCTCAGACAAAGTGCTTTATCTGTGGGATTGGGAGTGATTATTTCGACACGACTCCGCACGGCTTTGAGACGCACACCCTGGAGGAGCATAATTTAGCCAACTACATGTGAGTAACTCACTCAGCAGATTCATTTAGACAACTACATGTGAGTAACTCACTCAGCAGATTCATTTAGACAACTACATGTGAGTAACTCACTCAGCAGATTCATTTAGACAACTACATGTGAGTAACTCACTCAGCAGATTCATTTAGACAACTACATGTGAGTAACTTATTCAGCAGATTCATTTGTCACACTACATGTCACATCTCTGAATATTTGTAGGTTTGCTTAAATCATATCCATGAATCATGCATAATAAGCTATTTATTTTGCACATTGGGTCCAGCCTAACCATCTCTGGTTTCAGTCAGTATAACAATCGATCACTGGCTGTTAGTTTTCCCTAGCCTGAGGAAATAGCATTTTACTCTATTTTTGTCCACTCTACATTTTTGCTGCCAGTGCATGGTACCACTTTGTACCACTAGATGGCAGTAAAGTGCCAAAGGTATACCTTGTCAAATAGCAAATACATAGTGTGTACTTTATGGCATAACCATGTATCCTCTAATTACAGTGTCTCTCTGTCTGTAATCTGCAGGTTCTTCCTGATGTACCTGATCAACAAAGATGAAACGGAGCACACTGGACAGGTCTGTCTGTCTGTCCGTCTGTCTCTTCCCTCTCTGTTTTCTGTGTGAGCAGTGTTTGACTTTCATGGCCAGCTGCAGTATTTCCTCCTGCATGTTTGAGTGAATATACATATAGGCAGGCATGCAAGATATATGATAGTCTATCTCATATGTGCAGTTACATTAACAGCCCAGGGGACCACAGCCTGTTTCAGTTCTCTGTTTAGGATCAACACAGGGGCCCACAGCACGCCGTCACACATGAATGCATGAAATTCTGGCTTGCGCCCAAAAGTTCAGGGTTCTCCCTCTTCACTTCTCTCTCCTCTCTTTCTCCTCCACCCGCCTTTCCTGTGTTGCTTCCCTCCTTCCCAGGAGTCCTACGTCTGGAAGATGTACCAGGAGCGATGCTGGGATTTCTTCCCTGCTGGAGACTGTTTCAGGAAGCAATATGAGGATCAGCTTGGATAAGCGTGTGTGTGTGCCAGTGTGTGCGTGTGCGAGAGAGAGAGAGAGAGAGAGAGAGGGAGAGAAAGAGATGAAGTTTGTTTTATATTAGCATTGGAGCTCTTGTCTGTCATTCCACCCACAGAAGCACACACATGCGCCACATTCAGCTACTGTACTATGAGTGACAGTGACTGCTGTATCACGTATGCAAGGGAAAAAATGAATGAGTGTGTGCGTGAGAGAGAGAGCGAGAATGAGAGAGACAAAGAGAGAGAGAGAGAGAGATTCTGTAAATACACTCCATGGCCTTCCTTAGTGTGAGGATGTTGAGGAATCAGGACGCAGATGACGGCTCAGACTCAAGTGATAACCTACACACACATCCGCACACATGCATGCACAGAGGACCGTGTTTATGTGTTTGTGTGTAGTGGGGGAGTGCAACTGACAGTGAAATCCAATCCAAATCCAAACCAGTCACAGTGCCTAAAATAGACTTCATGACTACCCCAATTACAGTAATATGGGGGAAGAGCTTCATCGTTGTTGATATTATTATTATTATTATTATAATTATTATTGCTGTTACTATTATCAGCAAAAGTAGTGTAAGTATTAGTGATGACACTAAAGTTATCAGTAACTTTATGATTTGTGTATTTATTTATTTATCTCCTATTTATGTTTGTCTGATTGCTGAGGAATGTGAACATCACTAATGCTTTGGTGTGTCTAATGATGTACTATTGCCATGAGATTATACATTTAGCCCTCCATCTCTTCCCTTGACCATAATTTTATATTGTTAAGTATTACCACCCCCATACTCTAGAGGGCAGAATTATACCTGCTTTTGTTGCGTTTTATCATGCCATCTTGGCCCTGGTTTGTGTCCAAGGTCTTCTTGATACTATGTCCATTTTTTAAGTATTAACTTTGCTGTCCTTAACTGCAGGCGTGAACTGTTTAATGGTACAAAACTGAAGAGATTTTTAATTCTCGTTGACACGTGTTTGAGCCTTGTGTGTTCATCGCTTGCCTGAAACAAAAACACCCAACACAGGGAATCATATCACAATATGTGGCAGATTTTTTAATGTCACGTGTTTGGTGTACCCCTTCATTGTTAATCGGCACACTGACTGTTCCTGTAGCCCTAAATCTGGTGGTAAAGTAAGTCCTTTTTTACCATGTGCACTTTAGGCTTTCATAGTACATCAATGAATCTTGTTTTTTGTTTGGTTTGGGCCACTGCACTAACTTAATTTGCAAGCAAGTGTCAACAGCAACCTATAAAAGACATGTATTCATTTTACCTCTCAAAACATTGTGTTCCTTCCTTAGAGCTTTTCAGTGATCAGATGCTCCCAGCTCTTTTGTTTCTAGTGTCAAACCTCTCATTGAACAGATAAAAGGAAAATGGAATCTTTACTTTAGATTTTTATTAATTTATTCTTAGGAAATCTGCTGATCTATTTTTATTTTTTTGAAACTGTGGGTGAACTTCAGAGCTCAAATAGTTGTGCACCTGGAGTCCACACCTTTTTAGAAATGTGGGCACACAGACACAAACACTCCCCCATTTTGTGTTGGGTAATATTTGTACTACTGTACTTGTACTACTGTGCAGCGATGTGATTGGCTACTGCGCATCAGTGTGTCTGCCAATTACAAATGGACAATGAGCGCACCTAGGAACAGGGAGGGAGACACAAGCTGATCATTATTTCTCTAGCTCTGACTGTGTGTCTTTTGACTGATGCCCGTTTCAGCGCAGAATAAACTAATTTCAATATTTCAAAGTCTCTCTGTTGTCTCTTTTCTTTGTGTGTCCTCAACACACGTCCATGTGGGATTGTTAGAGGTCTAAGCACTGCAGGTTTGAAGTTTGGAGTAAAATATTCTGCTGATTTAAGGTGTCACACATCTCTTCTCCTACCACTTTGTTCCTAGCGTTGAGCAACTTATGGGTTTGTCCTTTGGTCTGGGCCCATAAAATTGGTCATAAGTCATGAATAAACAATAGTGAAAATATTGAGATGTCGTAAAAAGACAGAAGAATTCTGCATTATTTTTGCCTCATTACTGATTATAAGGGGCCATGGAAGGTGACTTCATTCTGGTGTTTATGAAACCACTCTTGATTCCATTTAGCAGTGTGTTTGGGTGCATTATCTTGGAATATGGGAACATGTTGAGTAAATAATGTTTGCACCATAGGGTACACCTTCTTGCCTAAAATGGCTTTATATTCCTTGCTCATAGTTCTACCATGCAGAGTAATAAGTGACTCCCACAAGATGGCTGCCCATACCATAACAGATCCACCAACATGTTTAACAATTCGGAACAGGCAATTCGGGTTTCTCCAAACATAAACCAGTCCAGATGTAGGAAAAAGAGTAAGACAACTCATTAGACCATATTGCTTTCTTACACTTCTCAGAAGTGCAGGTTTTGTGCTCATTACACCAGGTTATGCATTGGCCTTGGTTACACATCGAGTCCCAATTGGAAATTAGTATTGACATTAATGTGAAACGTGTAGACTCATTTTTAACTATGATTTAGTTACTTCAAAATACATGAAAAAATCAATCTTGGATTCCTCACAAACACAGGCCGGGCCTGTTTCAGCGGGAAATCACCTGACATGCCAATGACAATTTCCAGAGACACTTGTAGGTTGCTTTGCTTTGACTCTTCTGTCCAGTTGGGCAGACCAGGTCATTAGTTTGAGTTGTCCTTCACATTCTTCCTTCACCAGATAATTATTGCAAAACTTCAAGGTGTGTTTCGGGTCGTTATCTTGCTGAAGAATGAAGGAGTGCCCAATTAGCCGTAATCCAGATGGAAGGATTCAAACTTTTGACTGGTACTGTATATATATGCATATATACATATACACGTATGTGTATGTGTGTGTGCATCACATAATATCCAATATAATTGAGTTATGTGCAGTTTAGTTGCAGATTTTATGTTTGTCTTCATTTGTGTGTTAATTCCTATGTAGTATAAAACAGTTTATTATCCATATGCAATGTTTAACACACGCAGGAGAGGGTTAAGGGCAGAAATATTATAGACAGTGGTTAAATACTCCAATTATGAGTGAAAAGAGTGCTTTGTGTACTGAGGGTGTTTCTCACATTCTTTTCTTGCAGTCCCTGTTTCAGTGCATTTCCCAGGAACTTAAACACACACACACCCCCATCAACGAAACTAACGATGCTTAGCTGTAACAGATACCATGTTCCTGCAATGTATGTGCCTAGCCCCCTCTCATTGTTTTCCTCAATCTGACTTCCTCTGTCCATTTATTTCAGTCCCCATCTGTTTCTCTCTACCTGTTCACTCAGTTCTCTCTGTTTCTCTTCTTTCTTCTCAATTGTATTCCTTCTCCCATACTTACCTCCCTTTTTCTAATCTTTTTTATATGAATAATGTGAAAGAAAGAGCACAATGAAGACTAAGTGGAACATGGGAATTGGGAATAACTCTTGTTTTTAAATTCCCTTTGTCTGTTGTCATGTTTTTACTCAATGGGTCTTCTTTGGCCAAACCTTGGGTAGATCGTTCATATTTGTGGAAATTATTGTTCAACCCGGGATGGCAAGGAAAACGATCAGGATAAATATTCCAGCTGCACTTGGAGTAGAAAGTAAGAAAGTAATACTTTATTGTTAAAATGAAGACTGTTTCAACATAGTCTTTGTCAGGGTTTCATCAAACAATGGAAAAAGACAATATTTAGAAATGATAGGCTAACATATTCAAAAATGTAAATCATCCAATAGGAATTTGAGAGGCAAACAACCAATGCCACACATGCTCATATATTCAACGATACCAATAGAAAAACAAAACAATTACAAACCAGTCAAAACCAGTTCTTAACTTCACAATATCTCCAGACAACCCCTCCATCCCCTTGTCCTCGTAACTTTGGTCAGTTTTATCAATTTATCAAGTATCATTGTCTCTTGGGTGGTCTATAAAGGTTAAGGTCAGAGTCAATAATCCTTTGAGTCCTGAAGTCACAATACAAATAAATATATTTGGGAGCAAAACAAATCAAAACCAAGACTGCAGTGGCTAGGACTTCACAAGGAGACCTCTATGACGATGCATATCATCGCTTTATATAAACTGGTGTTGAATACAGTGACACATTCCCCTCTACGGTAGAACCATACACATGCAAACGTCACCTAAACGCTTTTTTTGTTTTTGTAAATGTGATACACACCCTCTGGCTGTGGATTGCCCCCAACCCCCCACACACGCACACACACCAAAGTGTATGCTTTGAATCTTTGTCTAGGCTTAAATGTTAAACAATTTTTCCTGTCCATATTTTCTGTCTGAATTTATGTTATTGGGATTTTGCAATAAAAAAAAAAATATATATATTCAGTCAAAAAAACTATTTTTTTGAATGGACTGAATTTTAATGGAATTTACCCCAACCCTGACACACACACACACAAAACACATTTCCAGGAAAGTAAGAATTGGACTGTGCAAACACAGGTATTGCCCCAGCCCTGGCCCAGCCCTTTCCAGTGTGGTCTGTATAAGACTGGGTGGCCCTGGGTGCTCACACACTGCCTGTCTGTTCCTGCATCGGCCTGTCCATCTCTCTCTGTGGGACAGTTACCATGGCTTTCATTGCACCTCCTGGGTATCAGCCTGTCTATAATCCTGTGAGTACAACCTTTCCCTCCCTTTATCCCTCACTCTCTCTCTTTGTCTCTCTCTATCTCACTGTCTCTCTCTTTCTTTGTCTCTCTCTATCTCCCTCTCTCTCTATCTCTCACTCTCTTACTCTCTATATCTCTCTTCTCCACAGTTTTCTCTTGATTCCTGTCCCTCCCTTCATCTTTCCTTCTTGCCTTCAGTGGAATTGAGATGTTGTTCTGAGTGGAGATGAATGAAGCGATATGCCCAAGGGGCACAGCTGAAATAATATTGTTTTGTGCTGTAATTCAGAGGGTAGAGGGTCTGTGTGATCCCTGGCATGTGCCATATGTAAGAGATT
This sequence comes from Aldrovandia affinis, assembly GCA_029706075.1. NCBI lineage: Eukaryota > Metazoa > Chordata > Actinopteri > Notacanthiformes > Halosauridae > Aldrovandia > Aldrovandia affinis. The sequence continues at coordinate 916,731 of JAINUG010000065.1, forward strand.
ATTTCAATTCAATCAATTTCATTTCAATTCATGAATTAAAAAATGGCCAAAGTTAGAGGTCATCCCCCAATAGATTGCAGATGATAACTTGATAACCCCATGGCTGAAGAGGGGTCTGTCCTAATGGGGGGCTGCAAAAATCTTACAACAAACAAAAATCATTAGAGCTGCATTGGTAGGTGTGTTTACTGGTATATTACGTTGTTGTGTTGCACTGTGCGTGGCATGTTTCTGTGTGTCATACAGAGTGTGCCCTATGTGGGCCCCATCTATGGAGGATTGAGAGAGAGGGTGTCTGTTTACATCCAAGGAGTCATTCCCCAAGACATCACAAGGTGAGGTTTGGTCCACAGGGTAGGAATTTTGGGGAGGGAAAAGACAGGTAGTGCTAAGGCAGCAAAAAAACAGTGCTGTGACAGTTAAGGATGGGAATTGTAAAATAAAACAAACACAAATACATATGGCAGGCTTTGTAGAAGACATGGTATAGTTATCACATTAAAAGAAGCAATTAACACAGCTGGTGTCATAAAAGTGTAGACTTACAGAATCAACACATCTGCATATCCTATTTTGTGTTTAAGCTCAAATTCGACACTTGAGGTGTATATAAAGCGGTCTAAACTCTCTGCCGCCCCCTACAGGTTCCAAGTAAACCTGCAGTGTGGGGAGGCGGAGGGTTGCGACATCGCAATGCACTTCAACCCTCGCTTCGACGACATGGACAAGGTGGTCTTCAACAGCTTCCAGAGCGGGTCCTGGGAATCGGAGGACAATGTCCAGGACATGCCCTTCAGCAAGGGGCAGGCGTTCGAGCTGGTCATCGCCGTCACTGCCGAGGGCTACCAGGTCAGTGAGGAGACACGGCTGGCAGGCTGAAGTGTCACTCATGCAACGATGAGCTGCATTGAGCTGGCCATCACAGGGCCTGAGCTGCCCCCTCAAACTGTTTATAAATGCTGCTATACACACATAAAGACTGGTTTGAGGAGAAGTGAGGGGACTTCTGGGTAAAATGCTTTGATGAACATGGTCAAATATTATATTGTTGTATTCTGGGAGAAATACAGTGTAGGAAATTACAACAAGATTTGTTGATGGACCTTTAATGTACCATTTATCATGTGCTTAGTCAAACTTTTACAACCTATAGTATGCCTTGCAAGCAAGCCTTATATAGAGATGTTACAATCAGACTAATCTGGCCTTACTCTTAATAACATGATAACTAACATTTATTAATGTTGCCTGACCAATATATTTTTAATTGTATATAGTACCATTACTGACTGTGTATTAATCATTTTCATAACTGCACTGTATGATAAATTGTTACTGGAAAATGCAGCCTTGATTCTTGATGTTTAAGTGATAATCATTGCAGAGTTGGGCTCAATTCAATTTCAGTTCAGGCAATTAATTGAACATTCAATTATCTCTCCACAGGTGAATGTCAATGGCCGTCAGTTCCACCATTTTGCGCATCGCGTGCCCCTGGACAGAGTGTCTGCCCTGCAGATCAGTGGAGATGTGTCAATCCAGACAATCAACATCATCGGGGTGAGATACTGACACTGAAAGGTCGGGGGTTCGATGAGGCCATGGGTTCAGCTGGAGCAGGGCCCTTCAGCCCTGGTCCTGGAGGGCCGCATGGTGTGCTGGATTTCATTTTCATCTTAAAATCATCATCCAGTTCAGAGCCAAGAAACCAGGCGAGTTAACTGTGTAATCAACTTTAATTGATTAAGTGCTGAGTACCAGTGCACCCTGCGGCCCTCAGGATTGAAGAGCCCTGAACTAGAGTGACACAGGAGTGCTCAAATGAGGCCAAATGATGATAAACATGATATATATCCACCATTTAGCAGACACTTTTTATCCAAAGTAGTGAATATACAGTAGTGAATGCATACATTTTTCAGTGTATGTGGTCCCCATGGGAATTGAATCCACAACCTAAGCGGTGCCAACACCATGCTCTACCTACTGAGCCACACAGAGTCACTGTTGACGTCATAATCCTGGATGGTCTAGGCACAATCTGGATAGAAGGGTACCAATAAAATGCCAATCAATTATGACATGAAAGAAGCTAGTGCCAAGTATATTAATAGTGTTGCTTCAATGTCAACATGATTCCACGGCACTCGATTATTTTCAACAGGGTTCATTTAAAAAGCCTTTATTATTACGACCTATCCAAAAAGGAATTTAAAAGCCAGAACAGAAAGGCATTCTGGCAAGAAGCCATCATCTGGGCCAGTTCATACTAGAGACCTTGAGAACAGTGCTCACTGCATCTCTGATTGGTATTACAAAGAGAAAATGGGACAGTTGGTTGTGGTTGATTTCCACTATCAGAACTGGATCAAATGCGTAGTTTAAATATTTATACTGTAAGTCTATAAGTCTTTAGATGGTGGTAAAATTGACAGCACTGTTGCAGATCCCTGAGAACTTTCAAGACAACATGTTACTAACCAAACCGTGCAATAATTTGAAAGAATAATTTTGTTCTGAATATTGGTGAAAATAGATGATTATTTTAAAATGGTCAGTAATGTGCAATAATCTTACTAGTTTCTAAAAGGTTTAAGGTACAGTGTTTAAAAATTTAAATTAATTTTTTGCTGTATTAAGGTCAGGTTTGGCTAATTTGCAACTGGGTGGGACTGAAAGTGTTTAAAATAGGGGTCTGGCTGGGGTGGGACTGCAACTGGGTGGGGCTGGCTATGTGTGATTCAAGGTGTGATTCAATGCACAGAGACCCACTCATTCCCTTTGTATCTGACACAGTACTGATTCACAGACATTTGTGTTTTTGTGTCAGGGAGGCCAAAGAGGCCCACAAGGCTATCCAGGAGGGATGGGGGTGAGTATATATATACTGACCACTCCCATCATGCACTGCTTTACTGGGTCAGTAGCCAATTGTCAGTTTCTTCTTCTGATTAATCATGATAGGTAGGTGGAACTCCAATTGGGGGTGGCAATTCTAGCCAACTCAACCACTGACCTATAACCTAATGCTGGCTAAAACGCTGGCTAATCAGATTGCAGGGTAGCCAATCCCACAAACTGTAACTTCCCTTTCCAAACTCTCTAGAGATAGAGTCTGGGGTCAAGACTATGCTTGTCCTAATTAATGTATACCCCTCTCCCTTGGGCTGGCTTGCAGGCTGGCATGAGGTTTTATTAAGCTTTGTGTGTCTGTTGAAGGTATGCCTGATTGAAACTATGTATCTGTGTGTTCTGGGTGTCCCTGCAGCCATGTCCTATTTAGCTTCACCAGGTTGTTCATAACCTTACAATACTATGAGCCTGATGAGGCTGCTCATAACCTTACAGTACTATGAGCCTGATGAGGCTGCTCATAACCTTACAGTACTATGAGCCTGACAAGGCTGCTCATAGCCTTACAGTACTATGAACCTGATAAAGCTGCTCATAACCTTACAGTACTATGAGCCTGACCAGACAGACACTGTGATATGAGATAAGTCTGCCTGTGCCCTGTGGGGCCTGTAGATTCTTGTGAGATCCTGAATAATACAGATGTGTGTTATACTATAACACAACTATCTGTCTATCACAGTTACAATACTGATAACCGCCTGTCACAGCTAAAAGATAGTGAGTCTGTAGTATTGTAGTGACTGCTATAACATTAATAACTACTTGTCTTTCACAGTTTGAATACTGATAACTGTCTGTCTGTGTCACAGTCATAACACTGATAGCTGCTTGTACCACAGTGTCAGTAATGATAACTGTGTGTATCTCTTCCAACAGGGGGAGGTTGGGGAGGAATGGGCTATCCGGGCAGCAATCTGCCGGTGAGTGAAACAGTGAGAGAGGGAGAAATCCCATAACTAAACCCATGTCTCAGGTTTTCCAACTCTAATACTGCTGTAAGACATTTTCTAAATTTTTCTCTCTTCAGATGATAGGAGGAACACCAAACTACAACCCAGTGAGTGACATTTCCTGACTTTACTCTCGGATACTGTTGTGTGGGAGAAAGAGAGTGAGAGTGTGTAATTTTTGATGTTAGTGAATTACTGTTATCAATAGTATTACATTTCATTGGTTCTTGTTTTCCCTGTTCTCCTGTCTTCTCAACTCAATCATTGACCTATGAAATAATGCTGGAAAAAATCTGATTGTGGGATTGTTAGTGGAACCCAATCTCACAAAATATAACTTCCCTTTCCAGATGCTCTGGTGATCTCTCTACAGGGTTTATCTGTGCTACTGCTGTGTACAGAATGCACAGACTGTGTGTGTGAGTGTGTGTGTGCTGTATCCAATACTCAGAGACAGTGTGTGTGTGTGTGTGTGCAGTATACAGTACACAGAGACTGTGTGTTTGTGTGTGTGCAGTATACAGTACACAGAGACAGGGTGTGTGTGTGTGTGTGTGTGTGTGTGTGTGTGTGTGTGTGTGTGTGCGTGCAGTGTACATAATGTAGACAGAGTGTGTGTGTGTGTGTGTGTGTGTGTGTGTGTGTGTGTGTGCATGCATGTGCGTGCAGTGTACATAATGTAGACAGAGTGTGTGTTCTGTATGTGCGCAGTGTATAGAATGCAGAGACAGTGTGTGTGTGTGTGTGTGTGTGTGTGTGTGTGTGTATACAGTACACAAATACATTGTGTGTGTGTGTGTGTGTGTGTGTGTGTGTGTGTGTGTGTGTGTGCAGTGTACAGAATGCAGAGACAGTGTGTATGCAGAATGCAGAAACAGTGTGCATTTTGTGTGTGTGTGTGAATGTGTGTGAGTGCGCAGTGTACAGTATACAGAGACAGTGTGTATTCTGTGTGTGTGTGCAGCCTGTTCCCTACTGTGAAGTGATCCCAGGAGGACTGTCCCCAAAGCGGACCATCATAATCAGAGGAATGCTGCCACATGGAGCTACCAGGTCTGATACCAGTGCCGAATCTGAATTAAAAAACTTAATTCCAATCCCCCCATAGTCTCCTTTCTCTGAACCTGAATAAAATATGTTTCTGAAGTCTTGCCTCCTAACGTTTACTATTCATACGTGGAACTCATTTAGTTTCCCTTCTTTGCACTTTTTTCAGAATTGTCTAGCCGATTTTTTATTTTTCCTACAGTTTTGACATAAAAAGCGCAATGCCTTTCCAAAGCCTTTATTTGGTTACTCACCACAGGTAACTAATAAAGGAAACACCAACATAAAGTGTCTTAATAGGACGTTGGGTCACCACAAGCCCCCAGAACAACTTAATTGCACGTTGGCATAGATTCTACAAGTGTCTGGAACTCTATTGGAGGGATGCAACACCATTCTTCCATGAGAAATTCCAATCATTTGGTGTTTTGTTGATGGTGGTGGAAAAATGCTATCTCAGGCACTGCTCAAGAATCTCCCGTAAGTGTTCAATTGGGTTAAGATCTGGCGACTGAGATGGCCATGACATATAGTTTACATCATTTGCATGCTCACCAAACCATTCAGTGACCACTCTTGTCTGTGGACCACTCTGTGGATGAGGGAAATGTCATCATAGAAGAGACCACTCTCATTAGGATAGAAATGCTTCACCATAGGATAAAGGTGATCACTCAGAATGGCTTTTATTGGTGTTTACCTTGCCCTCTAATGGGTGGAGTGGACCTAAACCATGTCAGGAAAGTGCATTGCACACCATAACAGAGCCACCAGAACCCTTCATTTACTCAAGTGTTTCCATTATTTAGGCATTTACCTGTAGTCACTAACATTGCAGGTACATGGGTAAAGCTGTATGCTCTCTGCAGCGTTACAGGTGTAACAGCTGTAACAGCTGTAACAGGGTTTAACAGGGTGTCTGTTGCAGGTTCGTTCTCAACTTCAAGGTGGGCGGGACAGAGGACATCGCCTTCCACATGAACCCCCGGGTGCTGGAGGGGCAGGTGGTGCGGAACAGCTGCCTGGGGGGCACTTGGGGGCAGGAGGAGAGGGAGCTCAGCCACAACCCCTTCCTGGAGGGCCAATACTTTGACGTGAGCGAATGCAGCCTACGGTCTCTCCCGAGACTCCATCCGCGGAGTTTACTTCGCAGTTTGCCTCATTCAAGACCAGTTTAGTTTGATTAGTGGGATAGCTGTGCGTTAGTTTGATTAGTGTAGTAGTTGTGTGTTAGCCTGATTAGTGTGATAGTTGTGATGTTAGTCTGATCAGTGTGTGTTAGTCTGATCAGTGTGGTAGTTAAGTTAGTCTGATTAGTGTGATAGCTGTGTTCTAGTTTGATTAGTGTGGTAGCTGTGTGTGTAGTTTGTAACATGTTGTGAACTGCCCTCTTTGGCAGGACTCCCAGTAAAATAATACTCTCTGTCTCAGTGGGCCTCTTTTAAAAAATAGGCCGCTTTTCTCCTGGTCATGACTTACAGTGCATCCGGAAAGTATTCACAGCGCTTTACTTTTTCCACATTTTGTTCTGTTACAGCTTTATTCCAAAATGGATTAAATTCATTTTTTTTCTCAGAATTCTACACACAATAACCCATAATGACAAAGTGAAAAAAGGTTTTTAGAAATTTTTGCAAATATATTAAAAATAAAAAACGAAAATATCACATGTACATAAGTATTCACGCCGTTTGCTGTGACACTAAAATTGAGCTCAGGTGCATCCTGTTTTCACTGATCATCCTTGAGATGAACTTCATTGGAGTCCACCTGTGGTAAATTCAATTGATTGGACATGATTTGGAAAGGCATTGTATGAGACTCTTTCCCTGCTCTGTTTGATTGAGACCCTTTTCATTTTAGCGGCTGCAAATGCGTGTGATTACTGCCCTCCTCTCCTCCTACCCCAGTATCTCCAGTCAGGGCTTGTGTGCACATTTGCTGAAACCCCCCCTCCCCTCCCAACTCTCCCTCCCTGTGTTACAGATCTCAGTGCGCTGTGGCAACCAACGGTTCAAGGTGTTTGTGAACGGGCAGCACCTGTGTGACTTCAGCCATCGGTTCCAACCCTTCAGCCAGATCAACACCCTGGAGATCCTGGGGGATGTGCAGCTGTCTTACGTTCACTTCTGACCCTTACGGCTCGTATCCACACCTGGGTCAAATACATGTTTGAAATAATTGCTGATAAAGTTTAAAAACACGCTTGGAGATCCCTGAGAATTTTCAACGAAACACGTTCCTAACCAAAACGTACAATCATGTGGAGAAGTTATTTTGTTCTGAATATAGGTGAAAATAGATGGATATTTCTATTAATATTGTCAGTAATTTACAGGAATGTTACTGGTGTCTAAAGGGTTAAAATATGTGGCCTAATTTTTTTAACCCAGGTTTGCGGTTATCCATCACAATCCCCCCCCCACCTCCATAACGAAACCCTGACAAAACACGACAGAATCCAGCTGAATTCTTCTTCCCTTGCATCACTAAACTACTGTTGCTTTAAGCATTGGCTAACATAAATCAACTGTGTTCAATAAACATAATGGCTTCCTTCTCAGATACCTTGGCTTTTCACTAAAATGGCTTTTTAAGTGATTTTAAGACACGCGCATGCACACACAGACACGGACATATATAAACACATCACACAAGCACTTGCCTGTACATGGATTTATTTGATTACAAAATGCTTAAAAAATCTTTAAAAAAACAAATCAAATCAGCATGAACAAATGAATCATCATTACCATGAATTAGCACTACTGTCTCCTAATCAGAAATTTGCATTAAATACAGTACCCTGTACTGTACTGTTTGACAGAAGGCAAAGCAAGTACGAAATACTGGCTTCCTTGAGGCACTTTGGAATGACACTTCTGAAAGTTACACACATGGCCTGTGGGAACCATCAGCATTGATCTATTTACACAAAATAAAATTATACCATTATTATTATTATTATTATTATTATTATTATTATTATTAATATTGTTTTAGGTGTTCTAATAAAAAGCTATACATGTTCATCCTAACCAGATCATGATCATGATTCAAATTGCTGTGTTGTCTCACTTCATATTGCATAATATTGTTGACATAACAGTCATAATTCATGTTACTTTACAGTGCATGATTTAATGGGAAAACCTGCATATACGTGCGATTGCTTTATGGTAGCTGCCCTCCCTGCTCAGTAACGGTATCTCGTATTCGCTTTTCCACATATAAAGGAACAGATAGTGCATTTCACTGTACTGTAAATCTCCACAGACAACTGTAAAGTGAGTCCACGTAAGTAATCATTAGGGACATGTGGTTTAAGCACAGAACAAAAAAATCATAGAAAGGAATGCAGACCAGAAAATGGTGGCTGAACAAGCAAGCAGATACACTTGAGCTAAGACAAACCATGCTTATACCTCTGCCGGTCACATATGGTGTTGGGCTACTGCCGTGGTGTTCACTTTTGCCCTTGGGAGAGCCGCAGGGTGTGCAGAATAGGCCCAAGAAACCAGGTGAGGTGAGTTAACTGTGTAGTCAACTGCGGTCAATTACGTGCTGAGTAACGAAGAGAACCTGCACACCCTGCGGCCTTCGAAGGGCAAGAGCGAGCACCACTGGTCGAATGTAATGTCCACGTGCCCTGTGGAGCTCTGTAGGTAGACTTGTTTATTCGCACTGGAACAGATGGTCTGACTGCATAGACCCCCGCAGTCTCCCTCCCCACAGTCAACCCAGTAAACTCAGATTGGAGTGGGAGTGGGAGAGGAGTACCGATGCGTGCCTGCTAATCAGTGGGGTGGTGAGCTGGTGGTGGGAGCGGGGCCCTACAGCTTGACCCCAGGGTGTGGTGTGTTTAAAATAACTCACCACTTCGGGCCCCGCCCCTCCCCATCATATATTACTCAACACCACTCCACTCCTCCTTCATCCCCATATCCCTCGCGTTTGTCTGTAAAAGCACTCCCTTCTCCACTGCGGAATGTACACATTCCGTCTTTCAGATAAGGGAAAAATCAAACATAAGTGACAGTACCTTTAACGGGACTAGATCTACGCACGCGAAATGCAATTGCAATAGAAAGACATGCTTACGGGCATATAGATGCTGTACAATTTAATTCATATAAAGGACAAAAATTATATTAGTGCAAAAATACAATTTCAGGATTATGTAAAAAAAAAAAAAAAAAACCAAGTAATAATACTGTGCTTCAGTCACAGTGTTTGTGTGTGACTTTAACCAGCCCAAGATAACCGCTTTGAACACTACTGCATTAAGCTTGCATGTGCTATGTCTGTGCAGAAAGGGTAGAAATGGGCGCGTCGGCAGTGTCTTGCTCCTCTCCTTTCGAGAACATCCACCGTTCCCTTGGACCTTGAATTATAGCAGAACATTACCCAGACTTGCTGTACATTGCATTCCTGCCTGTCTCAGCTAAGTACTTCCGCTCGTTACTCAAGAGTTACTCAAGAGTCTTCAAGAGTTCAGGAAATGTAGCGCTCAGTATCATTGACATGACTTTCAATGTAAAATATACAGAGCTCAATGTTTTGTTACGACAATCTTTGGTTATAGTTTGAACAGTAGAGGATGACCTTTGGACTCCCCCACCCCCCAACGTGGAAGAGCAAAATCACAAGGCCTCTTCACCCAAACCTTGAGCTCTTTATTAGTTTTAAATGTCTCAATTCTATGTTCACTCTTTATCTCCCTTTTTTTCTCCTTTGTCTCTATTTTGTTCCCTTATTTTCTCCCTTTTCTCCCTCCTTCTTTGAGGCCAGATCCTTTCCCATTGAGCTGCGTCACGTCTTTGAGTATTTCTGCCTTTCGGAGGCTGTGGCGCTGATTTGTTGTGTCAGAGGATGTTTGATTTCAGGCTTACATGTCAGCCCGACTCCACCCCCCCAAGATTCTTTCTCACGAGTCTCATAATTCACTTGTCATCTTTCATTACACCATAGCCAGGACAGCACTAATGACTAAAATAATAAACAAGCACTGAAGATGCTTGGGGTCATGGGGCAGGATGACATCATCAGGACCAGACTCCAGTGAGAGGGGTGCGTCCCTGATGGCCTTTAAAACTCTGACAGTCCATCCATTCATCAAGTGGGATTTTGATCTCTTAAGTAGTGACATACAGTCCCTGCACGTTGTAAACTGCACATCTGATTTCGAAATGCATGCACTGCTTTAGTGGGCCTCTTTATATCTGGTATAACACTGTTTCGGTATAATTTTGCACTTACATTGCACAGGATTTCAGTGCACCCCAAACTGGTAGTACTGGGTTGCGCTGGTTTTTTAAGTGCTTGTGCTCTAGATTGGTGCCTTGTGTATGTGCTTTCAGGTCAGTTTGGGTTCTGAAACCTGTATGTTCTGGTCCAGCTGTGCTCACACCATCCCCCGCTGGCACGGCTACAGATAGCCTGCTGCGACAATCCGAGTGGAGCCACAGTCATTCCCAATTCAGAATGCACAGTCCGACACCACAAACCGTACCTGTTTTCCCCCTTGAAACGTATATATACTGGAATGTCAAAAGGATAGCATACATCAAAAAAATCATTAAAAGTATCAGTAAATACAATTTGGTCACACAGTTTCTTTGAAAATCATCCACATTCCACACATAAACAATGTAACAGGGAAAGAGGGACTGAGCGCTATTGTAATGAAGTTGGAGGGGCAGGGGTGGTGGTTGGGGTGGTGGTTATCAGCTGTATTGATGTGAACAGCCAGAATTTGTTTCCAGCATTTTGATAACATGAGGGTGCAGCCTTGAACGCTTCCAAGTGTCTGTAAACGTTTGCGTCACTTTGGGATAATGCTCATGAGTAAGTTGTCAGCCTGGAGATGTCTATGTGGAAGTACAACTCCAGTCCAGACTGACTCTCAGTTCTTCCTCTTGAAACAAAGCTCTCTCAAAGACAGATGCACCGGCCTCCACACCCACACCTTCAAACCCGCGCCCGTCGCTAAGGAGCAGTGGAGAGTGCCCCTGGGAGTCAGCGCCAGGGGACCTTTTTGCCGGGCCCCTCCTGATCCTCCAGCATGCCCGGCTCGGGTCCGGGGGTGGAGCACGGGGAGGGCTCCAGGAGCAGGGTGGGGGTGGAGGATGAGGCTATCAGGTGGAGGCTCTCTGTGGAGTCCGTCAGCAGCCTCTGGGCCTCATGCTGGGGGCAGAGGACATAACGACCCGGGTGGTGCACCTCCACCGTGGCCACCGAGTCCAGGGCCTTCAGGGAGAAGGGCGGGGGAGGGAGCTCCCAGCCCCCCGTGGCCCCCCGCTCTGACCCGGGCTCCTCCATGTTGACGTAGAGGATCTCGTCTGCCTCCAAAGAGTCAGGCATCTCCTCCAGGGCCTTCTCCAGCTCGCAGCACAGCGACTCGAATCCCGGGCGGTCTTTGGGGCTCAGGAGCCAGCAGGAGAACATGAGGGAATAACTGGTGAGGTAGAGATAGAGGCAGTGCTCAGTTCATCTCACATGGGGAGAGGTTACTTTAACAGATGCACATCCATATTTTTGTCCAGGTGCTTGGCAAAGAAGGGAAAATACAAGAACACGGCTGTTATGCTCATTTCTAATACATCCCTTGGGATGATAGTAGCAGTGGACAGATTACTTTACCATAGCTTCATCAAATACCTGGAGACAGGCACCAATGGAGAATATATAAAAATATAATAAACGTTTTCCAGATCAGACAAGAATGTTACTGATATTAATGTGTGATGTTATTTTACTCACATGCTATCCAGGCAGTCTGGAGGCTGTTTGAGACGGTTTCCCTGTCTCAGGTAGTCATAGATCTCACTGTTCTCCACGCCAGGGTAGGGAGTCTGCCCCCTAGTGGCAATCTCCCACATCGTCACTCCAAAGGACCACTGAGGAGAGAGGGGAGGATGCATAGAGATTAATATCATTTTCATCCATCTCTCCAAACCCACAACCACAATCCATCACATACATAGACTGTTACCTAATCTACTGGCCTGCTAATAGCAAGCATTTGTAATTGTAATTGATTTAGCTTATTTACAATATATAATAGACTGCAAAATGTGATGATTTTTTTTTCTCCAGGTGGTTCAGGTACACAAATACAAATACACATACACACACAGACACACTCAGTGGCTCACCACATCACTCTTGGTGGTGTAAACCCTGTCTGCAAGACTCTCTATGGCGATCCACTTGACTGGCATCTTGGAGATACGTCCCTGCCTGTAGTAATCGCCATTGTAGATCTTCTTGGAGAGGCCAAAGTCAGCCACACACACCGTCATGTTCTCATTCAGCCTGGGAAATAGAGACAGGGTGGGAGACGAAGGGTAAACATGACCCAGATGTATCACTGTACGGTCTCTGTTACAGTGCAGTTGCGTGTGTGGGAATTCTGCTTGAGGATGTTCAATTTCAGGAGGCCTGCTTCCATATGACAAATGTTCATAGTCAGGAATAGAGCTGATTTACATAAACAATATGACTTTGTGGTTTGTTCACATTTAGTCACTGTCTATATCTATACTGGTGTTCACCTAACCTTATTGTGTATATTGTTCGGAAGTCACTCTGGACAAGAGCACCTGCTTAATGAATAAATATCATGGTGACTTGATGCACTTGTAGCGTTTGTAGAATTGGTGTCTTGTGTGATCCAGCTCTGGTTTCTTAATGTTCCTTAATGGTTCCTTAATTGCATCCAGTTGTGGGGGACAAAGAGATGGTCCAAGATTTTAGAATGGGAATAGAATACTAATAGAGAATAATAAAGTGCTGTGGTTTTTCTTTCTCCTTATTTCAGACCTTGGGCAAATACATATGGTGGGGTCCAAAGTCTTGGACTTGGAGTCCACTACCATTTTCATCGTTCTTCGAAAACGAACACTAAGTTTTTACTCATGTGGTATTTTTTATTCTAGAATGTCATAAAACCCTGATACAAAATTTAAAAAGGAAAGGATTTGAGAAAGGCTGGTATGAAATTGAAATATCGATAAATATTTTGATGTTAAATGTTTTTGCAGCTGTTTGTAATTATGTCAGCAGAGCTTAGTGAAGTAATTAGGTCAAATTGTCAACATTTTGTGTTAGTTTTTGGTGAAAAACAAATAAATCTTGGTAGTGGACTCAGACTTTTGGACCCTACTGTATTTTAAATGGTTTAATACTGTTTAGATGTTGGTAAAATTTGATAGCACTGCTGCAGATCCCCAAGTATTTCAATATTACTAACAAAAACGTACCATCACATGAATTTTGTTCTGAATATTGGTGAAAAATTGGTGTCTCTGCCAGTAATCTGTTGGTAATCTCAAGGAATTTTGCCAGGGTCTAAAGGGTTAAAGTATTTCAAATAAAGCATTGGGCCCTGGTCTGTCTTACTCACAGGTCACCTGTGTACAGAGACAGACACTCACATGCAGTTCCGGGCCGCTAGGTCTCTGTGGATGAAGTTCTTGCTGCTCAAATACTCCATGCCACGTGCAATGTCTGTCATGAACTTCACTAGCATCTGAGATGGCAGGAACTGGCAATCGACACAAGAATGGGTGGGAGAGAGAGAGAGGAGAGAGGCAAGGTTAGTGCACACATCCTATATGTGTCAGTGGCCATTTTCATCCAATAGAGGGCAATGTGATCCCATGTTTCTGAAGAACAGAAACAAAAAAATACAGGTTCATAAATTATGAGCTAAATGGTTACTTTGTGTAGAGCGAGGCAGTACAGTATGTTCCAGTGATGTTGAGTGGAGCTTTGTGTGTATTGGGGGGATGGGCGGGGGACGGAGGGGGCTACAGTATACTACCCAGTTGCAGAAAGTGAGGCACAGTTTGTACAATGAGGCCTTACAGCAGGGGTGTGAAACTCATACCCTGGAGGGCCGCAGTGTCTGCAGAAGGTTTCCTTACAACCAGCAACCAATCTAAGCCTTGGAAACAAGGTGTGTGCGGACTCTTTAGCTAATTAATGACTTAAATTTAAGCACTGAAACACCACAATACACAAACATGTGCTGAAACACACAAAACCAGCAGAAACTGCAGTCCTCCAGGAGTCTCAAACCCCTGGCTTAAAGGATTCAGTTTTTGGGCACATCATTATGAAATTGATTGAGTAACGACTCCTCAATCGATGATACCCCTGTGGTTCCTCTAACACAGGGGTGCCAAGGTTTGGTCCTGGAGATCTACTGAGTGTGCAGGCTTTTGTTCCAACCCACAACTAGCACAGCTGATTTCATTCATTCCCTCACTAACACACCTGATTTCATTAATCAACTGCTCATCAAGATAATGCATATTCATATCAGGTGTGTTAGTACTGTGAAACACCACTGCGAAAACAAAAGCAATAATTGCTTTATAATGGGGAATTAAAATAGCATAATTCTATAACAGAATGTGACCCTTTCCAAAGTATAAGTGAAGGTGCACTGCACAACTTAAATATCTGTTGAATAATTATGACAACTTACTGCCATGTCTAAATATAACTCATCATGAGGCCCGGCCACACGGAACACTCCAGAACTCAGGGGCAGACTCCAAGGTGTGCGTGCCTCCTACAACTGAACTAAATAATAGTACTCCCATGATTCCAGTCAAAGCTTATTTATACCTTATTATCATGTAACTGTAATCAAGTTGTGATCAGACCTGGGTCAAATGATTATATCACATACTTGAGTACATTTACTGCAGATTACTGACAATTTTAAATTAAACATCTGTTTTCACCAATGTTGAGAATAAAATTATTATATTATATGATTATAATTAATACATTTTGGTTAGTAACTGAAACTTCCCTAGGAATTCCTTAGAAATTCACAGAGATTTGCAGGAGTGTTTTCAAATATTACCAGCATCTAAAGAGTTTCAAATACATATTTGGCCCAGGTCTGGTTGTGGTGAGCAAACAGTAGCATGCCCTAGTTAGAATATTGGAAAACATGGCATCATGCAGTATTATACCGTATGTACCCATGCATGATATAAAGCAGTATTCTGTGTGCGTGAACATGTCTGTGAGATGCTATTTGGCAGTTAGGTGTGTGTGAGGGCACGTGGTTGTTGTCAGTAGAGGGTATAAGAGCAGACTGACCACAGGGCAGTCCCCCAGCCGGGAGTACAGCAGGTAGCTGTGGAGGTCTCCGTGCTTCATGAAAGGGAGGATGACCACGGGAGAGGGGTATCCCTCGCTTTCCACCGTTTGCAGGCACACACCTGCACCCAGGGGGTTAGGGAAGATGGACAGATTGACAGATATTTAGAGCTGGAGCTAGGGTTAGAATTAATAATAATAATAATAATAATAATAAGCTTTATTTATATAGCACCTTTCATGTATTGAAATGCAGCGCAAAGTGCTTCACAGACAAAGTAAAACAAGATATAAAACAAGAGTGTTAAGAGTAAGCAAAAAATAAAACAATAAAACATCAATGAAAGCAATGCATGTCAAGGAAAATAAAAGAATGAATTAAAACAATAAAACAATAAAATAGGGGACACTTCCCCTCCCCGACTTACTGATAGAAAAAAAATACATTTAAGGGCATAAAAGGTCATTTAAAAACAGCATATGGGACTCCATGTGAGGCACGCATATCATAAGACGTGGTGCTAGAAAAAGGCTAGGTTTTTAACAGCTATGTTTTTCAACAGAGCCTGCCTTTAAAGATGACTCAACAGAGCCTGCCTCATCTAATATCTTTGGGGTAGACTGTTCCACAATTTGGGAGCATAGCTGAAGAAGGCTGCATCTCCAATTTTCTTTTGGGTGGGGTTTAGAGTATCTAAAAAGCATACAGGGAGCCAGTGCAGTGTAGCTAAGACTGGAGTGATGTTCTCTCTTCTTTGTTTTAGTTAGTAGTCTGGCAGCGGAGTTCTGGATAAGCTGCAGCCTCTCAATGGACTTTTTAGGAAGACCAGTAAAGAGTGCATTGCAGTAGTCTAGTCTATTTGAGATAAATGCATGAATTAATTTTTCAGCATCTTGCTGGGTCAGGAATGGCCGTACCTTGGCAATGTTTCTGAGGTGAAAGAATGCCACCTTGGTCACTTTGTTTATATGGGACGTAAAACTTAGATCGGAGTCTAAAATCACACCCAGACTTGTTACTTCTGGTTTGATCCAGGGAGTCAGATTGCCAAGTCTTTTAAGCAGCTCATCCCTTTTGGATTTGGGGCCAACCAATAGGATTTCTGTCTTATCCTCATTAAATTTTTTATGTTATTATTCATCCATTTATTTATTGCCAGACAGGCAGTAAGGGAGCTTAAGGCATCTACATCACTTGGCTCAACGGATATGTACAATTGTGTATCATCTGTGTCGCTATGGAAGCTAACATCATGTTCCCTGATGATATCACCTAGAGGAAGCATGTATAGTGAAAACAGCAGAGGGGCAAGGCAGCTCCCTTGTGCGACACCAAAGGTTATGTCATGTTTCTCTGATACATGGTCCCCCAGACTAACATAAAACTTTCTTCCTGTAATGTAAGTTCGGAGCCAGTTTAGAACACATTAGAATTGAGGCCCATCTCTACCTGGAATGAAAACGATGGCTATTACAACAACCATTGTAGTTGACTCTAAATGGTTATTGTCTACGTAACGGGGGTAGGTCTGCTGTGGGTTTCGAACCACAGCCCTTGCTGGTCACCCACACAGCAAGAGATACGATTAGCCCGCTGAGCTAAAGACCAAGGTCCCCAGCTAAGGGAACTAATCTGCAACAAAATTACATGACATAGCACACAAAAGACACACCATCAAAGACATACATCAGAGATCATAAAGGCATTACTTATTCAATCATATGTCAATCATAAAATACTGGCAAAGGCTGTAATAAGATGCTTTAAATTCATGTATTTGAGGCAGGATTTCCTCAACTCTTCCTGAAGTGATTTATCTTAAGTAGCTTTCATTGCATAGGTGCATTGCAGCTCTGAGGAACCCGGAAGATGCAAATCCTCATTGTATTTATTCTAATCTACTGCATGTACGGTGTTTATATGAAGCGTGATCCTTCAGCATGGTGAAACTGTTAAGCTCTCGCACATTCATTATTTCCTCGCACACTCATTATTGCCTCGCACACTCATTGTCCCCTCCTACACTCATTGTCCCCTCCTACACTCATTGTCCCCTCCTACACTCATTGTCCCCTCCTACATTCATTGTGCCCTCCTACACATATTGTGCCCTCCTACACTCATTGTGCCCTCACGCACTCAATGTACCCACGCACACTCATTGTTCCCTGGAACACTCATTGTTCACTCGCACACTCATTGCCACACTCCCAGGTCTCTCTCTTACCTAAGAGTCTCATCACATTGGCGTGGTCAAACTCCTTCATGCAGGCCGCCTCTCGAAGGAAGTCTTCCATCTCACTGCGAGTGCAGATAGCAACTGAGAGAGACAGAGTGAGGAGACAGAGAGAGATACGAAGAGAGAGGGGCAGACAGAGAGATGGAGGGTAGGAGAGCAAGAGAGACAGGCAGAGAGTTACAATATACACATGTACATGCGTACACACCTTTACACAAACAAACATATACAAATATTACACAATATAACATTAAATATCATATTTCACAAGTATAGAACCAGTTGTTTCTGTTCATTATATGTAATTATATGCATGTTGCACATAAAATAAAAATGTACAAGAATATGACAAAATTATGAATGGTATATTAACATAGGCTACTTTTGTGTCAGGGCACACATACTGAGGTTGGCCACTAACACACAACACAAGAGTGAAATTAAATGTGATGTCAGTCGAGGTGGAAATCGACGGCACACACACACACGAACACGCACACACGTACACTCACTCTTCATGGTTTTGACAGCCACTTTGAGCACAAACTCCTCTTGGGTCAGCAGCCCTTCCATCACCGAGCCAAACTCCCCTGTGGAGACATACAGACACACACCGTCAAGCCAAGAGCGGGCATCACACCGGGCCAGCCAACCAGCATTAGGGAACAGATGCTGTTGGTCTGAAACTATTGAGGAGCCAACAATCAGCATTTGCCTGATTCCGGCCTACATTATAGTTTATTATACAGCATTATGGACCAGGGGGTTGATGAGCTGAACATTTGGGTGTGCAGTGAGATGGATGGAGTGAACACAGAGGCCTGTGTTGTATCCAGCCTGGGTCAAAGGCCAAATACGCATTTGAAATACTTTAACTCTTTAGATGCTGGCACACTTTGAAAACACTCCTGCAGATCCCTGAGAATTTTCTCAAGAAATCTGTTACTTAACATTTTTGTTCTGAACATTGGCGAAAGTAGATGCTTCTTTTCAAAATTGTAATCGGCAGGAGTTTTACTGGTGTCTAAAGGGTTCAAGTATTTAAGGAACAGATCCAGCCTGGACTGTTCCATGGTCTCACCTTCACCCAGAGTCTTTCCCAGGGTCAGCTTGTGCCTGTCCACCATCACGTCCTGGAGCTTCTGTTTCAGCTCATCACTGATGACCAGGCTGTTCACTGCAGAGAAGCACAGTACAGCACTACCTTAGAACAGAGGATCCCAAAATTACTGAGCCCACGACCCACTTACCCACTTGAATGCATTTATTACCTCCCTCCCCTCATTAAAATATAGGCTAAACCTAATTCCCCACAGCAGTCCCTATTCGCTAAACCCTTCCTCTCAATTCAATTCAATAAAAGGACTCTATTGGCATGACATATTCCAATATATTGCCAAAGATTTCCTCTCATAATGGCTTACTACACCCCATTTTTCTTTCCTGCTCTCAATATTCTTGAGATGGGCTTCAGGATCATGGCTGCGGAGGTTGAATCACAAATTCTATAGACGAACCAGATGGTCAACTCCTGCGCCCTCCTGTCCTCCCGGCTTCTTCACAGCAGGAGGTTCTGGCACTATATTACGACAGTGCAGAACGTCCATTGCCACAGTATTGTACTTGGTATCACTTCATCATGAGTAATCATGTGGAGCATCAGACTGAAATGTTTAGCCTCAGCGGTAGGGAGATAGAACGTACAGCATGAATAATACGCAGATGAGTATGTGGTGGGTCTATAGAATCTGTGGTTGAATGTTTCAATCCCCACCCCCCACCATTTGGAGCAATGCATCGCAGTCTGGTTCTTCCTGTGTAAATAAAGATCCACTCCAGACAGGTCTCTATTCAGTCACTGGATGCCGGGCACACTGATATTGATTATTGGTTATTGATCAGGTGGCTTTTATTCACATTGGTTAATTGACAAGCATTCACATCCTGATCTAAGAGCTCTATTAGCTTTCCCACAGTTGAATAGAAATATACTGACATAAAATATAACAACCATTGACTGTGGGAACAGATTTTTTCAATAAGCAAATATGTACAACGCACTGACTATTCACTGTAATGAGGGACAGAAGCAGAGCTGGTACTAAAATTAGTTTGGGGTGGGGGTGGGGGGCTTCCATAATTGTATACATACAGCATCCATAATTGTATACTTCATAGCAATGCCATGTGTTTTAATGCCAATGTTACATTTCAAAGGGCCCTGTACCTGAAATATTGCCAGCAAAGACAGACTCTATTCTACTCTACTATTCTACTCTACTCTTGCTAATAAAACCCAGAGGTTCTACCGTGGCTCAGAAACCCGTCCCCTCGAAGCCCCAAGCACTTCCATAGGGTGTGTCTACTCCAAGTGACATCATCGCCGCCCTATCACCAATCAACAACACATGACACCATGGTTCACAGCCGTTTTGGAAACTACAGACATGAGGTCATAAGTCGCTGGGACAGTCTAGAGGGCGCGTTTGTCCCTCCCTGCTGGCCGTGCACCACAGCGCACAAGATAGTTAGTGTGTTTTGTGTGTCCAAGGCTGGGCAACATCTCCAGGCAACTTGTGATGCTAAACATCTGGGCCTGGGGTCGCAGCGTAAACACGGGGCCATCGGGAGTTTTCAGACAGCTGTTTCCAGGCGCTCGCGTCAGACACCAGAACTGCTAAGACCCGCGGCATGTGAATACGTAATGCAGCGACGCTCTCTCATGCCGATTTATCTGCAGATATGTACTCGCCTTAAATAGGCCGAATTCCACTCGCACTTCCCTCCACTTATGCTGCCATAATCTGTCAACGTTTATAACCTTACACTTTACAACCTGTCCACCCCTCCTTCCCTCCTCCTTCCCTCCTTGATTATCAACTCCCCCTCCCCCATACACGTACACACTCACAGACACTCACAGACACACGCACACACACACTCACAGACACACATACAGGCACTCACACACACACGCACACACTCACAGACACACATACAGGCACTCACACACACATACAGGAACACACACTCACAGACACACACACACACACTCACAGACACACATACAGACACCTGCACGCACACACACACAAATACCCTCTGCTCCTTTGTTGCCCCTGCATGTTGAGACATGTGACAGAGTGTTACGGAAAGAGATGCATAAACAGTAGTCATTTCTCAGACTTGTGTGCACACCATTGTTTGAAACATCAAGCTTGTGGATGGGTGCTTGTGTACACGAGAGAGACAGTGCTGGAGACAAGTGAACACAATAGGAAGAGTACACTGTTCAAGACCGGTTGTACTCACTAGAGCCAGCTCACAAGCACCGATACGTGTACATTACTCATCTCTTTCCACCATGTTCATCAATCACAAAATGTATCACCTCTGAATGAGCATACTTTCATAATCACTTTATTTACCGTAAAAATATGTGCATCCAATGCATTTGAATGCAGCATCATGTGACACATGGCCAGTTCTGCTGCTTTGTGCTCATGTTGGGTGTTACTGGTACATTATCAACAGACAGTCTGGCTCCTATCACTTGGTTAAGTGTGTTTGTATTTTGGCTTTCCTCTGGTATAATGCTCTGATGAACCCTTTTCATTACATCTAACCTGAATAATGTATCTTGACTCATTAAAGAGAGGGCTTATTGGGATTTAAACATACTGGTTTGTCAAGGTAAGGCATATATACAGGTATATGCATGTAGGGCACCTGTATATACTGTGGATGGAGGATGTGAGATCTGTACCCAGGTTACATACATACTGTATACACACACACACCCACACATACTATACCGGTCAAAGGTTTTAGAACACCCACATTTTCTAGTTTTTACAGAAATGTAAGCAGTTCAAGTCCAGTTAATAACCTGAAATGGTACAAAGGTAAGCGGTAAACTGTCAGAGGTTAAAAAAAAAGTTTAGGTTACCAAAAACTGACAAATAATTTTCCTACACCATCAAAAGGCACTTGGAAACTGGAGGAAACTGACAGGAAGAGGTCTGGCAGACCCAAAGCCACAACAAAACCAGAAGACAGCTTGCGTGATAGGCGGATCACAGGACAACAGCTTCAAGCAAAGCTTAACACTGGTTGAAGTAAGGATGTCACAGTTTCAACTGTGAGGAGAAGACTTCGAGCTGCAGGTTTGACAGGTCAAGTGGCAGTAAGAAAGCCATTGCAAAATAAGAAAACGAGGCTTGCCTGGGCCATGAAGCACCGCCAGGGAACTACTGAAGACTGGAAGCAGTCTTGATGAATCAAATTTTGAAATCTTGAAATTTTGAAAGGTTTTTGTAGGCCGTCAAGTAGGCGAAATAATGGTTCCCCAGTGTGTGACACCAACTGTTAAACATTTAGAGAAGTGTGATGGTTTGGGGCTCTTTTGCTGGATCCATAGTCGACGACTTGCACAGAGTGACTGTTAACCCACGTTAACCCATTACTTGTTCCCTGAAAAGGGCCTTTTTTTTATAACTCTGAAATGTACATTATTTTTCAGTTTTTGGTAACCTAAACTTTTTTAACCACTTACCCTTGTACCATTTCAGGTTATTTACTGGACTTGAACTGCTTAAATTTCAGTAAACACTGGAAAATGGGGGTGTTTTAAAACTTTTGACTGGTAGTGTATACTGTATACCCAGGTTGCATACAAAGTGTGTGTGTGTGTGTGTCTGTGTGTGTGTGTGTGTGTGTGTGTGTGTGTGTGTGTGTGTGTGTGTGTGTCTGTAGGTTAGTGTATGTGACACATATAGTGGTTAGTAAATGGCAGATTAGAGGTGTACTGTATGCAGACAGTGGGACTCACGTGTGGCCTCTGTGGAGCGACGGCTGTAAGAGCGACGTGCGCGGTATCTCACCACTAACTCCCCTCCATCCATCATGGGCTGAAACGCTTCTCTGTAACACAAACACACACACGCACGCACGGATGCAAACACATAAATGCACACACACACACACACACACACACACACACACACACACACACACACACACACACACACACACACACACACACATATGTCAATACTCAAATACAGATATGCTTCAATCACTTCCATTACAGTTACTGGAGCGCTCATAGACACATAGTGATCCATATGCACACAATTAAACAATGGTGTTCACACAAAAATAAATCAACGCATTTACGGACATCGTGACAGATTATACAGAATGGAGCCGTGAACCACAGGGTACAGAGTGGGCGTGACCGTGGTCGTGGGCGTACAGACCGGGCGTGGCCTACTCACCCGAATCGAGTCTCCTTACGCCGCAGCTTGGTCACGTACACCGCGGTCATTGCTGCCAGCGCCACGGCGACAGCAATCGCCATGACCACGTACCACCAGCGCCAGGAGAACAGTTGGAGGGAGGCGAGGCCTGAAAGAGAGGGCAGAAGAGGATGATGGTGAAGTAAACCCTGTCTGTTCTGCTCTGGATGGGCGAGAGGTAACTTGAGGTTGTGGAGGGAGGGGTCACTGTAAACACACAGAGCAGGAAGGAATGGAAACAGTTCTAGAGAAGTGGTGTTAGAGATGGAGAGGTTACCCAACAGGTTAAGACAGGGGAAGAACAGGGGGTGACAATCTGAGGGTGATACAGTGATAGAGAGAAAGACACAGGTTATGAATTAAACCAGACTGGAGATGGAAAGAAAAAAAGCCTGTGTGTGTGCATCTGTGTGTGTGTATGAGGCTAACATGTGACTGACAAATATGGTTTATGTAGCGTGTTTTTACAATCTGTGTTATTATTGTATTAAAGGAGGGGGGTTAGATGACCTCAGCAGTCCAGATGTGCTGTTGGGTGTGTCAATATTACACACTAACTCATTCACTCACTCTCTCTTTTTCTCTCTCTCTTTTTCTCTTTCTCTTTCCATCTCTTTTTCTCTCTCCTTTAGAATTCTCTCCCTGATCTTTATGTCTTTTTACCCTTATTCCTTATTCAAGTTTCTCTCTCTCTCTCTCTCTCTCTCTCTCTCTCTCTTTTCTCTCTCTCTCTCTCTTCTCTTTCTCACGCCCCCTCTCTCTTGGTGGCCCAGTATTTTCAGTAGCTATTCATTTTGTATCTGGCTCTTTTAATGGTGACCTCAGCCCAAGCAGACAGAGATGTGGCACTGCTCTTTTATATAAATATTTATGACACGTCTTTCCAAGAAATGAGTGAACGCCACCCCCTCTTTTTCTCTTTCTCTCCTTCTCTCCTTCTGCATACATCACATGCACTGAGACACACATAAAAAAGAAGGAATTGACTCAAAACTGTGTTCACGTGTGTGTGTGTGTTTTGTGTGTATTGGCCTGTTCACGTGTGTGTGTGTGTGTGTGTGTGTGTGTGTGTGTGTGTGTGTGTATATGTGTGCATGTGTCTGTGTGTGTTTTTGTGTGTGTGTGTGTGTGTGTGTGTGTTTGTGTATATGTGCATTTGTGTGTGTATGTGTGTGTGCATGTGTGCACATGTGTGCGTGTATGAGAGGCCCTTTAGTCTGTATTTCATACTTAACCTCTCTCACGCATCATACCTTCTCACATACGCATTCATACTCTCTCACACACACAAATAAAACCTCTCACATACAAATATGAATATGTGAGAGGTTTCATATGTGCAGGTGAGAGAGTATCATCATGTGTGTGAGAGTATGATGGTGTGTGTGAGAGAGTATGATAGTGTGTCTGAGAGAGTATGATACAGTGTGTGAGAGTATGATCATGTGTGAGAGAGTATGACAGTGTGTGTGAGAAAGTATGAAGTATGAAATATGGCCTAAAGGGCCGCTCATATGTGCGTGTGCGTGTTTGTGTGTGAGTCTGTCTGTGATTCTGTGTGCATCTAGAGAATATTCAATTGGCACGCACCTCTGGACTGAGGCTCCAGTCCTGTAGAACGGAAAGAACTGTTATTATTGTTGCAATCTGAGTTACACCTTTTTTATTTTCTCTCCACACATCCTTCCTTCTACTCCTCACTTACATTACCCCTTTTCTCCTCCCATCTCCACACTCCCATCACCCTTTCTCTCCACACTCATCCTCCTTTCTCTCTCCATACTCATCTCTCTCCACCCTCACCCCCCTTTCTCTCCATACTTACCCCCCTCTCTCTTCACACCTATTCCCCTCACTCTATACAAAAATGTAAAATGTAATCCCCCACTCGCTCGACAATCCTTTCTCTCTCCACACTCATCCCCCTTTTTCTCTCCACACTCTCTGACTCACCTGGCTGTACTAGGGTGAGGATTTGGGTGGGGCTCCAGGGTCCAGGCCCCGCCCCCGTGTAGGCACATACCCGGAGAGACACGTTTGACAGGGGAGCGGACAGGTTGATGGACAGCTCGGTGGACAGCCCCGTGTCCAGCAGCACAGCCTGAGTCACAGAAGCACAGGGGATGCTGAAACACTCACAGCTTTAGTGTTAAACCTGCGGCTGTTCACCTGAATTATGCGTGCACTCACACGGAAATCTTCCGTATTTCTTTAGTGTGTTGTGTGAGTCTATGGAAGACTGAACCCTCAACCTCCAGATGACCTTAAAAGAAGTACCCCTGAACCAGCACACTGGTTTTATATATCACTCAATTAATCAATTAACTATCTAGCACAATGCCATTCACAATTTGCATGTGCGTGCGTGTGTGTGTGTGTGTGTGTGTGTGTGTGTGTGTGTGTGTGTGTTTGTGTGTGAGAACGTGTGTGTGCATGTGTGTGTGTAAGCAGTGTGGTATAATGGTTAGGGAACTTAGGGAAAGGTTTCAGGTTTGATTCCCGATTGGGGCACTGCTTAACCTGAATTGCTTCATTAAATATCCAGCTGTATAAATGGATTGTGTATAAAGTAAACTGTGTAAGTCGTGTCTGCTAAATGCCTGTAATGTAAAAAATGGAATGGAATGTGTGTGTATATGAGCTTGTGTGTGTTACCTGAGTCATGTTGGGGGTGTTGTATTCCAGTCTGTACCCAAGCAAGTGTCCATTAAGTCTTCCTGAAGGCTGTGTCCAGCTCACCATCACCTCTGTCCCATTGGACACCGTGCTTACATTCTTCGGCGGGTTGTCCGGAACTGCGAAACCATGCGCCAACCATTACACAATTACGCAGCACAACAGACACAGCTACACATAACACTTACACTCAGAACCATGCACCACTACATCATACTTAACAACACAATACACAATACAATGTAGTTCGACTCAATGACAAAACACTTTTTAACCTTTCAACAAACATGGCCCTGCTTACAAACTCACATCATGGAAACTATGTTCAAGTTGGAATGTCTCATAGGGTCAAAGCTCACTTTACATTTTTATTTAAATTTGACCTCTGTTTAACCGGTTAGGTCAACTGAGAACTAATTTGCTGTGATGACCTATGGTATCAATGTGGGCAGGGAATGCAAGGGATTGTTTTTGCCAGTCAGATGTAGAGGAGGGCATGATTAGGTGGAGCACTAGTTTTTGTGGTTGTGTGTGACAGGGAGGGAGGAGGGACATCTCAGAATGTGGAGAATCTGCCTTTATTAGAAAAACGAATTACAAGAGCAGAAATGTTCAGAAGCCACAGATTTCACAGCGTCCCAGCATGTCAGAGGAACATGGCTGTATGCACACACTGCTCTCTCTCTCTCTCTCTCTCTCTCTCTCTCTCTCTCTCTCTCTCTCTCTCTCTCTCGATCTCTCTCTCTCTCATGCCATAGGCCATCGCCGTGGCCGTTCAATCACTCAGAACTCAAACCAACTGGGCACTTATGGGAGATTTGGGAACAGCGCCTGAGACAGCATTTTCCACCACCATCAACAATACACCAAATCATGGAATTTCTCATGGAAGAATGGTGTTGCATCCCTTCAATAGAGTTCCAGACACTTGTAGAATCTATGCCAAGGCGCATTGAAGCTGTTCTGGCAGCTCGCGGTGCCCCGACGCCCTATTAAGGAACTTTATGTTGGTGTTTCCTTAATTTGGGTAGTTACCTGTAGGTGTATGTCCAAAAATCCCTGTGCTTCAGTGAAAGCCTAAAGCTGAGTACAGCATTTATATTTATTGCTAAGTTGCTACAGCCACCACTCATACCTGCACATTAGGTTTGTGACAATGTAAAAAACCTGCAGTTGAACGCTCCATCTCTGTTCTGCCACGAGCCTCTGGCTCACTCACTCTCGCTCACTCGCTCGCTCGCTGTTCCCCCTGTTTCTGCACAGCCCTGGACCCTGGTAATCTTATCAGGAAGCGTTTTGCCCTGATCGTTTCCACATGTGGCTCCGACTACGACTCCTTCCCAGCCAACAAAAACACAAACAATTCCCCCTCCTTCCCTTCCTCCATCACTCCTTCTCTGCACCTCTGGGCAGCTAGCTCTCCATCCCCCACCCGGTTCTGCCACCATCCCCCACTGATGGCTCAAACAGAAGCACCAATGGCAACAAAGAAAAGGGCGAGGGGGAGAAAGGAACATATTTATGTTTGTACTTTTTGAGCATTGGGATTGGTGAAAAAACATTCAGGCAAGACGGGTTACGAAAGGCGTAGATGCAGTTGTGGGGGGGGGGGCGTACTGCTGGCTTCACAGCTAAAGAAAGCACAGCGTCTCTCAGTCTAGCTCTGGCAGAACAGTTAGAGTTGGAGGGTCACAGAAAAGGTAGGCTGCAGCCGTCAGGACCTCTGAGAGTGATGGTCCCACTGAAACTCAGCAGGAAAGGCTGTTGCCATGCAACACCAGGGAGCTTTATCTAAAAATACATTCCAGCTTTTCTGTTCCATTAGAGCCCTATATTAAGCTGCTTCACCACACAGGAATGTGTTAAAAACCGGAGACATATTACAGTAAGCTACCTTAGTTTACCTCACCATTGTCAGCAGTTTACCTAAAAACATCACTTAAAATGTATATCCAGTAGCAACTTGAAACGAATTTACATTTCTAAAGAAAAAGAGTTTCTCTTCAAATACACTTCGCAAGTGAAAATAAGTGTTTCATCAGATGTTCCCAGCAAACCCTCTCTCTCTTTTTCTCTCTCTCTCTCTCTCACACACACATAGACATACAAACACACACACATGTCAGTACTCATGTACATGCACACTTCCATAGATTCAGTTGCGCAGATATGCAAATGCACACGTACAGACACACATCTGTGTGCACTCATTCCAAGCAGACACACATAAAAGACACACACTATGTACATACCATGAAACAATGGTGTCGCCCACAAATATAAATCAATGTATTTACAGACATCCTAACAAACGTGTAAAAATGACACATTGGCCACAAACACAGGGTGTGACCATTAATTAGAGCGATTAACTACAGGCAAGTAAACTCTCGGTCCTTCTGATGTTTCCCCCCCACCAGAATAGGAAGGGGATTTAGGGAGGTTTAGACTGTTGTGTTGTTGTGAATGTGTCGCATTTGCTGTGGGATTTGAGGCGGGATTAAGGGTTGAGGGGTGCGTCCCTTTCCTCCCTCCGGGACAAAATGGGGTCTGGGAATTTCATGAAAAGGATGTTTTTTTTAATCCCCCACCCCCTTTGGGGTTTTCCCTGCCTCTACTCAAGCTCTCCAACATCTCTTCCTCTCTACAACTGCTCCCTCTCTTTTCCCACAGTGCTGGGCTGTGTTTCATCTCTTTTTTTGGAAGGGTGAAATCGGAAGGTCATCTGGGGTCAGGAGGAGGAGGAGGGACGGCGAGGCGGAAAGCGGGCGAGGGTGGAAGAGAGAGGAGGACACATTGTGACTGGTAGCGCTGTGAAAGGGGGTACACTTTACTGGGGCAGCAGGGAACACATTCCTAGGCCAAATTTTTTGGATTCGTGGAATATCCAGATGGAAGGAGGGAGAAAGAGAGTGATCTGGAGAGGATGAGAACAAAGGGACTGGACTGGAAACGGAACTGATGAAACAAACCGAGCTGACTCCAACCGAGAGACACTCGTGAATGAGCTAGTCTACAGAGGAGCAGGATGGTCTGGATCTGAGATAATGTCTGGTGCTCAGGGGTACCCTATCAGTGAGATTACAGCTGTAGGAAGTGATAAAACAGTGACAGGAAAGTGGTAATATGACAGGGAGACGTGTCTGTTTGTCCACACAGGTTAACATGACAAATGCAGATTACACCACATACAGAATGAAGCTGCTCTAAGCTCTTCTCCAGACACAGTTCCTGTACTCGCTCTATTTCCATACTTATTACGCCATTACACGTTCGTCTTCCACTTCCTCTTAGATCACTATTTTTCGCGTGTAACAAATGTTCTACATGACCTTTGTTAGAGGACATAGTGGACCGCAGTAAATTGTTAAAGTCCTAATTGCCTGTCCTATATGACTGAAAATTAAAATAAAACTTTGAAAGGTATTTTTACAGAGCCCCATCCTAACAAAACCAAAGCTTACTGGGTCAGGGTATTCGCTTACAGAACATTTCATTACATGGCTTTAAATGATCCTTCATCATCAAACTGTACCCTTCAGTGTTTTAGTAAGATGGCTAATTAGGATTCCAAAACAACCCGCATATTTACTATGTGGGTTGCACATAAAGGCAGAAGAATGTGTGCTTTTGTTTCTTTTTGTTTACCACTCAAGATGTGCACGAGTGGTAACTTGCTGAGGTATTGTTTACAGGTACCATGTACATGATCTATCCTCCTGGCTACCTTTATTTAAATGTACACATGCAGGTACAATATTACATTTGTGCAATTTGCATATCTCCTAGATTCCTCATTGCCACTTTCATTAGAATGTAACTTTCAACTTATTTCACTGTAGCTATTGTATGTACTCTTCTAGCAGGTTCCATCGATTTTAGACAGTGGATCATCTGTCTGAGAAGTGCTGAATAGTCAAAAGGAAGCAGTAGGGTTGTGTTTTCAGGCTCATTAGATTAGTGGTTACACTGCACAGTACAAGGTACTTTGTACTAATAATAAATCACAGTCCAGAACACATTTTCTGGTCTGTCCAAATGACGGGAGCCTTTTATTTTTTTCCATCCAAGCATTCAGAATCCGGCAAATGATTGACAATTGTGGATAATCGGTAACCCTGCCAGTTGAAATCATACCTCACTTAGCTCTTTACTCAATGCACTGGAGCATGGGAGAGGTCAGACAAGTCGAATTGTGACATCATAATGCTTTCATACTGGGATCTGAGGAAGTAGTGAGATATGTAAAAACACTGGGATAAGGGAGGGGCCAGACCAGTCTAATTGTGACATCATTATGCTTTCATACTCGGATCTGTGAATATGCTGACATACATTCAAAGATGGATAAAATACACACAAACACACACACACACATGCGCACGCAAACACAGGCACAGACACAGACACACACGCAAACACCCACACACACCCAAACACTCAGTTATCCAAGCCAAGCAGCGACAGAGACATATATTAGGTAATCAGTCTAAGGGGAATTGTAGACTGCAGAGGCGGGACAAACATGCAGAGAGCTAGCCAAATCGAAGTGTGTCTGTGTGACCGCAGAAACACGTACATGGAAAATATGTCTCAGCTGTCATCAATTCTTCTCTCTTTCCACCCTTTCAAACTCTCTCTCTCTCTCTCATTCCCTCAACCTCTCATTCACTCTCCCCCACCCTCTCTCCCCACCTCGCTCTCTCTCTCTCTCACTGTCATCCAACAAACTGTCTCGCATGCTCATGTTGTGGAGAGTGAGACCTGCCAAAGATACAAAATAAAACACACTGTCCCCTCCTGTGTTTCTCTCTCTCCCTCTTTCTGCCTCTGAAACGTCTCTCTCCTTTCTCTGACTCCTCGCACAAATTTTTCAACCCCCTTTTGCTCCCATCTTTTGGCTCATTTGTTCTGCTTAAGAAACATTTTTAAATGCCAGTGTGTGTGAGCTGACGTGGATCGCCTCCGCACCCCCACCCACCCACGGCACTGGACCTTTTCTCCCCCACTTCCTCCTCAGTCTCTCTCCTTTCATTTCTTTCTACTTGGTTTTATTCCCTTTTCCACAAACATGGCTTAATCCCAGGTTATGGAAAGTGTGAGCTGGCATGGAAAAATCAAGCCCTGCCTCCTCCCTCCCTCCAGGACTGGAAGTCAGGCACACCGCGGTGTTGGACGGGACAGGACAGTGGCCACGCCAGCCTCACCGAAGCGTTCAGGAAACTCCTCCATTTTTTTCCATCTCAGTGACTCTCTGTCTCCCTGCCTCCATTGCTGGCAAGTTAAGCACCACTACAGACGCGCAAACCGCCTGCGCTGGTCACCCCTTGTTCTTCCCTTTCGGCACAGGGAGAAGTGGAACCAGAAAAACCCAACATCTGTGTTCCTTTCCTGTCCAGACCAAGTCCAAAGGGATCTGCAGCCATTCGGCAAGCAAATTTATACGTGCTTAAACAGAGACAACCTATCACTTCAGGGTGCAATACTCTCTTTAATTTAACCATTTAAATGTCCCAGTGCATCACAGAATTAAGACTTAGAATTGACAATTATTATACTCTGGCAAGATGTCGGGAAATGTAATGCATGCTAATAAGGCACTGTTAATTGAACTTCATTGATTAGATACAATGCCAGTGAGGAGATTCCACAGCCTTTTCTGAGGTGAAATGTATTAGATCAATCAATCAAATCCATCAATCTAAATGTATTTGTATAACGTATTTTACAAAACATTTTCCACAATGTTCTTTAGAGCAGACCCCAGCCTGAACCCCTACAAAGGCAAGCCTAGGGCAACAATGGTAAGGAAAAACCTACCCTAGGTGGAACAAATAGGAAGAAACTTTAGGAGGAACCAAACTAAAGAGATGGATGTGGAAGGGGCCTACCTCCTTCAGCAGTATGCAGCATTACCCAGGGAGACCAGGAGGAGGCGCCCTGGCTGCTGCGACAGGCCACCCTCACGTTGTAAGAGCTGAAGGGCTCCAGGTCCCAGATCAGGTGACTAGCGGGTGGAACGTTGATGTTCTGGTTGTGAATCATGTGATTGGGTGCTGTGCTGAGTTCGGCACTGAAGGGCATAGCCTGTACCAAAGAAATGAAGACAGCGCCTCTATCATTCGTATTCATAAGTTTTATTAAAAGGCTTATATAAGGACATCATTTGGTGTGGCATAGTAAGCATGTATCCTGTCAGGAACCATTAAGTTGGCATGCACTTGCTAAGAATTTTATAATACCAGGAAATATAATGATTATTTTGAGTGTCAATTACATATACTTATGAAATGATAAACACAAGGAGTACTTCTACCATGTTTGGGGTCAATTCCATTTCCATTCACGACAATTCAGGACTTGAAAAATAAACATTATTTTCTTTGATGATTATTCAATTCATGCATTTCCTGAATTCACTGAATTTAAACTTTGAATTCTTCTTCTACTGTAGATATGTCTTTCATAGAACAACCCTATGTGTCCACTACAGCATGGTTAATGCTTATCAGTTTGAAAATACAAACACATGTAGTCAGAATAATCCGTGCTTCTGACTGTACTGGGATTGCGAAGGACATATAAATTCACTGACGCTGATTAAACCTGATCTAGTGCTAGATTACTCTTTTTGGCCAATGACCTTGTCCAGAAGTATAGCTCAGTCCCTGGTTTAGAGTCGGGCCATTCATACTGAAGATTCACTTTTATGATGAGTGACAGACCTCAGTCAATCTGCTGTGATATCTGCTGTCATCACATTTCACTCTTTCACACCCTCCAATCACTGACTTTCAGGATGAACCAAAGTAGAAGTGATCTGTTCCACTTCTCCTTTCTGCTAGTCTTTCACCCCCCCTTTTTCTCAGGGTTCTGTGGAGGCAGGGTCAGAGAAGGAGCGAGGGAAGGAGAGATTCCCTGTATCGCAGCTTTTCCTCCGGTCCTGAGAGGATGACATCACTACTTTCTTCGGTTTTATTGTTAGCCACACCTTTAGTCCTCCCGGTACCCACGCCAGTCCAGTGGGGCACTGAATATTTTGCTCAAAACTCAAACGACATGAAAACCTGTGAGTCTGTGCATGTGTGTGTGTGTGTGTGCATGTGTGCGTGCATGTGTGCGCATGTGTATGTGTGTGTGTGACTGCTCCTCATTCTCACAGCACTGGATAATACCTGAGCGCAGAGTCACATCTGAATAAGCATCCCCACATCCTCCCTGCAAGCTGCAAGCAATCTGGTTAATCAGCTATCCTACTCCAACCCGTACCACTCCTCCCTTCTCTCACTCACCAAATACCCTGTTGTCCTCCCTGGTTTCCCTTCATCTAGCCATCTTTCTATCTTTTCCTTGCATGTTGTTTCTACTTGTGTCCTATGCCGAGTTTCCACCTAGGGCTATCATCTGAACACCCTGTGTGAGCATTGATTCAGTCTGTGTAAGCTGCATAGCCTTGAATGAGAGAACAGCAGCGTTAGCACAACAAGCTTGCGTCTCCCTCTTCACATGTTTTTAGCGTTAGCGCAACAAGCTTGCGTCTCCCTCTTCACTTTTTTTAGCGTTAGCACAACAAGCTTGCGTCTCCCTCTTCACATGTTTTTAGCATTAGCACGCTGAACAGCCATTTCGCGAGTGTTGTCTTTTGAGTCTCTCCATTTCGGCATATGGAAAAAAAGGGCTCCCTCTCCTCCAGGCCCCACAGGGGGAGATGTGAGCTCCGTGGGGTACTGTGCAAGGGACGCAGGGGGTGGGGCGGGGGATGTAGTGTGCAGGGAGGGGAGTGCAGTGTTTATTAGAAACAGATTCTCAGGGGTGGGGCGGACTGCAGAAGTATGGATTCAGGTGACGATTCATAGAGAGTATGCCATGATAGTGAGATGGGGGGACACTGGGGTTGCGTCCAAGAGGCCACTTTCCCAGAGTGAAACCTGATACACTGCACTGTCACTGAAAGAAATATTGAGAGGAGAGAGAGAGAGAGAGAAAGAGAAATAAAAAGAGAAAGAAAAAACCAGGAGGGTAATAAATAGTTAGATGGAGGGAGAGAGAGCACAGGAAACACGGATAAGAGAGAGACAGAAAGAGAGAGGGAGAAATAAAGAGGGAAGGAGTGGGCTGCATTGCATTGAATGAGAGACACAGAATGGAAGAGAGATAAGACCTTTCAAGAACAGTGAAAATTGTGTGTTAAAATGATTATGCCAACATTCCTGTCAAGATCATGATTTGTGGCAAAAAGAGGCCCATCTCCCTACTGTACTCCCATCCCCTAAGGCTGGAACCTTCCTAGCATTTCCTACCTGGACAGAGCACACTGTGATGGGGTACACTCCTCCAAAGCCAGGCTCCCAGGTGATACGCAGACTGGCATTGGTGAGCTCGACAGCCTGCACCTTCTGTGGCTGGGAAGGGATAACTGCACAGGGGAAGAGAGAGTTATTGTCCAAACCTGCGTCAAACATTTTATTAGAAACACTTTAACCCTTTACACACCCGTCCAATTCCTGTTGATTGTTGACAGTTTAAAAATAACCCATCTATTATTATTATTAAAAAATAATTTCAAACATTTTAGAGAAATTATCTATGAACTATTAATTCAGTAATTATCTATTTATCTATCTATTTAACTTTATTGAATTATTTATGAACTGATACTAACTAATAATCTATTTTCAGCCAATGTTCAGAAGAAAAATATTTCATAAATAATTGTACATTTTGGTTAGATTCCTTGAAAACTCAAACAGGGATTTGCAGGAGTGTTTTCAAACTTTACCAGCATCTAAAGAGTTAAAGCATTTCAAATATGCATTTAATCAAGGTCTGCCCAGTACCCAATCACTCAAAATAATAATTGCTCAATTTAGCTATATTAATGACTGTGTTACCATGAGTAAACAAGCTACTTATGGATTAGTTACAGTTATGGATTATTGTTTGGCACTATGTGATCAATAATCATTTTGCTTTTCTACATGATTACAGTTACTGAGTAATGAAGCTAATTAAACCTGTACCACTCAGCACTCCTGTTGAAGTATTTGTATTACGAATTCCCAGGTCTGTTATTGTTACAGATGCTACGTCAGCACAGGTCTCCACCACCTGTGAACCATGTCCGCGCTCACCTGTCACCGTCCCGGAAGCGGAGGTGGAGACTCCTTTGCGGTTGTGAGCCTCGCAGGAGAAAGAGCTGGTCTTATTGAGACCTGGGGAGGGAGAGAAAGAGGGAGGGAAAAGAGAGAGGGAGCCGATCAGAAAGGTCTTTTAAGGATTAGAGGACGGGAGAGAGAGAAAGAGGCTGGTGAGAAAGGGAATCTCACTTCTGCAATGAGTGGAACGGTGGTTTGGGTTCTGGAATTGAGGGAGTGGGGTGGGGTCAAAGGTTCAACTCCCAGGCAGGTGGGGTCTGTGTACACAGGTGTGTCCTCTTTATTTATGAATGATAATCAAACGCATTGTGTATTACAGGTATTGTGCGTCAGTAGGCTTTATTTGAGCGTGTGTATGTGTGTGTGCACTCTCAGAGGTACCATGTTGCACCTTTTAAAGTACAAATGCTTGTCACAGTGGCAGTACCCCTGTAGGGTATTGAATTGTACCTTAGTCTGAAGAACACAATAGTAACCTTGCGAGAAAAAGAATGTTGCTTGCAGTACAAGCCTCTTTTGCATTCCAATATGGCTGCCAGTGTCCCTGCCTGGTACATATCTGGGAAAAGGTACAAGGTATGTGTACCTTTGAAGGCACAATGAGCACATTTGTACCCTGAGGAACAAAAGTGTACCGTAATTGTACCTTTATTTTTGAGTATGTGTGTGTTTTGTGTGTGTGAGCATGCGTGTGTGTATGTGTATGTTCACGTTTGTGTGAGCATGCAGGCATATGTGTGTGTGAGCGTATGTGTGAGCGTGTAAATGTGTGTGTGTGTGTGTGAACATGCGTGCATGTGGGTGGTGGGGGGGACAGGAAGCACTCTGCTGACAACATGGAGATTCTCATCTGGTTTGTCAAGAGCTGAGCAGCACACTCTTGCTTCTGCTTTCTGGGACTGCACTGAGGGGGGAACACACGTACACATACGCACACACACACACACACATGACACACACTTTTCCAAACATGCTTGGTTCTCACACACAGATCCACACACACTGCACATTATACACGCATACCAGAGACTGCATAACTGACTGTGACCGGCTAGCTGTGCCCCACTGAGAGATGAGTCACTGAGTACAGTGCACTCCCTCTGGGTCATGTGTACCAGAGGGCCAGGGGTCAGGGTCAGGTCTAGAGAGGGACAGGGGGCGTGAGAGGGGACATCAATGGGGGCCTGGTGACATACAAGTATATGATCACATCACATCAGCACTGAGTTTAGGCCTGAATATACTTCACCTTGCTCACAGACACAGATACGCTTTGTTAACGTACGTTACAAATGTGGTCAAAGTTAGCTGCTAACTTGATCAGAATGACCACACGTGCTAACTAGTTAGATTGTTAAAAACGTCAGTGTTTTAGCTGGGTAGATAGATTGCTAGCTGTCTTATTTCACGTCAGAATAACGTAATGGGAGCGTATATAATGCAAAGCTTTAGCTACATATAGCCTAGTCCTTAACTTTGATTAACATTAGCAAGTGTACCTACCATTACATTTTTATCGATACATCATCGCCAGTTCTATGATCACTGTGGAGCCAGAAAATCTCATATTTTCGCAGATTCTTTACATTACGTAAATTCACAATCGAAAAGGGGTAATAGTCAGTTAATGCCACTATAACGTATTCCCAAACTACTAACGTTAACTTTAATAAACGTTGTATTTGGAATGCGGAACGTAGAGGAAAAGCTATATTCAGTATTGCCTTAAATACATTCTTTTTTCCCCATACATTTATTTATAAGTGTCAGCCTCATAAATATACAGTAGCATTAGTTGACAAGTAAGAGAGACCAGGGCCCGTATTCACAAAGCATTTTATCTTACCACTAGGAGTATTTCTAAATCGCACTAAAACCTTTTAGTTAGGAGTCCCACCTTAAAACCTATTCACAAAGCTGCAAAGACAAACTCATACTAAGGAATTCCTAGAATTGTCAAGCTAAGAGTGAGGGGAAGTCAGGGGTTGACGTCGTTGCTAGGGATGACGTTGTTTCTCATGAACGAGCTTCCTCAGAATGCCCACAGCGATTGGCTGATATAGGGGATGGGTCATCATAGAGAAATAGCTTTTCTGCTAAAGTAACAATTCCCTAAATCTCGATGCAGAGTTACAGTGAAAAGATAGACAACCATGTATGTTTTGGTTTGCTTTGTTTTTCATACTAAATGCCTTTCTGGGAGGCAGGTTTTTAGAAATGCGACCGAATTAAATAAAATAGAAACATTAGCGATCTTTAAATTTTTTTGGCCCCCGTTATTATTTTTTTTGCTGATCCGAAAAATTATCCGATGCACCCCTATTATATTCTAATAAAGATTCTAAAATACAAATATAGGCTACGTGTCACTGATTTAACATGAAACCAAGAATACTGACTAGTCAATTGGTTACATGTCTGCATCTCGTAAACAATCAGCGGGTATCTATATATAATATATATAATATTATATATATAATACCCTCGCGATTGAGGCGGTACCTTTTTATGAGCTCTGTATCATTCAATATCTCCAGTGTTGACGCGATTGCGACAACGATTGCCGCCAGCATCAGATTTTCGGATCGCCGTGAGTAGGTCTTTAGCGACTTAGAAGTCCTCTTGCCTGCTTCTAACTTCTCCTGGACTTAGGAGCTGTTTTTAGCTCTCAAACCCTTTGTGAAATACTCTTATCCCAAAAATTTAGGACTCCTAAATTTATGAGTGACACGCCCATTATTTTTCGGACTTGCTCCTAAATTGCGGAGTTATGACCAACTTTTACCCTTAAAATGCTTTGTGAATACGGGCCCAGGTCTCTCTTCAGAATGAGACCCCGTGTCTCAATGAGATTACCTGTATAAATAAAGGTTAAATAAATGTGCTCGGACATAACGCTCTCCGATCTGCTTCCATTTATTTTTGCATGTTTCCATGTCCAGGCTTAAAATGTTGCAAATTTCTTGCCAGCTATTCTAGCATGTATATTTGTCTCTATGCAGCTGCAATGACACATCGCAGACCAGCGCTGTCAACCTCCTTGTTTTCTTCGCTTTCTTCCTGTGTTTCTTCAGTCAGTTGCAGGCTGGACATCACACGTGGTGTACTGCCCCCACAATTTATGCCGGTATTACACCTTGCGTCCGTGTTGCATTAATTATTGAGGACGTGCACAAGGTCCGCACCAAAACACCACAGGATACGCATGGCAGCCATTTTACGTACGCATACACGTATTTAACGTGAAGTATATTCACTTTAGTGTATGTGGGTATGTGTGTGTGTGTGTGTGTGTGTGTGTGTGTGTGTGTGTGTGTGTGTGTGTGTGAGAGCATGAGTGTGTGTGTGTGTGAGAGAGAGAGAGAGAGAGAGAGAGAGAGAGAGAGAGAGAGAGAGAGAGAGAGTGTGTGTGATTGGTGATTGTGCATATGTGTGTATGTATTTGTGTGGTAAGTGTGAGTATGAGTGTATGTGAGTGTGTGTATGATTGTGTGTATGTATGTGAGTGTGAGTGTGTGTGTGTGTGTGTGTGTGTGTGCGTGAGTGAGTGAGTGAGTGTGTGTGTGTGTGTGAGAGAGAGGCAGTGTGTGTGATTGTGCATATGTGTGTATGTATGTGTGTAAGTGTGAGTATGAGTGTGTTTGTGTGTGTTTGTATGTGTGATTTTGTGTATGCATGTATGCATGTGTAAGTGAGTGTGTGTGTGTGTGTATAAGTGTATGTACGTGTGTGTGTGTGTGTGTGTACCTACTGGTACCCTTGGGAGCTTTTTGAAATTCTTGATTCTAGAGAGACCCCCTTCCTCCTCCCATTCCTGCATATCATGCCCATGGAAGGTCAGCTTCCCCCGATGACTCAGAGCTGCGGTTCAGACTCCACCCTGCCCTGCGGCCCTGTGGTCCTGCTCCCCAGAGCTCACCCCCACCACCCCCCGCCCTGAGTCACTGGAGCTGGACCCCGGACAGGGGAAACATGTGTCAGCCCACTGTGTTTCATGCTGAAACAGCAGCAGCAGCTGCCCGCCCCCTCCCTCCCCAGCTGTTTTCCAGGCCTCCTTCGCACTGTACGCCACCTCTGTCACCACTTCTGTCCACAAAATGCTAAGCAGCCCGCTCACTGTGAACACAGTGCTGTGTGAAACGGTGCTTTCTGCAGTGGAGCTCCGCTCCCCCACACGCCTTGGCTACGATCACGGAATAAAAATATATGCGCCGTGACTGATGCTTTATGCAAATGTTTTTCTTGGGCGCGTAAGTTATGACTGTCATGCACGGAACACAAAGGAGGCCACTTCCCCGAGTCCCAGCGTAGCCCCTCTGGACCCATCCCTAATCCTCATGTCAGATTACATCTGAGCTCTGCAGTTTATTGCATAGGGACTGGGACTTGGGAGGCCGTAATTGAGGCGTTGTTGAGCATTAGCGCCTGTCTCCGCCAGCGACCGCACCCTCAGGTCAACCCCTCAAAAAAAAACGTCCTAAAATATTGTGGAACATCAGGTTTTGGTGTCAGGTCCATCTCAATTCAGTCCATTCAGGAAAATGAATTGAAATACAATTAACTAATTGAACAATCCTCATCAACCATTATGGATATTTTTGAATTCATTCATTTAATTTCAATTCATATTCCTGAATTGACTGAATTGAAACGCGACCGACCTCAAGCCTGCTGAACACACGAGAGCCACCGAGTCAAGCATTTCTTAATTCTGAGGAAAGAGAGAGGAGCCACACATACAGGCCATGTGCGACCATGAGAGTGGTGCAGGTCTCATGATGTTGAGTGTTATGCTGAGATAGTGAATCAGTGTTTGTGATGTTGAGTGTTCCGGTGAGAAAGTATACTGGGTTCAGTACCTGTGATGTTGAGTGTATAAGGGATAGGGGCACCGGGTATAGTCCCTGTGATGTTGAGTGTTACAGAAATAGAGTGACATTTGGTTCAGTACATGTTATGTTGAGTGTTCAGGTGAAACGGTATACTGGGTTCAGTACCTTTGATGTTGAGTGTTCAGGTGAAACAGTATACCAGGTTCAGTACCTGTGATGTTGAGTGTGGAGGGGGATAGGGACACTGGGTCCCTCAGTGTGTTGAGTGGAGCCCCATCCTGCAGCCAGATGAGGTGGACAGGTTCCGGAGGCCCGTGGGCCACACAGTGTAGACTCAGGCTGAAGTTGGCCTGCACTGACATGTCGTAGGGCTCCACAGAGAAGTGAGGGAGACCTGGGACAGCCCAGAATGGAAATGAACACACTCCCCCAAAATAAACTACTTTACTATGCATTACTATGAATATTACTAACATTACTTACATAAATACAGGAATACTGTATATGACAGACAGTATAGTTTGTGCCAGACAGCATGAGTGTTGACAGTATGTTAGCCCCATAACATTTCCTATATATTTTTTTTCACAAGTATATACACTACCGGTCAAAAGTTTGAGTACACCTTCCATCTGGACTATGGCTAATCGGGCACTCCTTCATTCTTCAGCAAGATAACAACCCGAAACACACCTTGAAGTTGTGCAAGAACTACCTGGTGAAGGAGGAACGTGAAGGACAAATCAAACTGATGACCTGGCCTGCCCAGTGTCCAGACCTCAATCCCATAGAAATTGTATGCGACAAACTGGACAGAAGAGTCAAAGCAAAGCAACCCACAAGTTTCTCTGGGAATTGCTGCAGGAGAGCTGGGAAGAGCTGGCTATTTTGAGGAATCCAAGATTAAATTTTCAATATAATTTTCTTGAACATTTCTTTGATGTTCATTTTGTTCATTGTTAAATGCATTTTTAAGTATTTACAGAAATGTATACGGTGTAAAGCATTGTCAATTATGAAATAAACCTAGTTTCCAGCAGGTGTACTCAAACTTTTGACCGGTAGTGTAGTAGTCATAAGATTTCCCTGCTATAATAACCCATATTTTAAAATGTAATAACCCACTATTTAATTCTGTGATTACCCCTGATTCTTTAGTGTAATAACCAGCAGTCTTCTCATGTAATAACCAAAGATTTCCCCCTGTAATAGCCAACACGTTTCTCCTGTAATAACCCTTGATTTCCCCTGAAATAACCTAGGATTTCATCCTGTAATAACCCATGATTTTGTTATGTAAAGCAAATGTTATGTAATTACCCACTATTTCTCATTCATTTCTCATTTATCCACTAACAACCCATGATACTGTTTCCAGAAATAACCCTTGTTCTTCCTGCATGAACCCATTTGTTGTTTTCTGTACAAATTCATGACCTTTCCCTGTTCCCCTTTTTTAC
Organism: Aldrovandia affinis; assembly: GCA_029706075.1. NCBI lineage: Eukaryota > Metazoa > Chordata > Actinopteri > Notacanthiformes > Halosauridae > Aldrovandia > Aldrovandia affinis. The sequence goes on from JAINUG010000065.1 coordinate 957,432, forward strand.
CCTCACCCATGCCTGCTTCCCGTGATAACCCTATGTTTTGTGTAATAACCCAACTTCTATTGCCTGTAATACTTTTCTGTAAAGAATTTTCATGTAACAACCCTCATGTTTTCCTTTAATAATCCATGTTTTATTCTCTGTTCACGACCCATGACCCTTGACCCTTTCCTGTGATATGTTTTGTTTTCTGTAATAACTCATGATTTTGGTTTATTGGCTTTGCACCAACATTATACTCAACTCCTTTCATAATAAATGTATTTCTAACATGCATAATATTTTCTTGATTTAATTTACTTTATATATACAGTATATATGTATATATTGTTGTAATAATAAGCACAGTATGACAACTGCTACTATAACAACTGCTACTACTACTATTGGTATTGCTGCTACTACTGTGGCTTCTGCTACAACTAATAATAATAATGATAATAATAATAGTCATGAGTTATAAAGGTGTGTATGACAGGGTCTTTGGGGGCTTGCTCACCCTCCAGTTGGATGTGTCCCTGCTGAGACAGGGTGTCTCGACCCCCCTCTGTCACTGCGCAGTGGTATGCCCCCATGTCGGAAAGCTGAACCTCCTCGATCCTGCACAAACAGACACAAGCACCCTTCTGCATCATCGGGCATGGATACTTTGCACCCCTCTGGGTGAAATACTTCAACTCTTTAGACACCAGTAAAATTCCTTAATTTTTGTTACAGATTTTCCATGTTTTTTGAACTGCCATCTTAAACAGTTTTTCTTTGCCGCTGTTGTCCTTTACTTGCTTTTGTGGGTGTTTAGGCCAGGGTCTGCTGTAAAGCGTATCGTGACAAATGTTTTGTGAAATACGCTATACAAAACATTTGATTCAACTCTAAAGAGTTTAGATATTTCAACTATAAGGGCGGCGGATAGTGTAGCCATCTAACGCACCGTATTTTGGCTGGTCTGATACGGTGTGCGCTGCCTGTCAGGGACACGGTTTGAACTCTCACCTCAACTCACTGATGGTCAGCCAACCATCCTCCATGGTGGGCACCTGCATCTGGTTGGTGTCAGCGAAGTCCAGGAGCTGCCCGTCCCTCTGCCACACCACATCTGGGGGCTCCTCCTCTCCGGCTCCTCCCTGCAGGGTGCACCGCAGCAGAACTGGCTTTCCCAGGGACGAGGTCACGTTGGCCGGGCTCTGGATGAATCGAATCTCTGGATTCGCAGGAGGGGCGGGGACAGGTGTGACACACAGAAACAGATTACCAGATGGTATCTGCTAGAGCAGCAGTGTAGCATGATAGTTATGGGAATTGAGCTTGTGATTCAGAGGTTGCAGGTTTGATTCCCAGGTGGGGCACTGTTGTTGTACCCTTGAGCAAGGCACCTAATCTGAATTTCTTCAGTGGTCTCAGTCTGAGACTGCAAGCCCTCGGCTTACTGTCTGGTTACATTTCTAAAGTCAGGCATTATGTCTGCAGGTTTTGGGAGACCAATCACCAACTTAGCCTTGATGCCCTTCTGTTATGCAGCTCTTCTGATAAATATGAATCAAAAGGAGGGTGATTGAATTCCAATTAATTTCCAATTCCAGTGCTTAAAGATCCTTGTGATTCCAATTCATGATCAATGCCCCACTTCATGAGATTGTAATTGTCCCATTCATTTCAATAAAAAGAGGAAGTGACCCCTTCCGTAATCAGAAGCAACCACTCCTTCCCCTGAACTCTGACTGCTTGCCTGATCTGTGACCCGCTCCTAATTCGGCTCACCACCTCACGTGCCATTACTTAATACAGGAACACGTCTCTTGGTTTCCTTAAAAAAAGTGGTGGTCATTGCACAACACACACCTCACATTGCACAAGTGACATCGCTCAGTTCATGGCAAACCCGTGAGCTAATCCTGACCTACATCTTCACTGAGTTATCTCTGTAGGCCTGCACATCTGTATCCTATTGAGGGAATGTTCTGTTACACCAGCTTATGGGCATGATTTATAACTAGTAAGAAAGCCTGGAACCTTTTTTGACCATTTTTTATCGTTCATTTCCCCACCGTTCATGGTTTCTGACCATGGCAAGTTTTCCCATGCAGTTACACACAGTGAGATCTGCTCGGGTTACACCGGATCACACAGCAACTCAGACCAATGGAAGCAGATGCACAGTCTAACAGCAGAACGACAGAGTCACATACTGTACTGTGCATGAGAGAAGAGGGACCATTTCACCATCCATAACAGAGGGCTGCAAAGTCTGTAGGTTTTTGCTCTACCCAAGCCCTTAAAGCACATGTTCAATTAATCATTTACTTGATTAAACCGTTACACCGTTCCTCCTCATATCTGAAGGAGGTTCACAGAGAGATGGAAAACCTTGCTGGATCATGGACCGGAGCTGAAAAATGGCAACACAGGGGTTTATCGTGGCACTATCATTACAGCTTACCCCATGTGTCTTTCTGTGGGTGCGACCTCTCAACTTTGATCACAAAAGAAACCACTGCAAAACAAATCTAAGAACTGCATTACTGTGGATATGTTTTTGAGTACTGAAAGTGTTGAGGGAGGAATTTCATGGGTGGATACATTTTCCACATTGTGTTTTTTTGACACAACATTCGGTGAAGTTGTTGCAATTGGCTGCTGTGACAGTTTGTCTTGGGCTACTTGGCCTTGGAGGACTTGGTATGGCCTGGAGGATGGAGGATGGGAGTGAGTGGGGGTCTGACCTTGTCCAAATCACATGACAAAAAATGGCATTGGTGAATTTAAATCCTAATAGTTCTGTGGTGTTTGGGGGCGACTATGTGTCCATCTGTGTGCTACCGCCAGTGACGCTGTATCCACTGCTGATAACAGAGCTGAGGGGGAGGACCATGCGCACAATGGGAGTCTTTCAGAACTTATCTCAAGTGGACTCGTAACAAACAAGTGAGAATGTCTCAGCACATTTCCACATAGCAAAGCCTAGACACAAACACTTAGTCTTTCTCTCCACTTTCCTCTCTCTACCCCAATCCAGTCACCCCCACCCCCCAAACCCCCCACACACACAGACACATCCTCCCCCACACACTCCAGCCTCCACCCCACCCCTCCTTGCTCACATTCTCATAAATTCAATACAAAATGCCTCACTGGCATGCCTCACAAACGCATTGTTTTTGCCAAGGCTTTGTACATTATTACACCAGAACAAGTAATGCACATTACACGCAACTGCTTATAAAACATCTGTGAAATGCCAATGCAGTTAAGTAACAATGTCAGCTTGCATGCATAGTCGGTCAGCTAGTACTTGCAGCAGTTCAATGGTCATATATTTTCACCATCCGTCCCAGGAAGCAGGGAAACACAAGACCCCCTAAACGCTGTTGATGTTCTTTGACAGAGCAGAGGACCCTTTATGAATTTGAGGGAAATTTCCAGGGGAGGATTCACATCGTTCTAAAGATGGGGTTCATTATTAAGCATCAGTGGGGCTGAGACAGCTGTTCAGCTTCAGAGTCCACTGACCTGTCTTAGCTTATTTTTTTGGTGACAGACAGGTAACTGCTAAAATAAAGGAAAAAACTAATAATGTATCCTATGGCCACCGTGAGCCACCAGAATAGCTTCAATTCTACAAATGTCTGGAACTCTATTTGAGGGATGCAATGCCATTCTTCCATGAGAAATTCCATCACTTGCTGTTTTGTTGAAGGTGGTTGAAAACACTGTCTCAGGCATCGCTCCAGAATCTCCCATAAGTGTTCAATTGGGTTGAGATCTGGTGACTGAGACGGGCATGGCATGTGGTTCACATCATTTTCATGCTCATCAAGTCATTCAGTGACCACTAGTGCCCTGTGGATTGGGGCTCTCTAAGTGGACCTAGACCATGCCAGGAATATGCACCCCACACCATAACAAAGCCTTAATTTACGCAGGTGTTTTCTTTATTTTGGCCTGTAATACAGTAGGGTAGTTTGCATTGCGCTGAGTGAGTCTTACTCACTACTGATCTCAAAATATCTTTAGAACTGATTTTTTTAAACACTCCAGCCTGCATGATCAATAATATGACATGCCTATATGGCTTGTTCTCATCATTACAGAGTCTTGTTCTTATGTAATGTTTATTTGTAAATAAATAAGCGTAATAGCTCACCAAATGTATGAGTTTTCTTCCTAGTGTAGCGGAGCTCAGAAGGCGTGAGTTAACATTGAGCACGTGAGTGTCCGTTGCAAAGGGTGACGTCGATAAGGGTATGAATTAGTTCCCAGAGTTAGAGTCTTTAGCTCAGCGAATCGTCTCTCTTGTCGGGTCGAGATCTTCAGTTTGAAACTCGCTGCAGGCAGAACCAACTCCGTTACGTTGGTGCCGTGACTCAGATTGTTTAACACGTGAGCGCTCATTACAGGATAATACGACTGGGATAAGGGTATGATTCATTCCCAGAGTTGGAGACTTGAGACTTTAGCTCAGCAGGCTAATGGCCTCTCTTGTCGTGTCGAGATCCTCGGTTCAAAACTCGCTGCAGGCAGAACCAACTCTGTTACATTGGTGCCGCGACTCGGATGCTACGACTGATGGCAATCGGTTGGGCTGTGGTTGCTGCTGCAGGAGTTTGAAGGGGAGAGTGTTGTGGAGCTCAGAAGGCATGAGTTAACATTGAACGTGTGAGCGTCCGCTGCAAAGGGTGACGTCAATAAGAGTATGATTAGTTCCCAGAGTTAGGGACTTGAGTCTTTAGCTCAGCGAGTTAATTGTCTCTCTTGTCACGTCGAGATCCTCGGTTCAAAACTCGCTGCAGGCAGAACCAACTCCGTTATACTAGCTTATGAAGGAGGAAGAAATCTCTCATTTTGAGCTATTGTTGCTTCTGTTGCTCTGTTTTAAAGAGAGAACAACAAAACGATGCTGACTGTGTACGGTTACCCCAAAGGAAGCAAATATTTGTTCATTTTCTAGTGTGAACTATTGAGAATGTGTGAACAGTGGCGTGCTACCTTGTTAGGCGTTAAGAATTGCCAAAGACACTTTCTGTCTTGCACTCTTTACAGGTAAAACACATATTGTTCAGAGTGTCTCGCCTGGGCTCAGGGTAAACTCGGTGTTCTACCAGGGACTGTTCAATATACTGTTGGTGTAGGTCAATTTGTTGTAGAAACATGACCAGCTTATGTCACCTGCACTTGTGTCTGTTCAGCAATACGCTGCTCATTCTATCCAATATGCCGGTGATAAACATGCCTCTTTTAACCAACCCATTATTCTCTCTCACTTTTTTCCGTCCTTTCTCTCTCAGATTAGTTTGATATTCATTGGAAAGTCAGGGCTGCACTGTGTCCACAAATCCGCTCACTGCCTAAAGAACTATGCGATTGGGAACAATAAATCTCAATTATGTTCCCCCTGTCTGTTCCCACCTCACTCTCTCACTCTTGCTCTCTCGCTGTCTTCGTGGAATGCAAATTCCAGAAATCCTAGCATGACAAAGTTACACTGCAGATGCCAGAACTTGAACAATAAGGGACACGGGGGAAAAAGGAAAGAGAGAAATATGAACATATTAGTAAGCCATCCTTAGCATTCCAAAAATGTTGGCATACTAAAGAAATGGGGGACTATCTTATAAATGTGTGATCACCCCTTTACTACCCCTCGTCTTTAGAAATTTCTCCGGCTTGCTAAGCCTCTGCCCTGCTCCGTCGCAGGGCGCAACCTCTGACCTTTAGACTCTGACCCCCTGTGGAGCAGATCATTTCTCATCAGCCAGTCATCATAGCCTTGGCTCCTGTGACCAAACACACACAAGCCCTTGCAGTTTATCAACATTGCGGTGGCATCTTATTGACTCTTTTCTCCATCGTGTAGAATTGAAAATCCATACATGTGGTCTTGTAACAGACTCAACAGAGGCAAAATCCTGAATGATTAAAAGAAAAAGAGAAAACGAACTAGATTATTTTTGACTAGGGTTAGACAAATTGCAGGGATCCTGAAAGAAAATGCGCCAACTGGCATACAATCACATACACACAAGCAGAAACTCACAAGATGGTATGTTTATAAACGGTAGGCCCTCTTTCTCTCTTTCTCTTTCTTTATTTCCCTCTCTCTCTTACTTTCTCTCTCTTTCTTTCTCTGTCTGCCTTTTCCTCTGGAATTACATTGTGTGTTTTAGCTCGTTTCATGTCCATGCAATTGAGTTATTTTGTCATTACTAAACAATAGGGTTGTCATTTTACCCTCCCACTCTTCACTGCTCACGTTTAAATGCTTAATAGTCATAACAAGTTTAACAGGCACCCCTGGAAGGATAACATAGCAGACAAAAATCGGGCACAACTGCGTGGGTGTGCGTGCATGCATGAGTGTGCGTATGTGTATGTTAAGCACAGAATATTAACTACTTCCGGGTCTCTTAGCCTTGAGAATGGCAGAGTGTCCTATTAGTTTCTCACCCGCGACAGAAACCACAGTCCAACAGTGAGAACGAGTACTTATTGTACCACCAAACTCAAAATAAGAATGTATCTGAATAATGGCATATGATTATGTTTATGCTAAATATTACATGCCTCCAAAATCCAATACATTATTTATTTAAGCACATTGCTTAAAAATAAAGCTATTTTGAATGTAGGAAAAAAAGCAAACAGTAAATCAAGAAAATGCTTTGGTATCATGTTAAGATATTGTTTAAGATATTGTTTTTTTATTTAACCAGGTGGTCCCATTGAGATTTTCTCCCTTTAAATAGGCTCTTTTTCTAACAGAAACACTCCCTTTCTGACAGAAGTGAGGAGAATCCAGGTGTGCTTTCCACCCCATTGTTCCCTCCATCCAATTTCCCTCCTCCATCCTCCTCTTCATCCATCACATGCTCCCTCCTCACCTCACCCTCACAACGCTGAATAAATCAAAGACGTTCTTAGTTCATAGAAACTACATATATGCTCCTTCTCTCATTCCCATCACCACTCTTTTTCTGGCCTTAAAGTTACTCATTCTTTCTCCCCACTCCAATGCCTTCCTCCTCTTTTTCTCAATCACCCCTTCCTTCATCGTGGGGTACTGTGCATGCTCAGCCCCAGACCTGAGTCAAATATTTTATTTGAATTACTCAAACCCTTTAGACATTTCCTGTAGATTAACTGAAGCTTTTAAAAGGAATCTCTCATTTCCCCAATATTCAAATCACAATTTGTATTTTGTACGACATGTTTGGTACATGTTTCATAGAAAATTCGCAGGGGTGGGCGTTGGGGGTCTGCAGTAGTGTATGCCATCTAAAACGTTAAAGAATTTCGAACCTCTGAGGTCTGTTCACCACCTCTGCCAACCCACTCTTTACCAGAAACTTGTTCATCATCTTCCCTCTCGTCCAAATCAGCCCTGATGTCCTTCCCTCTGTATCCTCTCTCTCTACCTTCCTCGCTCTCCCTGCGCATCCAGTAACATAGCCATCAAAGTTTCAATGCCAGTCCTTGGCTCTACAGCGGGGGCCTTTTGAAGTTCAGGTTATACGCACAGAATAACATGTGCTTCTAATTATTCCACACCCTCCTGTAGAGAAAGGTACATTGCTCCGCTTGTTCTCATGTTCACGTGATTCCTTTGTTTGGGACAACGGTGGGGGGGGGGGGGAGGGGGGGGATTGGAACAGATGCTGATGAGGCATCAAACTAAAAGAAAAAGGTGAGCTGGCTGGAAAAATCTCATTAAAATTTGATAATGGAATCCCATCATGCAGTGCAAGCACCAAGTGTGGCAAAAGAAGGGAGAAGAAGGGGGTGCGGGGAATGTCTCAGTGTTGCTGAGTGAAATCAGTGTTTCCTTGTTTAGAATTAGTCCTCCTGACAGGGGCAGACATGTCCAGGTTTAATAACTACAAACGTTGTGCAAACATTATTACAAAGTTGGGTGCAGTGATTGATATCAGACGAAAGTTACGCTGAGCTATGTTTGATTGGCTTCAGCTCTATGAAAGTGTACCATATTGGTTTCAAGAAGTAGCAGAGTGGTGGGTAGGAGACTGGGCTTGTAGTCAACAGGTTGCAGGTTGAAATGCCAGGTGGTGGACTCTTGAGCAAGATTTTAACCTTAACTGCTTCAAAAACTCTCCACCAGGTGTAGCGGTACACCGTCTGACGCTGCCCACTGCGACCAGGGTTCAATTCCACCAGGTCGCGCCAATTTCGGTTCTGGCCAGGAGTGCCACTAGGGGGCGGCAATATGATATATAGCCGATATGAGATCGCTGCGTATAGGAGTGGCCCTGTGTGCATACCGGAGTGACAGCTTGGCAGGTTCTAGGTTGGAAGAAGCGGTGCTCCGTGCATGTTACTGACGGTTTCAGGACTACGGCAGCAAGCTCTCAATATGAGGGAGGGGATAATTGACATGAAAAAGAGGGTATAATTGGTTACTAAACTGGGAGAAAATAGGGAAAAACAGCAGAAAGAGAAAATAGAAAAAAAAATCTCCACCCATATTAAATTATATATATTATATATACATATATATATATATATATATATATATATATATATATATATATATAATAAGAGAAAAGTATTTTCAAGCTGACAGACATCAATTTACTGCAAATGAAAAAGTGCACAAGACCCTGCCCATTGGGCCCATACACTTAAAGTAATACATTCTGTAGAGCCATTTATAGATCACAGGAGAAAACCCGCAGGCAAAACAAAATCTTTCCCTGTCACTATATTAAGAAAGTGCCGAGATGACTCACTGATGCACATTAACGGGCTTATACTCACCAAATTTCTTCAGATTTAATGCTACAATGGGAATCATTACAACCCTTATAATATCTCCTGTAGGTCAGGCCATTAAGGATTTTTCTCATTCACAAAGGATTCTAAAAAATAATTCACCCTGACAATAGTACTCTGATCTGTTCAATACTCCGCTCAGTCTTTCTCTTTTTCCTCTTTGGAAATACATGCACTTTACAAAAACGCTGAGCTTTGCACTAATAATTGAACAGTCAACAATGATTTTGAGGAATGAGGTGTGGAATTACATTCAAATGTGTCTTTTCAAAAAACGCCACTTAAAAACAAAAAGCTTTTAGAAAGAACAATGCATAAGATGTGTTCTGCCCAATGACTTCTGACACCTTTTAATATTATTCAGAACAGAAGTCCAGAAGTCCACACACCCCCAAACACTCTCCTGTGTGTGTGTGTGTGTGCGTGTGTGTGTGTGTGTCGTTTATTAGTGATTTGTACAAACTTCCTTTCCAAGGACTTAATTGGTACAGTACATAATGCAAAACACCATTATGACTTCAGAGCTTGGTTTTGTCTTCACCAGATTTGGTTAACACAGATTATAGTTAGACAAGTGTACATTATGGGGGACAGTTGTTGTGGTGCAGTAGCCTATGATTTTTATTATCACACTGAAGTTTGACTTCAGCTACTGATGTGTTTTTTGGGTGCCAACCTGTTGAAAAATCAATGGTGATGATAACGATGATACTGCTGGCTTCAACAGCGTCAACAATAACAATAATAATAATTTGTTGTTGCTGTTATTATTATTATTATTATTAGACAAAAGTGTCATGCGGTGTATCTTCTTTTTTCTTACCTGGGAAAGATTTGGCTGTGCCTAAGTTCCATATTGCGGATACAACCACTGTCAACAACAACGTCCACCCAGACCAACTGTTCATCCTCTTTCTCCTTGGACGGCCCAGTTCGATTAGAATTCCTTTGGGTATTTGTTGGGTAGTTTCCTCTTAAACTAGTTAACAGGATTGTAAAATCCGTATCACCGCATCGTCAGCCTCCACTAATCCCACAGAAAAACGAATTTGAGGCGCAAGAAGTTTACGTTTGTAGCTCCCAGAGCTGTTGAGTAAGCTAATTAACAGGTATAGCGAGCTTTCATCTAAGTCCTTCCGTAAACTTTGTGTTCTTTGTAGCCTACTGCACGGTTGGTTCTCGAAAGTGTTTCCCTCTCTATATGCAACAATCTAATTGGAATGAATATGTTACCGAGTATAAATAATTCCAGGTTGCTTTAGGTTTTTGCATCTAATGAAAAAAATGTAAAACTGATTTATATGAGGTGAAAATCCAACTTTTCTGGTAATAACTGCAGCAATGAGCGCCCTTGAAATGTTTCGAAATCAGATAAAAAGAAAATACTGTATTCCACTGGCTATTTATTTCCGTTCACTAAAGTCAGACGAACCGCAGCAAAAAAAGCGCTCAATTCAGTCTGTCAAATAGTTTTTTATGGGAGGATGTTTCTTTTCTACGGGTTTTTGCCGTCTCTCTTGTTACCGTCTTCTCTCGCGCGCTCCTTTCTCCCCTAGTCTACGCTGCAGTCTCAGAGCCTTACCCCAATTATTTTTCTTTCTTCTTTACCCCTTCAAACAGGACTCAAATTCCTTGAGTGAACTTCTTTCCATTCTCTGGCTCCCTCCTCCCCTCTACACCCCCCTCCTTCTCTTCCTCCTCCACTTTAGCCCTTTTTGTTTTCACAGGAAAAGAGAGAGAGAGAAGAAACTTGGAGCAGAAATGTAAAAATACTAAATTATATCAGTTATTACCGCACGATGTTTAGATAATTCCACTTAAGCGTCCATGTGATGCTCAACGGTCTAAATTTAGAATACACCTGTAACGCAACCGTTCACATTTTATTTTGTATCGCTTGTTTTTTGTGTGAGTGCGCGAGAATGTTTTGTACAGTAATGAGCAGTTATAACCATGCACTTCAGCTGTATGTTTTGAACAGGGGAGTCTTCTCATTTATCTTCTCAGACATCCCGGAGGTTTTGCATCCCCTGGCAGAGGAAATCACCTCACCAGCAGGTGAACTGCCACGTGATTTGTCGGTGATAAAAGTAATAGGAGCAGTTCCACTTCACACACACACACACACACACACACACACACACACACACACACACACACACACACACACACACACAAAGCCTGATTTAAACTGTTTGCATGCATTTCCCGTTCTTCTGTGATGACTTGCAGCCTCGTGCCCTGTTTCCATCTGCAGTTATTGGATCGTGGGAAAATTGTAGGCAATTTAAATATCATCAGAGGTTGACCAGCAATGTCAATCACAGATGCCGTGAAGTAGCCTATTCAAATGATGGCGTTGTGTTTTTGGTTTCGCGTGTTGATGGATGGAGCCACTTACAACGAGGCGCTAACTTACGAGAGGCATATACAGTATTGAGACATAAAGAGGTATTGACATTTTTATGAATGCGTGACTCGTGCCTGGGATTACGCTTTTACGACTCTGGAAAGTGTAGAACTGCAAAGAGAAGCACGAGCAGGTTGTTGGGATATAGGGGGGCGCTGGCCCCTTAAAAGTGTGTGGGGACACAGTTGATTTCCCAGGGTCTCTTCAAAGAGACAGCGACTGAGACTGAGAAAGACCCCATTGTGTCTCCCCTCTTTTCAGTCGGACTGGCGCAGTAGGGCTCGCCTTGCCACAGAGGGAGGGGTCCAGAAATAGAAAAAGAGGAGGTTTTCAATGGCAACCAAAGAAAGAGAGAGAGCAGCGTTCTCCGTGTTCGTGATGGTAGGCCTACTGGGGATGCTGGAGAATAAGTGGTGAATCCGACAGAGACACAGTAAGCATTCTGAATGAGAATTGTTGGGCCTGGTGAGGGTGACTGTGTGGGAGTATTTTCCCCCATACCCCACTGACAGAGGCAGGAAGATCATTTTACTGTCAGGTGAGGAAGGGAGGCACAGCTGGCCCCAATCAGCGCACAGCTATCCACAGACATGAGGAACAGGGCTTTGCAATACTAGCAGCCCCATATCAGCTTGAGGGACAGGGAATGACTGAAGACACAATGTAGTGATCATTGAGAGGAATATCACATGCCTAATATTTTTTATTGTGCATATTGTAAATTATTGAAATTAATTTGTACTTTTTTCTCATCTACCGTATATTTGCATGTTATATCTAAAATGCTTTAGTCATGCAGATTGCATTATTTTGTCATGCCAGGAAAATTATTTGATTTAATTTGAACTGAACTAACAGACAGAGAATTGGAGAGGTGAACAACGAGCAGACACACTGATGCCACAACCTGGATGCCACCAATCCATACCATACCCTTGTATTGCCTGCTCCTACATACCACCACAGTGGCGCTTGTTATACAGTAGGTGTGGTCAAGACCCAAGTAAGTGAGCCAAAAACGAAACGGTGTGGGGTGGAGCACAGGGCCATGGGATTGGGTGTATTCATTTGAAAATGTAAATGCCCGATTCATAGTCCTACCAGTTCCCTGCCACTGTTGCCCCCTCGTGGCAGATTTTAGCAATAGCACCAAAAATCTAACGGAGATGCGGGGATGCAGCAAGATACTTCGGTTAAATCCCAACCCTAACAATCAATCCGTGATTCAACAAACGAACCCTGCGGCAATCCTAAACTGAATCAGGAAGGAATATATATATATATATATATATTACCAGAGAAATAGATTATTCTGGATAAAAATGTTTTGTCTATAGATACCCTCTCCGCTCCAACAACATCAAGAAGTTTGAATTATTGTCAGCATTTATCCTACACTACTACTATTCTGTACCGTATGTTTTGAAGGTCACAAATCAAAATGGTTTAAACTTTAACAAAGATACATAAACAATGTGATTTGAAATACTTAACTCAACAAAAATAATACTGTAAAATAATGTGTAAAATGTATTACAGTTTTTTTCAATTGCTAACAAGCATCGGTCAATACTGAAGACACTTTTTCAAAACTCTTCATACAGTCTGCATTACCAACATGCATCTTGGCCAAACAGTTAATCTCACTTCCAAAACTCACTCAAACCACCAAAACACTTCATACATGTCTCAAAATAAGTTCTTTGACCAGAACACTGGCAACAATTCTCACTTAGAAAGCATACATTGTCACTCATAACACACTGACCTAAAAAACACTAACAACAGGGAGCATGACATAAATCATGAACCTTTATATTTGAAGTTTGAATGATTTTTCCAATAAATCAGTATTTCATTATAGAATAAGAATAACACCTTTTCACTTTATTGACTCTACTAAAGTATATGTAACAAGAATGAATCAGAAATGCAGCAATTTGCTTCAATATCCTTAATTTTTTTCTATATCTTTGCATATAGGAATTTACTTGTGAAAAATAAAAAGTTTCCTGAAAAAAAACTATTTCCTGAAATTCCAGGGCTGCAATACAGTAATAATCACACAAAAACAACAACATGTAAAGTATAATCACTCTGTACATACTGTACAGTACTGTGGGTTCTAGTTCTCCCTCTCTGCTGCATTTGGCCACAAGTTCTCATCGACATCACATCGTATGTCTTCTCTGGCGATGCATCTTGGGAAGTATCTTCTGGCATGTCTAATCCAACCCTGGCAGTCTTCAGGAGAAATGTCTCCACATCCCACATTCATGGCATCCAGTAAGGACATCTGGTCATGTGGATGGTGGTCATACACCTTCCACCTCCACGCAGAAAAATCCTCTATAGCGTTTAGGAAAGGGGAGTATGGATGCAGGAATAGTGCTAACATCCTGGGATGTGCAGCAAACCAGTCTGTGACTGCAGTGGTGGAATGCCACGTTATCCCACACAACAATGAAGGTAGGGGAGTTTCCTGTCCCTCTTTCCTCCGCTGACACAAGTCGATTATGCAGGTCATCCAGAAAAGAAATTAGCCTCTGTGTATTGTAGGGGCCAATGAGTGGTTTGTGTAGCAGCAAACCATAATTGGACAGTGCTGCACACATTGTGATGTTAGCTCCTCTCTGGCCTGGGACATCCACGGTTGCTCTCTGTCCAATCACATTTCTTCCCCTGCGGCGTCTTTTTGCCAGGTTGAATCCAGCTTCATCCACAAAGATGAATGTATGTGCAGTTTGCCTGGCTTCCATCTCCATTACTCTCTGAAATACAGTAAATCCACAGTTTTACAGTATTTTACATTATGCATAGCTGTGTATATGTGCCCTGTTTGATTATTGAACAGACATCTTACCTGGACATATTGATACTGGAGTTCTTTCACACGTTCACCGTTTCTCTCAAAGGGTACAGTGTACAACTGCTTCATCCTTATTTGATGTTTGTCTAGGACTCTGGCAATTGTCGTTGTGCTGACCGTATTCACATTCCCAAAAGTGATATTGTCTGCCAGCACTCTGTCCCGAATTTCCACAGTTTCATTGCATTGTTGGCACGTACCATATCAACAATGGCAATTTCTTGCGCATCTGAAAATATTCTGCCTCTCCCTCCTGTGTGAGGCAACCTTTGGATCCTACTGGAAAACACAAAAAAGACTAAAAACAGGACACCTGGGCAGGATTTCAGCTGAAATTGCAATCAGCTGTGTTTGGAATGATTATTATTTCATTTTATTGTAAATATTCAAAGATTTTCTATATATTTCAATATGGTTACTGCAGAAATGCACAAAATTTGCCATCATTCTGTTTTGAATGTGTTTTTAACAGTTTTGAAAACAGTGTGTTAGCATTTTAAAAATGTGCTGCAAATATATAGTGTTTTGCGGGTGGTGGAGTATGAATGAGAAAAGAGTTCATGGATTTTGGAAAATATGGTCATTGAATGCATTTTGTGTGAAAGCAATGAAAAATGATTAATTGTTTGGTCCACATAGACTTCTGTTTCGCTGACTGTGTGAAGAGTTTTGACAATGTGACTTCAGTTTTGACCAATGCATGTTGGCAGTTGAAAAAAACTGTAAATACTTACAATACACAATTAGCATTCAAAACGGTGTCCTGTAAGCCTAGAACCCAATGCTCCATCTGATTGATGATGCGAGACGGGATGTTCTGATGAACTTCCCTACCTCTCAGGATGACCTACAGCTAACTGCCAAAATAAAGGAAACAACAACAACGTTTCTCAATAGGGTGTTGGGCCACCACTAGTCACCAGAGCAGCTTTGATGCACATAAGCATAGATCCTACAAGTGTCTGGGACTCTACTGGAGGGATGCAACACCATTCTTCCATGAGAAATTCCATAATTTTGTGTTTTGCTGATGGTGGTTGAAAACAGTCTCAGGCATCACTCCAGAATCTCCCATAAGTGTTCAATTGCGTTGAGATCTGGTGACTGAGACGGGCATGGCATGTGGTTTCCATTATTGACAGTGGAGACAGTGTATAAATTATTAGAGATTAAAGAGAGATGAGCCCCTCTATTCCTGCTCCCCCAAACCAGCTGTGGAGAAGCAACATCTCTCACTGTAACAGGGACCTGTACTGTGTGTGTGTATGTGTGAGCATGTGTTTGTGCGTCTGTGTGTATGTGTGCAAGCACGTGTGTGTGTGTTTGTGTGTCTGTGTGTGTGAATATAGTATATTCAATATACATGTGTTTGTGTGTGTGTGTTTTTGTGTCTGTGTGTGAATGTGTGTGTGCATGGGTGTGTGCGTGTGCATGTTTGAATTTGCATGTGTTTGTGTGTCTGTGCGCATGTGTGTGTTTATGCATGTGTGTGTGTGTTTGTTTGTTTGTGTGTGAGGATTTCGTGGGATTTAGTGATTGGGCATTACTTTTAGTGATATTGCAAGAACTGTAGAGAATGTGATTGATTGAGGGAGAGCCATTTGTGTGCATGTATGTGTGTGTGCGCATAACAATATGTCGTGAGAGATATAGGTAATGTGATTGGTTGAGGGAGAGCTTATGCGTGTGTGTGTGTGTGTGTGTGTGTGTGTGTGTGTGTGTGTGTGTGTGTGTGTGTGTGTGTGCGTTTGCATGTATGTGAGAGAGAGAGAGGGGGCATGGTGGGTGGGGGGCAGAAAGGCTGTTTTGGTGAGTGTAATGCGATTTAAAAAATCCTGATTGAAGATTGTAGGATTTTTTTCTCCCATCGTTATTATTATGATTGCAGCTGCTCCACTAATTTCATTTGGGCGCATGGTGGCTTGTGCTTAGCATTCTGGAGCAGAGCCGTCCCAATTCACTTCCAAACTGCTGACCTGGGATTGAGGTGGGAAGACCGAGTTGAGCAGGGATTACCAACCACTGCTTTAGTGACATGTGCCCTCACTGCCTCTCTCTCTCTCTCTCTCTCTCTCTCTCTCTCTCTCTCTCTCTCTCTCTCTCTCACAAACACAAACACAAACACACTCACAGACACATATACTATCTGCCTCTCTCTCATATGCACTCACAACCCATCACCCCCCTTTCTCTCTCTCTTTCACAAACAGACACAAACGCTCGGCCACCTCGGATCTCTCTGGCTCTCTCCCTGTCGCCCGTGTCTCTGATGGAGACTGACCGCTAACATGAGCATTGCCGGAGTGCACCGGGGGTTCCTCAAGAAGTATGGTAAGTGACTGTCCCCCACGGAAACCGCCGCCGTGCTTGCATGTCTGCGAAAGGGGGTTGCATCCACATTTTTGAACGTAGCTATTTGGATTAGTCTGTGAGTTTTCCCCGCGATGCTTGTTGTGTTTTGTTGAATTAAAAAGAGGCCAATTTGGCCTCACGTGTGGTCTAGTGGTTTCAACGTCCGACGCTCTGGCCGGGAGTGCCATCGGGGGCGGCAATTGGCTGTCAACCCCAGGGAGGGGGGAGGGAAGCCGACACAGTTTGCTGCGCACAGGAGTGGTTCTGGGGTACCGGGATTACAGTCGACAGCTCGGCGAGTGCTGTCTCGGAGGAGGCAGCGCTTCGCCTTTGTCACTGCCGGTCACAGGACTACGGCAGCGAACTACGAGGGAGGGGATTGAACTAAGCACAGCAGGAGTAATTGGCTAAAATTGGGGTAAAATCTGAAAAAATGTATTTAAAAAAAAATAGAAAGAGGCCATGTGTTTGTGTGTTCATGGGGATTCTTGCTTACTGCTGGTGGAGATGTTCAGTTTGCTGCCAGGCAGTTGGGGGTTTGCAGGATGACCCATCAAGTGATGTCGCCCACTTTCTCGCTAAAGATGGGACGGGATGGCATGTTGTCAGAGCAGAGAAGGAGATGATGTCTTTAGTCTCAAGCAGGACAAGCTCCCTGGCCTGGGGTAACGACGGACATGTTACCACAATGTTTTGCAAAAAGGCCATCAGATCCGTGCAGCAATATTACACATTTCCTGATGAATATCAGTTTTACACTGATACTAAATGGGTCTTGGTGAGCACTAAAAATGAACACTGTGATCTACCATTGAGCTAAGGCCATTAACCTAAACTGATTCAGTAAAAATACAGGTGTTTGAAATATATATCATGTTAAAAGTAAGCTAACTGGTTGCCTGGATAAATACACAATGTATGTGTCATTCATAGTTGAATCTGATGTTTATGATGAAGCTACTCGGACATCATGGTGTAGTCACAACAAATCTGTATTCGTTGCATGCTTATCAGAAGTATGTCTGACAAAACATGTAGCTCAAGAATGGCCTCCCTTCTGTGAAATACAATATACAATACTTTTTGGTGGCTTTTCTTTGAATGGAGACGATGGATTGGGGTGGACATTGACACCACCATGAAACCAATAAACCAAAAAGGTTTATTGTAAAAAAAAATAAAAAGTGGTATGGTGTGGTTTGGTTATCACATGCACCACAATAACCATCAAAATGCTATAAATAAGGCTGAATGGACAGCAGCCCTAAATCTGCAGAGAAAGAAAGAAATAACGTAGGGACTAAGTGGATTATCTGAAAACTCAGCTGTTTGAGACTGTCCTCGGTGTACAGCTGCCCTGATCAGATCTCCCCGAGTAAGTAGAACACCCCCTCCCAGAGGAGCTGGCAGCTGTGGTGTTAACGCAACGCCACAGCACACACATGGGCCAACGTGATAATGTGCAAGAGGTCTATCCATTGAAAGTCGAAATCATCACCGAACAGTGCGGATATTTATTTATTCACCGTACCGACCAAAACCAGCCCCTCCCCAAGCGACGCTGCTGCCAGCTGTGTGTTGCCGCACAGGACTCCACAACCATGCAGTTTGAGTCGGGACAGAGCGTAACTGCACCCACATCTCTCTTTAACATGTACGCCCCTCCCACCCCCGTTTTAAAATCATCACTGAATAGCGTGGATATTTACCACCGCTATCACCGAGCCCAATAACACATTTGCTTGTATCTGCCCTTCACATTTGTCCTTGGTAAACTAGCAAAAAGATGGTTTCACAGAAAAACAGATGTAAATCAATAAATTCAATTAAATTAATCCACAGTGCATGAGTGGTTACTGCATTTTACATTTACATTTTAAGCATTTAGCAGATGCTCTTATCCAGAACGACTTACAAGATGTGCATTAGTGCAGCTGCGTACCATACCTGTAACACTGGGAAGGAAAAGGTTATTAATTTTTTTTTTTTTTTTTTTTTTTTAAATGAGGAGTAAGCAGGGATACATATACAAGATAGTGTTGAGCAAGTCGGCAGTGGTAATGACAGTTGGCTAGATTCTAGAATTCAGTGGTAGTGGAGTCTGAAAAGGTGGGTTTTGAAGATTGCAAATGATTCTGCGGTCCTGACCGATTGCGGAAGATCGTTCCACCACCGAGGGGTCAGGACAGAGAAGAGGCGAGACCGTGAGGAGTGGCTGCCAGGCACCCGGAGGGATTGGCTGAAAACCATTACTGAATGGTTTTATGAGCATGGAAACAATGTGAACCATATGCCATTGCCATCTCAGTCACCAGATCTCCACCCAACTGAACACTTATGGGAGATTCTGGAGCGGTGCCTGAGACAGCGTTTTCCACCACCATCAACAAAACACAAAATTATGGAATTGCTCATGGAAGAATGGTGTTGCATCCCTCCAGTAGAATTCCAGATACTTGTAGAATCTACGCCAAGGCACATTGAAGCTGTTCTGGCAGCTTGTTGTGGCCTAATGCCCTTTTAAGACACTCTATGTTGATGTTTCCTTTTTTTTGGCAGTTACCTGTACATTGTAAAAAGGAATTGCATGCTTTACTCTGCATGATACTCTGAAGGATACACCATTGTGTTTAGTGGTAGGCTGTCCAGCACTGGCTCCTGTCCATCATGCCTTAGCTGCCCAGGCCACACCCACACACCACACTCTCATCATCCACTCTCAATCTGACTGGCGTTAATTCCACTGGAAGATGGAGAGGGTGGGGGGAGGGGGAAGAGTGCATACATTTTAATCTACTGACAGTCAACTCTCTCTCTAAGATGACAATAACAGTGATAAATCCATGTCTATTTTCTCTTGTTAACGTCCCGTGCCTGTTTAGATTTGCATGCGGCCATCAAGTCCACCAGTATAATGAATACAGGACATTGTATTACAGTCTGAGCCACTCAGTTACCTATGTAGTGTGATCCTGCACCCCCTCCAACCTTCATTATTCTTTTGTCTCCCTAAAAAAACAAAACGTTGCTCTGGATAAGAACACAAGCTAAATGCCTAAATTGTAAAAAATGTAAAATGTTTTTCCCTTTCAGTATGCTCTATATCTTTAATATTTTTTAATTTTCTTTCTTCTTTCTAAATCTGCTGACCCCCATCTTCTCCCTCTCCCGGGTTTCTTTCTCTCTCCATTCTCTCCTTCTCCCTCTCTTAGGTGGCTTCATGTTCAAACAGTGGAAGGAGAGGTACCTCATTCTGACCACAGAGGGCAGCCTGATGGTGTGTCGTGGTGCAGAGGCACCAGCGGACCAGTTGGTGGCACTGCGGGGGGGCTGTGAGGCCATCATCGAGGGCAAAGACATCCTAGATCTGCCCCAGTTGCCCCCTGGGGGCCGCAGGGACTGCTGCCTGGCATTGATCCTGCCTCAGGACAAGTTTTTGCTGCTGCTGGCTGACAGCCCCAGTGACTGCAGGTGTGTATGTGCATTTGTGTGTGTGTCTGTTAGTGTCAGGCCTGGGTCAAGTAACTGAAGAGTGCTTTTCCTAAACTCACTCAAGTCCCTTGACCAAAAGTGTAAATACTTAAACCCTTTAGACACCAGTAAAATCCCTGCAGATTACTGACAAAAATAAACACCTATCTTCACAAATATTCAGAGCAATATATTTTTTACCAGCATCTAAAGAGTAAAATATCTATTTTACCCAGGTCTGTGTGTGTGTGTGTGTGTGTGTGTGTGTGTGTGTAAGACGGGGAGGTAGCGAGGTGATATGGGGTCCAATGGAATGAATCATGGTCAACTTCGCTCTTCGCTCTAATTTTAATCTGAATCTCAGGTTGAGCCTCAGTTTGCTTACTTTACTCCACTGCTGATCTCTGGTTCAAAAATCTAGTTATCCAGATAAACAGCTGCATAGCATCCGTTCTGAACCCTGCCCTGTGTCAGTGGTAATGTTGTTGCTGTCTCTGTGTGTTTGCATGCGTGTCATTAGTGGTAATGTTGTTGCTATCTCTGTGTGTTTGCATGCATGTCATTAGTGGTAATATTGTTTCTGTCTCTCCACAGCCAGTGGGTGAGCATGCTGAGGAAAGTGAAAGAGGTGAGTTCTCCTTCTCTCTTCACTTCACACAAACTACTGTTATGGTGCTGACCAGGGTTGGAGTCAGTTCCATTGCAATTCAGTTAATTCAGGAAATTAATTTTTAAAAGCCTCATGGAACATTATGGGCATTTTTCTATTTGTTAATTGAATTTACAATTCATTTACTGAATTGACTGAATTTAAATGGAACTGACCTCAACCCTGGTGCTGACCCCCTGCCATTGCACATATCCTACATCTTGATA
This sequence comes from Aldrovandia affinis, assembly GCA_029706075.1. Taxonomy (NCBI): domain Eukaryota; kingdom Metazoa; phylum Chordata; class Actinopteri; order Notacanthiformes; family Halosauridae; genus Aldrovandia; species Aldrovandia affinis. The sequence continues at coordinate 978,188 of JAINUG010000065.1, forward strand.
TCCATGCTGCATGGTTGATATCATGGTGGCACGTTGTTGTTTTCTTGTTCAGAGTGTTTCGTCACCCCTGAACTCCTGCAAACGCCACCAGCCTCTGACCCCCTGTATCACGGACAGAGATCCACTCCCTGACCCCCCCCCCAAAGACCCCACAACCCGGCGGCTGAGTGACCGGGAACCCCCTTCCCCTGGGATCGGTGACTCCCCCCGGAGCAGAATTAGAGGTGAGAGGTTCATTCATTCATCATTCATTATTTTTTTCACAAATGAGTAGAGGAAAATAAAATGTACCTGTCGGCCAGTGAGTCCACATTTGCTGAAGTCTCTGGTTTCATGTATGACTGTATTGTGAGGTTGTTCAAGCATTTCAACTCAAAGTGCTTCACATAGATACAATTTGGAACAAAAGTAAGCTGTATGATAAAACAGTCAAAACTAATGAAACACAATACTCTCATGTGCCTCTGCCCCTCCCTCAGGTAGCAGATCTCTACGCAGGCCCAAGAGCCCTGGGGTGTCATCTCCGCAGCGATCGGCCAGCTGCCTGCGCCACGGCAACAGCAGTGACGCGCGGGCGGTGAGGGCTGTATACCTGCTGATGGGCGGGGCCGCTGCCTCCTCCGCCCTGGGCTACCTGGGCTCCTGCTCTCCCTCCCCCCACGACGCCAGGCCCCCCGACCACATGCCCCCCGCCGCGGACTTCACCGACATGGGGGACGGGGGGGCCTACCACGACTGCAGCCAGGCCATGGACTCGCCCCACTTCCACAGCTTCGACTTCGAGGGTGACTCCGACTTTGACGCTTTTGACTGCGGAGGATTCACGTTCTAGGGGCGCCCAAGTCCACCACCCCTCCCCCCCACCCCCGCTGAGACTTCCATTATACACACCTACTGTGTAACTCTACGACTGTAAAAAGTTAAAAACATATGTATGTTCCCCAGGCTTTAAATATTCAGGATCTTCTTCTTATTATTTTTGACGTGATGCCGTCATGATTGTGATCATGGTTGTGATTCGTGCTCCCGCCCTTCCACACCATTGTGAGTTTCTCTCTCTCTGCGCCATGTTTTTGTACTTTTGCATCCACTCGATCTGTGTTGCAAATCGGTCAATCCCCCTCCATCTGCATTTGTGACACCCTCAACCCTGACCCTAACGATAATCCTAACCCCAACCTACATTTGGTCCAATCTATTGCTGTTGTCTCTTTCCTCTCTGTCTCCACCTTTCCTGTCTCTCCCTCTCTCTCGTTCTCTCTCCCCCCCATCCTGACCCAGCTGTCCCTGGGCTTTTCATATCCCCTATATCTCTTTATTTGCCAACATCCCCTCACTGTAAATGAAGCACAGAGGTGATCCCTTGGAATAAAGCCGACAGTGGTAATGGCTCTGTGTCCACAAGTCTCTTTTGTTTGCTGGGGCTGGGCATGTGGCACAGATGTGCTGATACAGGGAGTGTTTATCTCCAGTGTGGGATGAAGCTCAGTATGATAATCTAAAGACCCTGTCTTTCATGTGGGGCAGGGGGATGTGAGCTTTGCCGAGTTTAAGCTCCAAATCTAATGACTGAGGGAAATATGCGGCTGTGTGAGTCTGTCTTTTTGCATGTGTGCATGTGTAGCTTGTGAATATATGTGTGAGTGTGTGTTTGTGGGTGCATTTGCGCCTGCGGGTGCAGCTTATGTGTGTGTGTGTGTGTGTGTGCGCACGCATACATGTGCATGTTTATGTGTCTCTGTGAACCAATGCTGTGCTGGGATGTAAAGCCCAGATGTTGTTACTCTTTAATCTCACAAGATTATGGCCACTACCCCTGGCGTGAGCTCTATTATAGTCTCCCCTCTGTACAGACGAACACACCCATATCCATACCCGCATGCACAGCCTACCTGCCCACCTCCCCCCACTGCAACCCACACACACACACACACACAACACAAACACAGGCAGGAGAGTTTGCCTCCCTCTCTATACAAGGATGACCCAGACAGACCAAACATCCTCATTCAGGCAGAATGTATCGGTAGCAAAAAGCAGATTTAAAAAGCTAGAATTAAATGTATGATTGGCCAGGGAGCCACGAGCGCGTGTGAGTGTTGATTGGATGCCATTCATCTGGCTATGTGCCCAAAGCTGATGCACCCAGAACAGGGGGTGGGTGTGACATGCCAACAGTGTATTTACATTTTACATTTTGGCATTTAGCAGATGCTCTTATCCAGAGCGACTTACAAGATGTGCACAAACACTCACTGTTTCGAGCTGTCCTTCCATTTAGGGTGGAGGGCCAAAGTCTTGGGCAACCATGCCAGATGTTTGTGGAATTCTACATGTCTGAAATTGATGCCAGGCCCACTTAGAACATGAGAAGATCATGTTGTCAGAGCAAATATAGTCTCACATAGCCATGTGTCTGAAGGCTTTATTCATCCCATTTATTTATATCATAATATATGCCATTTAGCAGATGCTTTTATCCAAAGGAATTACTTTAGTGAACTCATACATTTTTCAGTATATGGGGTCCCAATGGGAATCGAACCCACAACCTAAGCATTGCCAACACCATGCTCTACCTACTGAGCCACACAACCATCCTGGTGATAGCTTTACCTGCAGTTTCCCAACCTGTTCCCTGACTCAGTTACAGTGCAAAGAAAATATATGGACCTCTCAATTTTTACTTGTTCTGTATGACTCTCTTGCGAATTAAGTGAACGGATTTTAGTTTCACAATCTGAACATGAGCCCTGAAAGCACTTTCAGGTAACTGTCCTGGACCAATTAAGGCATATATATTTTTACAAGGTTTTATTCATGGCTCTAGTGGTGGATTAGTGAGTTTCATCATCGAGTCTGTGGTCATTATGGTTAATTTTGTGTAGAAACCCTGAAATAGCAAATTTATAGGCGATTTATAGGCATGTAGTATGGGTATGGAATTTGTAAATGTGTATGCCCCACCAGCCAGTGAATTGTATAGCTGCCATTTGTGTTCCTGATGTGTGGTATTAGACTTCTCTCCAGTGGACATGCGCTGTACTGCAATTCCACCTTAATCGCTTTGCGAATGCTGGGAATACCATGTGATGCATAGAACCAATAGGATACGGTTTTTGTCAGAGATACTCTAAAAGCAGATCTCATCTCTTACCATTTAAAATGAGTTATACTCACTATTGAACCGACCGTGCACATACCGGAACTTGTTTATTTGGGAATTTAAGTTATTACCGGACCTTTTAAACAGTTAAAGGACATGTGTCTGAGTGACTTGTCTCTCAAGTTGTAAAGGGTCTGTAGTATAGATTTTTGGTTGCTAAGGAAGTGACACTTTCTGGACTCGCTTGGGCCGTGGCGACGGCAGGTTGGTGTGTAAACAACGAGCCAGACTAGTATTAATGAATTAAAACAAATACATTCAACGCCTTTTGAACTATAGGTTTGCTCTAGTATATATGCTTTTTCATCATACTTCCTATGTATTGTTAATTTTAAGTTTAATTGTAGTCTTAGCTTGCACATGTAAATTGTCGCTAAGCAGATAACGGTATCTAGCAAGCATGCTTGTTCGTATAGCTAGTTATACTAAAGGTAGATAGCTTTCAAATGCAACTAAATTACTACTGATTAGCCTAGCTAACTAGCTAATTTCCTAGCTAGCTAATATCAGGCGCTAGTTGGTACGATTGTGTGGAACTTAGCTAACTGTTAGCTAGATGGCCAGCTAGTTAATTTGAATGTACATTAACGTTAGCCGTGTTTATTAACGTTATCCGTGTTGGCTAATAATAGCGGCATTGTTAATGTTAGTAACGTTAGCTTGCCAGCTAACTAGTGTCCTGTGGAAACATAGGTGTGTTACTGGAAACGTGTCCTGTGTTCTTTCCAACAGAATGGCAGAGCTACACATCATTGGTCAGATCGTGGGGGCCACCGGCTTTCCTCAAAGCACACTCTTCTGCAAATGGGGCATTCACACAGGTAACGTAGCTACCGTACAGTAAAACTAGAATGTCTTTGGACTAATTTAATAACGCTCGCTTAGTGTAAAGGGCAACCAGATAGAATAGCAGGTACTGGCCGACTGATCTGTAGCTGTGTGATCACGTACGGAGCAGCCACGGACATTTTGCCGACTGTCTACTGTTCAGAGACGTGCGAAAGTCGAACCAAATATCAATTAACAATAGTACGAGTTGTTAGCTGTTGCGTACAGTCAATGACAGCATAGCTAGCTAGAGTTAACATGACACACATCAGTTGTTGGCACATCGCTCTAGTTTTGAAATGGGAGAATAGCGCTATGTATCACCAAGTAAATTATAGGAGTGATAGGACTCAATTATATGAGTGATATGGTGGTGCCCACTAATCACTGATATAGTTGCCCTACCTCACCATAACTCCAGGATACAAAGTGGCAGACATTAGATGTCTGTTGTGCTTTGGATATTGTAGGGGTGCTGAGTGATCTACCTCACTTAATGGATGCCAAATATCACAATAACTGATTGAAAATGAATTTCAGGAGCAGCAGCCAGCACAGATAAAGTGTGAAGGAATTTGATACTTTGTGTAGCATAATTCTGTCATTGTGGAGCGGCTGCATGGCCTAACGCTCTCTAAAGGTATATCTTTAAATATGTCCATCCTCCTGACATACATATTGGCTTGGTATCATATCTACAATACATTGCCCAAGACTATTCCCCGTCTTCTAGTTTTTTTTCATGTTTGCCAAATGTTTAGCTAAAGCATCAGTAATATTGGGTCATTTCCACCACTGAGAAAAGGCAGATCCAACAGCTATGCATGTCTTCCAACGTTTGTCCTTTTCTCATTTGGCACTCCCAGCTTAAGCAGCAATTTTACAAATGTGTCCACCATTTTATTTTCTGTCAGTGAGGCTTTTGTAGGGGTTGCTGAAGAACTGCTGGGTGATAGAGGAAAGCATAGTTGCCCACTGACTTGGTTGTTATGAAAACAAACTGCCAATAGGAAGAGATGAACTGGTCTAATTACAATAGTCACTTGGTCACAGGTCAAATGTGAATATAATTATTACCACATAATGCAAGCAATTCTAGTTTTCAGTGGTGTGTCAAGCATTGCTAAAATAGCAATCAAGAAATCATAGCTGGGTACCTAAATACTGTGTGTGTGGTCTGTGTGTGTGCTACAGGAGGGGCATGGAGGCTGCTCTCTGGGCTGAGGGAAGGACAGACTCAGGTAGATTCCCCACATAACGGGGAGATGGCCTTCTGGAGTCATCCCATTGACCTGCATTACACCACCAAAGGACTGCAAGGTGACAGACTCTCCTGTCCAGCCCACTACCTGGAGATTCAACAGGGCCTTAGTGTCCTCAAAAAAGTGAAAATCATTACTATTGTTGCTCAGAGAAAAATATTTTCTTTAACAAGTAATATTTCCCCCAAAAAATATATGTGTAACAATTATTCACACCCCCTAATAATAATAATTAATAATAAATAATATCCAACAAGTAAGTGTTTTATGATTTTGGGAGATTGGTGAACATATTGGGGGGGATCTTTGACCATTCCTCCATACAGAATCTTTCAAGATCCTTCAGTCTGTACTTGTGGACTGCTCTCTTCAATTCAAACCACATTTTATTGATTGGGTTAAAGTCTGGAGACTGAGATGGCCATTGCAAAGCAGTAATTTTGTGCATAAAATGTCGAACCTATTGGAACTGGATGTTATGGTCAGAGGAAACCAAAATTGAGCTTTTTGCCCACCTGGTTCCCTCTCACAGGAAACTGAAGGCTGCAAATGAATCTTTTAGCAAGAAAATTATCCCAAGCATAACTCAAAATCAACAAAGAAATGGTTAACTGACCATGTCTCCAGACATGAACCTAATTGAAATTTTGTAGTTTGAATTGAAGAGGGCAGTCCACAAGTACAGACTGAAGGATCTTGAAAGGATTCTGGTCAAAGATACTACCCCAATATGTTCACCAATCTCTAGGGGTCAGTTCCATTAAATTCCGGAAAATTTGATGAAATTCAATTTATTAACTGAAAATCGCCATTGGAATTGGCGTGGGCATTTTTAAATGTATTAATTTAATTTAAATTAATTTCCTGAAATAACTGAATTGAAGTGGAATTTCACTGGTAAGTATACTGTCTAATGGTAAAGCTGACATTTCTGCAGTAGCTGTAGGGAGTCCCACTCCTGACTGTCACTCCTCTCTCTCTCTCTCTCTCTCTCCCCTCTCCCTCTCTCCCTCTCAGGCTGGCCCAAGCTGCACCTACAGGTGTGGCACCAGGACTCCTTCGGGCGCTGCCAGCTCTTGGGCTACGGATACTGCCACGTGCCCTCCAGCCCCGGGCACCACCACGTCCGCTGTGTCACCTGGAGGCCCCTGGGCTCCTGGCAGGAGCAGCTGGCCCATATCTTCGTGGGCGGGGGGCCCCAGCTCCGCTCCCCGGACCTCATCTACAGTGGGGCCGACCGCTACCGGCTGCACACGGTCGCCATGGGAACCGTGGAGCTGGAGCTGGGGGTCATACTCCGTCACTTCGACAAGTACGGTGTGGAGAGCTGAGAAAGAGACAGACATCGAGAGAGAGAGAGAGATGGGGACAGAGGGAGGGCGAGGCCAGGTGGATGAAGAAGAGAGTCAGAGTGGCGGGGAGGACGAGGGACGAGGGTGGTGCATGACCGAATGCAGGAGTATGAAAGGATGGGCAAAGAGAGAAAGATTGGTGTACCCTTTGTGAAACAAGAGAGGTATATGGGAGGAGGAGAAGCAGGCAGACAGACATGGAATAAAACAACATGGAGGCCGTATCGTGGATCTCAGATTCAGGCTGTGCTAATGGAGCTCAGCTTGCCCTAAAGCGGTGCCATAAGAAATTCACTTGCTTGAAACAAATACTGAACCCCTCAGTCAGGCGGACACAAAAGTGTGCTTGATGAGCATATACTTCCCCCTTTCACCACAAGGGGGTAGAGTAAGCCCTTGAGTACCATCTGCCTTCATCATGATTATTTATATTCAGAAAAACACATTTCAAACAATGGACTTTACTGTTTTGTTAACGAAGACAAATTTTATACAACCTAATTTCTATTTTTTAAAATACTTTTTCTACAACTGAATCTTGTTTTATGCTGCAGTGGTACATAATGTTTGTTGTAGTAACTATTAAAGGATTTTTACATTTCTGACACTGAGTAGAGATGTTTTGTCTGTCTTACAATGTTCTAATTTGTTTTGTGTTTTAAGTGGTGGTGTTTTGAAAGACAAAAACATGTTTGTTTAGATTTTTGTATACTATGGTAAATTACCCAGACACCGCCAAAAAGAATGAAAAATTTGATTTGTAAATCAGGCATTATTATTTTAACACCTACAAAAGAGTTTTGTGAACATTTGCTCTTCCAGAATGGGTTCAATATTGGCCTTTTCCTTACTTTCCTGCGTCTTTTCCTCTTCTCTTAAAAGGGTGTTGGGGAGGAGGGGGAGGGGAAGTATTTCAGAGAATGGTTCTGAAATGTCTGAGATGACTTGGGTTTTAATGGTTCAGTTGTGTATTTGCTCATGCTACTTGAATGTGTATGCCTTCTCTTTCCTCAGCTACTGGAACGAGAGAATGACGGCACACAGAAAGGGCACAGGATGAAGGAGGGGGGCTTGATTTGCCTGCCCCTCTGTCAGGGAAAAGAAAGAAAGAAAGGCTCTAAGACAGGGAGAGACTTTGGCGCAGCTAGGCTACTGTCGGACAAACCATCAGTGCTTGAATCATTTTTTATGTGTGTGTTTGTGGTTTGCGTGCAGTCAGTTTATGTTGATAATCTCTGAGCCTTTTGTGGCAACATTTGGCGAGTATAGTTTCCCAGCTGCGGTTCTCGATGAGTGTGTACTTTCAGACTATTGGTTTGTGGTGAGTCTAGTTTTAATCAGCTGGCTACCAAGTCACATTGTCCCATAAGTAAGTGTTGTAAATGGCTCCATTGTGGCACAGACTGTTAGCATGTTAGCCAACACTGCCTATTACTAGTGATGCTGGTCAGAAAACCTGCTAGCTTTAAATTAGCCAGTGGTGTAAATGGAGTTAGTCAGCTTTGAATGGAAGCGGGGAGTGAGCTGCTCGGCTCTTTAAAGTGCAGATGTTTTACACCGAGGCTGCTACGCTCATTTCCTGGGCGGAGAGCCTTCCGTGAAGTCACACACAAAAAAAAACGAAGAGGTAAGGGGAGAGGGAGGGAGGGAGAGAGAGAGTGAGCAAGAGAGACACGGAGAGAAGGGGGGCAGTTCAGAACAGAAAAGAAAAGATCACAAATCATTTTGTCACCAGCAAGCTTTGGCAAGCAGGAACTGTGAGAAGTGTTGAGGGAGCTATTGAAGGATAGGAAGCCATTGATACAGCAGGACTGAGGGGAGGGGGAGCGGGCTGTCTGGTCAGAGGGGAGTGAGACATAGGTGTGAAGAGGGGTTCCACAGAGAGGCGATAGAGTCCGGCGGGTAAAACAGACGGAGCGAGATCGAGGCGCTCAATAAGCTCAACACCGCAACCCCCCATCAGCCTTCGTCGCGGTTTTCTGACCGGTCGCCCACGCTTCCAGGGCTCTTCCTGCCATTTCCTTCTGAAATTTACAATGTTTTTGTCCTTTGAAATAAAATGCAGTTGCTCCAGATTGCTACTTTTATTTTTGCAACAGCATCTCAGGTGAGAGCGCAGCCTTTTCCATGAGGATTTCTTGTCCTGTTTTGGTTGCAGTTCCTGTGGAGGGTTGGATTGGACACTGGTACAGAGCATCTGTGTGTGTGTGTGTGTGTGCATGTAGGTATGTGTGAGTTTCAGAGAAGGACAGAGAAAAAGTGCCCTTGTTAATCTAAGCTGTGAATTTTTTGCAGAAGTGAGCTCACCGCCACTTTTCTACAGTTCTGTCAAGTTTTATGACTTCTGCTTTCATGGGAATGTGCTCTGTTACGTTTAAAAAGGGTAAACCTCTTCCGACAATCACATCTCCTTTTTGGAAAACTGGTACCATGAACATTGTAAGAGCCTTGTTATAATGTTTACAAATATCTGCCTTGGAAATAGCTGCCTTTGACTGGTTGTACTTTACATTTTTCTTTTTTATTTGTCCATTCTCCAAATTAATTGGAGGTCAAAGAGTTTTATAGACTAATTCTAGTTTGTGTTCAGGTCATATTTCATTGAATGTTTGAGTTTGTGTGTGTGTGAGATCTCTGTGTCAGTGCCTCCCTCCCCTTGGACTGCAGTGTCAATGTGAAAGTCACTGTCGCTTTTCTGCTATCTGATTGACCGCAGGCTGAGTCAGGTCTACCAGGGAAATTATCTGGGCTGGCACAGGAAACGTGGGGTTCACAGATCGACCCTTTTCTCTTTTTTTCCCATCTCTCTGTTGCTACTGAAAGCCGAGCGTCTGAGGAGTCGAGATCCGGCCACATTTTCAAGCGCCCCGACCCATTTCGGCTAAATAGATGAGAGGAGAATCCCAGAGGAGAACCCTGTAAAGCTTAGCGGCGGAATGCGAAAAAAATTACAGGGAGAGAAAGACAGAGCGTGAGAAGTGAACTTTCTATCCGAGGGGAGGATAAGAGAACGCAGTCAATAGGAGGGTAGCGGCGAGCGAGAGACGTTGACCCGTTGTGTGCTGAGCAGCTCTGTGGTTTGTGGTTTGTTGTGTAATGTTTTATTGACTGAAGAAGGTTTCCCTGGAGCCAGGTAGGCAGTGCGATCCGGCTTGCTGTCCCCTGGGCTGCCGCGAGTGCAGAGCGAATCGAGGCGACGGCCCTGAGGCTGTGCTTTTCGGGAGGAGCCCCACAGGCGATGTGCTCTGACTCCCCTTCGGGCTGACGGCGTCCGGCAGGCGCATGTGCGAGGTGTTAGCGCTGAGTGTGCGTGTGTTTCGGCGAGCGGCCGCTGAGACGGGCTCGGGGGAGCGCTGCGTGAGTCAGACCCGGCGAGTCGGTGTGCCAGGGAGACGGTGACTCAGTCGGGGACGGGGTCCTGAAGCAGTCGAGGGGATAAACCAGCCCACGCTCTTAAGTGTGTTCCAGTGAAAGGGAGGTACAGGTCAGAAGGAGGTAGCAGAGCAGTTTGGGAGCGAGAACAGTGGTCGCATCGGCGAATGACAGCGGAGGAAAGACTGGGAGCTGGCAGCGTGGGGATTTTGACACACTCTTGAATTGCGACGCATCAGGTCGACCGTGACCCTCCTTCCCCCGCCGATCACCATCACACCCTCCGCACCCAGCTCTCGCCCGCAAAGAGATCATCCGCGCGCGCCAACAGTGAGCCGCTTGACCATGAGGCTGGAGTGCGTGGTGCTGGCCGCCCTGTGGGTTCTGGGCAGCGTGTGCCCGAGCGGGGCCATGTCCACCTGCAAGCCCCTGGACCTGGAGCTGGTGAAGAAGAAGCGCATCGAGGCGATACGCGGACAGATACTCAGCAAGCTGAGGCTGCCCAAGGAGCCAGAGCCTGAGCAGGGCGAGGGGAGAGAAGCCATCCCAGCCGCCCTGCTGTCCACCTACAACAGCACCCTGGAGCTGAGCAAAGAGCAGACCCCACAGGTGCACAGCCTGCCCTCCATGGACTCGGACGAAGAGGAGTACTTCGCCAAGGAGGTGCACAAGTTCAACATGAAACACAGTGAGTATGGGCTTTGTACAAACACACACACACATACACAATCACATTTTCATTCTTTATTTGAGACCACAGTTAAACATAAACCACAAAGAGGCCCAAATTGTTTTGAAGCCAGGGATGTATTAGACTTTGTATTTACCCTATGTCAATGTCGATACACGTCATGATTTTCACACAGACTGCCCCCACACACACATACACACACACCCATATGTAAGCAGGCACACACACTTATACACACATTGAGACACACAAAAACACACACATATACGCATACACATAATCACATTCACACACAGCTCTGTTGTGAACTCTGCTATGGTGACATATGTGACCCATAGGGTCATCTATAGGTCTGTGCATCGGCACAAGGACATGTCTGCATTTCAAAGCCTAAGTCTCCAAGATGTTGTATAACTGAAAATGAGAGAATTCGAAAATTAATTGTCCTGTATGTCAAATCTACGCGTGTATGCATTTGGCTACTAAAAATGTCCTCAGTAAGTTTTGCAATGTAGAGAGATCACATACGTTTTTTATTGCTTTGTGTGGCTTCTGCTATGCTGGCTGCAGCACGCTGGTGGTATCCATGGTATTTTTTTATTGTTGTTATTGTTAGTGTTACTGGCTTGCCTCTTGGTTCTATTAATTTTGTTCTGGCTCAGATAATCAACATTCCTTCAGCTCAACACACCTGATTAAAAACTTGAGGCATTTCCAACCCATTGTCCTGAGTGCCATGTAATCCCAATACCCCCCAACCCCCCCGATGCTCACCCATCCTCTCCCTTTTCATCAAAATCCCCTCTCCTTACTGGCACTTCAACAACAACAAAAGTACAGAAACCAATTGTTTTGTTCGGAGGCGTCTGCGGGGAAAAGATGAGAAGGGTGACAGGAGGAAGAAGCACACCTGGTGAAAGTAGAGGGGTGGAAATGAGTGTCAGAGAAATAGAAAGGGGGGGTGGGGAGAGGGCCTGTATGAGGAGGGCAGATAGCCCTTCTCTTCCCCCTTCTGAGCCTGGGGGGTGGGGGGGGGGGGTGGAGTTTCCTGTAACTCAAACCCTGCGTCCACCCTGCTCTCCTCCCTTCCGTCTCTCCCTCTATCTCCTCCCCTCCTTCTCTCTCTCTCTCTCCCTCTCTCTGTGTGTGTGTGTGTGTTTGTGTCAGGATAACTTAGCCTGGCTATCTGGATGACAGGCAGGAAGGAAGGCCAACAGTCAGTGTGTTGTTGAGTGACTGAGGTCCTTTATAAATAGGTCCCTGAAGGAAGCCGGGTCTGCTATCTGCACAGCACATCCGAGCCCCCCCGCCGCGCCGCACCACGCCTCTGTTCCCTGTCCCTCTCCCCATTTCTGCCCAAATAAGGCTCTCCCTCCAGGTTGTGTGCATCCTCGGCCTACAGGGGGCGGTAGTTGGGGGATCCATAGGGCTGTGCTCGCTACCCAGGAGTCACGTTTCTCTCCGAAATCCAGGTCAACTTCAGTTCTGCTCAGCACTTGCCAAAATCGCTCAATTCTCAGTTCCCGTCATCTCCCCCACCTCTCTCCCACCAGAGGGAAGGTTGGAAGTGAATAGGAGATTTCTGGATAAAGAGCGCAGGGAAAGTGAGCTCTTTCACTTCTTCTTATTCTGTCTCTTTCAGTCTTTGCTCTGAATTAATCTCTGCCCCGTTCGGATTTCACAGGAATGTGCTCCTTTGTCATTTTGTCATCAGGTTTGATTGACCCGGGCTCCGCGCACACATGTGAGATATCATTGCCATCAGCTTGACAACGACTGGAGTTACATCTTTGCTCATGCCCAGGGCCTACTCAGGAAACCTTAGTGGTGTGCGCGTCTGTGTGCAGGCACGTGTGTGCACACACGCAGGCGTGTGTGTGTGTGTGTGTGTGTGCGCCTGGGTGTGTGTGAGAGAGCTTGCAATAACCTGCTGGATTTAGGCTGCAGGCTAAAAGCGTTTAAGCAAATATTGCTATTGCAATATAGAACGTGGCCGTCCTTTTCACACAGATATAAAGGCATAATAACCATTGGAATGCTTGATATCACATCGTGTAACAAATGGCGTGATTTGGGATTTGTGAGTGTGTGTGTGCGCGCGCAAGGGTGCGGCGCATGCCTGCGTGTGTATGCATGCCTCTGTGCGGTTGAACCTATTTTTTGAAAGTAGTTTGAACGTCAGCCGATAAATCCTGTTTCAGCATTAGGGACACAGAGGCACTGATGAAATATTCCATTAAAGCATTAAATGTTCTACGTCTCTGGCTGAACCACATCCATTTATCTTCATTACCAGACAATCAGCAAACGAGCAGTTTGGGGATTTTTTTCTTATGCGTCTAATACCATTTTTAATTCCCTTAAGTGCCTTAAGGGATGCATTCTTGCCTATTGCACCACTTATATGCTGCACTGTTGGGGATACCGTAGCTACGTTCTGTTCTGTCACGTGCTTTTCTGTCTGAAAAAAAACGTCTGTGATGCAATTAAGTACACTATGGCGCACAGCAAGAAGGAAAGAATTTATTAGGAAGGAGAGATGAACAGACAGGGGAGAGGATGGCAGGGGATAGAATCGGGTGTTACGGGGAGGGAGAAGATAGGGAGGTTATAGACGGAGAGGGAGGGGGAAGGGGGTGAGGAGCGCTGTGAGGAGGCAGGTATTTAAGCCCGCTGGAATCCCGTTTCTCCCTGTCATAATTACAGAGCTGTCTCTCTGCCTGTCACAACAGCTGTCCTGAGCTTACCTGTGGCGAGGCCCCTGATTACGCTCGCAAATCTCCCACACAGTGAGAGGGGCGAGCGAAGGGGGGAGCTAGGCCAAACTGAAGACCTGTGCTCTGCTCCAATGCACTGGTGGTCATTGCCCATGGTGGTCTTTGTGGTGCTACTTTGCATGGTGAGGCAGATAAACCTCTACTCTTTATCACCGCTGACAACTGACCCTCTGTGTTGTGCCATTTTTGATATTATATACACTTTAATAAGCTGTTTCTTAGTAATCTTCGGGGTTCCAGAAGTGAGGGATAGTAAAGAGGTAGGGGACATTTTCAGAGGTAAGGAGTCAGAATCATGTTGTGGCTCTGACCTGAAACCGTGCTTCACAACCAGTGGAAATTGAACCGTTGAGTCTGAGAAAGAGTCCAATTAGGACTCAGAGATTGAAGACTGAACGTTTTTGGCATGCGTCCTTCGGTAATTACGGCCTACGGATCCCGGGTTGCCTGTAGACCACAAATGCTCAGTCAGCACTGCGAGAAAACCAACCGACAACCTCGACCTTTGACCCTTTCTCCCACAGGCGTCCTTCTTTCCTTCCAAACCCCAAGCTCCTCATCCCTCTCTCCCTGTCCTTCCTCGTTTTACCCCTCTCTCCCTTTCACTCGTTTCTACAGTTTGAGTGAATCACTTCGGATGCTTTTTTCCTGCCTCATGTCATGCAGTGACTGGAGACAAGGACGTGGGGTGGGGGGGTTTTGGAGTCACAGGGGAAATGTCCTCCACACGCTGCCCACCCCCCACCTCCGGTTTAGAGCAGGGTTCTGTGGTGGTACGGCATGGCATGGCCTGGCTCTCGAATCGCCCTCCCAATCCCTCCGACTCCCTGTCAGCGTGTAATTACTGACGCGGGTCCCAGGATAATTTGAGCTCAGACAGGCAGAGACGTAGAGCGGCGTTTGGGGCCCGGCCAGACGCAAAAAGGATCTGAACGCAAAGTCTCTCTGCCTCTAAATCTTGCTGCCTCTCCCTTTTTTCCCTTTTTTTCTACCTCTCTTTCTCAGTTCTCTCTTTCTCACAACTAGCATGGCCCATGTGCTTCTTGTACCCCCTTTCCTTCTCTCACCATCCCATCTCTTTGTCTCTGCCTTTCCTTCCCCTATCTCTCACTCTTTTTCCCTGCTTCCTTTCTCTCTCTCTCTCTGTTTCTTTCTGAAAAACCTAACTAGTCAAAAGTAAAAAAGTCTCTCTTTCTCTCTCTCTCTCTCTCTCTCTCTCTCTCTCTCTCTCTATATATATATATATATATCTTTGTCTCTCTCTATCTCTCTCACTCTCTGTGTCTCTCAAATACAAATGTGAACTGTCTCTATCTCTCTCAGTTGTGTGAGTGATGCAATGTCAGGCGGACTCCTGTAATTAAACACAACAGACCCAGATGAAGTGTCTCTTCTTGGCTCGGCGCTCCCCTCCCTCTGGTTCCCAGCAGCACTCAGCGCGACGCCCTTATCTGCTCGTACGCCGCTCTGCCTTCGCCCCGCTCCTCACAGCGGCGTCCCCTCGTGTGTCCGTGCACACGGCCTCCCTATGCGACGCGTTGCGCCCGGGGCGGCGCGCACAGCCCAGCTCCAACTAATTGTAGCCGTTTGCTCTGCAGGCAAATTATACAGCTCATAGGATCCGCAGTCTACACGCCGGATTTATGTAGCAGCTGCGACGGAAAATTGTAGCGCGCTCTCCAGGTTGACGGTGTGCGTACAGATCTTCAGAAGCCAGGTGTACAGGTGCTTGTCATTAAGATAAGCCTCGTCGCGGTGAATATCTCGCTGTTCACATTCGCGGTGGGCAGACCCGGCGGAACACGCGCCATTTAGCGGTTTGAGTTAGCGGCGGACGGACTCTCTCCCTCTTTCTCCCTCCTCACCCGGTTTCAGGTGAAAACGGCATGAGAGCATCAGATGATGTTCAACGTGAGTGAGACGCAGACCCCGCCTGGGCAGCAAGGGACCCCTCTCCCTCGTTCTCCCTCCTCACCTGGTTTCTCTCGTCCCGCGCAGGTGAGAACAGCACAAAGTATCAGATGCTGTTCAACGTGAGCGAGATGCGGGCCAGCCTGGGCGGCGAGCGGCTGCTCTCCCTGGCCGAGCTGCGGCTCCTCATCAAGAACCCCAACATGGTGCCCGGCACCGAGCAGAGGCTGGAGCTCTACAGGGGCCTGGGGGAGCGCTCCCGCTACCTGGACTCCCGCTTCGTCTCCAACAGCTGGAGCGACCGCTGGCTCTCCTTCGACGTCACGCAGACCATGAGGGAGTGGCTTCAGGGGACCGGTCAGTATGAACCGCACTCACGGTCACAGTCACGATTACGGAGAATGCTAAGTCATTCTCAACCGGTCTCAAACCGTTGTCGACCGTGCTCTTCGACATCACGCTCACAGCCAGTGTAGCCGCATGCAGTAATAACAAGGCCCGCCACCCCTCACACAGTGACACAATGTGTTTGGCTCCCTGTGTTGAAATTGTATTGAAATCTTCCACCTACAAGTTGTAGAAATCCACACTAGAGAAAAAAAAACTCCACACTGACTTGTGGAAATGTTAATCATCTGGATTCATAACCTACTTGATTTTATTTGACATTATTCCAGAATTAAAGAAGATCTTGTGCTATTTGTTGATAACACATTCATGGAGTTTCACAGTAAACGTTTTCACAGGCTCAAGCCCTAATACCTATATTAATTTGCTATGCACAGATGCACACATTACAGCCGAATTAGCAAGGTTTGTGCAGTTACACATATGTAACAGAACAAATGTAACGCCGAGTTGTAGGTTTGGGCTACTGTCAAAATGGGACCAACTGGCCACAAGTGTACACCATACAATGTTGGTTTGATGTTGGTGTTGGTGTACACCAACAATCACTGTGAACAAATCATGAACTGTCAATCATCACAGCGTAATTACGGGGCTGCATTTATTGTACTGTGCCCTCTTGTTATGTGCGACGGCACGATTTGCAAAGTGACACTGTATCTATCTCATTTTCACACAGAGGAAGAACAGTGGTTCCAGCTGAAGCTGTATTGCGACTGTGGGAAGACAATGGAGAATTTCCAGTTCACGATCTCAGGTATGGAAAGTTCACAACAACCCCTCCCCCCCCCCCCAGCCGGAATGTCTTCTCGTAGGCTCCCTGGCTGACAAACAGATGTCAGATAGATGTCGGCATGCCCGGTGTGTTTTTTTTTAACCCCGGATAATAACCGGCTGTTATTGCAAACGTTAAAAAAAGCGTGCTGCTCTCCTGTAATGGGAGCCTCCTGTTTGACCATACCACTGCCCTGTCTGGACAGGGATTGACAAGCCGAGAGGGGACACTGCGACCCTTTTCGTCAAGATGCAGAAGCCCCACATCCTGATGCTGTCACTTCCTGCCGACCGGGTCAGCGAGCTCACCTCTCGCAAGAAGCGGTCCACTGGCACGGACGAGTTCTGCACAGAGTAAGACCATCTTCTCTCCTCCCCTCCCCTCCCCAATCTCTCCCTGAGGGCATTCAATACCATTAGGAATATACGTCAGTTAAAAGGGAAACTAACCAAACCAAAGCATTTTTTTTGGTGTCAGATGTCATTATTTTCCATTGCCAAAAAAACCAAAACTTGAGCATGTGCCATTTACTGGCTTAGAGCTTCGCTAAATCAACTTCTTTCTCCTCCAAAGCATACACTGGAAAAGAGCGCTGTGTGTAGCTCCATTCAATTCCTCCTCATGTTCTTGTGTGCCGCAGCAAGTCGGAGAGCTGCTGCGTACGGAAGCTGTACATCGACTTCCGGAAGGATCTGGGCTGGAAGTGGATCCACGAGCCCACAGGATACTTTGCCAACTACTGCATGGGCTCCTGCACCTACATCTGGAATGCCGACAACAAGTATTCTCAGGTACCCATCGGCAGCTCATGGTGTGGAGGTCAGAGCCCTGGTTTGCGGGTTTGAATCCCAATGCAGGGCACTGCTGTTGCTGTTGCACTGCTGTAAAATTGTAAGCATTGTATGTGCATAGATATAAGCATCTATTATGGTAGAAAGGATGAAACCAGGTGTAGCACAGCACGGCCCATGTATGTGGCACCTATCCTCAGAATGCGTTCAGGTGTGTTCATTTCAGAACAGGGTCTGCGCCTGCTTAAGCTGCAGAGACCAGACAGTGTCAGGCTTCAGGGACGGCGGGGGAATTTTTTGGGACTGTCACATGCCTGGGTAATGGGATGTCAGGATGTTGAGACTCCAGGGTGTAGAGGTTGGGGATTCCAGGTGGCTTGTATGTGGCAGCTTAGGGGATTTCCTGGTCATTGGCCAGTCTCAGGAGTGCTCTGTTATCTGTGTAAACAGACACCCTCTGCACTCTGACACATAGCGTGGAAAACAGCAGGTATGGTTTACCTTTCAGGGCACAGCGTGGGAGCGAAGGCTTGTGTATCCATCTGAGCACAACGCGAATAAACAATAGCGTGTTCTACCCATGCTGCTCTCCCTCTCTCTCTCTCTCTCTTGCCCTCTTTCTCTCTCTACCTCCATCTCTTCCTCTCTTCACTCCTCTCCATACTTCTCTTTCTCCCATTTTTCGATTCAATTTCAATTCGATATGCTTGGATTAGGCGTGAAATACAGAAAGTAAATATTGCCCTAACATAACATACATGTAGGTTATGAAAACTCTCTCTCTCTCTCTCTCTCTCTCTCTCTCTCTCTCTCTCTCTCTCTCTCTCTCTCTCTCTCTCTCTCTCTCTCTCTCTCTCTCTCTCTCTCTCTCTCTCTCTCTCTCTCTCTCTCTCTCTCTCTCTCTCTCTCTCTCTCACTCTCTCTCCCTCACTCTGGCTCTCTATCTCTGTCTCTATGTACTGTGATGAATATTAATCTCATGTCTCTCTCTCTCTCTCACACAGACACACAGATATTGGCTCTGTATAAGCACCATAACCCCGGGGCGTCGGCTCAGCCCTGCTGTGTGCCCCAGGTTCTGGACCCTCTCCCCATTCTATACTACGTGGGAAGGCAACACAAGGCCAGTATTTCACAATGAAGTCCTCGCTGTCACTGAGACCACGAGTAAAGCATCCATTAGAGACGTTAATCATACCTGTATCGTACCTTAGCAATTGCCAATTAAGGCAAATAAACATTTTATAATGTGGTTAATGATTCATCAATAGCAAATAATGGCCCACAATATAGCAATGATTAAGACTTAGGTAAACCCTTATAATCCCATAATAACCCTATGCTGTTTCTTCATCAGCTCATTAGTGTTTTATGGGGGTGGAAATATAGTCTCATGGGTCCCTGAACAGTTCCGTTGTTTCATAAACATTCCAACATGACAGTTGGGCATTGGTAGCAGTATGTACTATCAAGGACCGGTTGCTAAGTGCTTTGTTTGTTCAGTTTTTCTGTACCAAAGTGGGGACTTTGAATAGTGAATAGTCAGTTCCATGTTATATATATACATATCTATAATTAAACCTTCATGTAAAACCTTTATGAATTATTCATGCTTAAATGTAATACATTATTAATGTAACTAATTGATATTTGACTATGTTCATATATATATATATAGTCATTTATAATATTTGTAATGCATAATATTCTCATATAATTCTCTATAATAAAGAATTCTCAGGAACATGAACTTTCAATGTGTGCAAAATAAAATAAAATTAAATAAACACAAAATGACAAGAAAAAAAATGGACATACATGCTTCTGCATGACACCAATGGTATATTATTAAAAACATTTAATAATGCTATTCTCATTATGCTGTTGATGACGTTTAATTAGGCTGCTCTTCTCACTGTATCTCACATTTCTCCATGGCTCAGGTGGAGCAGCTGTCCAACATGATTGTGAAGACCTGCAAGTGTAGCTAAACACACCGACAGCTTTCCTCAAGCTCCATCAGGTCCCCACTCTCTCTGTGCTACCGGTCTGCCATGGAGAGAACGAGGGAGAGAGGGAGGGAGGGAGAGTGGGATGTCACACATCACAGAGCACTGAGAGGAACAGCAGGATGGACAGATGTACAGAAAAGGACTGAGACTGAGAGAGTGAGAGAAAGAGAGAAGAGGATTGGACAGAGGGGAAACGTGATGACTAGGAGCAGGTGGATGAAAAGACGAGATGATCTCTCCCAGATCGTAGACTTTCCACTTCACTTCTGTCTTCAGAGAAACTGATGGGACAGTATAAAGACCCTCATTTTTTAAGCCTTTATATGAAATATGTCTTATTTTTTTTTAGTTGTGTTATTTTT
This sequence comes from Aldrovandia affinis, assembly GCA_029706075.1. Taxonomy (NCBI): domain Eukaryota; kingdom Metazoa; phylum Chordata; class Actinopteri; order Notacanthiformes; family Halosauridae; genus Aldrovandia; species Aldrovandia affinis. The sequence continues at coordinate 997,895 of JAINUG010000065.1, forward strand.
TATAGATTTAAATTAATTTATTTTGTTAAATAGAATTAAGTTGTTCAGGCTGTTTGGGGGAAGAACTGAAACAAGGTGGGGGAGAAAGTGCCTTTGTTGTTTTGAGTATGTCTTAGGTCACTTACTGTAGTAGGTTTTGGTAAAAGAACTAAAATACACTGTACCACCCTGGTAAGTTATATGCAGAGCTTTGCATTCATAGGAACTAAAGGTGTAAGAACATGACACAGTGTTACACTGGGAGATGAACCAACTTAGCATATTACAGGAAAGCGTTCCACGCCGCAACCAGTCTCCATGCTAAAGGCATGCCCTGACACAACTGCTTTTACCGGCCGAACGAAGGGCTCAGACCTGGATAAGGACATTGATTCTGTACGAGAGGGAGTTAATCCCGTTTTCTTAGAAATGTTGCCAAAACCGCAAACATCTTTAAAAGGACGTCAACCCCTGTGAGTCTCAAAACCGAGGACAGTGCCCATGCACAGACGGTAGCATGTGGATTCGGCCCAAATGCGGTCACCCTTCAAGTGGACACGTGGACATTAGCGTGAGGTAAAGTTGTGAAAGTACAGCCATGGCCCGTCCATTGCACAATAATGTAAAATCGAGGAACAAAAGGCTGTGGCTTTGTTGGAACTGAATCGGCCATCGGTGCTCTCCCAGTAAGTGGAAGCTGGAGAGCATGTTGTGACCCAGCATGCTGTGGGTCACAAAGGGACTGTCTCAAACCTCCCTTCCCAGCCCTGCGCCGGCACCACCAGACCGTCTGCACCACCGGCTTCCGGCAAGGCTCGACACGCTCAGAACGCTCGGCCATTCTGTGGAATCCCATCCACACGATCTGCCTGACTGTCACTGGTGCAGCAGGCCTCACTCCCAGTCCCTTGCTAGCCTGGCACCTCTCATTCACTTCATTGTTCTTTTTTCCCCCAAATACTTTTCTACTTTGTTTTGTGTAGTGTATTATAGTAATTATGTCTCTGTGATGCCTCCTCACTTGTCCAAAGTTGCATTAAGCATCATGTAATGATAAGGGTATGAATAACATGAATAATAGTATTGAGAGTGCTTTCTTTTTCTAATTCTCCGATTGGTTTGCGAGCTGGGGGGTGGGGGTGGTTATGGTTGTGGTGGTGGTTCAAGGGGGGGGGGGGGCACTTCACTCATGCTGTTCACTTTACTGTCACTATTTTATATTGATTTACATTTTATTTACAATCCTTACACCAGAATATACGTCAGGGTCAAAGATCTTAAATTATAGATGCATTTGTTGAAAAACTTCAGCCCTTTCTCTTGATTATGGGATACGGCACGCACCATGTGTTTAAAGATGTCATTAAATTGTTTCCAGGTGCTTATCCAGACTCTGGTGGGAAAAAAAGAAAAACAGCATAACAGATCTGATTCACCCTGAAAATGAAAATCTTTTGTTTCAGTGGCTGTCCATGTCTCCTTATTTACAACAACTCTGTCAGCCTTGCATATAAACATTGAAATAGCTTGAGATTATATTGCTTATATTAAACAGGCTGCCATAAATCAAAGGAAATAAAAATCTATGCTGTTGCGCTGCTCCTTTCTACTCTGGGAAGAGTGGAGCACACAGCCTGGAATGAGTGCTCCAGAGCTAAGTTTAGTTGCGTGGGAGAATTCACAGCCTGAGTTGTGTGCTCCAGAGTCAAGTTTAGTTGAGTGGGAGCCCTGTCCCTCTGTCCCCCTGCCTGTCAGGTCTCGGGTGGAGCCTGCTCATGTATAACACTGTTCTTGGTCCCAGTTCTCCGGGTCGGGTGGCCCCCTTCCTGGCACCGAGGAGCTTCAGCCCCAGGGTTTTCTGGGACATGCGGAGAGGGAGTAGGCAGGGACAGAGCAGCTGTCTGAGTTCGCCGCTACACGTTGTGTCTGCGGGCTCAGCCATGAGTGACGGGGGGATTACTGACAGGTGGTTCCTGTGGCCAGCACAGCACAGCGCTGAGCGGGACAGGCCCCAACTCGCACTGCACCCACTTACCCAGGGCGGTGACTGCATGGAAAATGTGCTGTCTCACATCACACGCACAGTCGCGCACACGCTGAACTCCCTGACACACGCTGTGTACGCTTTCACATGATCTCACACACAGATGCACATACGTACACAAACGTGCACACACACACATGCACACACACATACACATGCACACATACGCACACAAACACACTGGAAGTCAAAATTGTATTCAGAAACAGCATCATTTTCAAATTTCCCCAACGCGGTCAAGCGAGACTAAGCACAAGTTATTAGGTTTCTGGGAGGACACATTCTTGAGAACCCCTTTGTGGACTGATGGAAATGGAAATGGGGAATTATAAGACCGCTTCCCACAAAGCAAAGTTTACACCTGGTGCATTCTCTCTGAAGGGATAGCACAAAGGCGCAGTTGTAAAATCATAAATCTTGTGGGGTGCTAATGTAAGGGCCGTGGTGGAAAGACAAAGCACGTCTGTCCTCTCTCCATATTTCACTTAACAGGTGGTTTTTCCTGCTGGCTTCGGGCTCTGACTGGGGTAGCTTTCGCTGCATTGTTTTCATGAGAAACCACATTCAAAGTTACATTTACTTTAATTTATAGTGCTTGAAACCTCTGTGTAATGCATTTTATCTGATGCTGTCTTCTTGGCCAGGACTCGCTTGAAAAGATTTGAATGGGACTTTCCTGGAAAAATAAAGGATAAATAAAATGCAACAATAAATGTAATTATATTTAGCAGATGCTCAAATGCCATTATACGCCATTATGGAAATAACCAGGATAACCACAAGCACCAGAACAAAGTGGACCTTAAAGCTATAGATATTTAGAGCAAAGCTGATCACATTCAACCACAACAATAGTGAATGAAATTAGATATTAACAGCACAAAGACTTCGTACTAATCAATATCACAATCAATGCTGCCATTTGTAATTAATTGTGTTATGATGGCAATCAATATTCCAATACACCAGAAGGAGCTTTAATCAAATAGACAAATAAAGTGCTGTAATCGTAGCTGTAATTGTAAGCTCGAGCTTCCAAGGCTGCTATTAATAGGAAATGCTGAGATAGCACTAAAATACATACCCTGGCATTCACATGGCTAGGGCTTTGTGTCCACGGTTCAGCCATCATAATGATACACCACAAGAGAAGAGACACGCAGGGGCTTTGGGAGATAGCTAGGCCTCAACCACCCACAGTACCTGACCTGAAGCCAACAGCAGAGGCAAACCTCCCAGGCAGCAGGAACACACCTAATTACAGGAGTTGGCGGATTTATAAGTCCTTACAATAATTAAGATGTCCCCCCCTTCCCCAGTTAGAAGTCCCGGCTTCATAGAAGGACAGGCCAGTGCTATCGCAGCATGGGTGGGGTGTTCATGGAAACACATTCATGTCACATCTGGGAAATATTAGATGTAAATTGGGTGAAATTGTATTAAAATTATATAATGGGGTCCATTATAATTTATTCAACTGCCTCCTCTCTGTCAGACTGTTCTAACAGGCAAGGAGAAACTTTGAAAGGACTGCATTTATTGATTTTTCTATTTGCATGTGTGCTTCACAGGAAGACAGTAAAATTGCCCAAATATACGCCCGTTGAATGTGAACATGGTTACCCTGTCATTGGTTCGGAAGAATAATTAGCTGTTTGTATCTTTCTAACTGGTGAGGCACTTGGAGCTGGCTATAACACCCTCAATTATATCTGGATTGATCTTGTGCTGGAGGTACCCATTAAAAGACAGCATGTATAATTGATGTTAGTTCCAGAAGGCTTGTGACCTTAAAGACCTGCCTGGTAACCCTGCTGTATCCCAGCTAACAATTTTTGGTTCTTAGAACATTCCCAGAAGGTTAGGGAAAACGTTCCCAAAACGCGTTCGGTTTCCTGGATGTCCCTTGAAAATTGTGGTTAAGTCACAAGGAAACACTGCAGGAACAGTCTTATATAATTATTCACATTTTGTTACTCTAGTTACAAAATAATTTGAATTGTGGATAGTAATTAATGTTTTTATTATTTGTAATTGGCTACTAAATTGGGAGAAAATGGGATAAAATCAGAAACCCAAAAAAAACTAATTTTTTTAAATTTATTGACAGGTATCCTCCGAGATGTTTTTTCACAACCAAATAATGAACGGGGGATGTTATGAATAATTTTAAATGCAACACACATTTTTCTGGGACTTTGATGGCCCATTTTTTGGAACAGTAAATACGTTCTCTGTTTGTGGAGCATTCTCATCATGATGTTATCTCACAACCAAATGGGAATTTTCCCCAACGCACTGCTACACAAAGTAAACCTCTCAAACCTCATGCATTCCATCCACAGCCCCTTATCTCCTCTGTCAAATCCATCTACAACAGACCTGCACTGAGTCAGCCCTTATCTAAACGCCACACACTGGCTTTGCGTTTAAATTAAGTTTTATCAGGAAAGGCATCCAGTACAATTTCCCCACCAACCTGTCAATGAAAGACCTCTTTAGATGTGTGTGTGTACGCGTGTGTGTCCGTGCGTGCATGCGCAGGTTTGTGTGCGAGTGTGCGTGTATGTGTGCGTGCGTGTCTGTGTGCGTGCGTGTGTGTAGTTTATTCGACATTCAGAGTGGAGTGCATGCCACTGCATGGCACTGTTTTGACACTCCTGGGGCCCACCTGCTTAAAATAATTGTTGTAGAGCAAACGTGAGGATTTTTACCCCGGAAAGAAAGAATGAAAGTGAGAGAGAGGGAGAAAATGTGCAGGAATTGTTTTAAAGTGGGCGATGATGGAGGCAGTGGGCTCAGTGTCTATGGACTTAGCTTGCCTGCTTACCTGCTTACCTGCTTAGTAAAAAGTATTGTTATAGATGAATGCACCTCTTCCCTTCACATCTCAGATCTCTCTCTCGCGCACTCTCTCTCTCTCTACCCCTCCACCTGTCATTCTCTTTGTGTGATTATTTTCCTTCTTTCCCTCCCTCTTCTTTTAACACCTGTGCGGAGAGGAGAGATGGCTATCGTGGTAGACCATGACTCTCTCTCTTTATTTTATCCCTCATCCATCCAGATTCCACTCCTGTCTTCACAGGTGGCCACTTTGAAGATTCTCCCTAAATCCTTGTCGCTCCCTAAATCCTTATCACTCCATCACTATGAGGTAGGGATGAGAGAGCAAGGGGGACAAAGGAAAGGAAAACTCATGTGGATGCACTTATGCTCTCGTCTTGTAAGTCGCTTTGGATAAAGGCATTAATGACTTAATAACTCATGTAGTGCAATGAAAAATGCAAATTTCCTGTAAAACTGTAAAGTCGGAAGGCTAGCAGAGAAAACGAGTGAGGTGCAGGTAAGTTTAACTGAACTTTACTTGGTAAAATGGCAGCAACCATTCAACATACATGATTGCGTTTCTAGACTGCAGGTCCCAGCAGGGGAGCACCTGCAGCTAGCAGGGCACACGCATGTAACGCAAAACCAATACATTACAAAAACAATAAAGCCATGTGCCATAAGGTATATACATGCCATAAAGCACTCTACACACTTTACAACTGTGCTCAGCTGTAAACAACACGATTGTTGATTATAACGAACCTGAACGTTCATTATACCGAACGCACTGCGCTGTACAGATCAAAGGGATGCCACTCACCCCACACCAAAGGGAAGATGTGCGATCAGTGTTATCCCTATCCCCTGAGTATGTTTTGGTGTGCCTGTGTTTGTGTTCATACCTAGGCTTGTGAGGGCTACTTGTCCACAAATGCTTCCAAGGTTCTGCAATATGACAGAATTGCATGGCTGTAGCCAAGAAATGTACGTTTGAAGCATTATGACATGGATTCACTTGAATTGGCTTTAGTGGTTGGCAGTACTGGACAAAAAAGTATCGGACACAATACTTTTTGTTGCTTACCAATTTCTGGCTATTCTTTTCAGCATTTCATATGAAGATGGGTTGTTTTGGTATGATATGATAATATTAATAATGATCTTTGATCAATTAAGTGTACACGTTTTTAAAATGAGGATATGTATAATTTCTAAAAATCCAACATAGCAAGAGTCATATTTTACATAACAAATAGTATTTTCCACAAATGATCTGAACCAGGTTCCAGGACTCTGCTACTCAGTTGTTCATTTTTTATGACATTTTTGAAAAATGGCCAAAATACACAGCGCAATCCAATATGGCGGCCTGACCCTGTGACCATTTGACAACTAATGCTTCAGACAGAAGTGCCCATGGGTATCAGGCCATATTTCATGCTGACAGGTTAAATCTCATTACACCTACAGTGAAACTGAGAAAACCTAGCAATAAAATTCTGCTTTGGTTGGCTATGTTGTTTCACAAAGCAACTTACTTTTTATGCCTTTTACTCCAATTACTCATATATTTGTACCTTCATTAAATCGTTCTTTTCATCCAAAGAACAATTTAATGAAGGCACCACATAGGGCTGGTATGAAATTGTCATTGTATGATAATCATACTACTCAATATCACAGTTGATATGAGTTTTTAAGCTAAAAAAGGTATACAAAAAAAGGTTTACATCTCAGTATGTTTAATTTATGGGTCTTTGCAGATTTATATACAATTTTGATTGAAAAATACAATACAAAATGCAACTGAATATACTTCACTCCTTGTAATTGTATGTTTTAATCAATTTAAATCATTCAGTTTGCGAATTAAGAAACATTTTGCTTTATCAGCTTATCGGATCTAATATTATATTTAGCTACTCACTTTTTCCATTGTGGCATAACGTGAAGGATTATGCTCACGCAGGTGGAATGCAAGGTTTGACATGTTCCCCTCCTCTGGCTATTACGTTTCCCACATTCTCTACAGATGGGAGATCTGTACTCAACAACAACACCATCTTTTTTTCTGAATCCAAAGTGAGTCCATATCATTTGTCATTTTAGACCGCCTTGGCATCAGAATCAGTGTCGGACATTGCAAGTTTTATTAGGGACTGCAAACGGAGATTTATGCGGTGTAGCTAGCTAGCTAATAACAGCTACCCACCAGGGTTGGGAAATGCGCCGGAGCTGTCTGCAAAGAGGTGGTGTGATTAAATGACATTAGCAGACACCCCAGGTCCAGTATTGTATTTCATATGGGTTATATACAGGGGTGCACATAAGTGGTACGCCAGTACGCTTTTGTGTCCTCGAACGTTAATTGCGTACCAAGCAAGGCAACAAACCTTTGAAACATACGCAACTTTAAGTTTCACCAGTCCATCACTGGTAAGTTAATTAACTAACTAACTAAGTTAATTAACTTACCAGTGATGGACTGATCAAACTTAAACTTGCGTATGTTTAAAAAGTTTGTCGTCTTGCTTGGTACACAATTAACACTTGAGGACGCGATTCATGTTTGAGGACGCGAATGCGTACTGGCGTACCACTTATGTGCACCTAATACCACCTACAATCCAGTATGGTGGCCATACCATGTGATCTAATGCTGCAATTCTTACTCAGGTCGGAATAGTCTTTAGGTGAAAACATTAAGAACTTAAAATGGCCTAAAGCTTCAAATGGTTTGCAGCAGTGTAGTTTGACATACTGTATCCTCTTTTTATAATACAACATAATATTTTATCATTTTACTGTCAGTTGTATATGAGGAGATTTTTTTTTTTGTAAATATAAAATCCAATATGGCAGCCATGCCATGTGACCAAATGTGTTCAGTTGTTTATGGCTCTCTAGCATCTGTCCAAAATGTATTTCAATCTCGAATGGTGAAAACTGATTGTCCAGAGGCAGCCATGTTTTATCTCAGAGCTGCATTTCTGCTGCAATAGGGTAGAATACAAGCAACGTTGGTTCTTGCCCTTCTAAAAGGAATGGTATTTAGCAATTATATCTTCTCCTGGCATACCCACTCGTTCTCTTTCTGCTACTGACACAATCTCTCCTCTCCTCTTTCCCATCACTCTTTCTCTGTATCAAACTCTTCTCCATAATTTCCTTTGCTTCATATTTCTATTCTCCTATTAATAAATACCTCCTCCTCATCTTATTCATTCTTTGAATCCTTTTGATGATCTCCTCTCTCTCTCTCTCTATCTATCTTACATTCTCTCTCTCTCTCTCTCTCTCTCTCTCTCTCTCTCTCTCTCTCTCTCTCTCTCTCTCTCTCTCTCTCTCTCTCTCTCTCTCTCTCCCTCCCTCTCTCCCTCTCTCTCTCTCTCTCTCTCTCTCTCTCTCTCTTGTCATTCATCCCGGTCAGCCTCAGGGAATGTTTTTTGAATGCCAAATAAATCTCTCAGTATGCTAACAAAACTGCATTCGCACACACACATACACACACACACACACACACACACACACACACACACACACACGCAAGCACGCACATACACAAACTCTCTCTCTCACACACACACACACACACACACACACACACACACACACACACACACACACGCACACACAAACTCTCACACACACACACACACACACACATCACGCACATACGCACATGCTCACACACATACATGCAAATGCACATACACACATACATGCAATTATACACATATGCAGGCACATACACACACACACACACACACACACACATATACACGCAAATACACACACACATACACAAACACACATAAACACATGCCCTACACTCTTCAGTGCCGCAGTGGCACAATCAGGCACTGCCTCGCACTGGGTCTCAAAGCGGCCTGGAATGTGTGGCTGCAGTGGCGTTTCCCAGCCGAGGGCAGGAATCCAGAACCACAAGGCCCGGGTTCGAGCCGCGCATATTTTGTGGATCTCGACCAAGAATCAGCCCATAAATGGCCCACTCCCACAGTCCCATGGGGCAGCGCACTGTGAAGGCCACAGGGGTTGGACACTTCCCCACCATTGCCTCATCGCAACCACCCAGCGACTGGCTCGCTTATCTCCCAGCACAATAACTAAACTGGGCCAGTGACCTCCGCTGGGAGTGGACCTGGGGCCAATTACATGCAATCACGCACCCCTGCTGGCCTGACACGCACAGTCTCACAGCAGCAATAGCCACTCTAATTAAAATGAGGCTGAACTAAGTTTACAAATTGTTTGCAGGCTGCTGGTTCAACATCAAGGACACGCTGTCCATCTTTGTCTATCGATTGTACAATGGTGAGGAAACCCTCTGTACATTTGGTTTGGAGATTGTATTGATGCAGTCCTCATATTTGGCATAAGTGCCATGCCACGCCCAACTCTGTTTCCTCATCCCTTTGTGAATGCACTCCCACCCTAAGATTACAGAGATGTAGCTGTACGCCCACTTGTATGTAGAGCTGGGGGGTATGTTAGAGGGCCCTACATCCCATCAAGTCTCCAGCATGTCTATGGCTTCTCTTGTCAATGTGAGCAGTGTAACAAAGATTGCAGCACTGCATTCTTTTTAGGGAGGAGAATTTGCCTGTAGCTTGTTTCTCCCTGGGCTGCCATGACAGGCTGAGGGGGGTGAGATCATTAAATCTCCCCCCCCCCCCCCCTCTTCTCTTCTACACCACGCCCCCCCCCCCCCCCACACACACACACGCACACACACTGTCCGTTTCGAATTCCCCACAGAATTTGAGCACATTCCTTTCTTTTTCCCATTCCGTCTGTTTATGACACACAATCCTTTCAACTTTGTAAGGCTGTGTGTGTGTGTGTGTGACTTGGGGGACTCATAAGCTTGCTTGTCCGAATGTGCACACGCAGAGATAATTTACTTCTTGGCAGTTTGTTTGCAAGTCCACGTGTGTAAAGGTAGGTCATGGATATGTGTGTGTGTGTGTGTGTGTGTGTGTGTGTGTGTGTGTGTCAGAGCAGTCTGACAGGCCGAATGACGGGCTGACATTGCCGTGGGAGAGTGTTTGAGGCATGTGAGGGACGGGGATGGCTGGAGAAAGCAGTGAGTCACGGCGTGACTTGAGGTGCGTGTGTAAAGCAAAGCAGAGAAAGTTGAAAGCAAAGCTTGTCAGATAAATGTACTGCCATTCTAATGAAAGCACCAGCAGGAGGAAAGAGTCAGAGGAGGCTGAGTCACTTCAGACGCTCACTTCCTCCCTTCAATCCGTGATGAAGGGGCCAGAGGCTATGGGGGGCTGAAATGGGGTGCTGTTTTGTGCACCCCCCCATTCCCACCCGACACACATGTAGAGGGAAGGAGATGGAAAGGGAGAGGGCCTGTTAACTGAACCCAGACCTCACAGTGCAGAGCACTAATTCAATCCAGTCTTTTCTGAGCCATGGTAATGTGGTCCGAGCTGGAGGCACACTGATTCACACAGCCCAGAGCGGCGCAAAACACAGCCCAGGACAGCTCTGGACAGAGTCTGGAACAGTCTGGAACAACACGAAGCAGTCCAGAACGGTCCGGTTTGGGAGTGTGGAGATCACCACAAACCAGTTCGGAACAGTCCGGAACAGAAGTGTCAAGAACTGTCCAGCACAAACTGAGCAGCACAAAGCAGTCCAGAACAGTGCAAAACAATATAGAACAGCGCAGAAGTGAACTGCTCCACACCGCTACATAATAGTACTATAGGGCACAGAGACCTGCACTAGATAACTGGAACATTCTCCAACAACATAGAACAGACTGGACCAGTGTGTAGCAGCCCAAAGCAACATGGGACAGTGGGGGTCACTGGTAAACAGTTAAGCTTTCCTAAAAACTGAGGAAAACAAATAACAAATTAGAGTCTCCCCAATAACGTACGGCAGGGAGCTCAGCAAGGTTCCATCGATCGGAGAAAACAGCAGGGCTAAATGAGTGCTCCTTCATAACTCCAGGAGTAGGAGTGGGAGGCCACAGAGAGGCCCAGGACCGAAAAGTATCTACAGTGAAATGGAACCCCGAGGCTGCTTCAGCAGGGAACCCAAGGTACGCAAAGGTGACGTAACCGCTCATAGACGCCCGCCAACGGGTTCAGGCATTCTGTTCCGTTCGCTGATTTTGTTTGTTGAAAGGGTTTGAGCAGCTAAAAGAGGTGAAGTGTGTTGAGCGCCAAGCCATAATGGTTTGTGGGAGGATCATTTGGACTCGCTGGTCATGAAATGAAACCGTTTAACTACTCTTGTTTCAAGACGGCCCAGTTCGGTTTGACAGTTGGCCTGGTTGATCTCACCTCTGGTATGAATTAGAGCTGAACCCTGGCAAATGGAGTGCAGTCTAAAACTGAAACATGCATGAGATGGCCTGAATCCTTTACTTTTATTTATAAATAAAAATGCAAGTGTTACTTTTTTCTTAACACACAATTTGGGTGATTTCCCAACTTGCCAAACTGTGCTTTTGAAGGAAAAAGACACACGCTTGCATTAAGCTGTGTGTCAAAGTTAAGGGAAAATCTTGATTGAATCAAGTTCTTATGCCCTTACTTATTTATTCCAGTGCAACGGGAAACTCAAAGGACACGGAGGTTGGATGTGGCGCTGCACTGAAAAGCAACCGAGCCTGTTAACTGCAACCCCGTTTCGATTCTCGACCCCTGACCTCCTTGAAGGAAGCGAGAGAACATGTGACTGGAGCAAATATCAGACGACAGCAATGCTAACCGGCAGGAAGGAGGAAATAACCTGAGTCCTGTCTGTGTGTTTGTGTGCGTTGCGCGTTGTTTTGAATCGAGGCAGCGTGCGTGTTACCTGACTTGACTCAGGGGTGTTTGCGTGTGCGTTGCGTGCGCGTAGAGTGTATCGTAGTCTGTTTGGAATGACACCCTGACAGGACTTAATCACACGTTCATTTTATCTGCTGTCCATCCGTCTGTCAGCCCCCCGCACCACCTCCCTCTCTTCATGTACAGACCCATGTGCTTCAGAGAAAGAATGTGGCTGAAGCTGAGAGACCAGACCTCCCTGACTGCAGAGGCTCATCAGGGCTTATAGACCTTTCAAATAGAAATGGATTGCACTTTTCTTTCAGGCCTTTGGGTTCAAAACAGAGGTGTGTAGATCAAAGGAATTCAATAACTACATTCATAGATGAGGCTGAACGATTCAAACATTTTGCCATGTTGCCTTCATCGATTAAATGATGTTATGTGCTGATGTGCATACATCATATATATGTCTTATATGCCTAACCCTGAAGTGTCACCGCAGGTGTACAAGCTAATTAGAGAGGAGCTAACAATCAGTCTTTATTTTCAGGTAGGCTATTAACAAGCACTTAACTTGTGGCGGCAAATTCAGAAAGTCATGTACATTTTGAATAGAAATGGATTGCGCTCTTATTTCAGCCCTTCGGGTTATGGGCCTTGAAGCGAACGCGTTGCAGTCATTCCTCAGCCATCACACAGCGATGAGAGACCTCCGTGTGGTTTGCACCACATGCGATGTATACCACATTTAATAGCTCATAAACACGAAGAACAGCGCCCACTGTGTCAACACCTCGCCCGCCCCAGTGCATTGTTCGCTCCCGCTTGACCTGCGTGAAACAGGGCCCACACAGCCGGATGAAAGGCCACGCGCGGGCCCACAGCTTTCTGCTTTTCATCCGCTCCACAATGACTCCTGAACTTTTTTATTAGCTGTGTTTAAAGCACTGCTGGCTGCAGCCAAACGCACTGCGGTGTGTGGCGAGAGAGCCGGGCCTGGCAGGGAGAGGGCACTGCCCAACAATACAGTGATCGCACGGGTGCAGTCCGTAAACTGCAGACGATCATATCGAGAGGGTTCTGTTTGGGGATGGGGGAAGAGGGGAGGGGTGGATACAATTAAATGAATATACGGGACGCATGTGAGCGTGTGAGACGTGAGTGCGTTGTCCTGCGGTGGCCAGTTCAGTCCAACGGCTGACATCACGGGGAAAAGAGTAGAGTAACAGAAGTTGGGGATCACATCTCTTCCGCCTTTATGCTCTCTGTCTCTTTCTCCCCTTCACTCTTTCACGCACTCACACACACACACACACACACACACACACACACACACACACACACACACACACACACACACTCATACACACGGAACGTGGGTCTATTTTCTTAAATCTCTCATTTCCTGTTTGGGGTGTGTATCAAATCCCTTGTTCTTTTGCCCAACCAACATCAAAAGGGAAAAGAAAAATAGGGTCAGGACGAAGAGTGAGAAGAGATAGGGGGGAAGATGATGGGAGGAAGCTGTGGGAAACTGTCAGAAGCTGCAGAAGGAGGGAAGAATGGAGGGATGAAAGGGGCAGTTTTGGGAAGAGACAGAAGGGGAGGACAGATGGACAAACATAGAAAGAAAGCAGGCACAGACATAATGAAGCCTGAATCATTTTTCTCTTTGCGTTTCTCTCTCTCACTCCCTCTCTCTCTCTTGGCAACCGCTGGTGTAAATAGCTCCTTTAAACATTGGGAGGAAAACCATGGTATAATCCCTGCATAATGACGAGGTCAGGTTCACTCCCTCGCTGGCTTTCGGGAACAAGCCTGTTTTTTTTCCACCTAGCTTATTTGATTTAAGTCAATTATACAAAACGATTCTCCTAATCCTTTTTAATGAGGCAGCGGTGCCAGTGTATCTGGATGATGGAGACGTTATTCAGGCCTGTAAAATCATCCAAACCTGACCACTTACCCGTAATATTGTCCAGGTTTGTGCTGTCCAAAATAATTACACAGGGCTTCAGTGTCAGACATGAGGTCACGTGATTAGTCCAATGTTAATTAGGACAGAGTGCAAGAGGTGAGGCTGGCCAAGACAAGAGAGACCACTTTACTGGTGGAAAAAGCATCCATTAAGTGGGGTTTTAGAGGCAGGGAGGAAAAGTCACAATTTTACACAAAAGCTCATTGTTATTGATGCATCTTGGCACAGTGCATTTGTTTTCCACATAGCACAGTCAAATCCTCTCTCGTAAAAAACCCCCAAAAACATCAATCTCCGTGATTTTACAGAGCACATAATTTTAACTGGCAGCAACCACCGAGTGTGATTCGGTCAGCCAGTCAGTTCATGTATTTCGCTGTCAGAGGCAGAGACAGTTGGTAAATTATTCTGCATTCCAGGGTTTGCAGTGACTGAGAGTATATACCTTGGTCTATATTTGAAAGGGCTCTGGGAGAAATGTAAACAGCCGCTCTGTAAAATATAAACATTATTTTCCCTCTTTCCTCCCTAATAGACAAAGCACAGATGGAGAGTGAGTTGGAGAGAGAGAACTAAGGGAAGATTCTAACTCCAGTATCGAGTGGTAAGGGCAAAGCAGAGGCAGAGGGAGGTCACGGTTTTGTTCAGGTATGCACGCTATTTATTTATTTAATTTTTTTAAGTTCCCCTAGACTAGAAATTTCCGCCTATTTTCCTCTTTCTCCGAACGACCGACCCGCCCGCCCGATCTGCTCACCGGTTTGCGATCAGAAAGAAATTCTGCGGGGCTCAGACATTCACGCAAATGTTGCTGAGTGAGTCGGAAAGGTGACTAACGGGAGAAACAAATTAATAAAGTCATTGGGGGGTGGGAGGGTGGACTGAAGGCAAGGAGGCATGGAATGGGGAATCCTGGTCGTGACTCAGATACAGAAACATGGACAGAAAAAAGGTGAGAGAAAGAAAAACATGGGTGGGCAGGGAGGTGGGGAAATGAAATGCCGTTTGAAGCGGTTTTCAAACAAACATGTGTTTCCAATATCTGCCCCCACGCCCCCCCAGAAAACCTGCATAACTGTTCCCATTAATAAGGTTTAGGGGGGAGAGAGAGAGAGATACGGTGAGTGTGTTTATTAGATGACTCTATTATAGTGCTATTAGGTTGCTCTTGAACTGCTGTCTATCATCACCACAGCATCTCTCCAGGGGCCAGGAAAAGTTGAGGGCAGTAGCAGTAACTTGAGTTTCCCACACAGCCCCCCTCAGCCCCCGGTGAAGTATACTGACACATCCCTGACACTCACGCACACACAGTAAAGGGGGCAACCATGTTCGTCACACTCCTGTACAGCTCATGTGCATGTTTCAATGTGAGGAAGCTGGGTGGTGAGTGTTTGTGTGTGTGGTTATGAGGTGTATCAGACCAGGGTATGATTGGGTCTTTTCCTCTCCCCTCCTTTTATTGGCTCACACTCTTGGCATGCCAGCGTTTCTCCCTTGAACCCTTGACCCGTGTCTGTCTGTTCCGCAGCCTACCTTTTTCCTCAGTGATGCTCTCCCACTGATTGTTTAAATTTTCTCAGACCTCCGCCCCTGCCTCCCATATCCCATGCTTCTGACACCCATGAGACTAGCAGCCTTTCCCTCCGTCTACCTCCCACTTTGTCTTTCCTGCTCCCCCGTGTTTTCCCATAAGCCATACACCCACTCTCTCTCTTTCATAACCCCCACCCACTACGCTTCAGTTCAGCCTCTCTGTCCCCCTCCGAACGCTAGCCTCCAAAAACCACCCGCGGCAATGGGTCACATACGACAACTCACAGTGAAGCCCAGATAAATCATTAAGTTTGTGATGTCATCCACGAGATGGACCTTGATGAGTGAAAGTTTGCTCACACGCTCTCACTCACACTTTCAGTACCTCATGAACCGGGGGCGACTCACAGAATCCCTCAGCCCCTATCATCCACGCGGGAATCCATGCTGAGTCAGGATGCTCCAGACAGGACTGCCCCGCATCCTCTGTGTCAGTCCACGTCTGTCTGTCTGGCTGTCCTCCTCCTTTAGCTCTGTGGAAAGGGGAATAGAAGCACCAGAAGCAGAGGTGACTAGAAAACCTAGAGCACTGAAAGCCAAGGTGAGGAGAAGGTAATTGGACTATGAATATGGGAAACTGCACTGTATTATTTAGGGCCGGTAATCAGAAGGTTTTGTAGGAACTGCACATTCCACATAAAATTATATGTTTGAAATGTAATTTCATTTAATGTAATTTTGTGTGCTTAACATTTTTTTATCAAACTTGAAACATGACCCACATGAAATGACAACAAAAGAATGCCTCTTTGTGTCACTTGTTGTCACCTTCCCATAAGTTAGTGTACATTTACATTTACATTTTACATTTTAAGCATTTAGCAGACGCTCTTATCCAGAGCGACTTACAAGATGTGCATTAATACAAGGTAAGAACAATCATAGTTAGCGCACAAGATCAGTGCAGTAATACAGCAATAGACATCATTGCAGGCATCTGCGTATCATACCTGTAACACTGGGAAAGAAAAGGTTAGTGTGGGTTTTTTTTGGTGTGGTTTTTTTATAGTGTAGAACAAGTAAACAGTGGTGACGACAGATTAACTAGATGGACAGTGTTCAGTGGTAGTGGAGTCTCTTGCGGAAGATTGCAAGTGATTCCGCGGTCCTACCCGATTGCGGGAGGTCGTTCCACCAGGGAGGGATCAGGACAGAGAAGAGGCGAGACCGCGAGGAGCGGCTGCCCGGGCGCCCGGAGGGATGGGGCAGTCAGTTTGCCAGAGGAGGCGGAGCGGAGGGGTCTGGGCGGGGTGTAGGGAGTGATGAGTGACTGGAGGTATGGGGGAGCAGTACCCCTGGCTGCTTGAAAAGCAAGCACCAGTGACTTGAATCTGATGCGTGCTGCGATGGGGAGCCAGTGCAGAAAGGAGAGTAGAGGGGTGACGTGGGTGAACTTTGGCTGGTTGAACACCAGGCGAGCGGCAGCGTTCTGGACTAGTTGCAGTGGCTTGATGGCACAGGCCGGAAGGCCTGCCAGCAAGGAATTGCAGTAGTCCAGACGTGAGATCACCAGGGCCTGGACCAGGAGTTGAGTGGCCTCTTGAGTGAGGAACGGTCGGATCCTCTGGATGTTGTGGAGGGAGAAACGGCAGGTCCGAGTGATTGCTGCAGTATGGCTCAAGAAGCACAGCTGGTTGTCCAGGGTCACTCCAAGGCTCCTGGCAGACTGAGACGGAGACACTATGGAGCCTTCCACAGTGATTGACGCATCAATCGTCGGGGAGCCCTTCGCAGGGAGGAAGAGCAGCTCTGTCTTCCCCAGGTTCAGCGGTGGTGGGTGGACATCCATGTGGAGATGTCAGCCAGGCATGCAGAGATCCGTGCCGGGACCTGGGTATCAGATGGAGAGAAGGAGAGAAAGAGTTGAGTGTCATCAGCATAACAGTGATAGGAAAAACCATGAGCAGAAATAACAGAGCCAAGTGACTTGGTGTACAGAGAGAATAGGACGGGGCCTAGCACCGAGCCCTGCGGGACTCCGGTAGAGAGGGTGTGGGAGAGGAGAGGGATCCTCTCCAGGCCACCTGGTAGGACCGGTCAGCCAGGTAGGACTCAAACCATGTCAATGCAGATCCAGAGATTCCCATCTCGACAAGAGATGAGAGCAGGATCTGGTGGTCCACGGTGTCGAATGCCGCCGACAGTGTAAATCGGAAATACAGAACTAATAAAACCAAAAAGAAATCGCCAATCTATCTCTTTTCCTTTTTTCTCTCTATCACCTGCACCTCAAAGCGCTGTTCTCGGTCTCACCAGCACCTCAAACAAGAGGCCACGTGAAGACATGCATCGAGACAAGCTCTCTCTGAACAGCAGTGGAATGAGATGACCGCTATCTCCACAAACTAAGCTGCAAATAGCGTTAATTGGTGAAGGGCTGTGAAAGGATACAGCTACCAATATCTGACATTTGAGTGGTACAGAAGCGGTCACCTTCCTCAAGATTAATCTCCTGAACAACTTTTGCATAACATAGCTTAGCAACGGACTATTAACATTTATGACTGAATGTACAAACTATTGTAAAATATATCATGGTTCATGACATTGTGTTCACCATTGTTTTTGTAGCTGGCACAGCTGCTCATTGACTGCCTGTGTTAGTAGTAAAATACACCACACATAGACCCAGGTCTTGTGCATGTATTCTTATCTACTAACCCGGTCATAACCCGACATTCTGATCTCAACTACACAGTTATTCTGGTGTGCGCAGTAAGCGCCATCTTTCATTTTGCCTTAGTTACAAACTAGGTTTAAACTTCCCTCCATCTTTCCTCATTATTCTCAATGCCCATGTGCTTAAAGCATGCATGCACATGTGCGCGACCCACGTGCACGCGAGAGAACACACACATACATGCACGGCCACGTGCCTCAGAAAGAGTACACATGAATGTGCCCCCCACACACACACAGATATACACATGCATTCACACAGAGATAGTTGTTGTTCTTTACGTTTCATACTAGTTTGATACTATTATTTTTCTTACAAGGTCGTCTGTCTTAATGTTACACTTGTATCGGATTGAGCCAACCTCTGCTGATTAGAACTCCCCGATGCCTTCAACCCCTTAGTTAGGTCATCAACATTATTAATTTGGTATTAACTAAAGGTATAATGTTGTGATTTGATTAAGTAATTGTAATTCAATTAAAATGTAATTTAACTGTAATTATTCATTGCAATTCCAATTTTATAGTTAAGTATATTTTATGAGACTTATATACTAAAACTAATGAGACTGATTGTCACACGCCACGTGACACACCCTGGACGGGAACAGAGTAGTCCAGACACGGAGTGGAGTTTTTCGGTCTACGGACCGGACTTTTATTTATTTGATTCTCGGCGCGTTCTCTGTTCCCCCACTGGGCCGAGAACGAGCACCGGGAGCGTAAAATGATAAACACAACTAAACACGTTACCCTAATTGCCGCGAAGCTTTCGGGTAACTAAATGAAAAGACCAAAACTAAATCATACAATATCGAACAATACAACTTCTTAGCCCGTTCGATATTTCCTTCACTTTGGTTCGTTTTTCTCTCGTTGTCCTTTCCTCGCTCCTCGGTCTCAAACGCCTCTCTGGTTCCAGCCACCTACTGAAGGGAACAGAGCAGTCTTAAAGCACACAGATGTAATTATTATCGACAGGACCGGTGTGTGCGCTTACTGCTCTGCCAGTAGGCGTGGCCGCTAATCGTCCTGATTAGCTGCTGAGACCGACGCCTTCCACACACCTCCATCGCCAGAATGTGGCCAGGGCCCATTCGGTTCGACAGACTCCCCCTCCCTGGAGAGGAAGTCTGCGCACCCATTCAAGGACCCTGGCCGATGGATCACTCGAAGCAAAAGGGCTGTAGCGAGATACCACCGAGTGATCCTGGAGTTGGTGTCCTTCATTCTGTGTAGCCACTGGAGGGGTGCATGGTCGGTATAGAGGGTGAAGGCCTTGCCCAGGAGGTAGTACCGGAGGGTGAGAGAGCTTCCGGCTGATGTAACATACCGGTCGCTCCTCCCCCCCACGCTCCTGGGACAAAACTGCACCCACCCCCCTATCCGAGGCGTCGGTCTGTAAAATAAAAGGCAGAGAGAAATCAGGGCTGATTAGCAGAGGGCCGCCACATAGAGTCGCTTTTATACTCACGAACGCCGCCTGGCACTGCTCCGTCCACTGGACCGGATCTGAGGCTCCCTTTCGGGTAAGATCAGTTAGGGGACTGGCTAGTGCCGAAAAGCCCGGAATAAACCGGCGATAATAATTTGCCAGTCCCAAAAGGATCTCACCTGTTTTTTAGACTTGGGCTGTGGGCAGGCAGAAATGGCTGCGGTTTTATCAATCAAGGGTCTGACCTGCCCCCCCGCCCAAGAGGAACCCCAGATACCGTACCTCTCTCCGCCCAATAGCGCACTTACCTGGGTTAGCAGTGAGCCCCGCTCCCCTCAGCGTCTGTAGGACGGCCCGCAAATGCTGCATATGCCGCTCCCAATCATGGCTATAGATGACAATGTCATCCAAATATGCTGCGGCATATGCAGCATGCGGTCGAAGTAGCCTATCCATTAGGCGCTGAAAGGTGGCCGGAGCCCCATGCAGACCGAAAGGCAAGGTCAGGAATTGGTGTAAGCCGAACGGAGTAGAGAATGCCGACTTTTCCTGGACGCTGGAGACAAGGGAATCTGCCAGTAGCCCTTGGTTAAATCCAGTGTCGAATAAAAGCGAGCAGTGCCCAACCGATCCAGCAGCTCGTCAACCCGGGGCATTGGATAGGCATCGAATTTCGATACTGCGTTAACTTTCCTGTAGTCCACACAGAATCGAACAGACCCATCAGGCTTAGGCACAAGCACAATGGGGCTGCACCAGTCACTATTAGACTCCTCTATTACCCCCATGTCTAGCATTTTTCCAATTCTTCCTGAACCACTTTTTTTTGTGTTCAGGCAAGCGATATGGCCGGCTCCTAATCACGGTGCCTGGCGGGGTCTGAATGTGGTGTTCAATCAAGTCCGTTCGCCCGGGTAAGGGAGAAAACACGTCAGAAAAACAGCGTTGTAAATTACTCACCTCTGCTCGCTGGCCCGGCGTAAGATGGCTGCCAACGGGGACCGGAAGTCCTGTGCTTTCAATTGGAATTTCCGGTCCCAGCTCATCTCGGGGATTTTCTGGCATGGCAAGCGAAACAGGGTCTACCACCTCCCACCGTTTTAATAAATTTAGGTGGTATATTTGACGTGAGCCACCTCTATCCGAGCGAATGACTTCATAATCAACATCCCCACTCGCCGTGTAACCTCAAAGGGCCCTTGCCACTTTGCGAGCAGCTTAGATGCTGACGTTGGGAGTAATACTAGGACTTGATCTCCCGGTTGAAAATTTCGCAATTGTGCCCCCTGTTATATTGCCGTCTCTGTCGCTTCCTGGGCCTGGAGCAAATGTTTTCGTGAAATTTGTCCGAGTGAGTGCAGCTTGCTCGTAGGTCCATGACGTATTGAATTTCATTTTTGCTGGGGCTCGGATTTTCCTCCCAAGTTTCTTTTAATAAATCCAGAATACCCCTGGGACGTCGCCCATATAATAATTCGAACGGGGAAACCCGGTGGAGGCTTGGGAACCTCTCTGACGGCAAACATCAGCGGATCAATTAGTTTGTGCCAATTCTTTAAATCGGTTTGAAAGAACTTACGCATCATGGATTTCAATGTCTGATTGAACCGCTCTACCAGCCCGTCAGTTTGTGGGTGGTATACGCTAGTTCGAATCGACTTGATGTCCAATAATGCGTACAGTTCCTTCAGTGTTCGTGACATAAATGAAGTGCCTTGATCAGTGAGAATCTCTTTCGGGATTCCCACCCGGGAGAAAAAGTGGAACAACTCCTCCGCAATAGTCTTTGCAGATATATTGCGGAGGGGTACAGCTCAGGGTATCGCGTTGCGTAGTCTACGATAACTAATACAAAGCGGTACCCTTTGGCACTCGATCAAATGGCCCGATAAGGTCCATTCCAATTCTTTCGAACGGAACCTCTATTAAAGGCAAGGGGTACAATGGAGCTTTTGGAATTGCCGCTGGGTTTACTTTTTGGCATTCGGGCACGCCGCACACCACCGACGGACGTTATCTCGAATGCCCGGCCAATAGAATCGAGCCATTATCCGGGATAGTGTCTTATCCTGTCCTAAATGACCCGCCATGGGATTACTATGAGCCGCCTGGAAAACCATTTCCCGACGGCTTTTGGGCAGTAATAACTGTGTAAGTTCTGCTCCTGTATAGGCGTCCCGACACACGCGATACAGTCTATCCTGTAAAATACAAAAATAGGGTATGTCACCACCCGCTCTGGATAAAGCAGCTGGCCATCAATCTTAATCACTTGGTCAGCTACTCGACTGAGCGTTTCGTCCTGCGACTGTTCGAGTGAAAATCAGTCACTCTGGTGAGTCGGGAGCTTCGCCGCCCCGCCCGCGCTTTCCCCGAAGCCGCCTTTCGGTCACCTCGGGTTGTTGCGGAGCGATAGCCGACGGCCCCTCCCCTGGGTCGTTGTCATCTGTGACGCCCTCCCCCAGTTGCCACAAGACGATAGCGACCACACCCCTGTCGGGCCCCTTCCGCAATCCCCTTTCGAACTGTAGCTCTAAATCCCGCCAATCGTGCCCCAAAATCAGCGGAAGGGGGTAGTGGGAGTAACCCTGCCACCATGCTATGCTTTTTTCCCCCAATATAAAATTCAATCCGCGCGGTTGGATAGTAGTGTACATCCCGTGTACGCACCTTATCGCCACCTCTGTGAGCCTGTCCAATGCCTCGGGTTGAACCAGACGCTGATGCACAAGGGTGCGAGAACAACCCGTGTCCAACAGCGCCTGG